>JAPWDM010000006.1:9487304-10117304 GCA_035578155.1 Brachynemurus nebulosus | reverse complement strand
GAAAAAATTATATTTTTTGCCAAAATTTCCCCTTATTCAAAAATTGTTGTGAAATTTTTTTACATCATTGGAAAGAGGAGAAAAAATCACATAGAAACAAATCTTTAAACTATTATTCTATGTCAACTAGTTTCCAAGAAAAACTAATTTTTATAAACGGAAATTCGCTATGTTATGCAGGATGTTGCGACAGGGATATTTTATCCTGAGAGTAACACAGATATTTATTTATTTTTATGGTAAACCTTAAATACCCTGTAATTTATCCTGGAAGCTGTAAAAAACTAGCCACCGAGGATTTAATGCGAGGCTAACACGCACCTGACGAACCGAGATTCATAGATATTAGGGATGTTATGGATATCCGTAACCGTAACCGAAACTACCGGATATCCGAAATAATTATTTATCCGTAACCGAAACCGTAACCGAAAATAAAAGTTTCCGATTTGTTTCGGATAATGACAGATAACTGCCATAGAAAAACTGAGCTAAATCGAAGAAAATTTTTGCTGCATATGCTTCTTTTGATAAATTTTTGTTGATTCGTATTGGGCGTTCACTTTTTTTCGGTACAATTTTCCTCGTTCTCCTAAAAAAAATGTTCATTAAAAGAAATTATCCGTAACCGTAACCGTATCCGAAATTATTATATATCCGTAACCGAAACCGAAAAAAATGTTTTTAAATATCCGTATCCGTATCCGAAATTTCATATCCGTAACATCCCTAATAGATATTAACTACCTTCTATGTAAACCATTCCCAATAAACACTATAAAGAGTCGATTCGTTGTAATCTTATAAATTATTTACTGGTGGAAATGACAACGAAAACACTGTCATATCGAATAAAATAATAAATTTTCCGCAAAATTACTCTACAACCCTACAAAATTTCCACTGAAAATCACTCGAGATTTTCACATAACAAATTTTAATATTAATTCCATAATTTAAACATGACGAAGTGTGTCTACTCTTCAGCGTATAAATTTCAATCTTCACATTATAATTACGTATACATATATAATATGTAATATAGCTCCATACAGCAAGCTCTCACGTCTATTTCAAGTGCTCCAAGAGCTTGTAATAAAACATATTGTTGTATCTACGGTGGTTGTAAAGTTAATTCGCAACCTTTTCGTTGTGACCCACACCCAGCGCAGTCAGGGAAGCAGTCTAGTCATAAATTATCAAACGTCACGATAAGAGCTATTACTATGTACCCCTACATACGATGTACTACTATGTACCTGAGTGAAATGAAAAGTGAGCGGTTTGCATAGCGATCTATGTAAAATTTACATTGTTGGGGTTGTGGGGCGTTGTCAGCACAATACCCGAGCGGTTGGTCGGTACGTACCGTTCAAACGAACGGTACGTAGCGTCGGTTGGAATGTTATTTGTGTGTGCACGTATGATTTTGATGATGATGATGACGGTTGTATAGGGGCCCGACAAAAATTTTCGACACTGTTCCGGCGTTTAGCACTTTCAGATGGTGTTTTCGAGACAAGGTTTTAGCTAAAAAATTGCACCAATTAAGGTTTCGTACAGCGAAGCCCTAATCAATAGATCAAAGTAAACTTTACATATTAAATAATTAATATTAGATAGGTTTACTTTGTGAAAATCCATATTAAAACATGGGATCGTTGGCTTTGTTACTTTTCACAACAAAATCGTAGAAAAACACAAATCGACTTTCGGCTTTTACACCATCATCAGGTGAAAAACATAACTAAAAATTAATATAACTAAAAACATAACTAAAAACAACTTTTAGTTATGTTTTTCACCTGATGATGGTGTAAAAGCCGAAAGTCGACTCGTGTTTTTTCTACGATTTTGTTGTGAAAAGTAACAAAGCAATGATCCCATACTTTATATATTATCCAAATTTGCTTGTGATAACTGAAAAATGTATAAATTGTCCCGCATTTTACTGAAACATTTGTAAATACGTTGTTTACTACTGAGCTTCCCTTTGTTATTTAAATTTTTTTTCAGCAAGTATTACATTGTCGGAAAAATCCCATCTACTAACTCTATTAAAGTAAATCAAAATCTTAGCTTTAGAAACCTGCGAAATTGGGGACAGGGAACGGTCATTTCTCGTAAATTTTGGGCTGTATTATTAAGATAACTAAACCAAAAATTAAAAAAAAAATTTTTTAGAATCCTTAGAGGTAGTTCTTTCAAATAATACCTCACACGATATATTAATTAAAACTTTTTTTTGGACCAAAATCAAAAATTTTTTTTCTAATCGTTAACTGACGATATCATGGTGGCCACAGATTTTTGAAGATCAAATTCCCTGGCTTTTCCAGGTTTTCCAGAAATTTTATTAAAAAATTCTCCGACTATTTTGTGAAAAATGGCACCCCTACTTTATCCTAAAAAAGCTAAAAAAATATTTCTGACGTAAAAAAAGTAAATTACAAGCAAAAAAAATAAAAAAAAAAACAAAAACAAACAAGAAATAACGTAAAAGCCCCCATTATGGAACGGTATCTACATAATACTGGAACAGTTTTAACATTTACATATTAATGAAGTTATTTCTGAAAGAAACGTCTAATAACAAAAATTATTATTAATAGAATGATTGTATTTCAATTTAAATTCACCTCGCATTTAATGTTTCCTTACTTAATTAAAGAAATAAATATGTAAATGTCAAAACTGTTCCAGTATTAGATACCGTTCCATAATGGGGGCTTTTACGTTACGCGCTAATTTTTAAATCTAATCTCAAAACAAGTGAAAAATTGATTGAAGTTTTATCCCTAAATTGATAAAAATCAATTTTTTCCAGTCTTCTGGTAAAATGATTTGCTCTGACTTTGCCAGAAAGTAAAAATTCCCTGACATTTCCAGGTTTCCCAGTAATGTGGCCACCATGGATATATATGTGCGTCATCGAGACCTAGTTTCAAAGTTTCGGACGGTACAGACGGACAGAATTCTAAAAATTATGAAAACATTGCGATTTCGATTCAACGCTTGTCCAATATTTCCAGGTAGCTCTCATATTTTTGACGGTGTACTGTATATAGCTCCGTACGTTGTACTATGTTACGCATCGTCTCCATAGTAACACCACGAGATTACTCGAATTTGGTTTATTATTACAATGTAATATGCGATGATACATGCCCACATAATTTTCGAGTTCATATTCATATTTTCTAATTTACGTTTTAAAGTTCATTTTTAAAATGTAATCATGAAAAATGATTATTAGCTTTTAGCAATTTTGTAATAAATACTTTCATTTTTTTTTGGTCAAAATACTGAAATATAATCTGAAATTGAAATAAATATCGACTTAGTTTTCAAAGACGACGGCCGCCATCTCAATTATACGTCACGTAATGATGTGGGTGGTGTCTTTTATGCACGTAATGTCTGAAAAACGGTTGTTAAATTCAATTATTTTGAATTGTGGCAAAAATTATCCTTCATCATCAAGTTTCTGTGACTACGATCTTAATAGATATGTATATTGCTGGATCAACTTCTATCTGGGTTAAATCCGTTTTGTAATACATAAAAACCTATTTTTGTACGTTTTTTTTAATGCGGTTTTTAAAAAAAATGACCATTAGAGTGCATAATAGTCCAATAGCACTAAATTTTATCTATACATTAATTTTAGAATAGACATAAAAATTTTTTAAAAAGAGATTCTTGTAGGGATTGTCGAGGAGAACATTTGTGCAAAATGTGAACTCCCGGAAATATTTTTTTTATATTTAAACATTCATAAATAACGCTTTTTGACCTTTCACCACTTACGTAGCGAAAATGGTGATAGATACATTAAAAAGTTTTAAGGCCTTTTTTGTAGAGAATCGAATTCTCTACAAAAAAAGTCCGTAAGAGCACCTGTTTATCTTGTACAGGTGAAAAGATACAACGCTCCAAACGCGCACTCAAAAATTCACTTTTTCGAGCGTTCCGGCAAGGTTTCGGACGCGACACCCTGCCGGAACGCTCGAAAAAGTGGATTTTTGAGTACGCGTTTTCCAAAAGTACTTACAAGGTCCTCTACTACTGGCCTGTACAAAATAACGCATATTTATATAGATTCAATCTATTTTATCAAACTCCACCTTTCGAATAGTAACAAAAACACTATTGAGCTTGTTGAATGTTCCATTTGATACAAAAAAAAAAAAAATTCGATGTCACCGCAGTATAACAAAATGTGAATAATGATCATTATAAGCAGTTCAAGGTTAGGCGTACGAAGAAATAGGAACAATACAATGTTTTTTATATAACTAAATTTGGTCACAACAGTCACTACTACCAGCATCAACCATCACAATATCACCGGAGTCAATGGATTTGGTTTGTTCAACTTGTTTGTTTTTTAATTCGCGATCGTTCGCACACAGACAGACGGTTATAGAGAAAAAAAAAATTTAAAACAAATACGGAAAATACCAAGTGAGACGGTCAATTGGTCAGTCACGGAGTTCACCGTCTTCACTTACACATATTACTAAACTGATTCTTTTATTAAAGGGGCTTTTAACTAAAAAAAAATTATAAGAAATGATCGGGATTTGAACGCACGTACCCCAGGTTACCAGGTCAGCACGTTGCGACTACACTATGCTAAATCACCTCAAAGCAAATATATTTTACGGAAGTGTATAAAATACAACAATAATGTAAAATTTGACTGTCTCTAAAGTTCCCGATTGAAGTTACCTAAAATATTCGTTTGTATTATTTTACAATCGGAGATAAAAGTACATAAAAAAATTATCTAACCAACTGTACTACAACTGTTTGTACCATAGAACACTAGAAGCCAACTAACATAAAAAAAGTGAAATTCGCTTGGAGTCATTTGTAAGTCAGTCACAGCTTAAGGCATTAGTCCGTCAGTAGTCGTCGTCGAGTCAACACACCATTATATTAACAATATACCCATTGTTAGTTGAACACGTTGAACAGCTCTCTCTGGTAATACGTGTATTGTGGTTGTATGCGTGTATACACATACTACTACAAAAAACCAAACTAATACACTGCAAACAGTGTGTATGTACACAAACAGACTACGTCACAAACTCATTACAAGTGGAAGAGAGGCAAAGCCAATCTAGTTTGTCCCCTTGGTTTGTACAATACATAAAACTATAGCTCTCAGCTGACTACAAGAGCTGAGTACATTCTGAGGATTTTTGGAAGGAATCTCAAAAAAGTATGAGACGATTGAAAATTTAGTAGAATGTTCCTTATTAAATACTGAGGCTGCTGTGAAAATTAATCTGTTCTGTCGTCGAATTTCCATGAGAATATATGTAAATTTACAGTTTCTTTTTTTTCAATAACTTTTTAACGGTTTAGTGAATCGGTTTGAAATTTTCACAGGAGCCTCAGTATTTAATGAGGCACATTCTATTAAATTTTCACCTCTCAAAAATCCTCAGAATGTACTCAGCTCTTATACTCAGCTGAGAACTATAGTTTTATGTATTGTACAAACAATTGCAGTACAGTTGGTTAGATAACTATTTATTTACCTCATAGTTTGTTATACAACGCAATTATTCACGAATTATTTTATGTACTTTTATCTCCGATTGTACCTCCCATACATCCTTAAGATGAGAAATTTTAGAAAAATTAGAAAAGCATAAAGTTTGTTACAAATTAATATATAATTTAAAGTGAAAAACCCCCCATGGCCCCATACAAACAGGTGCTAATGTCATTTCTAAAACTGATCATGTGCAAATTCGCCGAAACCGTGGCTGCATAAGGATTTCGTTGTTTGAGTTGAATTTTTGATCCCTTTCGAAGCCTTCCGTATGGGTTTCTTTCACTAGACGATTTTACCGACATTTTCATAAAACTTACTGTACATTACAATCAGTTTGGCACTGGTCCCGTCCCGTCCACTGGCATGGCGTGGTGATATTCTAGGTACTTACGGACGCACACCATATTATACAATTTGATCGTCAATTTCATATATGGATATGTAATGCTTTCAACGTACACACGTATTTGTCCTTATGTGGTAACTTGAAACAAAACTACATATTTACTACAACATTGGCTAAGTCGCCACATTCGACCGACATGACAGTGGAACCAATGCTGCAACTGCAAGAATTCAAACAGTTCCTATTTATAGTGTTGTTGTATAATCAGAGCATTCAGTTCAGTCAGTGTAATCTCGATTCATCAAAGTATTCTTTAGACAACCAGAGAAGTTGAAAAAAAATTTAAAATTGGCTTCCTTGCCAAGATTTTGGTTCGAATAATTGAATAATTTATAAGTTTAAATTGATTACACAAGTGTATATATTTCACTGTGGACAACAGTACATGTGCTGATACTACCACTGTTAGGGTTCCGAAGAAAAATCTTTGAAATTTTTATAATTTTTTTTCGATCTTTTCTTGAAGTGGAGTTCAATATTCAACATTCTTAAAGAAAATATCTTTCTTATATTACTAATACCTGTACAAGTAACACTCTCAAACACATTTAACTATGTTTATAACAAACCGTAAAAATACGCTGCCAAAGGATGGGGCACACAGCTTCCTCGTACTCGTAAAAGACTTTAAAACAGTATTCTACCAAATATATATACTGTGAAATTATATTTTCGCCTTAAAGATCATAAAAAAATTGTTGTAACTCAAAATACTTAAAGGCTAAATTATAAAATAATAGCAAGAATATTTTAGAAACTAACCCCCAAAATACATTAAAAATTTGAGCGAAGTGGGACTAGCAGTAAATAAGATATTGACATTTAATAGGATTTCATGGTAGCGCCGTGGATACTATTACTCCGAATGCAATGAAATTTGTAGAGGACTATCTAGGAACCAGACTGTATAATTTTTGACAATTTCATAAAAAAGAATTGAATAGTTCAGAATTTATGTCACTTGGTGCAATTTAGTATATTAATGGAATGACATGGTAGCGGCGTAGCTACCGTTACTCCGATTTCGATTAAACTCATAGGAGACCATCTAGGAACCAAACTACATAATTTCTGAAAATTTTATTAAAAATAGTCGAATAGTTCAGAATTTATGCCACTTGGTGAAAACTGGCGACACACAGACGGACAGACAGACACCAAACCAAAATTGTTCAGCAAGCTCTAAAACGTAAAATGTGCGTAAAAAATTTTATTTTGGAGGGAAAAAATTTTTTATTTTTCAAAAGTGATCACAATGCTTCCGCTATTTTAGTAGTCTCGGAAGCAGAATACTTAGTTACTTGAATATCTTAAAAACTACGAAAAACTAGCTGTTGAGGAACCCTGATTTGATACGTGTTCCACCCACACTTGACGAATTTTATTGTTTTATCAAGAGTATTGGTGGAGTTTGGTGACAATAATAAAATTCGTGGAACACAAACAATATAAACCCGAAGGACATATTTCAGAAATATTTTTATATCTTTTTTATTATGTTCGACATTTTATATGTTTCCATGTTACAAATTTCGTCAGTCAATTCTCTATAGTAAATTTTTGTCAGAATTTATTTGTCCAGAAAGATATAAAATTTTGTTATTAAGAAAGTAAAAAAAAAAAAAAATCGTCAGTTAATTGTTACAACAAATACAATACTATTTTTGGAGTGCTACAAAAATAATTGCGCAATATTCGATGGATTCTTTGAAAAAAGTGAAACCGCGGCAGAGGAATTCGGAGAAATCAAAACTGATTGATGATAAAAATGCTTAAAAAAAACATCCGGCCACTTATTACGAAGTAAAGAAGCCGGTGATTCGTTATCTGCGCGTAAAGATACGAACGGAGAATATGAAGATGTTCCTTTTGCGGTAAAAAGTTTTCTTTCTTGTATTCTTTTGAAAGAAAGAATACAATTATGCCCATCGCTAGATAAAATTACTTTGTATACAGCAATACTCCGAAGAAAACGATTAATTGCTTCCGTGTTCTTTGAAACCGTGTTGTTCAAGACCACAAAAGATAGACATTCCATTTCAAATGTGAAAATTTTCAAAAAAATTAGTTTTCGATACTTTTCGTAATCGTAAACTTTTGATCGTAAATATCTCGTAAACGGTGCATCGTAGTTCAAACATAACGAAATTTTTGAGGGTTTAAGCGAAGCAAGTTGGGAGTATTCCAAACATACTGGGACTGTCAAAACCTACTTTTCGTTATCGAAAATTATCGATGTCGAAAATAACGATATTTTCAGAAAATTTAAATACGTAAATTTTTACCTATACTCGTTCATTTCTGTTATAAAATTCTCTAAAATTTTTAGTAATTTTTATTTCCAGTATTTTTCCTTTTATAATGGCAGATTCAATTTACACGATTTTTATTCGTGTAAATCAAATTCAACATGGAACGGAGATATTCGCGTACATTGAGGACCGGTGTAACTTTATTTCAAATATATACAAATGTATTTTATTCTTTTTTAAAAGAATTACTTAAAAATCGTGTTGTTTGAAACCGTGTAATTCGGGGGAAGGTACCCGTGTTCTTCGGGGGCTATCTGTATTTAGCAAAATATTGCAAAATACTTCACGTTTCTCGCGACCGACGGTATGAATCATCGTAATGATTGCACACATGTTGCACAGTATACATAGAAACATTTTAAGGAGCATACGATTAGTCTATGCGAAATACATATGAGCCGTTTATTTTGAAAGTGGGACAAGTCCATATTTTGTTATTGCGAGATATTTAAGAGTTTGCGTTTCAATAAATTTAAAAATATTGGTAAGTGTTAATAGACATATTTTTTGTATTTTGTGGTATTAGATAATGCAAGTTTATAATCCAATAGTGTTCACAGTGCTGACTAACAAAAATAGTGGTTTTATTGTAAGCTAAATGGACTTGCCTCACTTTCAAAATTAATGAATTATTGTAATCGTTAATTTAAATGGATAATATTTGAGTTTTATCATTTAAAAATAAACAAAATAAAAACTTTTCATACGACAGTTCATCTTCAGAAACACATACTGTGACATTATTACCCCCTCCTAGTGCCTTAGTAGTAGAAATGAGTGTATGAAAATAAGTATGTACTTTAAAAGGGCGACTCACCCCCTTTGCAGTGTTGCTTAAAATGAATTTGGAAATTTATTCTAATTATTTTAAACTACTTTCCTTGAAGAAGTTTTCAATTACTCAAATAGTACGATTACGTCGGCACAGTAGTTAACTACCCCTGGATTTGATATTAGGAAATTGAGTAAAAACAAGTCGATTCGATTTTTTTACGTACATTTGAAATCTGTAAACAAAACTTTATTATATTTTATTTTTTATCCCTTTTCGCAAAATTAACCCCCAAATTTTAGCCCTAAACTACCCCTGTTGGGGTAATTTAAACAAATTACATATCAGTGGCTAGATTTTTAAAAAAGAGCAATATCGCCAATTTAAGCTTTTGCTCTATTTCTTACCGTTTTCGAGATATTTGAAAAATTAAATTTTCACCCCAATTTTTGCAGGACGATTTTACGCCTTCAAACCGCTTTTTCGCAGATAAAAAATACGTATTATTTATTTTTTAGTGTTCTAAAACATATCTAAGTTTCATCAAAATCAATAGGTCCGGTCTCGGAAATTTTACTTGTAAGATAGACTTGCATCACTATCAAAATAAACAGATTTACAATACTGTTGAGAACTAAAACTTCAATCTTCCAAATATTAGGCTTCTTAATTTTTTTGACTATAAATTGTTGACAGATAAAAAGATCATACTAAGTCTTATCTATAACTACCATTATCTTCATTTTTTTCAAAAATGGACTTGCCCCACTTTCAAAATCAACGGTTCATATACATACATATCTATTATTTTAATATGAGCACACGCTATTATATATGCACATTATAACGTACAGATAAATATAGCTAGCGAAAAATTTTTCATACAGGTACCTTCCAAGATCAACAACAAACAATAAGCCACGGTAACTTACATATAGTACATAATACACTACCGTTTCAAAAGTGTGCGGGTATTCGTGTGCGTTTAAAATGAAACTTTTTGTTCATTGTCAGTCCGTTCGTCCGACACACTTTCATAATTTCTATATTTTTTAGTTCATGAACATCAGACTATTCGATTAGGCGCTAGCTTTCGAATAATCAACTCATCTTCAAGTAAAACATAATACAGTCGGCACTATGAAAGTGTTACAGCACGGGACTAAAATCACAGTTTCATAGTGAGATAGATGCCAAAGTAAAATTTTGATTATACATTTAAGCAATTTATTAATAAATTAAAATGTAAAGTTTATGAAACAAAATGTACATTAATTAAGTAAACAAATAAATTTAAAAAATAAAATTAATACTGTCGACTTTCGTTATCAGTCCGCTTACGGGGCTGTAGGAGAATATAATTCTAAGAATTCCTATACCCCCACTTGTGCTTAGTAGTCGACCGCCGTAACTCGCACTTCCCCTACTTTTCAAACGTGTGAGTGTGTACTTAACTTATTTATAATCAAATAGCCCAGACGTTTAGTACAATATTCTCATTCGTTAGAAGCGGCACAAAATCTACCTATTTTTAATAAATAGATTTATTAATATTTTCTAAATACGTTCTCTAGTTTGTGTGACAGGAGTTTAAACGATACTGTCAGCACATATTTTCTTTAAAAAATTTTTTAAAATCTTTTGTAGAAATTGTAAATAATATTGTTAGTCAAACAAAGTTTGTAACATAATCCACGCGATGAACGAACAAAATTTGTTTTGGTCAACTACACATGTATTATGTAAACACGGACCTATAAAAAAATTATTTTAGTGAATAAAAAGATTCTGACAGGATGATTTATGAGTTGCACTATTACACATCAACACCAATGTTCCGGTCTTATAACGAGAGACTGAAATGAATTTTTTTTCGGTCATGGAGCGGGAATGTTTACAAAAGAAATATAAATCGGCGGACTCATAACGAAAGTCGGCTGTATTTTTTTATTTAAATTTTTGTTTTTTGTTGATTTAGTTTTATTAATTTTAATAAGTAAAAAATTACTAAGACGCCAGTGACTAGTTTACTGCTATGTACGGGTGCTACGACAATCATAAAACAAACATTCTGCGTGTACAGAGATGCAACGTTTGATTGTGTTTGTCATACAAGAGTGGATTGGTTGTAACACTTTGGTAGTGCACAGTTTCATAGTGGCTACTGTAATTAATATTTAAAATTGGATATAATACTGTGAAGTTTCTCAGGTTTCTCCCCATAATATAGGCACATAAATTGGGCACTATAGCAGTACAGATCGTGAATATTTTTGACCGGTGGTGTCATCAGTAGTATCGTACGTATGTGTAATATGCCCGTGCCCCATGTGTCCCGTATGTGGCCACGAATGGGGCCCATATATACTTCGTGCACTGTACACATACAAGTGGCGCCAGACCAGACATCATACAAAGAACAAAAAACAACTTTTCAAAATACACATACGTAAATATGTACGACGGAGTATGGACTCATATAATATGTATACATAATGAGTTGTATTTTAAATGACTTCTTATTTCTGGTTCACTTTAACTCTATAGTACTTAAACTGACTCTGATATTGCTCTATCTATTTATAAATGATATTGTAATGACTTTTTTTTTATCAAAAATTATATTTTTATATTTATTGCTTGTTTTGTTTTGATTTAATATTATGTATTTTATATGAGACCGATTTTTTTCTATTTTTGATTTTTTAATCAAACTTTGTTGATAGTGTCTACTTGAATTTAAATAAGTGTCAAAGAATTACAATAAACATTAATTCTGTCTTATTTTGACTTTTTTTTATTGTCTAGGTCTGTAGAAAACATTTTTGATTTCTGTGAGTTTCTCATCCATACGTGAATTATTAAACCAATCTGAGAAGTCATTGAATTCTTAGTGGTTCCAGGACCAGATAATAGTAAGTTTTGTTAATAGTAAATTTTGTGAATAATGTTATGTAGCTACCACAAAACACTATACTTGTATGTTATGCATACAGAGCTTGTGCTTGTTCATGTGTCATATCGTGTCGTGTATATGGGTGATTGCTATACGTACCACCTATATACTGATCTATGACATCAATGCATACACAGTTGTTGATTGAAATTTAGTAGTCTGATTTGACCTTGTATGTATATTATGTACGTGTACACATCAAAATCTACCCGAATATTAATTTCAATAATTAATATTTCATTTCAACGTTCGTTAACACGATGTTTTTTGTGCAATTATATAAATTGCATATTTCAAAGAATATTTTTAAACATTTTTTTATTATGGTATCTACTCTTATAATATACTTACTATAATTTTTAAAATGAAAAAATGCTGTTTAGAATATTATTTCCTAATAGCTCTGTGTTAAAAATTTGATTTTTAATCGTCAATTACTTTAAGAAATGATCTATGAAGGCTTTAAAATCTTTGAGGGAAGATAACTATGTAATTGAACTTGTCAATTCTCTAAAATTAAAATTTGTATCTACTATTAGGTTTGATGCACGAACATACTTAAGTATTTCCTATATAGCTCATTCAAAAAGTAACTAGATAAATGATAACTAATAAATGGGGTGTCATTAGATTTGTCTTAATTCGAGAGTGTACAGAAATATAAATAATATGGCTTTGACTGCATGAATTTTCCCGAATCCACGACATTTTCTGTCACCATTCAATAAAGTATCCCCAAATCTGAAATTTTTCAGTTTTCGATAAAAAAGAGAAAAATATTTCTTCGGATATTTGCAAAACTATTGAACTTCCTGGTGAGGCAAAAATTCTCACTTGTGCCTCGGGTGGCGAAATTAGAAGCTGCATGTATGTAAGTATAGTTCTAATCTCTTTCTATTACCAATTAAACGTACACGTATATGTTTTACTTGATACAGTTCCTAATTTTATCAGCAGTGGCGCTCGCGTAGTGTTAGATAATAGTAAAACTAGATGGTAGCAGAAAGCTGGTACATCCTGTACCTACCTACAATTTAAAAATTAAATTAGTTTACGAAAGTAAGTCATTTTGGATTGTGCCCAAAAATTAGATAATTGTGGCGGTGCTAAATAAAATTTTGTTATTTTTATCAAATAGTTCAAATCAAAAAACTTGTTTCCTTGCATGAAACTCCACTTAGGAAACCTGATTATGTAATTATCATTCTAAGAACAGTTATATTTACAGACAAAAAAAAAACTTTTTGAGATAAAGTTAAAAATTTTAAAAATTCCTGTAACAGTAACTGAAGCACCTTTTCCTGATAATGATTTCATAATCTACACCTATTACAGTTGAACCTTTTTTTATGCGGTTTGTAAAAAATGGCCATTAAAATGCATAATATGAATCAAAATCAAGAGAGAGTAAGAAAAACATTTACTGTAATAACTTTCTTTAACGGCTTTTAAGCATTTAATCAATACATTGCATAAGAACATAAGTTATTGCATCATTTAATTTTTTACAGATGTATTTTGCAAAATTTTCATAATATTATAAAAATAAAATGTTGCTACGTGTAAATTAAGGCTTTATCGTGTTTAGAAAAGCAACTTCAATTGAAATTGTGAGGTTTTGAGCGTTCTGAGTTATGTATTTTCGATGAAACTGCGGTGGATCGGGACCGCATAAAAAAATTTTTTTTTACAATCTGGACCGAACTAATCTTTTTATAGCTATTTATGATATTTCTGAATATATTTTTTGGTGCGATTTTTTTTATATAGTCCCTATCCACCGCATAAAAAAAGGTTCAGCTGTACTTGCTTGGTTTATGCAAAAAAATTGAATCTATCTATGAAAAGAATTAACATTTACAGTGAAAATTTTGACATTGGAATTTCCATTAAGATATACATAAATAAAGGTATGCGATTATTTACAGATATGATTTGAAATTTTTAGATTACTGTTTTATCATTGTTTGCATATTTTGCTATTCTAACTGTAAGTTAAAAATAAACCTGAAGTAATTCTGTAAAAGACTTTTTCATAAAATTTAACGTGCAAATAAAACTAACTGGTACGAAGAGTTCTGAGCAAATACTTTAAAAAATTGCTTAAAGTCTAGACTGTACTCAAAGATTGATAACCAGCGAAAATATAGTTTTCTCCCTAGAAGTAAATTTTCAAAAAATTTATATTTAGGGTTCCGTAATCAAAACTACGAAACCCTTATAACTTCGTCAAATCCACAGGTCCATCACACTTTAAAAATTTCTACAATTTTGGACCTGCGAACATGAAATTTTGCAGGAACGTGCTAACGGTAGTTTTTTGAGGTTCCCAACTTTTCTGTATTGAAAAACAGGAATGAAAATCTTTCCCACGTACTGTTTGACGCGGGATGAAAAGGCTTCTAAAATGAAGTTAAGGTTCCTTTTACTAAGTTTCAAAGTGACCTTTTTTGTTCTCCCCCTCGTGACTTTTTACCGTTGTCGCAGCATCCTGCATAACAAAGTGAATTTTTGTTTACAAAAATTAGTTTTTCTCGGAAACTAGTTGACACAGAATAATAGTTTAAAGACCTTTTTTATGTAATTTTTTCTCCTCTTTTAAATGGTGTAAAAAAATTTCGCAAAAATTTTTGAATAAGTGGAAATTTTAGCAAAAAACTAATTTTTTTCAAGAACAAAAACCATGTTTCGGGCATCGGACGTGTCTAGCTAACGAACCTATTCAACAGTTTGGGACTTCGAAGATTCTCACCAAATTTCGTCAAAGTAGGACACTTCGTTCGAGAGTAATCGTCCGGACACACACACACACACACACACATATATATATATATATATATATATATATATATATATATATATATATATATATATATAAATTTTAGTGAATATTATTTTCGGTTTCTAGCGATCTCAAGATAAATTTCTGTCATAGTCCCAGACTCAAGTTGCGTCATGACAGTGGCTGTAATAGCTGATTTTTCGATTCGAAAATTCACTAAAAGCACGAATACTTACTAAGTTATTAAATTTTCGAAAAATCTAAAAGAAATTTAAAGTAGAGAAAATTGTTCAAAATATTGAAACTTTGTATTGAGATTACGTTTTGGTATTAGAAAACATTCTCCAAAAAGTGAAATCTAAATTTTTAGCAAAAATACTGGAAAATGAATAAAAATTTGCTTTTTACAGCAAATTTTTTTATATTGACATACTCTCCAAACCAGACGTACCTATCAGAAAAACTTAATGTATAAATAAAAAAAAATCGCCTGAAGATATCAGATTTTATTTCATCGACATTTGAAAACATCTTATTGCCTGCATTTGACAGATTTTTATAACAACGAATGGGGTGTGACGGTGGCATTATGTACCGACAAGGGGTGAGTAAAATATCTATAAATACAAACCTTATTAGGTTGTACGTGCCAGCTGCGCCTCTTCCCCTCACGTTGCAGTGTCGTTATGTCCGTTGTGGTGAGATGTTGCGAGTGTGACGTCACCATTGTCGTGTGACCATTATTTTCATGATGGGCGGGTTGTCCGGTGTCTGCATACATTCCGGCCATCAGTCGTAATCGGTTGCCCGGGCATATTCCCTACAAAAAAAAAAAAAATAATTAACAGCCGCAAATAGTTAAGGAGGGGGTAAGGTTACTTCGTACAAAAAAAGGCAGAATATTGGATTTGATTGGATTGGATTGAATAAAGGAAGAATATTGTATGAAATTTTCACGAAGAAATATTAAAAAATACAGTAATGGCAGCAATTATTCGAACGTGTCTCGGAAAAAAGTAGAATTGCGGTGCCCCTCATAACTTGGTGCTGGATCATCCGAAATAAATAAAGTTCATTCGTTAGATAATAGTCTTCCGCAGGTAACGCTGGGAGCGTTTTTCGAAATTTCAATTTTTCACTTTTTTGAAACACTTACTTTGAAAACGTGAGTTGTAGGGAAAAGGCTTTAAAGTTTTGAACACTTAAAAATTCTTGTATAAAACTGATATAGAATACTTACTGCTAAACTAAATTTTGTACTCTACACTGACAAAATATACAGTACAGGTTTAAACACGTTTGTACCTTGCATTGAAATTTCTATAATAGAACTGAAAGAGATATATATATATATATATATATATATATATATATATATATATATATATATATATATATATATATATATATATATATAGAGAGAGAGAGAGAGAGAGAGAGCGAAAAATCTGCCAGGTAACAACAAAAATACTTATAACTTCGTTAATTTTGCTTCAATCAACTTGAAATTTTGGCACAATATTCTTGAGATATTATGCATTCAGTTAAATAAATAAAAAGAAAAGCAAAAAAAATTATTTTTATACCTTACCCCGCCTTTAAGTATATGTCGTAAGTATGATACGGATAAGTAGCGAAAAATTATCAGCCTTATTAAAAAGATGGCGTAAAAAAAGAATGTACGAGACTACTTTAATTAAGTGGTTTGTTAAATATTTCTTTTTGTTTTAAACAACTACTCTGACTTCTGAATGACTACTTCATTCGCCACTTAGGGATGTCTACTTTATTCAATGTCATGTATCAAAGAAAATTAAGAAAAAATTAGGGGAACTCAAGTGGATGGAGCACAGAACAAATAGAACGAATATAACTGTCTCTTTTCTGCAATCACTTATGTGGAAGTATGTGCATCTTCGGCTGCTTAGGTGTCAGTTGCTCAGTACCCGTAGCTCAGTGTAAGTCAGTCAAACAACAATAAATTTGATTGTTGAACCGGCACAAGTAGCGTTGTGGTATCACACACATCACATCATCATCACATACATGTATATGAACCAAAGGTCACGTGACGGCTATCACCACTCACACAAACAGAGTTTATCGCACAAATACAAAGTAAACACCGTGCATGTATACAACATATTTTCTATCTCAAGTGGTTACACAGGTTCCAGTAGTATAGAAATATGTATTTTCTCTCTAGATGCTCTATGGGATGGAGTATAAAGCCGGTATCACATTTGCGTTATATTTCATACTTAATTCATTTTTACAAATCATATGCGATATAGTCTGCGAGGTAGCGTTACATTTTTTTTAGTGGGATCGTCAAAAAAAAAAAAAAAAAACGGCAATATCGTGTTTGGTGCACGGTAAGTCACAATGCGGATAAAAGTGAAATTTCTTTGGGGCGTTTATTTTTGACAAAAATAAATAAATTTAAAGCACTAATCCTGGACATAACTGCTAATACGGTACTTGACTGTCTTTAAAATTTGTGTCAAATGTTAAATAATTCTATGCATTATCATTACATATGTCCAATTTTAATGATGAAACATAAAAAAATTTGATAACTATTTAGAAATTTTATTTTGAAAATCACCATTTTTCAACAAATATTCAAATTAGTGAAAACGCGCCATTTCTTGAAAATGACGTAACATTTTGTAGCTAGATATGTCGATTCTGATAATTTTAATCGGTGAAGTGAAATTATGTTTTCTTTTGAATATTTCTATTAGTTTATATAATGAAAATATTGTCAATAATTGAGTTGCCGAAAAGCAAAGCCAGTTATATCCAAAAAAATAAAAAACTGAGATTTTAGTTGCTATGGATACTTTAGTTCATCTGCTATATGTTCACGTTGAGAAACAGTTCTAAAATAAATTTTATCCCACTGAAAATAAGTGAAGAAAAATGACGAAGGATGCAAAACCAGTTATATCCCAAATGGCCTCAGTTCCAAAATCAGTTCTATCCTTTAACAGTTTCAAAATAAGTTACATCCCACAGACAATAATGGCTGCCCTCTAAATGCAGCAGCAAAACCAGTTTAATCACTCACTAACCTAGTACATGTAATTTAGTTTCAGTAGTAGAGTAACTATTTTTGCAGTATCCTATAAAGACTTAAATTATTGTCATTTTTACTACATAAAATTGTTCTAAAAACTAGAAATATGTTCATTCTTTTACCTTCTACCAGGTTTTTGACTGCTTTTGCATGTTAGAAAGTTCAAAATGGCTGACACTTCATTTCCAAAACCAGTTATATCCAACTGCCAGTTACAAAATAAGTTACGTGGTTTTGATTTATTTAAATATAATTGTTTGTGCTTTCCCTACATTATACAGATTATTACTAGGAATCAACATGAATTTAATACATTTTTTGATATCAAAACCATGCAATGATTTATTATTGTAATATAGCTAACAGTTTTTGTTAAATAACTCGATATCGTTTGAGATGCACATAGCTGGTTTCGCCGTTGGACGACTCAATTGTTAACAATTAGACTGGGTGACGAATTGACGATATAATTATTTTGTTGATAATGTGGTGGGTCACATCCCCCCCCCCCAAAAAAAAATTCATATCTAATCAAATTTCAAAAGAATTTGACTATATCAAAACATATTACATATCTTACTTTCAAAAAAAAATTTACTGTATACCAAAACGACCAAAATCGTGTAATGCATTCTAAATAAAGTTAACCATTGTTAAGAATGTGTTGGTATTATCGTTATTAGTATTAATAAATAACAAATTGTTCACATAACATCACAAGCACAACAACCAAACAAATATTGTTTAATTTATTTATTTACATCTGTTTAATTCGATATCAGTCCGGAATACAAATTACCAACTTTTGTTTCGATTTTATGACGTACTTTTACATCTGGTAATATTTATTATTAAGTGACGTAAATATATCGAACTCCGTTTATTCACTTTTATTTAAGGGGTTACACACCGTTATACAAGCCACAATCTATATACATAATAATAATATACAAATGGCTTTTTGTTTGCGATGAAACTTTGGTGAGGTATTGTGCGCACGTCCGTGAAGGTTTCTAAATTAGTACAATAATTTTACAATAGATAGCACGCGAAATTTTTCAACTAATGTGTGTATATCATATAGTTTAAGAATAAAAATATTGTAGTTTTTCGACTTTTAGCATGAAAAATAAATTGTACTAAATTTTTACAGCAAAAAAAAATGGTACAGAATATTGGTCATTTTATTGTAGGTGTATGACGATAAAAATGAAATAAAATTTTTGATTGATAAATTTAACTGATTTCAAAACTATAGTAACAAAATATTAAATAATACTATTAAATACACACTAATTTTTTGAGTTTTTCTATTAAATTGTCTTACCGTAAAATTATTCAAGGTGAATTATTTAAAATTTTGAAAATATAAGTACCAAAAAATTACACCAGTAGTTTAAGTCATAAGTACTCATAAGGATCCAACACGTGTTAACTGAGTAAGGATCAAATATTTTTAAAATAAACTTGAAAATATTAAGAGAGCCGCCCTTATTCTTGGAACTATTAATTTTGTCACACACATGTGGTGTTTTTGTAGGCAATTACAAAAAAAAAAAATTAGGCGTATTTAAATATAATTGATCGTATTCGTATTCTATATTGAAGTTAAAACCCCAATCAATATGTACTATGAATACTGCCATGACCGTGTTGTATCGATAACCAACTAATAACAATGACAGTTAAACATTTATTGAACATGTGTGACGCATCGAACGAGGACAGATGGTCATTAATTTTCTTCAACAATGTCACGTACCAATTGTAATTTGTTTATATATCTTCCGTTTAAATTTATTTTTATTCAAAATTTTTAATAAAATTTTGCATGCAATACGCTACTGCTTTACTAAACAATGTCAAATAATATTAAGGTTAAGTTTGTACAAGCTGATACCATCCGCCATGTTTTATCTAATGTGACGTTGTCACATATTGCTAAATTTTAGGTTAACATTTACTTCAAGAATTAATTTTTTTTTTTTCAAAAACGCTTCTTCTAATCTTTTTAGTGTATTTTCAGAATGGAATTCAGCTATTACAGGGCTTCTTAAACTTTTTTCATTCGCGACCCCAAATATTTTGTAAGGATTTATTTATTAGGTAATAATATACTCGTATATACAAAAAAATTTTCGCTATGACCCCAAGATTTCGCTAAACGACCCCAAATGGGGTTGCCACCTATAGTTTAAGAAGCCCTGAGCTATTAGAACCACTGTCATGGCGCGACTTGAGTCCGGGACTATGGCAAAAATTTGTTTTGAGGTCCCTAGTAGAAATCGAAAATAACATTCACTAAAATTTATATATGTATATATTTATGTGTCCGCACGATAACTCTCGAACGAAATGTCTTACTTGTACGAAATTTGGTGAAAATATTCGAAGTCCCAAACCGTTGGACAAATTCGTTAGCCAGGCATGTCCGATGTCCGGAACATGGTTTTTTTTTTGGCAATTTTCGTGAAAAGAAATAGTTTTTTGCCAAAATTTCCACTTATTTAAAAACTTTTGCGACATTTTTTTACACCATTGAAAAGATCATTAAATTATTATTCTATGTCAACTAGTTTCCGAGAAAAACTAATTTTTGTAAACGGAAATTCGCTATGTTATGCAGGATGCTGCGACAGGAGTATTTTATTCTAATCCGATCCAACTTCTTATACAATTATAGCTGTATAAAATTTCGAAATTATATCCATCCCATTTTTACAGTCAAAGTCAAAAAACCGTGTCTGCCATGTATTTTCGAAAAATTTTCATGTTCATGTCATAATAACGACTGAGTGACGTAGGTAATTGACACGACTGAAGCGCAACAGAGACCGCCTATGATTTATTATCAATAAAAGATTTCAAAAAAAATTGATTGATTAAAAATGCTCGTTTTAATCCACCTAAAATATACTTATGTGCATATATTTATCAAATTATATTATGTATACTTAGGTATAATTTATCATGTTTTTTGCCAATGTACTGTTAGACGTTTTATTTTATTTGCATAATTTAAGTTCAGTGACATTAATTCATATTTATTTCAATGTACGATCATCAGTGACGGTTCATCAACAAATTTTAATGAGTTGTGTTCTATATAAAAAAATTCTCACTCGCGCCTTCTAATGGTAAAATTAGAAGATATATATATACGATTACGATAATTTACCACCAGAGGCGCGCGCGTAATCGTTACGTCGCCGTCGTTTACAAAAATTAAATTAACACCATCTGTTGATAATAAAAATAAATTTTAATTTAAATCAATAAAAAAAAAAATTGTCTATTTAAATTGTGAATTTTGGTACTACTGTTTTAAAAGCGTGTTAAACCAAATTAGCTAAAGTAATCAATGTTAATTTTTGAACGTATCAAACATATGTTTAATCAATTATGGACGGTGTAAAAAGTTGAGAGATGTCATGCGTAAAGGTTCTAATATCATATTTCATCAAGATACGAACTTAATTTAAAAAAAAAAAAATACTGGAAACGATTAGTGATGTGTATTTAGGCATGGCTGAACATATATCCAAGACGAAAATCCTAGGATTTCGTAGGAAAATCTTGGAACTATTATAATTTTTCGTCATGTCTGCCTGTTAATTCCTACATCTTTCAATCTATGAACATGAAATTTTGTATGTATAGGCTAGTAGTGTGGACCTCAATTAATATACATAAACAGTAAAAAAATTTTCTCAATTTCGTCAAAGAGAGGTTAAAAGTTTTTTCACGTTGCAAATCGTATGAGACATCGTTAGAAAGGAGTCTCGCCCTATTTTTAATTTCCAAGCCCCGTTTGCAGAATATTGATCTCCAAATTGAAGAGGTGGATTCCAAAACGCGCTAAGTCACTTTTTGCAATTTTTCAGGAAATGTAAAAAACTATCTAGGTAGGCAAATGTAGTAATCTGTTTAAATTATTTTTAAGTTCTTAGATAATAATTATTATTGATGTTATTTATTTGTTCTTATTTATACATATAATTTTCAATAGATTATATTGAAAAAAAAAACCTTTAAAAAGTTGGGTTGAGTTGGTTAAAATAAACCTAGTTTGTTTAAATACAGATATATTTTATTCAAGAAACATTTTAAACAGTGCATTATTAGCTATTTCATGTGTTTCACATAACAGAAAATCTGTCTACGAGCAAATTTGGAAAAAAATACCAGCTATTATTGAAAAAAAAAATGCAATAGTTTACGAGTAAATTTGACTTAGAGCGTTTTGAAATAAAACTGTCACTGACTTAGCGCCTTTTTGGATAACATTCCATTTTTCATCATTCATTTTACAGTAGACTAAGCTCATTTTGAAGGGTGGCACTACGAAAATCGTGTAGAGCTGGACTTGAACATTCTGCGTCAACTAAAATCTTACATTAGACAAAAAATAACTTAGCGCCTTTTGGAATCCATCTCTTCAATTATCATGTAACATTGTCAATTATATTTACCTATTTTTATATTAAATTACAAAAAAATAGATTTTATCCCGAAAACTGTGAAAACCTTGAATAACTGAGAAATTCTGTGTTAATACGTGTCCAAAATGCACTTGGTAAGTTTTTTTTCTTCCACAACTGTACTGCATTTATAATAAGTGTTATAATTCAAGCTGTCTGAAAGTTTATTTCTTCCACGACTGTACTGCATTTATAATAAATGTTATAATTCAAGCTGTCTGAAAGTGTTGTAATAAGTATCAGTTCAATAGAGGACCATCGATCAAAAATAACAATACCAAACCAGAACACAAGACTGGAGGACATTAGAATCAGAACTGAAGTTCTGTGTAGAATAGTTATCAACACGCCATGTGTTATTATCATTAATAATATTCATATTTGCATGCCATTATTTGCATTGTTAATATCAAACAAAATGTATTACATATTGTTGTTGGTTTACCACAGTTTTATATAACAATACATAGCAGTTGTAAACTTAAAATTGTGAGTCATCTGCAAAGGTTTTTCCTTTCTGAAGATGATCAATGTGAGCATTACGTGTTACCTGTCATTTTTTTTTGGACATATTTCATTGTCACAATGATTTTCCGGTGGAAAGTCATTGACCACAAATATTTAAAACAAAAAAAGCGTTAAAAATTTTGTAAAAGAATAGATTATTGTGCGTAAAAATGGTCGATTCTTGACCAATGGGCGGCAAATTAAAAAGGTGATTGTTTATTTTAGTTTTTGAGGCACGATATTCCCATATCCGTAACTTCAAGGGAGTATTCTAGTCTAGAAATTCGAAAAAATCAATTTTTTTTTTAAATATTTTCAAAGTTCAGACTTTAGGAATAAGCATCTAAAAGGATTTTCGGAGTTATTGTGATTTTTTCCTGTGTACTGTGTATCTTTTCAGTGTAAAATTCAAATTTTTGATATAAATTACTCGAAACTACTTTTTTCGATACGGTTGACATGATATCTCAAGTTCTAATGCACCGATTTACTTGAAATTTGGTACTGACCTTCTTAATGCTATCAAAATTGGTCCAACCTAGGGGTTTTTGGAATTTCTTTTTTTTACTATTTTTAAAAAATTTCCAAAGTTGAAAAAAGAAAGCGAAAAAATGATTTTTTTTAAATGGACGTCATTTTGTGAAAAGATTTATTTTTTTAAATCGACTACGTCCGGCTAATTTTACATCCTTGTTTATTAAGAATTAATTAAAATTTTATGTTTCAGATCAGCAGGAGGGTTGGAATCACGTCAACCAGGAGACACCTTTTTTTTGAGTCCCCACTTTGCCGGGCGTATCGATTTCAATTTTGAATTTTTTTTTAATTTTTATACATTTTTATACTTTTTCAAATATCAATAAAAAACTGGTAAAAAAATGGATACTAAAAATGTTTACTGTTTTTTTTTTTTTTGTTTTTTTTTGTTTTTTTTTTTTTTTTTTTTATTACGCCCGTGTAAAATCACCTCAAAATCGAGCCTCTAGACTAGAATACTCCCTTAAGAGAGTAGCTACAAAAAGCACTTATTAAAATATTTTTTTTATTGTAGAAAATTCATTTTTTACCGAGCTATATCGAGCTATACCCATATCACAGGTTTCCCTCTACCAAAATTCAATTTTTATTTAACTGTCCAAAATTCTATACGACTGATTCGATTTTAATCGTTTATTATCGATGTATACTTGTGAATATTATCAAATATGGCGAACTTTTGTTCGTATTTAAACACACATTAACATTTGTCTATTCATGCACACTTTTCACTGATTCTATTTCGATATGTCGCGCGAACGATGTCGCGAATACAGCTAGCTTTTAATATATCGAATATCAAATATTCACGCTACAAATACAATTTAATTCGTTTCACTTAACCGTAAATTTTGCTTAAATTTCATTACCCCACCCCTTTCTATATGTATAAATATCGCGATAACTACATATATCATTTATCACTGTCAAATATGTACATTATAATTTTTTGATTAACTTCATTACATTACATTAAATAAAATATCTTTATATGAAAATGAAAAACTGAAAATTGTCAGTCATTTATAGATAATGACAAATTTATTGACACAAAAAAAAATATGATATGTAAATATGAAATTCATTTTTAGAAATATTAAATAATATATTTATTTAAATGTACTGTCAAAATTTTATCAAATTTTAATCGGCTATTTTGAATTCTTTTACTTTTAAACGTCTTCTTGTTCAGTCCGTGGTAACTACATACGTTCAAATCACTCCAAACTTACGATTCGCGCGCCACCTATTGTAAAATGGTTGTACTAATTCAGAAACTTTCGCGGGCATGCGCACAACAACTCAACAAAATTTCATCACAATCGGAGGAATGGTAATTTGTAACTTTGTCGCCCACATTTTCCCTTAAAAATGTCCCCACTCATCCCTAAAACTGCAATAAATTATGATTTTTTGTGTTGTCAAAAGCTTTTTTCAAAACAGTAAATTGATATTCCAACACTGTTTCGCCCATAATAGACAGGTTAAAGGGTTAATTTTAATGTTTGGATCATATCTTGCACTTCTGCATTGTTTTTTTGTTTGTCCACAAAAATTATTCTCAAAAGAAATGTTCCCATAAAACATTTTTATTACAACAGTGTTACCACCTTTGATGAATAATAATTTTGTTTGTATATAGGCGCGTGTTTCGAATTTTTAATATATCATAAACATTTACATAACAATAGACACGCTATTCTAAACATTCGAACTGCCAAAAAAATATGGTCTAAATAAAATTTTTTATTGTTATTTTGTTGACTAACCTGTCGGCCACGTAGCGAACACAGCCACCATCCTTGAATTCCGGCCGTGTTCTGTTCTAGCACAACAAGAATCTCACCTTTCCTGAAGGCAAGTTCGTCTGGTGATTCAGCTATGTTATCGTAAATTGCTTTTGCAAGACAGTTCTGTAACAAACAAATAATAAAAATCAAATTTAATTGTTGTTAATTTTCTATATGAGCCGTTTATTTTCAAAGTGGGGCAAGTCCATATTTTGTTACTGCGAGATATTTAAGGGTTTGCGTTTCAAGAAATTTAAAAATATTGGTAAGTGTTAATAGACATATTTTTTGTATTTTGTGGTATTAGATAATGTCCCAATAGTGTGCATAGTGCTGGCTAAAAAAATAGTGGTTTTATTATAACTAAATGGACTTGCCTCACTTTCAAAATTAATGAATTATCGTAATCGTTAATTTAAATGGATAATATCTGCGTTTTATCATTTAAAAAAAATTCGTCAAATGCGTGTTTTTGACACGCAATAAGTAATGTCATCTCAGTGAAATGTTAATTTATAATTTTTTGTTAACTCTATAGTTGTTCAGAGCTGTACAGCCCTCTTGCGTTTATTCAATATGGATGTACAACTCAATAATTAATAATTATTCAGTCACAAAACGATATTAATATGTCATCTTCGATGACATAAAAATAAACATAATAAAAACTTTTCATACGACTTTTCAAATTTATTCCAATTGTTTTAAACTATTTTCCTTGAAGAAGTTTTTAATTGCTCAAATAGTACGATTATGTCGACACAGTCACCCCCGTAGTTAGCTACCCCTGGATTTAATATTACGAAATTGAGTAAAAACAGGTCGATTAGATTTTTTTACGTACATTTGAAATCGGTAAATAAAACTTTATTATATTTTATTTTTACCGCTTTTCGCACAATTCACCCCCAAATTTTAGCCCTAAACTACCCCTGTTCGTGTAATTTAAACAAATTGCATATCAATAGATAGCTTTTTAGAAAAGAGTAATATTGCCAATTTAAGCTTTTGCTCTATTTCTTACCGTTTTTGAGATATGTGAAAAATTAAATTTTTACCCCAATTTTTGCAGGACGATTTTACCCTTTTAAAGCGCTTTTTCACAGATATACGTGTTACTTTTCTTTTAGTCTTCTACAACATATCTAAGTTTCATCAAAATCAATAGGTCCGGTTTCAGAAATTTTACTTGTAAAATGGACTTGCACCACTATCAAAATAAACATATTGACAATACTGTTAAAAGCTAAAACTTCAATCTTCCAAATATTAGGCTTCTGAATTTTTTTTTGACTATAAATTATTGACAGATAAAAAGATCATACTAAGTCTTATCTATAACTACCATTATCTTCATTTTTTTCAAAAATGGACTTGCCCCACTTTCAAAATAAACGGCTCATATACAGTCGACATCAAAAATTTTAATATAAAGTGAAATAATTTTTAAAAGTCATTTCCGGTATGGTTTTTTTGGGTGCTTAAGTACATTTACACAGAGTATTAATTACTTTAAATGATTAATTAAAAATTTTTTTCAAAAAAGTATTTCATTATCACTGATCAAGTGGCGCCAATTTAACACAAAAAAAATCACTGACGAATTTTAAAGTATTTGAACAATTGCATAACAAGAATTCCAATAAAAACGTTACTTATAAGGCTATTTATAAAATTAGTATTCATTGTTAAGTGAGTAAATATGTAATCTGTGATTTTTTTTTAACACGGAATTACATCATATAAAAACATCTGTTCTTGTCTGGTATTATTACTTGATCTAATAGAACGATAAAGAGAGAATAAATATATTTATTTAATGAATATTTGTATCTTTATCAAGGTCTTTTGCGGTTTTTTCACAAAATTGAAACGTTTCTTTAATCGTGTATCTTCAAAGGTTTTTTTTAATGATTTAAAACTATTTTTAACTAAAGATTTTTTTTTACTGTTATTGTAAATTGTAATAGGTACAGCTGATCCTTTTTTTGTACGGTGGATAGGGACCGCATAAAAAAAATCGCACAAAAAATGTACTTAAAAACTTCATAAATAGCTATAAAAAGTATAGTTCGATCCAGATTGTAAAAAAAAACTTTTTTTATGCGGTGAATCGGGACCGCATAAATAAAGTTTCATCGAAAAAACATAACTCAAAACGCTCAAAACTTAGAAATTTCCTTAGAAGTTGATTTTATAAACAAGATAAAGCATTAATTTACACGTAGGAACATTTTATTTCATTTTTATAATATTATGAAAATGTGAAAAATACATCTGTGAAAAAACTAAATGATGCAATAACTTATATTCTTATGGAATGTACTGACTAAACTTAAAAACCATTAAAAAGTATTTTTATCAAAAAAATTATTATAGTTAACGTTTAAGTTTCTTAGTTTCTCTTGATTTTGATTCACATAATGCATTTTAATTACCATTTTTTTTTAAGACCGCATAAAAAAAGTTTTAGCTGTATTTATTGAAAAAAAAAAAATTCTTGTAACTTTTCGTAAAAATGTTTTATTTTATTACCAGGAAGATTTCAAATTTCTTGGACATCTCCAAATATAGAATTTCGATAACATACACTGTTAAAAATATTTCAAGTTTTACAATAAGTATGAATTATTTATGAAATAAATACATAACTAACTATATCTTTTCTTTTTTTTTTTTTTAAATTTAATCAAATCTAACCGATCTTGTAGACATGTTTTAATTAATAAATAATAAAACAAATGATAAATGATTATTTTAAATCAATTAATTACAACATGATTGATATAAATTAATCAATAACCTGTTAAGAACAAAATAATTCCCATTGTTTTTCAAGGTAAGTTTATCAATTATCACGTCAAATAGGTATTTAAAAAATTGTTTTTATATGGAAATGTACAAATAATCTAGTTAATACTTCGATTAAAGTACCAGGGTATAAATCGATACTTAATGTCCCAGCACGAATTTGAATATAATAAATATTTAACATTATGTTATACAAGTAGTTATATAAATTATATTTTGATAGTTTAAATTGTAATAAAAATCTTATCTAAAAATTGATCTGTTCTTTTTTTGGAACGGACAGACAATTTTTATAATAGATTTTTTTTTAAATTAATTTGTACACTTGTTATACGCCTTCTGATACACCATATTTTCTGGAAAACAGTATTAAATCCTGCTGCTGTTAAACCGAAATTATTAACAGAGACAACTTCGTCACAGTAAAAGAGATTTTTTTCGGTGATAATCAACATAAAAAAAATGGTTGACTTGTTTTCATAATAATAAATTTGTTATTATTATTAAAAATGAAACATCGTAAACAAGTTTATTTTGTGTTATTTATTAAAAATATGAAAATACATATCACACCTGACATAAAAAATTATGTGACAATTCAAATTAAAATAACAATTTATTGTGACAATAAACGGATTATAATTTTTTTTGTTAGATCTGCTACAAGTCACTTCCCATTCCTATTAAAATACGCTACCAATGGGGTGTGGCACACAGCTTCCTCGTACTCGTAAAAGACTTGATAAAACAGTATTCTGCCAAATATATACATATACCGTGAAATTATATTTTCGCCACAAAATACTTAAAGGCTAAATTATAAAATAATAGCAAAATGTTTTAGAAACTAACCCCCAGAATACTTTAAAAATTTGAGCGAAGTGGGACTAGCAGTAAATAAGATATTGACATTTAATGGCATTTCATGGTAGCGCCGTGGATATTAATTACTCCGAATGCAATGAAATTTATAGGGGATCACCTAGGAACCAGACCGCATAATTTCTGACAAATTCATAAAAAAGAATTGAATAGTTCAGAAGTTATGCCACTTGGTGCAAACTGGCGACACACAGACAGAAAGACGGACGGACAGACACCAAACCAAAATTGTTCAAGAAGCTCTAAAACATAAAATGTGGTTAAAAAAAATTAAAAAAAGTTTATTTTGGAGGGAAAAATTTTTTTATTTTTCAAAAGTGATCACAATGCTTCCGCTACTTTAGTAGTCACGGAAGCAAAAAATAATTTTAAGAAGTTACAAATCAGTTTTATCGAGGAAATAGTTTGGAGCAGTTTTTG
This sequence comes from Brachynemurus nebulosus, assembly GCA_035578155.1. Lineage (NCBI taxonomy): Eukaryota > Metazoa > Arthropoda > Insecta > Neuroptera > Myrmeleontidae > Brachynemurus > Brachynemurus nebulosus. The sequence goes on along the minus strand of JAPWDM010000006.1, from coordinate 10,087,991 downwards.
GAACAGTTATTTTTTTTTTTGATCACTAGTTCGCGAACTAATAAAGTTTCGAAATAATAATTCCTAAAAATCACTTGTTTTGACCGTCTAAACCAGGTGTTCCCAAAATTTTACGTCGGCGGACCAAATTGTAAAAATAAGGAGGGACACAAAGGAAAAATGCGTTGGTTTTTACGAATTTGACATTGCAGACAATCAGGCATTACGGGCCACATAATCTTTGGAGTTGACGGGCCGCACTTTTAAAACCCCTGGTCTAAACCAAACATTTTTACTTCTATTTCATGTTTTAAAAATTTCTGAAACAACAGCCACGGGAGGAAATCAAATTCGACGAACTAATTAATATAAATATATTTTAATTTCTAAAAATAGCTAATAAAAATTAAATTAAACACATTAAACCATTCTTTCCCCCTCGTTTTACGATTACTCATTCACGAATAATTTAATTCAAGTAATTAAAACTGAAGAAGACGAACTTTATGAATCATATTCTTACGCATGTTGTGAGTATGTACACATTTTTTTGTTTCAAAATTCATTTAACCCTAGAATCATACGTACTCGTCAAAACGACGAACGAACTTCTCTACCTGCTCCAATACTACAACTTGTCGGTGCCTGCTTGCTGTGAAACTTCTGTCATCTAATTTACTTGTTATTATAACACATAAGACGTATAAATTTTGTTTATAGCTATTGTCGTTTTTTTTTTTTTTTATACTGAAATAGTGTGCGTCAAAAGGACGACGATGTATGATTAGCCCATATTTTTTTTTTAAAGATTTTGTACTTCACATATAAAAGTTTCCTAATTTTTCTAAAATTTATTAAAGATATGGATGTTATAATTAATTTATTCAATGATTATGATAATGTGAAAGATGATTACAGCTGTTTGACTTATAGAGACGACATAATACTGAAGTTTTAATATACTGAATCGAAAACTAAAGAATGCGTTTCAAGTGACTTAATAAAAGGTTAACAATTTATTTTGTGGAAAATATTTTAATTTTTATTATTTTTTGAGATTTTATTCTAAAAATTACTAACAAATTTTAGAAAATTTACAAATGTGCCTAATGGGGAAATAACTACATATCTATAGGAATATTTATGACTGAGAAATTTCACATTCTGTAAAGTCACACATGTCCACTGACTCATAATAGTTCATAAATTAATTATTTGAAAGACATGTTTTATGATACAATTGATGTATTTATCTATTTTTTAATTCTTATAGTGAAAATATGCTTTGATAAAAGGATTAAAAAAATTAATAAATATTTATATTAAGAAATTTTTCCAAATCCAATTTTTTTAAATATTTTGTTCGCTTTTGTAGTATTGTTATGTAAAAAAAAAGTTTTTTGCAAATAAATTCTAAAACTCCTCGTAAAAAGTCCATTCGTCGAAACGACACCGATGTATGATTAACTTGACTCGTAGACCTACGTATGATTCTAGGGTTAAACCCGTCGTGACCCCACGTCACACTCACACAATATAATATGTAGTCGCTTCTTGATTCATTGATTATTTCATTGACGACTAGGTTGACTCTCGGACGGCGTACAAATTGAGCCAGGGTGCGAGGAGGAAAGGGACAGTCACAGTGTGTGTGTAGATTGGAACAGAACTGAACGTTCACAAATTACTACGTTAATTATATTATCGATGCTGCCCGCATTATCAAAGAACATTATGAATTTGTTTTAACCGTATTAATCGGTAAAACAAAGACACGTTTAAATATGGGTACGAAAGTTATGAAATGATTTATGCGTTCTGCGAGCTCAAAGGAACCAAATTATGGGGAGCACCAAAGTTAAGCTTACATATTAATCATAACCGCTTATCGCTCAGCAGGAATTATTCTTTACGTAACACAAAAAAAAACATGAGTCTCGTTTATTCTAAGGTCAGAATAACGTCTTTTTTGCATTTCCGAATTAAAAAGTTCATTTTATAGTTGCCTGTGATAATGTCAAAATAGCTTTATGTTAATTAAAATTCACATAAGTGTTTGAAAAATTATCAAACTGGATCGGCTGGGACTTGAACCCGGATCTCTAAGTGGTTGCTAGCCAAGCGCCTTACTAATTAGGCTACCGACCGCTTGTTCGAGTGCCACTCCAGTCCGAGAATCAATCAAATAAATCCTCTCTTTAATGCGAGACGTAGTTATATTTTTAATTTCAAATGTTGACTTTGCTAAAATGTATTTTAACATGAGAATACAGATAATCGTAAGTGAACAAACCAGATAAATATCTAATGTTTGTTGTTGTCTCTATGTGTACTTATAGAACTACAAAACAAATGCATGATTCAATGTTTTTTCCGTGCAGCGGAGAAAATTCTCTTACTTTTTTTCGAATGAACCTGTCATTATCTTTTCATTTTCCATTAATTTTTTTCATTTTAATGCAAAACTGCATAAAATATTGTATGCAACACGTGTAAAAATACGGTTTATGTTCACGAACGGTTGTCTAACTCGACAAGCCTTGTTGGACAACTTTTATGATTCATAAAAAAATTACCTTGGTCCTGTTATTTGTTGCAAAAATAACTAAGTATTTCGTCCAATCAAATCTCTTTAATCAATAATTCACTGTCACCCCCCCCCCAAAAAAAAAAAAATTGCTGGACCGAATTTGATGAAATTTCAATTCGATTGTTACCGCAACGAAATCGATACAATTTTTTGTTCACGAGACATCGGGCAGGAGAAAAATGTTTCCATACGTACGAACGAATTTTCGAACGAACAGTCTCGGAAATTACTGAGACCTTATAATAAACGAAACTATCGTGTTAATCGTATTAAATAATGATGGTTAGTTTAGATATAGATAATTCGTTTCGTAGACAGATACGATGATATCCAAACAAGATTTGTCGGTGTGTTTTGAAAAAAGAAAAAAAAGCCACCAACCCTTTTCTACTGACACACGTGTGAATAACACTCAGAGTCCATATGGACACTAAGGTGTGTCTGTTAAACCACCTTCAAACATCCTCCAGCGACAAATAATTGTCTGTTTACCTTACAATAAATTGTATTTTAACAGAAAAAACATCATACAAAGTTCCATAACTTACAACAAACGTACAGTGGTTCACATAAAAACGTGAGTACAGTATTAGTAGTGTTTGTATTGTACAGTAGTGTGTAGATATTTATGTGGACGACTGTAATTTTTCATTTAACAATAAAGTGTATTGTAAACGCAGACAAATGTTTACATATTATTTTCATTTTATGAGTGTTAAATGAAATAAGTTTGCTAGACATTGACATTAGGCAATACTTACACTTTAATATGTTTCTCTATGTATAATTTGTTTAATTTTTTTTTTTTTTTTTGGTTGTAATACGAAATTTATTTTTAATGAATCACACAGCTTTAATGTTCATTATAATTTGCACAATGTCTAAACTTTACACAAACATACAATGATTTTTTATAAATAAAAATAAAATTTTTTTGACTAATTTTTTTCAGAAAATTGAAATATTTTTCAGACTGTTCCAAATAGAGCTGAGGCATGTGCCCTAGGACCTTCACAAAATTAATAACGAATCCCTCAAAGAGAAATAAAATAGGAAAAATAGGGTTTTTTTCTACTAGTTTGGCTCGTCAATTGTATTTTTAGAGAAAAATAGAAAAAATTTCTAAAATTTACGTAATTTACGTGATTTCCTGATCGCGTCACAAGAGGCTTCCACAGAAATGCTCAGAAGTCTCCACATGAGAAGTGCCCAGGGGCCGCTCAAAGGTAAATTGGGCCTGGGTTCCAAAGAACAATCTCGAAGCCTTATAGTTTTGTCAAATCTGTTCCTCCGTTACATCAACCCCTCTAAATTTTAGATAAACCTACAACAGCCGGTGTAGGCTCAAAATATTTTTTTCTTAATTTTTTCAAGTATCTATTATTTTTTTCCCGTTCCTTTAGCCTCGTTTGCGAAATATTAAGCTTCAAGGTAAGGTTACTTTTGCCCCTTATCCTGTAACTTTTCAATCGTATGGATCCTAGCAATTAGAAAAAAAATCCAGATACCAACACTTACTAAAAACATTCAAGCTAAATTTTATTAGTAACTTTCGGAATTTTGGTGAATGTTTCAGTATTAGAAAACATCTGCCAAAAATTCAAATCCAAATCATTCAGGAAAATACCGGAAAATAAATAAAATTTTTGTTTTTCGTAAATAACTTCGGAAATAATTCAACCTTCCCCATCGAGCGGGATATCGTTGAAAGATCTTTTAAAATAAAACTGAGATTTCTTTAACCACTTTTAAGTTTCGTCTGCGATATATATATTTTTTCATTTTTTTTTTTTTTTTTAAATATTCTTTATTTAACTAGGATATCATTAAGGTTTGTCCTAGTAGGTATAATCGATATATATACTAAACTTCAAAGTTTATGTGTTTATTTAAAGCAGTGATTCTCAACCAGTGTACCGCGGCACTTTTGTTGTGCCGCCAAATTTTGCAAATATATAATAATGTTAATATTAAAAAATTTTTTTATTTAAAAATAAAAATATATTTAACATGAATATATAAGGTTTGTTTCAACTCCCTAAAAAACCATACATTGCATGGTTTCCCGCTTGCGCAGTATAAAAAATGTGTTTCAAGCTCTCTTTTGACAGTGCATGACATGACAGATGTAGCGTTTCAACTTATTTTTGATTCTATGGAAACTGGTTCATGTATCATCAATTCGATACACTGCGAAGAGTAGGAATTGTTTGGACCGTACTGCATAACAGAGCGCTAAAATTTAAAATTCAAATGTTTATTATTATTGATGACAAAGTTATTCAGTACTTTTTGCATAATTTTAAATAAATATATAGAATAAAATTTAAAATGAGTGGTATTGAGTGGGATAATAATTTATTTAAAGCAGATATGACGAAGACTAATTAAAAATTTTAATTAATGGCTAAAAACAAAGAAATGAAAACTACTGGCAAAATTTTTCCGAATAATTTCGAAATGAAATTCTTTATAATAAAGTATTTTAGGCGTATTTTGTATTTTTTCTTAGCAAAAATATTTTTATCCATTATCAACTGCAAATCCTTTTCTGAAATTTCAGAACTGTAGTTATGCAATAAAAAAATTTGACATTTTTGACATTTACTCATACATAAAACCATTTCAACCATAGATTTTTTTTATCACTCAGTGCACAATTTACAGTACGAACTTGCGCACACAACGATTCACAAATCGTTCCATGTACAATCCAAAAAGAGGTAGTTGAAACAAACCCATATTTAAATCCAAATTTTAAAGTAACATATATGCAATCATTTTTGGTATAATAAGTACTTGTGTTGCAATGAAAATACTTTATTATTTTTGTTAAGATGTGGCCCCATGCTGACTTAACAGCGAGTATATTCTATTAATTTGATTCAATTACATTTTATGCGACTGTTGTACTAATATTACTAAATTATTTCTCTAATAAAATTGTACTTTGGATTTGATATTTGATACTATGTCGCTATAAACTATAGACCAATGAACACTCTTATAGTAAATAGACAGCGTGTAAAGTCAGTTTATATGCCGCTTCCATTGAAGCACCTAACTGTGCTGTCTATTATTCAGTAAACAGGACCATATTTATTGCAACATATAATTTAAATACACATACGTATTAAAAAAATAAAACTAATACCATTTATTTTTTTCAAAATTTAGCAGTTTTTTCCTCAAAAAAACTTTTGAATTAGGTTAGTATATCATTAAGTGTGCGCTAAAGCCAGTTTAAACATTAATTGCTGATGATAAATACTAATTTTTTTTTTGCAAAATGTTTAGAGGAAACCGTTAATGTAACCCGGATATTTAAATCTGGTAAAAGTATACCTACATCAAACAATTTTTGGAAATACTTATATTGTGTATATACCCGTGCAGGGCATTCTAAGAATATCACTTTCTTTAATTAATCTTCTTCTCGTATTTACATAAAGACATTTTAACGTCACCGAGGCTGCATAAATACTGCCAGGTAAATCTGGTGAATCAAAAATAAATTTTCAAAAAAAAAAAAAAAAATTAAAAATACAGTGAGGTGACATTGACGCGCCAAGTTCCGGCACTATTTAGTCTCTCAAAATCAGTCATCATCTGATTGTATGTATTTTTAATGTTTCTATAAAATCTGTACACTCAAACCTATTTTTGTGCGGAGAATAGAAACCGCACAAAAAATATTCGCAAACTTAATATTTAAAAATAATTCTAATTAAAAAAAATACTGACTATTGTGCAATAGTCAGGTACAAAAGTATATCTCAGCGAAAAATTTTTTTTTTTAAATCTAAAATTAAATAATGTATTAATATTCTGCAGTTATTATACTTGTATACCACTTGTTTTTTTTTTCAGCGCGCTTATGTTGTAGCAATATAAAAGCATTGTTGAAAAAGCGTTGTAAAAACGTTGTAAAATGATGTTTATAAATTATATTTCAAAAACGGCGGAGTGAATAATTTTTATTTCTTATTAAATATGGTTTGTAACTTTGTATTATATAACATATTAAATTTTTATCAAATTCCTTTGACACGTTTTCAGATTATTCAAAAAAAAAAAAAAAAATAAATAAATAAAAAAAAAAAAAAAATAGAGTTTTCCCATAAGAGTCCGTGTTAAAATTACAAAACTTTGAAATCGTTTTTCTCAAAATTGGGATAGTCAATTTTAATAAGAATAGGCTCTAATTATTGGTATTGAATTAAATAAATATCTAGAGAAGTTTCGTTTAAATTCCTTGAAAAATCGTTTTCCGGACCAACTACCTTAAATATTTTCTCATAATTTTTGTTCTGTAGGTATACCTAAATAAAACAATTTTTTTTCAAAAATTCAGAAGAAATGTTTTTTTTCCAAATAGATTTATGTTTAATTGTTTACATAATGAGGATATATTACATTGACACATATCAGCATATGCAGTAGAACAATGCAAGCAGTGTTGATTAGTTAGACGAATCATATTACACCAAAATAAATTTTTTTGATTCTTAACTTTTACAATATTATAATACCCCTGTCGCAGCATCCTGCATAACATAGCGAATTTCCGTTTATAAAAATTAGTTTTTCTCGGAAACTAGTTGACATAGAATAATAGTTTAAAGACCTTTTTTATGTAATTTTTTCTCCTCTTTTAAATGATGTAAAAAAATTTGGCAAAAATTTTTGAATAAGTGGAAATTTTGGCAAAAAACTAATTTTTTGCAAGAACAAAAACCATGTTCCTGGCATCCGACGTGTCTGGCTGAAGAACTCATCCAAGATTTTTGGACTTCCAACGTTGTCACCAAATTTCGTAGACCTAGGACATTTCGTTCGAGAGTTATCGTGCTAAATACATAAATATATGTATACATATATACATATGGAAATTCGCTAAAATTGGTGGTAAAGTGGGGGTAAGGCTCGAGTCTCAACAATACAACATCAACTTTTCAAGTACACCGTGTTGATGAATCTTTAGAATATTGCAAAAATATGAACCATACCAACATAGTTTTATAAATTTAAACATATGTATGTTAACTGATTGATTATTATCTATTATGAGCTACCAATATATCATCAATACACGGAGATAAGTTCAGTATCGCTAATCGCTACAGGTAATTTATGTAATAATAACAGTTCTACGTCTTTAAAAATTATATTGTACTTGAATGTCTGACGCGAAAATTTACAGTTATTTTGACTTAGTTATCAAGTGAATCAAATTTATTATAATGGCCGAAACACATAAATAATATTTAAACATACCTATTGTACAGTCTGAAAATTTCTCCGAGATTATTTGATTATTTTTTTTTTTTTTTTGGGGGGGGGGTTGAAGAGTGATTTTTTAAGTTCAGTATGACCTGATTTTATTTTTGAATCTCCCGCCACGCTTCAATTTAATGTGACGTTGTCAGATGCTGCCAATTTTAGATCTTTTAACAACGCAGTCTTAATCTAGTCCTGTGGTTTTACCGACATAGCTCAAAATTTGCCACAGATAACCGTTTCGGTTCCGATCTCTTAGGTTTTTCAAGTTAAAACCTTAAGGGATGGAAATTCATACATTTTTCAATATTCATAAGCAAATTTCGATAAGACTTAAATATAACTATATAAATAAAAGTTTAATTTGGTCTATTGAATGCTCACTGACGAAACCCTAATTCTAGCGCAGGTAGACAAAAGTAGTTAAGTCCATTTTTGATTTTTTGATTTTATTTTATAATAAGGACCAAAAGAGTCTATCTCATATATTTCCAAAGGGCAAAAGTCAATTCCACTCCCAACATCATTTTTTATGCACTTGTTATAAAAAAAATTATTTTCAGAAACTGACAAAAGAAATTGAATTCTTAAAATTCTTAATAAAATAATAAATAAGTAACATAGTTTAATTAAATTGGAAATGTATTTTTATGGCAACAACTACCCGCTAAAACAGGTTAAGTCCACAAATGGTTTGAATAATGACATTTATTGTTGTTTTTTATATGTTAAGTCCATAAAAATGTCTTAAAAAATTTTAGTTTAAGGTTTAAAGTTTATTTTTTTATGATTAAGGATGTCTACACAATCAATGAAATAAGGAATAAGAAATAAGAAATCAATGAAAAAAGGAATAAGAAGTATGCCATCTAGTGACGTTGAGTGGAACTTTAACGTAACTGCTCATAGATATAAATATGTAGGTACTTTTGTATGTCAAAATTCGTGATTTTTTTCACTTTAGTGACAAAAAAAGTCATCACGAACGTTATTTTTTCATGAATTTTGATGTACAAAAATACCTAAATACATATACCTATGGGCAGTTACGTTAAAGTTCCATTCAACGTCACTAGATGGCATACTTCTTATTCCTTATTTCTTATTTATTATTCCTTATTTCATTGATTGTGTATGACCCATTAGTTATTGTGTTGCATGTTAAGAAAGTAATTGACTAAAAAAAATTTACAAAATGTCATGTAAACTTGAAGATAATTCAAATAAACTGATGTTACCTGCATTTACTGTAAAATTGACATTTTGGACTTCACTAGTTTTGTCTACCTGCGCTAGAATTGTACGAGTCCGACTCATTCTTGACCGATTTTATTTTCACGGCAACCCAATCTCCCTAATTTAAAAAAAAAAATTACCAAAAACTTACGTAACTGTAAGAATAATTTTTCCCGCTAGTGTTACAATTATTTTACCCATATCTGTACCTACCTGACCCTCTTTAATTTACATACGATTATGTCATGTATTAGTTTCTTGATATTTGAATTAATAAAGACCTAATTAAAATTTTTAATTGTCCTCGAAGCATACAATATCATGTTTGGCGAGCAGAGAGGAGAGAGAGGGCAGGTGATAACAGTTCACCAACAACCCCAATTGTTTTCTTTTCTAAATTTTTATTTATTTCAATATGAATAGAATAATAATCGTTCAGTTCCCTCAACATATTCACAATCGTATTCAAAATTAATAAAAAAAAAAAAAAATTGATGAATCATGTATGTATTTGCATGGAAATGGTACTAATACCACTAATCATGCCAATCCACAATAATAATAAAAAAAAAGTGCTGATGACATCATAACTACGTCACATAATTATTCAGTCATATACACTTATAAAAACTTGATTTCCAACAAACTGCAAACATGAAACTTAATACTTATATGCATAAAATTTGTTTTCAAATCATTCAAAACACTTCCGAGTAGGGTGATAACAAATACTCTATTCGTATTCGCACATTCATTTCCGCAATTGTTACCGTGTATGGTTTTAGCGAATTTTTTCATGACAAGTTCTAACATTTTTGCAATGAATAAAAGTTCTGTCGTTCATTGGATTTCAATAAGATTCGATTATAAAAATTACTCCTGTTTGAAAACCCGTTCATCCACATACAAAAACTTTAGAATTTCGAAAAATTTTTGAGACTCTTGAGGTTGCGAACATCCAAGAACTTCCAACGTTTTCACCAGAATTCCTAAAAATAGGATATTTCATTCGAGAGTTATCGTGCGGACACATATACATACATATAAATTTTAGAGAATGTTATTTTCGGGTTCTAGGGACCTCAAAATAAATTTCTGTGACAGTCTCGGGTCAAGTCTCGTCATGACGTCTGCTGTAATAGCTCAATTTCCGTTTGGAAAAAAACCCATCAAATTACAAATTTCACCAAAAAATTATTTACACAGCTACATATTCGTATTCATAACATTTTAACGAATTTCCGGAATGGATTTCAGCTATTACAACAACAGCCACTGTCATAACGCGACCTGAGCCCGGGACCATAGCAGAAGTTTGTTTTGAGGTCCCCAGAAACCGAAAATGATATTCACTAAAATTAATATATATATATATATATATATATATATATATATATATATATATATATATATATATATATATATATATATATATATAGTCTGCACGATAACTCTCGAACGAAACGTCCTACTTTTACGAAATTTGGTGAAAATATTAGAAGTCCCAAACCGTTGGACGAGTTCGTTAACCAGGCACGTCCGATGCCCGAAACATGATTTTTTTTTGCAATTTTCGTGAACAAAATTAGTTTTTTGCCAAAATTTCCCTCTATTCAAAAATTTTTGCGACATTTTTTTTTACACCATTGAAACGAGGAGAAAAGATCGCACAAAAAAGGTCCTTAAACTATTATTCTATGTCAACTAGTTTCCGAGAAAAACTAATTTGTTTAAACGGAAATACGCTATGTTATGCAGAATGCTGCGACTGCGATATTTTTTCTTGAACTGGGTCAAAAATTTAGGATTCCATTCGACACATGCTCAAATTAGAACTAATGACTCTTTTGAAGTTATGCCTGCTTTAAGTTTTTACTGTTCTCATATATTATATTATGTATGTATAATTATGACGTGTTTTAACAGTAGGTGAAATTTATAGTAGTAAATACGATTTTTTTATGGTGTTTTTTAAATCATTAAAAAAATGATTTCTCCGAATTACATTATCAGGTGTACTGTGGAATTTATAATGATTAAATCATTATTAAACATGTGTGGGTGAGTGAACATGTGGATCACCTTTTTGATAACCTCGTCCATTGAGAGGTGTAGTAGGTGTTTTCTACGAAATTTGCGAAAAAATTAATTATTGTTTTTTTTTTCAAAAAGAAAAAACGGATATTACAAATTTTAAAATTAGCATATTTTTTTATTTTTTGAATAATTTTAAATAAAATTAACTTATTTTTCGAAAATCTAGTTCTTACAAATATCAATTTCCTAAAATATCGACCTATTTCCACCTAATTACGTAATATCGTAGTAATTTTAATTGTTTTGAAAATTGGGCGTTTATATTCATTGAAACAGAAGTAATCGAGGTGTTCAAATTTTATTTTTTTCAGTTTAAAATAGAAAAATTCGCTAAGAGAGATTATTTACATTCCAAAAGTCAACTTTAGGCGAATCCTACAGATTTAATTTTGTCAAAAATGAAAAGTGCACCATCGAAAACCTATAAATAGCCTCCAATTTCAAATTTCTAGCACCAAAACTACCAATTTTACAGTTTAAAAAGCATAATTTAGCCGTGATGACGTTACACAGTCAATTTTACCAATATTTTACACTGTGGGCATAGCTGATGGAATTAGAGTGATTTGGGACCAAAATTTTTCATTTTTACCACCAAAACCGCACGAAATACTAACTGTGGAGGCGTTTACTAGCCGAAAATAAAATTTTGATAAATCTTATGCCTTTCATTTCATTAAAAAATTCGTCAAGTGCGTGTTTTGACACGCACTAAGTAATGTCACCTCAGTGAAAGTGTTAATTTATGATTTTTTGGCTGGTTTTTCAAGTACAGTGAGAATACAGCCCTCTTGCGTTTATTCAATATATGCATGTACAACTCTATAATTATTATATTATATATTATTATTATTATTATTAATTTTTTCCCCACTATAATCACACAACGAGATTAATATGTCATCCTTCGGTGACATAAAAAATCCAAAAAAGACCCCTCAAAAAATCAAATTTCAATTTTAAATAATCTAAACCGTTTACACTCAAATTTTTTTAAAAGTTTTTTTTTTTTTTTTTGAATCTTGTTAGTATCAAGGAAGTCCAATCAAATTTTTTTTTCTATTTTTCGGACTCCGAAGACGTCTTGCTTCTTCGGAGTCCTTATAATTTCGGTACGTTTGTCAACATTTTTAAATCTTACTAATATAAATGTTTAACCCATTATAATTCAACGTATGACTGATTCCAAATATTAAACAGAAATGTGTTTTAGCGATGATTAATCCTATTGATGACTTTGATTTCCAAAAAAAAAATTTTATGTTTCTAACGAAATTTATCAATTTTTCCGTATTTTTAATTGATAAAATCCTTGAACATTTGTTATGGTATACAGGACAGAGGTTAAATTAAATGAATAATTTCTAATTTAAAATCATTCGCAATACAATATTAACTGAGTTTGAAATTGATTGTTTAAAACAACTTTATTAAAACATAACATTGCTACTAAGAACCTTCCAGCACATACAAAATTTCATCTTTTAAAATCGTTACTATAAAGTTAAATAGATTTTCTACCGTATTTGGTATGATAATTATCAGCGTATCACATCAAAACATAACCTCGACCTCATTATAAAAATTAATTTTTGTTTAAATAAATTATTTAAAACATCACAATACAATAATTTCGTTTTGTGTTTTATTAATCGACTTTTTCGTAATTAATTATTTACATACATATGTAGTTGGTTTATTGCCCGCGTTTCTACGCTTCTACGCCGGTGTATGTACAATAAATGAGTAGCAATTGATTTTTGTCAGAATGGTAATTAGAGCATCTTAAGTGAAATAACAGTGAAACATCAACCACAAAATATAATTCTAAAGAATACCATTTTTAAAATTTTTCGTGGTTAAAAAGTTAAACTTTTCCAGACTGTTCTTTAATGGCTTCTTTAATGGCTTTTTTTGATATTCCAAATTCTGAAAAACTATACTTAAATCAACACTGAAAACATTTCCGCGCAAGAAAGGGAGAGAAAAACATAACCCCCATGGGCACCCTCATGTAACCCACGCTTGGTGCTAGATGCCTAATATTGATAGAAATGAAAAGAACGAATACTTAGGGTACTTAAAAATTTTAATAACCTTGATGACGTCATCAAATTAAAAAAATTTCTTTTTTCTCAAATCAAGCTTTATAGAAGCGATTTGAATTAGTGATTGGTGGAATTTGAGTAATTTGGGTATGAACTTTTCAGTTTTGCTGTCAAAATAACAAAGGGTAACTTCAAAAATGTAAACTTTACCGCATCGATGCAGTATCATGACTTTCCTGATGCGTCTAATACTACATGATGCGCTGCTGATGCTCTCTTGAAATTTGATGCACATTAGATGTTTTTGAACGGGATATTGGCATCATTTATTAGCCTCTGATTTGGCTACAGGTAGACTATAGATAACGTTCATAGCAATACAGTCCTTGTATATTATCTTTGAATTTTGACTTGAACTTACTTGAAATTGAAAATATTGAAATTATCTGAATAAAAAATATTACATACCTATTTTGAGTGCAAGATGTATTCAAATAGTTTAAACAATTTTAACGAAAGGTAAATATTTTCATCTTTTCTAACAATTTGTTTTTCGGAATTATTCCTGTTGGTGTTAATACCTACATAATATGGGAAGTAGTTATAATTCTACATTATACACATTACATGCATCTTGGACACGCATCACCAAATTTCTTGATGCATTGTTTTGACGCATCAAATGCAAAAATGAACTTTTGATTTTTCGTTGTGATTAGTCTGATGCGTTTTTGAACTTTTGACTCTGCCTCATGCAAGCAGTGATGCATTTTTGAAGTTAGCCAAATTTCCTTTTAGAAATACGACCAATTTACAAAAAAAATATTTTTTATCACTTTGTTGTTATTGTGATTTGTGTTTATTTTTTTTATTTTTGTTTTTATTAAATACCATATTCGTGAATTTATTTACATAAATTTTTTTTTAAATTTAATTATTTAACCCTTTTAAACAAACCATATGGTAAATTTTTTTGTCTCAAAATGCCGGACTTTTTACTGCCAAGTGATAAGTACAATAGATAAGGCTACAAAAAAAGAAAAAGAAAAAAAATCAAAGATCCCAACATAGGAATTAAAAATATCACCAGGCCCTGAGGAAGTTTATTACGTTAAAACTGTTTTTAATTTTTTTTCATAACGAGATTTTACTGTATTCTTTTTTGTTTTTACTGATTATGTGTTTCATTTTGAATAACCTTCAATTTATTCGGTTGGCTGGCGCCTGACAATGTGTGCAATAAAATAATATTTTAAACAATAATTTAAACTAAATGTTGAAACCACAAGATAAGCGGTTAAAAATTGAATAGGTAATTATAAATACCTGATGTTATTTAAAAGTGTACATAATATTTGTTTCTTTATTGTAACAAAAAGTGAATATAAAAGACATTTGGGCATTTTCACGTCAATTCGACCAGTCTTAAAAGTAAAGTTCTCAGATTTCTTTCATATTCACTATAATTTATCTACCAGTGGAGCTATGTCCAATTTTGATATTCATTTCTCAAAATTATTATCTAGGCTCGAGATATTTTGCTTCGAAAATGGCGGTAATTATCACGTTTTTTTGCATCTCTTTTATAAAAAATTCTATATTTTCCAAACGAGAGATTTGAATTGGATGATGTTTTGTGAGTAAATTCATGAAACTCCATAGTACATTGCAACATAATAAAACTTGTTCTATATTGTACGGTTTTGTATATCTTTGCACTCAAATTAGGTCAAATTTGGACAGCCCTGGCCAAAATCTCTAATGACTTAAATAGATGATTTTGGGTTCATTGTGTTCAGAATTTTATGCTCTTTCAAATTTTGCAAAGAAACTGATGGACTTTTACTGGTATCAATGTAAAAATTAAGAAAAACAAAAACTATGTGTAATTATAGAGGGTTCATATACTACATATAACATTATACAGTAAATATTTAACCAAAATAGTCTAACTAAATTACACATAGAGAAAAAGAAAATTGCTACCTACACTTTTATAAGTGTAAATAATAAAGAGGCTTATATTAAACGTAAAAAAAATAAATGCGTGAGCAGGGGCGGTGAATGGTTAATTTGGGGGGTCCCAAAAGACTGAAAAATTGTATTATTGCAATTTCCGGCGAAAGTCGAAGTCAAAGAAAAAATTATCCTTTACAAAAGTTGTAGATCATGCAAAAATCTACAACTTTTGTAAAGAACACTTTTTAACATAACCTCAAAGTTTCGGAGAAAAATGCGAATTTTGTTGTTTTTTTTCTTTATTTCGTTTTATATTTCTCATTTCAACAAAAATAATTTAATTTTTACGGAACTTGGTGAAAGTATGCCTTTCTGGATCTTAAATAACCACAGGTTTTTCTGGACAAAAAAATTCAGAAGATTCCGTGATATTGATTTTTTTCAGTCCGGAAAACTTTTTTTTCAGAAAAGATTCTACTGAAAAAAATTTTGTTCTTAAATACAACTACTAATTTTGTTTATTTTACCAAAAAGTACTTGTCAAACCGAAAAAAATGAGGACTGGCAGAACTCAGTGCAATAATTTTTTTAAGTAGAATCTTTTCACGAAAAAAAAGTTTTCCGAACTGAAAAAAATCAATATCATGAAAACTTCTACATTTACTCAGAAAAACTTGCGCTCATTTAAGACCCAGAAAGGCATAATTTCACAAAGTTTCGTAAAAATTAAATTATTTTTGTGGAAATGAGAAATATAAAACGAAATAAAGAAAAAAAACAACAAAATTCGCATTTTTCTCCGAAACTTCGAGGTTATGTTAAAAAGTGACCTTTACAAAAGTTGTAGATTTTTGCATGATCTATAACTTTTGTAAAGGATAATTTTTTCTTTGACTTCGACTTTCGCCGGAAATTGCAATAATACAATTTTTCAGTCTTTTGGGACCCCCCAAATTAACTCTCCACCGCCCCTGCTCACGCATTTATTTTTTTTACGTTTAATATAAGCCTCTTTACCATTTCATTTACACTTATAAAAGTGTAGGTAGCAATTTTCTTTTTCTCTATGTGTAATTTAGTTAGACTATTTTGGTTAAATATTTACTGTATAATGTTATATGTAGTATATGAACCCTCTATAATTACACATAGTTTTTGTTTTTCTTAATTTTTACATTGATACCAGTAAAAGTCCATCAGTTTCTTTGCAAAATTTGAAAGAGCATAAAATTCTGAACACAATGAACCCAAAATCATCTATTTAAGTCATTAGAGATTTTGGCCAGGGCTGTCCAAATTTGACCTAATTTGAGTGCATAGATATACAAAACCGTACAATATAGAACAAGTTTTATTATGTTGCAATGTACTATGGAGTTTCATGAATTTACCCACAAAACATCATCCAATTCAAATCTCTAGTTTGGAAAATATAGAATTTTTTATAAAAGAGATGCAAAAAAACGTGATAATTACCGCCATTTTCGAAGCAAAATATCTCGAGCCTAGATAATAATTTTGAGAAATGAATATCAAAATTGGACATAGCTCCACTGGTAGATAAATTATAGTGAATATGAAAGAAATCTGAGAACTTTACTTTTAAGACTGGTCGAATTGACGTGAAAATGCCCATTTTACACTTAATATTTTTGCTAAAATTTTTATATCCTAGAAAATCAGCGCCTTTTGAAGTAATTATTCAGCTTTGGCGATTCCATACTATAAATTTATCCAGAAACCTTTTTTGTCTTATACAACGACTCATAAAATAATCAGACGCCAATCGCCAAATAAAAAATTATTCGCGACAGCAAAAAAAAATAACGTATTTCCAATAAAAAAAAATGTAAAAGCTCTTCGTAATAAACACGCCAATATTATTTAATAAAATTATAGAGCCAACTAATGCAAAAATAAAATAGCTCTGTCGCAGCATCCTGCAAAACCTGGCGAATTTCTCAGAACTTATTTTTAAGGGAACCATATCGATACTGAATCGGTAAGGAATGGTACTAACATTAAAATGGTTTTAAAAATCACTAAATAATGTTCAACATTTCACAAACGGAGCTTAAAAATGAAAAATGGTTAATGACAATTCAATTTTTTTTTTAAAAGACCTTACTAATGATAGCTCACATGGTGCGGAAAATGAAAAAAGTTTTCTTCGCCACTTTGCAATGCGGAAGAGTACAGCTGATCCTTTTTGTACGGTGGATAGGGACCGCATTAAAAAGAAAATATATTCAAAAATATCATAAATAGCTATAAAAAGATTAGTGTCCAGATTGTAAAAAAAAAAACTTTTTTTATGCGGTGGATCGGGATCGCATAAAAAAAGTTTCATTGAAAATACATAACTCAAAACGCTCAAAACCTCAAATTTTAAAAAAAGTTGCTTTTCTAAACAAGATCAAGTCTTAATTTACATGTAGAAACATTTTATTTCATTTTTATAATATTTTGAAAAATACATCTGTAAAAAAATTAAATAATGCAATTACTTACTTATGTTCTTATGCAATGTATTGATTTAATGCTTAAAAGCCATTAAAAAGTATTTTTATCAAAGAAAGTTATTATAGTAAATGCTTAAGTTTCTTACTGTCTCTTGATTTTGATTCATATAATGCATTTTAATGGCCATTTTATTTAAAAAAATCGCACAAAAAAGACCGCATAAAAAAAGGTTCAGCTGTACCTCAAAAAGGTGAGAAATTTTTTATTTTTAAAAGCTTTTATTTAACTTGATATGTTAGTATGTTGGTTTAGATCAAATCTTGGAATCAAAATTTAGACAGGTTCTAACTGAGCTAGAGGTTTCAAATTTTATATACGTGTCTAACCTTGATGACAATGCAATATTGTATAATTAGTTTTGTCCTACATTGCCCCCCCCCCCCCCAAAAAAAATGTTGATTTTTAGTCCTGTGCAACTTTTTGACATTTAGAATTGTCAAATATTGTCCATTGATTTTACATTGCAATTTTTTGTTTCCATAGTTATGCTTGATTAAGGTAAATTAACTTAAAATTAAAATATAGGTAAAAAATTACTTCTTTAATTTTTTTTTTCAAATTAATTGTAATCAGACTAAAAAGTAGAAAATAAATTAAAGTAAAAAAAAATGTTTTTTAAGAAAAAGCTTTTATTTAAAAATGGGCTAAAAAAATAAAATAACCTTTGAGTGAAGTTTGAAGCAATATGCAACATAATTTATAAAAGCTTGAGGCGTTATCATTAATTATTTCTGTTGTGGATATAAGAGCTATTTTACATTTCAGTAGTTACCAAACTTAATTAAACGCCTCAAGCTTTTATAAATTATGTTGCATATTGCTTCAAACTTCACTCAAAGGTTATTTGATTTTTTTTAGCCCATTTTTAAATAAAAGCTTTTTCTTAAAAAAACATTTTTTTTACTTTAATTTATTATGAGTCCAAAATTGATATTTTGTTCGGGATTTATTGTACTAACACAACTGACACAAACAATTTTCTCATCACCGTCTTTAGGGGGGTAAAATCTCACCACAATACCCGCTGTAATAGCTAAATTTTCCATAAAGAAATTCGTGAAACACACAACAAGCAAATACTACATAATTATCTCTTCTAAGTGCCTCAGAAGGAGAATCTTTACTTTTATCAGTAAATAAGTACTTTTTATAGTACATATTTTGTTATGACTTATGTAATGTGTTTATTGCAACCATTACATCAAGTGTTCGTTCGATTAGCGGGCCGGGCGGCTCGTATTTTAAAAACAAACTGTTTTAAAGATGTGCTGACAGTGGCGCCGTCTCATATCACAAGTGTCAATTAACATCAAAAACAATAAGTTGTACAAATTACAATATCAAAATACATCAGTGTAACGTAAGTGAATGCAATACCATTCAAAAAGTTTAACCGTAGAATCATACGTTGGTCTACGAGAAACGTTAATCATACATCGTCGTCAATTTGACGAATGGACTCTTTACGGAGAATTTTAGAGTTTATTTGCAAAAAAAAAGCAATTTTTTTACATAACAATACTACAAAAGCGAACAAAATATTTAAAAAAATTGCATTTGGAAAAATTTTTTAATATAAATATTTATTAATTTTTTTAATCTTTTTATCAAAGCATATTTTCATTATAAAAATTAAAAAATAGATAAATACATCAATTGTATCATAAGACATGTCTTTCAAATAATTAATTTATGAACTATTATGAGTCGGTGGACATGTGTGACTTTACAGAATGTGAAATTTCTCGGTCACAAATATTCCCGTAGATATGTAGTTATTTCCTCATTAAGGCACATTTGTAAATTTTCTAAAATTTGTTAATGATTTTTCGAATAAAATCTCAAAAAATAATAAAAATTAAAATATTTTCCACAAAATAAATCGTTAATCTATTATTAAGTCACTTGAAACGCATTTTTTGGTTTTCGATTCAATATATTAAAACTTCAGTATTATGTCGTCTCTATAAGTCAAACAGCTGTCTGTAATCATCTTTCACACTATCATTATCATTGAATAAATTAATTATAACATCCATATCTTTAATAAATTTTTGGAAAAATTAGGAAAACTTTTATACGTAAAGTACAAAATCTTTAAAAGAAAACCATACGTTAATCATACATCGTCGTCAAATTGACGCACACTATTTTAATATAAACAAAACGACAGCAACTATAAACAAAATTGATACGTCTGCTGTGTTATCATAACAAATAAGTTGCAAGTTGTAATAATGGAGCAGGTAGAGAAGTTTGGTCGTCAATTTGACGAGTACGTATGATTCTAGGATTAATTAGACTCAGTCATGTCCAAAAGTGCACACAAAAAAAAGTTTGTAAGAGATCCGTCACTGGAAAAAAACAATATATTAAGCAAGATTAATAGCCCCCAAAAAAAAGGACGAAACATAAATAAAAGGATGGACAGGAATACACGCAGACAGAGATAAATTTGAAATAGAAATCAAGTTCCATTTTACTAATTAAAAAGGAAATCAGTTTCATCTCCGTTTAGTACACCCCGCCGCACCGCGTAACTCGTCTGTCACATGCAGACAGACGCACAGACATGCACGATATAAAGAACTGTACAACAGAATAAATTGTGAAGAGCCATTATTTAGAGGTAGACTTATACTGCGAAGAGTGTTCAAGCATTTTGTTTTATATGACTGCGCTAATTGAAGATAAATATCATTTTTATAACACTATAAAAGAAGTCAATATCGACAATGAAATTGAAAATATTTTTAGTGAGTACTAGCTGTACCCGTGACGTCGTCCACACATAAAATCAGTGAGAAGTATATAAGTATAATAATGCTCAAAATGGTTTTTCTATTTTCCCGTGGGAATGAGACATTTTCCCGGAGTAAAAAGTATCTTAAATGTTGACCCAGATAATAAGTTATCATCACACCAAATTTCATAAAAATCCGTTCAATAGTTTTTGTTTAATGTGTGCACATGCTCACAATGGTTTTTCTATTTTCCCGTAGGAGTGAAACATTTTCCCGGAATAAAAAGTATCTTGAATGTTGACCCAGATAATAAGTTATCATCACACCAAATTTCATAAAAATCCGTTCAATAGTTTTTGCGTGATGCGTAAACAGACAAAAGGCAAAAATTGTAAAAATCGCTGTTTCGATATCTATGTATATCGATAACTATTTACAGTACCAGTACAATTTTCAAAAAATATTCCATGTACATAAACGGTCTCGTTACAGTTTTATTGTACCTATGTAATATACATATAGATATTATTACAATACTAACTCCCCATTGCTAGAGAATTCCAAAAATTTTTCAACACTGATAACACCGGAGATGAAGGTACCCAAAAAAATGTTTGGGTACATGTGCCCAATTCTTTCGATTCCACAAATAAAATGTATTGGAAAATATTATTATCACAGCTAACTTAAGATATAGCGCTTTCTATTTGAAATTTTCGGATTTTCTCAAATTAAATATCTGATATCAATAAGCAATTTTACCCTATGTTTTCGTAACTCAAAATCAATACCGAATTTCAAAATTTCGGTTCCGTTAGGTCACTTGTGGTGTCACGTGTCATCCTCTATTAATAGACACTTCACTTATAGAAATCCGTTAAGTGACCTTGGGGCTGTATACGTTTTTCACAAAATTTTCCCTTGATTATCGTTCACGGCGCGACGATACACTATTTTGGCGCCCAACGTGGGGCAGTAAAAACTACAGCTATCATCTGTGTAATAAACTTTTCAGTGTATTTAATTTCACTGCTGTAGAGAACACCCGTTGAGTGTATCAATTCGTTCAAGAAGTTTTATTTGACAAATTTCTTTGCAAACTTATGTAGGAAGACATTGCAAACTTAATGTTTTTATACGGTGGGTGAATGATATTTACGTAGGGGATACACAAATGACGTCAGTGTTTCAGAATTGCGGTAGTATAAATCAATAAGCATAAATCCCACACAATATGTATTAAAAATTTATTCAATTCCAGCAGTATGTAAAAATACACTTGTCACAAAAAAATTAATGTACTCATAGATCACAAAATGTATTCTGTAAGGTGGATTAAGGGGAAATTCGCTAAAAAAAAAGAAATCGATTTTTGTTTCTTCATAATTATGTTCCTTAAGGTGTTAGAAATATTCTCCTAAAATTTTATTTTGAAAAAAAATGAAAAATCTTAAAGTTATTGGCATTTTAGTTTACTAGAAATCAATTAAAAAAAAAAAAAAAAAACTTTAATTGCTATTTTCTCGAAAGTACGTTTTTCGACATGGTTCCTCATGTATCTCAAAAAGTATTTGAGATATCGACATAGATCAAAGTGCAGATTATTCCTCGATTATATTTTCAAAATGACGGTTGTTTATAGTCGAGAAAAAGTGGTGATTTTTGAAAATTTATTTTCAAAATGCGATTTTTCGCTGGTTTTTTTTTTTTTTTAGATCCTAGTTAGTGCTATAACTGTAGGATATATGTATATTTTCAGAAAATTCTTGATTTTTTGATTCTGGTTCATTGGGGATTTCAGAACGCGAGGAACCATCAAAGTGGAAAAATCTTATAGAATCGACTTCAAAGCCATTATTTATACTCGGCTCATTTTTTAATTTTTTTTTTTTTTTGTAATCTCAAGACATGTAGAAACAATGTTATATATTTTGTTTTTTAATAAGATATTTATTTGTATAAAAAAAAATAATAAAATAAAGTAAAAAAAATGTTTTTTAAGAAAAAGCTTTTATTTAAAAATGGGCTAAAAAAAATGAAATAACTACTGAGTGAAGTTTGAAGCTATATGCAACATAATTTATAAAAGCTTGAGGTGTTATCATTAATTATTTCTGTTTTGGATATAAGTGTAGCTATTTTACTTTTCAGTACTTACCAAACTTAATTAAATGCCTCAAGCTTTTATAAATTGTGTTGCATATTGCTTCAAGCTTCACTCAGTAGTTATTTCATTTTTTTTAGCGCATTTTTAAATAAAAGCTTTTTCTTAAAAAACATTTTTTTTACTTAATTTTATTTTCTACTTTTTAGTGTGATTACAATTAATTTTAAAAAAAAAATAAAGAAGTAATTTTTGTACCTATATTTTAATCGGTTAATTTACCCTAATCAGATAGAACTATGGAAACAAAAAATTGCAATGTAAAATCAATGGACAATATTTGACAATTCGAAATGTCAAAAAGTTGCACAGGACTAAAAATCAACAATTTTGGTTTTGGGGCGATTTCGGACAAAACTAATTATACAATACTGCATTGTCATCACGGTTAGACATGTATGCAAAATTTGAAACCTCTAGCTCAATTAGAACCTGTCTAATTTTTGATTCCAAGATTTGATCTAAACCAACATACTAACATAGCAAGTTAAATAAAAGCTTTTAAAAATGGTCAATTTTTGATGTTTTTTTTTGATTAATCCCCCCTTAAGTTCTTTTGAATTACTGTATACCCACCACGTTTCACAATTTTGATCATATTATTGTCTGTCGCTCGATTTGACAGACGTCATCAATTAGGTGACCAATGAAGCGTGCATGACCGTTAAATAAAAACGAATAAATAAAATATGTAAAAAAGAATTTTCGAAGAATGAATATAGCTGTTTGCTTGTGCTATTCATTCGTTATTTCCAGTTGGACGCACATGGCTCGTGTCTTCACGAATGTGATCGGATATCACAGCATTGTAAGGGAAATATCTATCACCCCGATTCCGATAAAATAAACTATTAATACGATCCATTCCATACAAATACAAAGACGAATTGAAATTTGGGGATAATTGAAGAATGCAATGTTTGATGAAACATAAAGATGATAACGATAGGACATTATTAACTTCCAAATACATCCTAATTTACATTTGGTTTTAATTACGTTTCAAACGAGACAAGTGAATTGTGTTGCTCCCTCACAGAATGTTCAAAAGAGAATCTCATAAAAGGGGATGAGAAGGCCACGATCAAAATGCGAATCAAATATATTCGAAAATGTTACTTGCACACGTGTTACTGAAGCGTCCAGTTACACGAAAACTTGGTTTTGTACTCAGAAATTATTATTTTGCTAATACAGCTGAACCTTTCCCTATTCACCGCATAAAAGAGTTTCATCGAAAATACATAACTCAAAACGCTCAAAACCTCACGACTTGCTTAGAAACTGCTTTTCTAAACAAGATATACCCCTGTCGCAGCATCCTGCATAACATAGCGAATTTCCGTTTATAAAAATCCGTTTTTCTGTGATTTTTCACCCTTTTAAGTGATTTTTCCTCCTCTTTCTAATGGTGTCAATAAATATCAAAAAAAATTTTAACTTTAGAAAATTTTGGCAAAAAAATAATTTTTTTCACGAAAAATGGTCAAAAAAGCCATGTTCTAGGCATCCGACATGGCTGGCTAACGAATTTGTCCAACGGTGTGGGACTAAATATAAATTTAATACATAAATTTTAGTGAATATTATTTTTGGTTTCTAGGGACCCCAAAACAAATTTCTATTATAGTCTCGGGAGATTTATTTCGGAGCTCTAAAAAATAGAACTTTCTTCGGAACCCTAAAAAACGGCATATAAGTAACATACAAGCATATACATATGTATGACGTATATGACTTATATACAATCTATCTTCCTGTACCACAAACACATTCTTTCATATAATTATGCATATAGGTATACCCATGTCGCAGCATCCTGCATAACATAGCGAATGCCCTTTTATAAAAATTAAATTTTCTCGGAAACTAGTTGACATAGAATAATAGTTTAAAGACCTTTTTTATGTAATTTTTTTTCGTCGTTTAAATGATGTAAAAAAATTTCGCAAAAATTTTTAAATAAGTGGAAATTTTGGCAAAAAACTAATTTTTTGCAAGAACAAACACCATGTTCCTGGCATCCGACGTGTCTGGCTAACGAACTTGTCCAACGGTTTGGAACTTCCAACATTTTCACCAAATTTCGTAAACCTAGGACATTTCGTTCGAGAGTTATCGTGCGGACACATATATATATATATATATATATATATATATATATATATATATATATATATATATATATATATATATATATATATATATATATATATATATATATATATATATATATATATATAAATTTTGGTGAATATTATTTTCGGTTTCTAGGGACCTCAAAACAAATTTCTGCCATGGTCCCGGGTTCAAGTCGCGTCATGACAGTGGCTATAATAGCTGAATCCCATTCTGGAAATTCGCTAAAAGCATTAATTTACACATGGGAACATTTTATTTCATTTTTATAAGATTATGAAAATTCTGAATAATATATCTGTAAATATTTAAATGATGCAATAATTTATGTTCTTATGCAATATACTGATTAAAGACTTAAAAACCATTAAAAAGTATTTGTACCAAAGAAAGTTACTATAGTTAATGTTTAAATTTCTTACTTTCTCTTGATTTTGATTCACATTATGCTTTTTAATGATCATTTTTTTTAAAAACCGCATAAAAAATCGCACAAAAAAGGACTGCATAAAAAAGGGTTTAGCTGTATACACTTTGAAAAAAAAGAAATGAAATTATATTTCTTTCTCCTTTTAACGAAAAATTTTTAAATCAACAGGATGATAACTTTGATTTGCAAATTCTACACGAAATCGACACAAATCTAGCGAATCATAGTTCCGAACTCAATTTTACCGTGACAGTGGCTGTAACAACTGGATTTTCCATTCGGAAATTCGTTAAAAAGAGTGAATAGTTAGTTCTAGACACGAAATCATTAGAGTTGACTTCATTTAAATAACATCTAGAATGAATTTTAATATAAAAGATTTTTTTTTCAAAATATTAATTTTATATGCATTTAACATGAATGTGAGTTTGTGACCCAGTTTTCTCAAACAAAGTAAGTTATTAATTTTAATATGTTCACTGTTTACTTAACTAGAGAATTGAAATTACATCATTGTGCTATGAAAGTGCTACGAATTGTAGCATATACATGAATTGTATCAAAATATATTTTTTAATAATTTTATATTTCATTTAGTTTATTAATTAGTTACTATCTTACTTATTCAAAATTGATTAAAATAAAAAAAAATTGTCCTAAAATAAATCAATATACAGTTGAACTTGTTTTTATGCAGTTTAAAAAAAAAAAATGGCCATTAAAGTGCATAATGTGAATCAAAAACAAGAGAAAATAAGAAACCGAAACATTAATTATAATAATTTACTTTGATAAAATTACTTATTGATGGTTTAATTCATGGACTGGAAAATTCAAGAAAAAATTGTTAAACTAATTCGTACTGTCAAATATGGTGGTGGATCGGTAATCGGTATATCCAGTTACAATCTGTCTGGGGGTGCGTGTTTCAAAGTGGCGTGGGAAATTTGAAATTCGAAACTATCACATTTCAAATCAACAAAGCTTAATTAAGACTTTGAAATTGGAATGGAGTAAAATTTGGCCCGAAGCGACATCAAAACTAGTGAAGTTAATGCGTAATAGACTAAAAGAAGTGATTAAGGCAATGGAATACGCTACTAAATACTAAATACTTAAAACAATTTTTTTTTTTTTTTTATTGCTAATAAAGAATGGAAATTGTATCGTTCAAATACTTTTGAAACGTGTTAATTATTTACTCTAAAGTGAAAAAATGCTAATTTTTAAAGAGTAACTGAATTGGATTAATTTTTTTTTTATTAATTTGTAAAAAAAAATATAGTTAATAAATCATTTTATGTAGCACACAAGTCAAAATTTTTACTAATTTCACTGTTCACCTGGTTTTAACTATTAAAATTTGTTTGTTATGTGACTGTCCAAATACTTTTGACTAGCCACTGTATAAATTTTAGTGAATATTATTTTCGGTTTCTAGGGACCTCAAAACAAATTTCTATCACAGTCCTGGGTTCAAGTCGTGTCATGACAGTGGCTGTAATAGCTGAATTTTCGATTCGAAAATTCGCTAAAACAATTAGTCGTTCGTATGTTTTAAATCTCCTACAGTTTACACAAATTATTTCTAATCCAGTAATCCAATTAAACTTTTAAAAAAACGATAATTACTTGTAGCAATTAAACATAATGCGCTTAATTAACGTGAAGCGTTAAAAAGATTTCAAAATAAACAAATTCGTTCAAGTACCATCACCACTTCAACAGTTAAAAAACAAAAATGTCTTTCTTTTTACGTAACATATATAACACATTTATACGGCTTCAAACACAATCGACACCACATATGAACATGAACACACACATCATGTAATATGCTTGTAATGTAACAGGTTGTAAAGTACAAAGAACAACCGTGGGAATGTCATCTTGCTCTTCGACGAAGACGACCAAGACGACCATAGACGAAACGATGACAAACATCATATCATTCATAATATCATATCCTTGGTGTTCTTTTGGTCGTCTAACATTCTCTATCGGTTCGTAGAATCGGTTTAGATAAACATTGGAAACACATATGGATTATACCGGGTGTTTTGAAAGCGACTGTTTACCAAAAAATGACAAAATATTTTAAAACTTTTTACAGTGACACCTAATTTAGTTGTGAGGAAATGTGCAATTACTTGGATTTTGTGGAGAAATTATGATTCGATTTTTTTTCAAACGATTACAAATTATTTTTGAAATGATAATAGAAATGCTTTTAGAAACACACTGTATATATGTTAAAAGCAAATAAAACATATCGTCAAGTTTCTTCTATTGAATACAAATTTTTTTTATCAATTTTGGAACTGCATAAGATAATGGTTTCGTGAGAAAATCAACAAACTAAACTTTTTTAGAGGTCCGAAGAAAAAGTCTCGAGAGCCCTTACAAATGACTGAAATTAATAAAAGTATTCTAAATGCCTTGTTTTTTTTTCATATTAATTAAGTCTTAATTAATCATTAATTAACCGTTTAATTCTAAATGAAAAAATATGCGCGAAAAACGGCTCATTATACTGACGTCACAATTTGAAAACAATCCAACGTCAAAACTTTGATTATATTCACAAAAAGTTAAAATAAAAACGAGTATTTATTTAAATTTTTGAATTCTTAACATGTTTGTTTACAAATTGTGACGTAGTTTTGATGTAATGGCGCGTTTTCAATCATTTAAATTGTTGTTTCAAATCATTTAAATATTTTTTTTTATCTCACATGCCCATAATTGCTACAACTTGTGGCCTATAAACACGAAATTTTTCATGTACATGTAAGTTTAAATCTCAATATATTAGGTACTTTTCCGGATTGGAAAATGGGGACGAAAATTTTTTCATATACTACTATCATGTGGGATTCGTAAGAAACGATTTTTAAAAAAAAGCGTAAGTTCAACGGCGAATTCAAAAAATTAAAAAAAAAAAAAACAATACTGATACTAGCACTTGCTAACAGGGCTGGATCTAGGGGCAACGGGGGCACGTGCCCCGGGCACTAGGTTTTGTGGGCGCCAAAATGTTGAATTTGGCGTTTGTTTTTTTTTTTTTTTGCTCGTCACTTGTTTTTTGTAGTGGGGAAAAATAACTTTAGGAAAAGATAGGGACGGCATTTTTTTAGGATGCCCCAGGCGCCATTTAGCGTAGATCCGGCCTTGCTTGATAAGAACAAGAAAATCAAATTATCACGTAATTGACACCCATAATAACATTAGGAACACCTGTGCAAGTAACATTGTCAAATGATAAACCATAAACTCTTTAACCATTGAGGAATCATGACTTCCTAATGCATATTTAACACGCACTTAGCGAATTTTTAAGTAACTATTTTTTTTACTTTCCAATAAAAATCAAAAATATATGACTATGACCTTCCATCAAAACACAATATAATAATATAATATTAATGTGATAGCAATACATAGAGTAATATAAATATTAATACCAATATAAAACCGGTCAGTTAAGAGCTCTCTGTCTTGTCTGTTTGTCTGTCGGTCGGTCATTTAAATTGCTTCACTCTTTTATTTTAAAATATGAAATAATAAAAATAGAATCCAATTTATTTTTATTCAGGCAGCTAATTGAAATATTTATTAAATGGTATAGAAGGATTCAACGAAATTATATGTTATGTATTTCACGTTTTACGATTCCAAAACATATACCATAGATAATATACGCAAAATAACATTGTATTCCAGTGTTTCTCAACCACCGCACCGGTCTGTGTTTGGGTAACTTCAAAAATGTAAACTTTACCGCATCGATGCAGCATCATGACTTTTCTGATGCGTCTAATACTACATGATGCGCTGCTGATGCTCTCTTGAAATTTGATGCACATTAGATATTTTTGAATGGGATATTGGCATCATGATGCATGTAGCATAATAGACACAGCATGATGGACTATAGATAATATAGTAATACAGTCCTTGTATAGGTATATTATCTTTGAATTTCAACTTGAACTTACTTGAAATTGAAAATATTGAAATTATTTGAATAAAAAATATTACATACCTATTTTGAGTGCAAGATGTATTCAAATAGTTTAAACAATTTTAATCAAAGATAAATCTTTTTCAACAATTTGTTTTTCGGAATTATTCCTATTGGTGTTAATACCTACATAATATGGCAAGTAGTTATAATTCTACATTATACACATGACAAGCATCTTGGACACGCATCACCAAATTTATTGATGCATTGTTTTGACGCATCAAATGCAAAAATGAACTTTTGATTTTTCGTTGTGATGTGTCTGATGCGTTTTTGAACTTTTGACTCTGCCTCATGCAAGCAGTGATGCATTTTTGAAGTTAGCCTTTCTCACCCGTCCACAAAAAGATGTGTAAATTACAACAAAAGGTTGAAAATTTTTATTTTTTGCCCAAACTTTATGTCCAAAAATAGTTTAGTACATGACTAGCACACTATGGTACAACCACAGACCAATAAACACTATTATAGTACTAGACAACGCGTAAAGGCAGTTTGTAGGCATTTTTCTTGAAGCAGGTAACAGCCGGTGAGACGGGTGAAATTTAATGAAATAATATAATGTCAATTTTTGAGCAAATGCGACTATAATTATTGCAGGAGATAATTTTTATACGTACATATTTTGAAAATAAAGCGAATACCATTTTCTTTCATTCAAAATTTTGCAGTTTCTTCTCAAAAAAGTAAAATTTTATTATCAATATTATATTTTTATAATAGTTATTTGAAAACGTTACTACGGATACCATCCATTACTATATTACAGAATACTATTAAGGTCGGAACTTGGTCTGGCTGTCTCAATTACACATTTATATAATTAGTCTATATATAATATATTGGTCTGTTCTGTAGGCACAACCTTTTTCTTTGCAAAAAAGAAAATGGCGAGGTTAACGTGTTGGGGACATATTATGGTCAACCAAACGGCCGAAAAAAAAAATTTCAAAATATAACATGATGTAATATCATTCCAGTTAATGGTAGAAATGTTTCCAGGCTACAAGAATTCGATTTAAAATACCAGAATTACTTTTAAACATTTCTCTAATACTTAAAAAAGTGTTGATATTTTTCTGAATTCCACGATAGACCATGTGGTCGGAAAACGACATTTCATATTACACAACCACATGTGTAATATGTGGTAAAGACTATGTATACCAAGAGCAAGACCAAGACCAAGACTATAAGTATAACTGCAAGACCAATACCAAGACTCAAGTGAGCAAGACCAAGACAAAAGCAAAAAAAGCAAGACTCTTGTTAAACTATTTAAATAGTTTGAGACAGCCATTTACCACATGTTGTCCCAGCTAATGATGAAAATACTTCCCGGCTATAGTAATTCTACTTAAAATTCAAGAATGGTCTTTAAATGTTCCTTTAATGCTTAAGAAAGTGTCGATATTTATCTGGATTCCATAGTCGGCTAAGTGGCCGGAAAACGACATTTCATATTACACGAACTAAATGTTATTCCAAATAATGGCCGAAATGATTCCAGACTACAAGAATTCGTTTTAAAATACCAGAATTACTTTTAAACATTTCTCTAATACTTAAAATAGTGTCGATATTTTTCTGAATTCCACGATAGACCATCTGGTCGGAAAACGACATTTCATATTACACGATCCAAATGTTATTCCTTACACTTTTTTTTGCTAACTGTTACATGTGTAATAGTGGTGGAGAACTATCGATAGTACTATCGATAACTATCGATAGTTTTGACTATCGTAAACTATCGATATTGTTTTCCTTACTATCGATAGTTTTCGATAGTTTTTTTCAGTCATTTCGTTTACTTATAAATACTATAAAGATAATAAAAATTATAGCCAGAGATATAAAAAGAAGTGAATTGCCGGGCGAAAAGGAATAATTACGCCCCGGTATAAAACCGGCAACTTTTTTTTTTTTTTTGCTCACCGACTATCCAAATTCCGCCCAAGTCAAAAAACTGTCACGACTGACTACCGATAACTAGTCGGAACTACCGGTAACTATCGATAGTCGGGACTATCGATAGTTCTCCATCACTAATGTGTAGATAATCACATATGAATGAAATATGGTACTCTCTGTAAGGTTAGTAGCAACTTTTAAGTTAATAAGAAATAGAATAGCATAAAAGACATAGGCATAGGAAATTTGGTAATTAAATAAAATAGCCTGTAAACTTGTTTATAAGTATCAATGACTTAGCATTCAATTTTGTAATAATAGATGATAATTAATTAGTGTAAAAATAATTAGAAAGTGACATTATTTTAACCGGTACCTAATTAGCTTATGTAATAAATCATTCGAAAAAGGGGGAAAGTATAACAAAAAGTCACAAAATTCCTTGTGAAACAAGAAAAAATTTCTAAAATTTATACATTACGGAAGTTTAAAATTTATTTGAGTGTCATCCATTAAACCAGGACACATTAAGACAAAATTTTAAAGGATAATACCAAATAATTCACCGTATAAAGTCAACTTAACAAATCGAAGCACATTTCGAATTAATAGGATCACATATTATGACAATGAATATGTTAGGTAAACATTTTGACCAAAATTGAATTTTTTTTTATACCTGTCTTCAAAAAATACTAAAAATATTTTTGAAATTCTTTTGTGCCCTATTCGGCTATTCATATGGATATGAGATATGAATAAAATAATTTACGACCGTGTTTACTATTGACACTATTGTATTTTATAAATTGAAGTATTTTATTGAATTAAAAAAAAAACATCAATTCAAAAAATAAGGGGGAATCTTGTACAGTAAAAGCTCTTAATAATACCAAATCTGTTCAATAAAGACGTAAAACTTTGTAAAACCTAAACTACAATTCTGGCTTCACCATCCAAATTTTATTTCACTCACTCTGAATAATACCACGACGGAAATGGCATTACTGAAAGTGGCAGACATTATTGAGAAATGTTTAAAAGCAATTCTGGTATTTTAAATATAATTCTTGTAGCCTGGAAACATTTTCACCGTACGCTGAAATGACATTAGGTCGTGTAAAATATGAAATGTCGTTTTCCCACCACTTACTTGGCCGACCATGTAATTCCGAAAAAATTTCGACACTAAGGCATTTTTAGGTATTAGCGAAATGTCTAAAAAGCAATTCTTATATTTTAAATATAGCGTAGGGCGGGGGTAAAAAGAGGCACCCGCGCAGCTGAGGTAAAAAAGAGACATAAATTTTTATTAACTTCAGGTATCAGGTGTTCAATTTGAAGTTAATAAAAATTTATTGTCCTTTTTTTACCATGCCCTACCCTAATTCTAGTAACCTGTAATCATTTCCGCCATTAATTGAAGTAACATTAGGTGGTGTAATGTGAAATGTCGTTTTCCGACCACTTGGCCGATCATATAACTCAGAAATAATTTCGACACTTTTTTAAGTATTAGGGAAACGTCTAAAAAACAATTGTTGTATTTTAAATAAATTTATTGTGGCCTGAAATCTAGTGATGAGCAAAATTGGTCTTGGTCTTGCAGTCTTGTCTTGGTCTTGCATTTTTTGCAAGACCAAGACCAAGACTATGTATACCAAGAGCAAGACCAAGACCAAGACTATAAGTATAACTGCAAGACCAATACCAAGACTCAAGTGAGCAAGACCAAGACAAAAGCAAAAAAAAGCAAGACTCTTGTTAAACTATTTAAATAGTTTGAAAGTATAATTAATACGTAAAGATAGTAAAAATTCTGATTTTAGGAGAAAAAAATTCGCTGATAAAAAAATGCAAGAAAGTGCAAGATTTTTTAGCAATAACAAGACCAAGACCAAGACTGCATTTTGCAAGACCAAGACCAAGACTAAGATTCAAACTGCTCTAGCAAGACCAATACCAAGACTCTTAATGCAAGAACAAGACCAAGACCAAGACTGCCAAGTCTTGGTCTTGGTCTTGCATTTGCTCATCACCACTTAAATCATTCCCACCGTTTGTTGAAATAACATTACGTCGTGTAATATGAAATGTCGGTTTTCGATCACTGGGTCTACCGTGTAATTCAGAAAAATATCAACACTTTTTTAATGGCATTACCGAAACGGACGGACACTATTGAGAGTTGGTACTGTATTTGGTTAAAATCGATTAATATAAGAAAAAATGTAACACTTGATTAGATAATAAAATAAAATACTGATAAGTGATAAAAGTGTTAAATACAAAATACATATTAACACAATTCTGACATATTTGATTTTAAATAAAAAAAAATCTACAAAATTTTAAAAATGTAAGAAACTGATAAAATGCGGCATAAAACAAAGTGACTATGTTTAAAAATTGATTTCTTATTTGAATTTTGATAACATAAAACTGAAAAATACTGAAACAAATGTAAATAAAATCTAAAATACTTATTTAACCGCATAATACCTATATCACACATCAGGAACTCGCAAAAAATTCTTAAATAAATTATTTTTGTTATTTACTTTTTTTACAAAATCAACAGAAAAATACCCGTACAGTGTTTTTTTGTACAAAAATAATAAACAAACCGAAACACATTTTCCTTAAATTGCAAATTTTTTACACTTTGAATACAGGATGTCTCAGACGTTTTCAAACAACGAGATCATCCTGTCATAAGCAAAATTTTGTTTTATGTACTTGTCAACGTGTGGGCGGCCCAGGAATAATTGTCCTGCATTGCAGTAAAAAAAGGACCGGATCCGAAAGTGGGCGACAGTTGACATTTAAGTACAAATATTTTTATAAAAATTTTCAAATTAAAACATTTTTTTGTATTTTTTACCTGCGTTTGAATCGTTGGCGTATTATTCATATGAATAATCGTTTCAGTGGTCTGTGGCATCATTACTGAATTACTAAATGTTTCAATAATTAAAATCACATACACTTGCAAAACAAATCAATTCTCAAGGATTTCTTTTTCCACACACATCATTTAAAAATATCACATTTCAAAAAAAAAAAAATTAAAAACCCCTCTAAAAGA
This sequence comes from Brachynemurus nebulosus, assembly GCA_035578155.1. Lineage (NCBI taxonomy): Eukaryota > Metazoa > Arthropoda > Insecta > Neuroptera > Myrmeleontidae > Brachynemurus > Brachynemurus nebulosus. The sequence goes on along the minus strand of JAPWDM010000006.1, from coordinate 10,053,773 downwards.
ACACTTAACGTACTTAAATCAAAGACAACAAAATGTCTTTAACATTTTTATTACACACATGTGTCCAAATTTTTGAAATCAATAAAAAAAAACAACAACCGAAAAGTCAAAAAGATTTAAACGACTGGTATGTGAAAGAATGTTAAATAAATTTGAGAGACACAACAATACACGTTAAAAACTTGTACCCATTCACTAGCTGGTGTCTCGCAACACTGAACGTTCGGTTACGTTTTAAACTTGGTAAAAGACAAACCCGCCGACAATACTCTCGTACATAGATCGTGTAGATCGTCAAACGCGCAACTCCAATTATCCGCAATCAAAATCTGCAGAATCTCTCATTTCGCTCACATATCTATTGTGTAGTATAGCGTGTATAGTCGTTCGATACAGTTGCGGACAAAACAATTTGAACCTGTTGGCCTGTTGGCAGTGAAAAAATTTCACATTAAAATGTGGTGGAACTACAGACCAATAAATGTATACAGGGTAATTATGTAAATGTATAATTGAGGCAGCCAGTTACGACCAAGTTCCGACTGGATAGTATTACCATGTGAGTTTTTTGAGAGTTGCCATTTCTATTACAACCAAATTTTTATGATAGAGATGGTACTGGAAAAGGTTCTTTTCTTGGATGTAATGGAAATGTAACCAAGAAAAACACTATCGGTTGAAGTAGCCTCAAGTACATATGCATATTTTTACCGCCTAACTTATAAATTAAAGAAAAATTCAAAAATTAAACTTGGGTAAAAAAAATTTTTTTTCCTCAATTATGTTGTTAGTAATGCATTAGATCAGTTTTATCGAAAAATTAATATATAGTCTATAAAGCTCCTGACTATAGCAATCGGTGCCCGGGGCGTAAAAATTTAGGCCGGCATTTTCATAAATTTTTAAAATTTACCTAAAAAATTTTTTAAGACAGCTTTAAGGAACGTTAGTTTATTTTTTTAAATTTCAAAGTTATTAAAAACCATTTACAAAACTAACCACACGAAACGTAACCTAATCTAACTGAACCGAAAACTAACCTAAACTAAACGAGACGTAACGTAACCTAACCGAACCGAAAAATAACCGAAACTATGCTAAACGAAACTAGACCTAACCTAACCGAACCAAAAACTAACCTAAATGAATCCTGATTTATCCTAACCGAAACGAAAACTAGCCTAATCTAACATAACAAACGTAACATAACCTAACGGTACCGAACCCGAACCTAAACAAAACCTGGCCTAAACTAACTTAACCGAAAACTAACCTAAACTATTCTAAACAAAACCTGGCCTAAACTAAACCGAAAACTAACCTAAACTAATCAAAACATATCTAAACGAAACGTACCCTAACCTAACCGAAATGAAAACAAACTTGAACTAACCTAAACGAAACCGTAACCTAACCTAACCGTACTGAAAACAAACTTGTAACCTAACCCAATTTAACCTAACCTAATTTAACGCAATCTATTAGTTTTATTCTTACCTCACTAGTTCATATTAATTCCGTTTTACGGTACATAATCTAGTTTTCTGTTGATCTGTATTAATTGTTTTATTCGTGACTGCATACTTAATTCACCTTTAGCTAAATATCAAAATAAAATGTGGAACAAATTACTTATCATTTATCAATAAATGATAATTTTTTTATACTAGTGCAGTCCATTTTACATATTTATAAAATGAAATAGTTGTAATCGTTGTAATAAATAATATACCTACACGAAGAAACTCAAATTCAATTTTAAATTTTACCGCCATTTTTCACAGATGGCACAGATTTTAAAATTCAATTGTTTTAATAAACAAACATTCATCTATTCGCTCTTTGACAATTATACTAATAAAAATGGCTAGTTTTAAAAAAGAACTAGATAATGAAAATTTGGATGATTTAGAATATCAATTTATTTTGCGATTACCTCTCGAAACTAGTCGAATACTGAAAGCATTAATGCATGCCGGAGTTTCGTTGAAGGATCGAATATTTTTGGATATGGATAACGATATGCGACGGGCCGTGTTCCAATTAGACGATTGGGTATATTGGGGTAAAATTTATGATTTACCAACGATTACAGAAAGTTATAAAACTATTGATAGAAAATCGCTGTTTAAAACTGCAGATATATCACAAATTTGTGTTTGTAAAAGTGAAGAATTTGAAAGGTACTTTTTTAACGCGTTCACTGCTGCTTTTCACTCTTTTCACGAGCCCGTTTGTGACATCTATGAACGAACTTTACAATTATCTAACATTTGCGGTGGCACTGACGTGTCACTTTTCTTTCAGCCGATGGCAGTGAACGTGTCAACTATTTCCCCCAGACACCTACTAATCAATCTTTTTGTTTTTTAGTTCTGAAGAAGACACAAATAGTGATTTAAAAACAAAAATCAAAAGAAAGAAGAAATTTTTATGGCCGCACGGTCTTGCAACACCACTGAAAAATGTGCGACGACATCGTTTTCGTAAAACATTACGAAAAGATTACGTCGAATTGACGGAAATTGAACGTGAAGTTCGCGCACTTCTCCGAGCCGATAATGATGCGGTTAGCGTAAAATGGGAAATTATTTATGAAGATGATTCGAAAAATAAAAATGTTAATAAAAATTTATTAGAAGAATTTGATATATTTGGGGCATATATCAGTGACGATGACCAAGAAATCGATGTTCCTCAATCGAAAAATGTGAATACTTCTAGTTCAGACGAAAAAAATTAATTTTCCCGCGTTGTTTTAAAAGTGGGGTCACCATTATCTTAAAGCAGCTTCCACATTCTCGCCGAAGTTGGACGAAGTAGTTCCTCGCGAGGTTGGCCGAGGCATAAGAATAGCATTGAAACACCAACCGCGAAGCACAACGAAATGACCCTCTACATTCTCGACTCGTCCAACCTCGGCGAGAATGTGGAAGCTGCTTAATCTTTTAATTCTGTCAGTTAATTTATTAAGTAAACATACATTGCCATCTTTTGGTGGATTAAACGAACGAAAGAATGAAAACGATACAACCAACATAATAAAACTAAATAAAATTATTTTATTTATTATAAAAATTTCCCTTTTCTTATTATTTATTAACCCTTTGTAGTAAAACAGTAAATATATTGTCACCTAAATTTAAGATCCATTAAAAATTAAAAGACTATTAAAATTTGTTAGCTGTTTAAAAATATTACACAAATAGGGTCTTTTCACGAAAGCAAAGGATTTGTAATAGAGTCCGTATAATAAATAGAGTCGTGAACATGTCAGCCATTTTCTGTCCAGAACAGAGCGGAAAGCTTCAAAATTAATTATCACATGATTGAGTAAATATTTTTGAGTACATAATTATTGTTAATAAGGTATGAATTAATGAATAATTAACAGGTTTTAATTTGATTATTCTTTCTAGGTTTAAACTAAATGGTTTTTGTTAATATTTAATTTATTTCCAGTGTATTTTACGCAAACTTTGGGCAGAAAATGCTGGAACCAATCAGCTTTCAGCATAAAAAATCTAGTACACACATCTGTTGGTCTTGTTTTGAAGCAATATCTCATTAATAAAAAAATTTATTAAGGAGTCTCCACATTCTCGCCGAGGTTGGACGAGGTTCCTCGCTAAGGCTGGCTCAGCCATATGAATAGCATTAAAACACCAACCGCGAGACACAACGAAATGACCCTCCACATTCTCGTTTCGTTCAACCTCGGCGAGAATGTGGAGACTCCTTTAAATAATAACTTTATAAAGCGAAGGAGAGGGTACCGCAAGGTCAATGAAGCTTCTTTATTTAAAGATATTTCATGACTCCTCTTTTATAAAATGATTATCTAAATTAATTAATAAACTATTATCAATAACACAATGCTTTAAAATGTCATCAACAGATGGCAGTGCTAATTTTTGTAAGCTAGAGTCCCTATAATAAATAGAGTCGTGCCATGTCTGCTGAACGCTGATTGGTTCCGGCATTTTGTATCCAAAAACCGCGTAATATAAATTGATGAAATGTTAAAAAAATTTTTAACAATCAAAACAATATTATATCAAGTAGCTTATTTAATTATGTATTTAAGTACATACATAATTTGTTAATTTTGTTTTAATAAATAAAATAAAAAAAAATAAAAAAAACAGCAGTTAAGTAATAAGTACATGTCATAATTATATAAAAAATGCCTAAAAGTGAATGGCGTAATATAATTTTTTCTCATCTTATTGAAAAATGACCGGTTGTTCCGCACCTTATTGTAAAAATCGTTCCGAAACTGGTGTAAAATTTGTATGTTTTCCTAGTAATCCTTAAGAGACGAAACTTATGGATTAAAAAAATTGGAAGATATGACGTCCTGCCAACAACAAAGTTATGCTTATGTGAGGTTAGTTTGCAAATGAGAAACATTTTATTTTAAATAAAAAAAATTAATTATCTTTTGCAAGAATACTTTTTTTTTTGTTAATTATAGTATCATTTTACGGAAGATATGTGGGAAAAACCTCGCGTTGATGGAAAAAGAAAATTGAAAATAAATGCTGTTCCAACGATTTTTAATAATACAACACAAAGATCTTCGGAGAGTTTCAATGCCTTCAATACGGAATATGAAATAATTAACAAAAATAATAAAATCGTTAATTGTCAGAATAATGAAAATGAAATCGAAGTAATATATTTCATAATATATTAAAGAAAAAAAAGCAATTTGTATAATTCTAAAAATGTTTAAATCTTTTTTCTTTTAGAATACAAATTTTATCATCAACAGTGATCTTTCTGATAATGTCAACTGGAAGCAAAAGTATTTGGAGTTAGTGGAAAACTATAGAAATATTAAGAAGGAACTGAAACAGAAACAAAACAAATATGAGGCAAGGAATAGCCAATTTTGCCGGCTTTACAGTATTATGAAAGAAACGGTGAATAAATTGAAATCAGAAAATGAAAAGTTACGATTGACAGTTGATGCAAATTATATACCATTTAAAAAAGTTTTTACTGAAGATCAAATAAGAGCTTTAAGTAATAACTGCAATCGGCCAAGGTATTGGTCCAATGAAACTATAAAGAAAGCCATGGAATTAAAATTTGCGTGTGGAAGTAGCGGCTATGATACACTTCGAAAATATAATATACCTTTGCCATCAAGAAGGACATTGAGTCGATCTCTAGCACACACAATTGAAATTAAACCCGGAATTTTAAGTGACGTTCTCAATGTTTTAAAAATTCAAGTTAATCAGTTTCCAGATGATCGTTATAAACATTGTACCATTGTCATGGACGAAATGGCTATAACACCAACCGTAGATGCTGTTAATGAATCTACAAAAAGTAAAACTGGTGAGGTAACTTTTTCTGCCGTATTGCATGATATTAACATGAATTTGCAGCAAACAAAATCCAGAACGTATTCTAAAATTACTCCTGTAGTTTCCCTGACACCCCAAAACATCCCAAATTATATCGTGAAACCACCTGCATCTAAAGCTTTAGTTTTCATGGTAGCTGGTATAATGCACCGCTGGAAACAAGTAATCGCTTATCAGTTTACTAATGAAGGTTATGATGGAAATTGTTTGAAAGAATTCATCTTTCAGATTATTCAAAAAGTTGAAGAAATTGGTCTGGTTGTCATTAGTATTACGTCAGATATGGGCTCCATGAATCAGAGTTTTTGGCGTTCTATAGGTGTTACTGCTGGTAGACATACGGAAATAAAAAATTCTATCCGTCACCCGTTATGTGAAATAATAGACAGGGAAATATTTATAACACCAGATGTTTGTCATTTATATAAAAATATACGGGCATGTCTTCGTAACAATAAGTACATCATCATACCTGAAGATTTTGTTAAAAAATATAATTTACCAACTAATCGAGTGGAGTTTCAACATATTGTAGATGTCATTTCAATTCAAGAAACTGAGGATACTGAATTTAAATTCATACCCAAATGAAGTGTTGAAGACCTTCTAAACACTGGACACTTTTTTGGAATGAAAGTAAACAAGTGTCGAAATGTTTTAAATCATAATGTCAGTTGTGGAATAAATTTTGCATCATTTATTTTAAAAAAACCAGAATATGTTACAACGGCTTGGTTAATTGAACGAATCGATAAATGGTTTAAATTAATGACTTCAAGATGTTCGAAATTTGCAATAAGTAAATTTGATAAAAATAAGTATAAAGAAATAGTTAATTTTTTAGAAGAAACTATAATTTTATTTCGTGACATAAAGATAGCCAATAAAGAATCATTTAAACCGGTTCAAAGGGGTGTTATAATTGCTACAAAATCTGTGCTTGACATTAGTAAATATCTGTTAGAAAAAGAACAATATGGCTTTGTCTTAACGTCAAGGTTTACTCAAGATTGTGTTGAAAATATTTTTTCTACTATTAGATCAAAACATCCTGTACCGAATTGTGTTCAGTTCGAGGCAGATTTGAAAATAATAATAGTGTCACAATTCATGAAAAATACTGTCGCTAGTAGTTACGATACTGATGATGGTGAAATTATAGGTGACTTTTTGAAATTTCGTGAGCAATCTATTTATGAAAAACGTAAAGAAGATGCAGCTAATATAGAAACATTGCCAGATATTAAAAATTTAACGCCATCTCCTTTTTTGGATCTCAGTATTTGGGATCAAAATAGCCTGTATAATATAGGTGGTTATTTAATAACTTCATTAATAAAAACTAGTACAGTTTGTAATAAATGTATATCTGCAACAGGAAGTAAAACAGTATTAAAAACGCCATATACAATTTTATTGAGGTATCGAAATATTTCCAATTCTTTGTTTTTTATAAATCCGCAAACATACACATTTTTTATTGAAATGGAAAAAACGTTTCGTATGTACTATAAATTACTAGCATCTAATACAGATATTGTTAAATTTTTTATGAAAGAATTTAAAAAAATACCTTGTGAACATATTCCCAATTGCCATAATTTAAAAATGAAAATTATAAGAAAATTTATCATGTTTAGACTTCGAATTACAAAAAAAAAATATAAAAAGTCTGATTGTCAGTATAATAGTAAAACTATGGCTGCAATTTATAATGTGAAATAAAATTAACTTGTATTTCTATTTACTTGTAGTTTTATTTTATAAACAATTTCCTCCGTTTTATCACTCTTTTCACAGGAATGGTAAAAGCAACAAATTATTAATTTAATACCATCGATATGGGATACCATAAATTGCAAATAAATTTAATATTTAACAAAAATGGTTTAATTTAATCTAGAAAGAATCATTAAAACTTTTAAATTGTTCATTAACTTATAACTTATTAACCTTATTAACAATCAGTATGTACTCAAACATGTGATAATTAATTTTGAAATTTCCCGCTTTGTTTTGGATACAAAATGGCTGACATGGCACGACTCTATTTATTATAGGGACTCTATTGTAAGCTAGAGTGCCTATAATAAATAGAGTGGTGACATGTGTGCTGAACACTGATTGGTTCCGACATTTTCTGTCCAAAGCTTGCGTAAAATACATTGGAAATAAATTAAATATTAACAAAAACAATTTAGTTGAACTTAGAAAGAATAATTAAATTAAAACATTTTAATTGTTCATTAATTCATAACTTAATAATATACTAATAAACTCAAAAATATTTACTCAAACATGTGATAATTAATTTTGAAGCTTCCCGCTTTGTTTTGGACAGAAAATGGATGACATGTCACGACTCTATTTATTATAAGGACTCTATTTCAAGCTGCTTACTTTCGTGAAATTTTGTCCTATATTAGAAAATGAATCAATACAAATTTCATAAACAAATGTAAACACAATTAAACAAACAAATAAAATAAGTAAAAAAATTTATTTGTATTACAATAATTAAGTATAAAATAAATAAAATTATCGATTACTTCTACGTGAAGTGCGTAATTGTTTCTCAATTTCAAACTGTCGTAAATCTGTCCGCTGCAAAAAGTCCTGTCGCTCCAAATATCTAAAATAAAAAAAAAGTACAAATAAACTTTAATTAAAAATCAAAAAGGCTCACTGGCGCCTCTAGTGGTAGAATTAAAAACGGTATTAACTAGAACATGTACGTATACATCTAATTTTGGATAGAATTATAGTGATGCGTACATAATTTATATAGTATATATTTCTATCACCAATTAGACGTATATGTACATGTTCCACTTGATAAAATTTCGAATTTTATCAAGTAGAACATACCCATCTTTGCCTTTATTGAAATTTTCTATTTCTTCGGATAATCCTTCGTCCTGTTTAAATCGATCCCAATCTAATTTCGATTTTTCTAACGTGCTAATCTTGGTTTTCTTGCCGATCTGTCCGAGAACGGCCGAGATACCCAGACCACCGCCTCGACCACGCCCTCTAGGTGGTACACTTGGTGTAACTTCTTTTTTACTATCATTATTGGAACTAGTTGTCGCTGAAGCTGATGGCGCTGCGGTCAGCCGCGCTTCAACTGAATCTTTTGGAATTTCTTTAGTAACTTTCACCTCTTCACCGGCAAATTTGAATACCTGAGTCACGGAAACTTTTTCTTCAGTTTTCGGTTTAGTTTCGGTTGGTTTTGGTTCGATTGGTTTTGTGGTCTTTTCACCGTTACTTGGTTTCGTTTTGGTGCCGCTACCCGATGTTCCTAGGAAACTCGCCCACAGGTCTTCTTCATACTTCTTTTTCTCTTCCTCGGACATCGCATCAGTTGCCTTTTTAGTATCACTGTTTTTATTTTCATCATCTTCCGTACTCTCTTCAATTTTTTTCATTTTTTTGGACGCTTTACCTTATAAATTTCAAACATAGGTAAAAGTTACAAATTTGAATTATCGCGAACGTGATTTTAATATTTATGAATTAAACACCTATTAATAAGTTAAAATATTGATTTTAAAAACACTTTTAATAAAAAAAGTTTCTGGAAAAATATTAAATTTTTAAAAATTTTTTACATAAAACAGATTTAAACTTCTTAAGCACTTTGTTCGTTAAAAACTTTACTTACCCTTTGATCGACGCCCTCGTTTTTTCGGCATCTTTTCTGACGTCTTAACATCTTTTTGACCCAAATCTTCGTCATCGCCATCGGATTCCTCTTCAGACGGTAAATCGGCTTCGGCCACATCTGGGACATACTCTTCATCACTACTGTCGCTTGACGGTAATTCTTTCTCCATTTTTAATTTTTATCAAAAAATTTAAATATTTACCAAAATCATTTAAGGAGTATTTATTTAAAATTCTGCAAAGAATTATGAAATAAACAATAGAAGTTAAACAGAAATTAAAATAATTATAGAAAATTAATTCGTATTCTTTTTTATGTAAAATTTGTTAATTGATTTTAGTGGCTAATGATGAAATTTTTATATTTATGCTGAATAATTTTTGGAATATTACTTACAGTGGCAAGAATAAAAAGATTAACGCTCAAACGTTAGTTAATTAATACCATTAATACAATAACGTTATTAAATTTTTAATGATTAACATTGATTAACGTGAAGTTCGAAGCGCTGCCCCGAAAAAACTGCAATGATGTAGTTCAACCTCAAAAAATTATAAAATGCGTAACCAAATTTTTTTACAGTTTTACATATTCATTTCTACATTCACTTGATTCACTTCTATAAAATTTACAATAATTTGAGACAGATAGCGCATAAACTGCATAAACTGTGAGAAAAATAAGAAAAACAATTTTTGAGAAATTTTTTAAAAAACAGTTAAGATTTGCGTTTTTTAAAGAAAATCTAAAAGTCTTCAAATATGAAATTATTTTCGTACAAACACACGCTATCGGCCAGCGTTGAAATAAAGAATTTGAAGACATGAGTGGATGAAGGTGAATGTCAAATTTTGAAATATTCTATACTGTAAAATTTGGTTTCATTAGGTCCAATAGTTTTGTAGAAATTCAATAACTCTTTAAATGATTAAAACGAGTTAACTCGTCCTGCAATATGGCGGCTCAATTGGTTCCGGCATTTTTTATCCAAAATTTGCGTAAAATACATTGGAAGTAAATTAAATATTAACAAAAATCATCTAGTTTAACCTAGAAAGAATAATTAAATTAAAAGTTTTTAATTGTTCATTAATTCATAATGTATTAACAATAAATTATGTACTCAAAAATATTTATTCAAGCATACGATAATTAATTTTGAAGCTTCCCGCTCTGTTTTGAACAGAAAATGGTTGACATGTCACGACTCTGTTTATTATAGGGACTCTAATATTCACTGGTACAGGTGCAGCCATCTGTGACAGATTTTCCGAAATACGGTATAATTATAAATAATGTTCAATTTTATCAACATAGTTTAGTATAATTTATATTCTGTAAATTCCTAGAGTTCACTTTTTTGATGTTGGGATCTTTGATTTTTTTCTTTTCCTTTTTTTTGTAACCTTATCTATTGTACTTATCATTGGCAGTTAAAAGTCCGCCATTTTAGGACAAAAAAATTTTTCCATATGGTTTGTTGAAAAGGGATAATGAACATGTGCTATTGCATGGAATGTATAATTTTATTATGTAAATGAAAACTTTCAAACGCTTCTACTGTAAAATTATAAAGTCTTACATAACACCTTCATCCACTCATGTCTTAATTTCTATTGTTGATCAGGCGGGCCAACATAAAAATAAAATTGCTAAATTTTTGTAGAATTTTATAGATTTTGTTAGTTTTCTAACGTCAAATTTAATTTAAAATATGTTTAAAAGCAATTTATTATTTGAAATATGAATAATTTTCACAATATATATTAAATAAATATATCTAAACTTTAATGTTTCACTTAAAACTGTAAATAATTTTTTTTGTATGTTTATTTTTTTTTGCTACTTAAAGTATCGGATAAAATAAAGTACATTGATCAAGTCCATTTGACACTTTGACAGATACTTCGAATCATTGTTAGTAAATATAAATAATAAGAAATATTTATCAATGATAATTAATATTTAACTATTATTTGAATTTTAGTTAATCATAATGGTGAATATTGATTATGAGCTGGTCAAATAAAGTTAAACAGTGGTTAACATGACGTAAACCGTCATGTAAAATGCTACCGCGACAGAATGACTGCCCCAAATACTGACAATTTCAACTACTATTTAAATTCACAATATCTAAAAACATTTCCTGATATGTGGTACAAAATTTTCCTCACAGCACTATTTTCATCAGTTTTCATTCATACAGTAAGTACATATCAAAATTTTTGTAACGCCATTTTACGGTAAATGAAAGCAATTACTAGTAAATAAAAACACTACATTGCAAAATACCACTTTTATCGTATATTTAAAAACTCTTATAACATGTTTCGGTCAATATGACCATTTTCAGACGTGTAAAGATTACATTCATATACATGCCTATTTATTTAAATCTTATAAATTGTAACAATGGATGATGGGAAATTAGTGGGGATAGTAGTAGTGGGCGGAGTCAAAAACAAGGAAAACAAGTGGTATTTTGCAAAGTAAAGTGTTTTTATTTACTAATATCCGTATGTAATTGTACACTTTCACGGTCATCTGGTTTTTTAGCTATAAATAAAAAACTAATAGTCCGATTTGGATGATTTTTTTTTTAAGTGTTCGTCATTACAGCGAATTAATGATTACAGTCACAGAAATAAACAAAAATGAATATTTTTGATAGTTTTATGGTTTTAAATGGACAAAAATGTGAAGCTTTTACGAATAATCGTTCATAAAATTTTTTAACGTGTGTATATCAACTTCTTATATCATTTCTCGTAATCTAAATGAAAAAATGTACAATTTAAAAAAAATCGCTTTTCGATTTTATACTACTAAAAATACAAAGAATGCTAAAAAACAAATTGTGACCAATAATCCTTTATAAAAATCTTTTACATTGTTAGACCGACTTCTCAATCTCAATTTCGAGCAAAGCATAATTGGAAATCTTATTTAATTACCCGTTGCCCAAAAATGAGGTTCCAGTGGTGCTCCGCCGTCCATTTATTACTCTCGAACGAAGTATTCAATTTTTACGAAACTTGGTGAGAACGTTGGAAGTCCCAAACCCTTGGATGAGTTCGTCAGCCAGACACGTCGGAACATGGTTTTTGTTCTTGCAAAAAATTAATTTTTTACCAAAATTTCCACTTATTCAAAAATTTTTGCGAAATTTTTTTACACCATTTAAAAGAGAAGAAAAAATTACATAAAAAAGGTCTTTAAACTTTTTTTCTTTGTCAACTAGTTTCTGAGAAAAACTAATTTTTATAAATGGAAATTCGCTATGTTATGCAGGATGCTGCGACAGCGGTATTTTATTTATAGCCAAATAATCAGGTGACCGTAAAAGTGTACAATTACCCTAATATCAAATATAGAATACCATAAAGTAACACTCAAATCTATTAAATTTAAAACGAAAATACTATTTGTTTTTTTTTGTGTAATTTATAGATAGCCGCTCTAATAGCGTTTGCCACGTTACGAAAACACAAATTCGGGAAATTTTTCCCAATTTTCATATTAATTATGGGCGTAATACCGCCATTAACGTCGGGCGTTGTAAGTAGCGCGGCAATTGCGTTCGTGTATCGCGCTTCAAGTTTTCCCATGTCACCGCTCTACGCATTGTTGTGGGGCCTGGGACAGACCGCTCTAGCAGCATGTATTGGATTTACACGAATTTTAGCCACTTTGTAATAGCGTTAAGGCTCATCAGAATAAAGACTTTTATTTTTAAGAAGAAATTCATATGTATGTGATGAATTTTTTATTTATATCGGGTGAATAATTTGAAAGTTTCCATTTGTTTTAGTTTTAAGGTATTTATTTAATCAGGAAAGTTAAAACAGAAGTATCGTAGGGGGCACCTAAGAAAAAAACCTTAGATTTTAGTGCCATCTATACACTAAGATATAAATTTGCGACATAGTTATTTGGTATGTTTCTTAGATAAATGCCAGATGTACAAATTTTGAAAATTGGTTCCCGCTGAATTAATTTTAGCTATTCCCTTTGGCTGTAATAAAAATGGAAACTCAAATTTTTCGCCGTATATTATTGATAATTAGCAAAATTTTTAATTGGAATTTGTGTACAAACATTTTATCGTTTAGTTTTAGGAAAGAAAATTTATTTTTACTTTTATAATTACTTTTATTTCTGTAAAAAAAAGCTTACTTTATATCAAATTTTTTGGACTCTAAGCTTAAATGATCTCATTTTACATGACTCTATACATATAAACCAATTATTATTAATGTCAATTAAAGCTATAAATATTTTTTTGTAATTGGACAAATTTCCAATTAGACGGCCTTTTGTAAACTTTTAAAAATTTCAAAAATAGCTATTTTTAATCAGTAAATTGAAAATTGATTTGCCGAGTCAAAAAAAAAAGATTTAACGAAAAAACGAAATTCATATCAACGAAATCAGTGATAAATAAATATGTGGACGATTTCTCTGTTACACTCAGTTTTAAATGTTTCTCATTCAAATCATGAAATCCACCAATCAAAACCGATAGTCAATAAATCAAATTATTGCGAAAAAATGCTACTCTTTTAAACAATAATAAACTACACAAAACATGTAACTATACTTAAGTAAAAAAAATCATTTTTAATGTCTAAAATGTAGTAAAAATGTTAAAATTTACAAATTATTTAGTACTCTTTTCTCAAATGAAATATTTAAATTAGTCGTTTACTAGTTTTAAATATTATTTCTCTCGATTTTTTGAAAATAAGTGATTGTGGACAGTACTGAAGTTTGATACAAGTTCATAAAAAAGATGCTTTAATCATAGATAATATTTACAATTTGAGAAGCCATTTTGTTTCATTTGTATGAATGCTTTCAATATGGCCGATAAAAATATAAAATGGCGTAAATCAATGGCGACCGTTATTTTTTTTCCGCCATCTTATTTGAACTTTTGTCTGTCGAGGGATTTTTTGTAAAGTAAAAAATGAAATAAACGCCTATTAGAGCCTATTAGTGTTTTAATCCTTTTTAAAAAATGTTTTAAGTCTTAAAATTTCACTTTTGAATTTTATACTGTTAAAAAATTCTACATACATCTTACGGAAAATTTCTTTTAACTAAATTTTTGTAACTCTTCAAGAAATTTAACTTTTTTTTTTCAAAAGATGTGTGTAGTATTCTTTGCACACAAAATTAAAACTTCTGTGAAGTTTTAAACAAATTAAAATTTTACTGTTGTATGTAACTAGCACAAAAATTTCCATAGCAAAAAAAATCATACACTACTTATTATGTACACAGGAATCTGTATAACATAATATTGACGATATGCGCACCTCTGGTGATGAAATTAGAAGCTACATATTATACGTTTACGTAAATATTCGACCTGATACAGCTTCCAATTTCACAACCAGAGGTGTAAGTGAGAATGTTTGCGTCGTTAATGTAAATTTTATTACGTCCAGAATTTTCAATATGTCTGATATCTAAGCGTAATGAGCGCAATGCCATCTACAACTGTTTTACAGTAAGTCACGCGTGATTGTATATTAAATGTAAAAATAAGGATAGTAATGAGTCATTTTCTCAAAATATGAACTGTCTGACAAGTAGTTGGGGACTACATCTCTATGATCGTTATTTTAATTTTAAAATTGATATGTAGTCGCATAAGAAAATGGTTTAACACCAGGGCGGCGACACGAGTTATTCGAAATTACATCTCTATAGTTGGGATATTAATTTCTAAAAAATAAATAATATTCCTAGGTAACGGAATTGAAAAGTTTTGTTGTAAAAATGGAATTAACAGAAAATGATATTTGGTTGGTTAAATTAATATCTCGATCATAAAGATGTAATCCTAAATACCTGTGTCGCCGTCCTGGTGACAAACTGCTACATATTTTGAGAAAATGGCTCATTAAAAATAATAATATTATTTTTATTTATTTAGAAATTCATTTTCAGAATCAAACATGTATATATATTGTAAATAAAATTTAGCAATGATTAAAGTATATGTAAACTTTTATTACCCCGTTTTGCTCCTCCTTTCAGTTTCCACCATAAAAAAGTTTGATGGTCTCTGGTTTTTCCATTTTCAGATGTTGTGGTTCTGTCACACGAAAATATTAGGTTAAGTTTACAGTTTGTTATTTATTTTTAAAAATGTTTAATATTTCGAAAATAATTTTTGATAATATCGAAAATAAATGTTTTCAACAAATTATACGATGGAGGCGTAAACCAAGGTGGCTTCCAGTTGCAAAAAGTAAATTATTTCGAGTACCCCAGAAAGTACAGGCGCCTCTCGAAGAACGTGTCGAATTACAAAGATTACAAGCAAATTATCGGACACAAATTAAAGCAATCAGGTAAGAGATTCAGTTAGCATAGTAACCACCAGTTGTTTTTGGTCAAAAATTTTGACAGATCCGTTAAGTTTCATTTGCAAAATTTACAGTTATAACAAAATTGCCGGTAAAATTAGTGTTCCTTAATGGATAACGAGTATAATGATCCTTGTGGCCCGTTTCCCTTCGTCCGAAACCTCATTCCCGATCCTGTTTACGAACGAAACGTTTTAAATCACACTCGAAAGAAAAAGAAACCAATCCAAAAACCTAAATCGACCACAAAAATTGAACCATCGTTAGAAATTCGTGGCGCATATCCCCAGGTGGATGAACCTTGTCCACCAATTTGCTATTGCGATCCAAATAGTCGTCCAAAAACCAAATCGAAAAAACTAAAATCCGCGTCAACAACCGATTTACCATCACGAATACTTCGATTACCGTCACCGATGGATATTCGTGTTATCGATTATATACCCCGATTCAAAAGTCCCGAATTAATTGGACCCACCGTACGACCTCGTCGACCTAGCGTCATCTCACAACCGTGGCTTGAATCGCCACAATTGGACCTTAAAAAACCCAAAAGCGGTATTATTATACAAGATGATAGTAGTAAAACGGGCACTATTCTCGATTCACTTTCACTCGGGTACGATAGACCCTACGCTATCGATTTAATCAAAAAATATGGTATATTCGATGAACTTTCTCTTGGATTTGAAAGTGAAGAATTTGCGAAAATCCCTGAACCGGAAGAGTTAGATGACGTGGATATCGAAATAGAACTTGACAGTGGACCTAAACCACCATCTACAGTGGCCGTACAAATTCAAACCGAACCGGAAGTGGTGCAGAAGGAAGAAACTCCAAGTGAAGTGTCCACAATCGAACCACCAGAGTACATTTCCAAATGGGTACAAACATTTGGTCGCGATTCCGAACAGAAATATAAAACGCCTGCAGTTTTTTTCAAACGAAAAACCTTAGAGAGTCATTCATTTACGAATATTAAGTATTCAAATAGAGTTGTCAAAGAGTATTGCTACGGAATTCAGCTGGGAAATTACCACGAAGGTGACGCCCATTTCAGTCCTCGAACGCGAAATAAACAAACCCTAGCGAATTTGGTCGTGGCTTACTGTTTCTCATTCTTAAAACACCCATCGTCGTGGAGTGCGGACGATATCGACAATATTCTAGAAGTCGGCGATAATTTATACACCCAAACGTTAGATTTTTTACACTTTCACAAACAGGAAGAAATTAAACCTTCCGAACTACTCACAAATTTCGAATTTAACGATAAACGATTCGTCTTCCATATTTCCGAACCGCTAATTACCGGTTTAAGTCGATCCGACGATAAAACCGTCTATAATTTCCATAAAGCTTTTACCATATTCTTTCATAAATACAATTGCGCCTTACTCGAGACCAAATCACTACAATTAATCATTTGGAAGACTCGATTCTATTATGTGTTCGATTCAAAACCTCGCGCCAATGATTTATACACTGATCCGACAGGTGCTGCCGCCATCATGAGTTTCTTTGATATTAAAACTATCGTTTCGATGCTTATCGAACGCACACCGATGGGTAATTGGCCGTTTCGCCTATCCAAAGTGTTGGTAATTAAAATTTTGGATGTGAGCGCCCCGTACGACACGGGCGATTCACTGACATCTGGTTTTACTGAGGCAAATCAATATCATATACTTAGCGATGAAAGGGCGGTGCTTAGTGCGAGTTTTAGTATGGCTGATCCTTGTTTCGATTGGACGAGTAATCGGCAAGCGCTTGCGATGAGCGTGGTGGCGCTAATTTACGCAAAAATAACACCTTCGGCCGCGTGGACTCGTAAAATTTTAGATAAAGTTTTGATATTTGGCAACATGTTGTTCTATGAAATCGCTATCGAAAAAAATAAAGAAACGATTGAGCTAGAAGATATACCGTCAATATTCACATTGGGTCCGTACAAGGTCGTAATCGCCATTTTGGGTAGCGTCATCAAAGGTTTCATGTTTTCACGAAAAAAGTATCCAAGCTTGGTGAAAGGCATATGCGATTTTTTCGAAAATAGTACCTCAGGTATTATTCAATTTGATCGGTTCACCTACGCAATTTGGAAACAAAGAGACTTCTACTATCTATTTGATCCGTTCCCGCGCGATTTTGAAGGTTTCATGAAACGTAACGGAACCGCCATTTTGTCAATGCATAATTCGGTCGATGCCCTCATTGTTACTATTATGAAGAATATCGACCCGGATAATAATTGTGTTTTTTCAATTCACGCTTTAAAAGAGGTGAAAATTTGTTGGGGTGGGGATGATCTACGTCCGAAAAAAATCGATTATCCCAGCGATAAACAACGCGCGACAAAGAATATCCCAGTGTCGCAGCTAAAACCAATTTGTTTGGATCCGGATTCAAAGGCTGAGGAATCATTTGTACCCAACACTGTACCTAGTGAATCGGACGTGAGCGTTGGATCGTCAATTCAGTCTTTGGGATCAGAATATGTTCCCCCGTTAAAACATGTCGATCATCAAAAGCCCAGTGCAACTCCAGTAGTTAGGGTGGTCTCAAAAGAATCAATTGGTGTCGTTGATTTGGATTCCCCAAGTTTATCCGACACCCAATTAGCGTCAGCCCCAAGACCTGAACCGCACAAATCCGAATTAAGTATTATTTCCGATAATGTGTACAGTATTGCGTCGTTAATGTCGTGGCTAGCACCAGGTGAAGGTGAAGATGAGGATTACGCGGGTGATTTATACCTACAAATGTACGATTTTGAAAAGAAAATGTTGGACGAACTTGAAATGCGATGGTGGTACGAGGAGGACTATTTTGAAATGACTCAAGAATTTGAATTTGAAGAGTTTTATATACCACGACGGGCAATATCAGCCACAACAATGACCGATGGCTTTCGTTTATTACGGAAAAGGCCATTACGTTTGGCTCCGTTACCTGAATCACTTTTTGTGAAGCGTAAACCGCTGATTCAACCTCCACCTCCAACGGAAAATCGTCAAACAACCCTTTCCGAAGAATTACTGAAAGATACCAACTTTATACCCCTGCCAGATGGCTCGGAAATCATCTGTGGCACTCAGAGTATCATAAACAATAACGACGCCAATAAAATATCCTTACTGGCACCTTTTGTATCCATAATGGCCACGGTGGTGTCACATAAGTACGCCTTCGTGTCATGGGACTCCTCCATCTTGGATTACATACTTCTGTGCGGGTACGGACTGCAAAATGTTACCCCGGAACGATTTGACGAAGCTGCTGTACACGAATTTCGAAGAATTGCACTAGGTTCCACCGATTTTACCGCAAAATCGACATATCTTCTCGATTTTAAATCGTCGTATATGGAAAAAATTTTAAATGTATTGTTTCGAATGAATTCTAACGCGATTATTGTTAATCGGAATTATTCCTGCGCGGTATTCTATAAGAATTATCTCTATTATTTATACGATCCATATAATTGTAATGCAGTGGGTCTTGGTCAAGGCGATGGCACACCGGGCACATGTTGTTTCATGCGTTTCACAAGTTGTCATAAACTGGTCGCTCGTATTTTGTATAATAAGGCCAAACGGGAAGGAGCAGTCGATTGCGAAAATAATCGATATATTGTAAGTATTGTCGAGGTGCATCGTCTACCTCCGGGCGACGAAGAAGCTATCGAAGAACCGCCGATCGATCAAGAAAAAATCGATATTGAATCATGTTTGAAAAGAACCCGAATCGAACAACGCCAAACACTTGGTTACCAGTTAAGTGATAATGAGTGGGTCATTTTGGGAACAGACTTCCTAAAAGGACGTAACACTGTCGCTCAAGGTTGCATTAAACAATGCCATTTTGTCTGTTTAAGTGCATTGTTGTTGCTGTTTTATCATCCAATAAACACTTGGAGCCCTAAATTAATTGATAAATCCCTCGAGGTAGGTCGCAATATTTTCAGTCACGCCAAACATAAAGAAGAAGTTGAAAAACGGATCGTAAATAACGTATTTTTGGAAGATAAATTTTTTGACCTGACCATTTCACAGTTAGAATACCCACAAACGATTTCTGACCATAAAACAGCTGCCTATTTTGATTTTTATTTAACAGTGAAAAAACACAATTTCCTTTTGCTCCAATTTCCCTCGATGTGTACGGCCTTGTACATCGGCAAACATTATTATCATTTCTTTGACCCGTATCGATATAAAAATCTAAGCGCACACTGGATACGATTTAAAAATCGCGACGATTGTATTCGATACATTGAAACTCATATTGGTGGCGCCAACTGCTGTCGCTACTACACGTTCACCGTAACAAGAATTCGTAAAGCCCGCGAAAAATTAACGATACAAAAACAATTGGCTACGTGTGAACGATCACAAGCGAAATTCAAAGAATGCATCGATATCAAGAGACCATTTAACGAGTCCGAAAAGTGGTTGCAGCGCGATCCAATACCGTGGTCACGACTCGAACTTAAAAATGCCAAGGGTCAACGTCGTGGTGAACCTAAAACAGTGTGGAAAGAATGGGATATCGAATATCCGAATGACCTTTGGTCACTGTGGGGTAATTTACACCAAAAATCGAAATGTTTCATTAAAGAGACTCGCGGAAAACAGACAATTTGTAATTGTATCGTGTGTTGTATTATAATTTCCATTTACGATTTTTCCGAATGGAATGCAATCCTTTTAGATTCCATTTTAAAAGATGGAAACCAATATTACGTATTGTGTGTTCGTGAAATGTCAGACGAGGCGAAAAGGGGCGAGTTTAATGTTGAACATTTAAAACCGGAAGTCAGTGTTCCCCCGTTTACGGCCCACATAACAGTGACGCCCATTTTAGAGGGCACAATGTTTGCCCTGGCAGCACAACAATTCAATTTATATCGCGCTTTGGTGTATTTCTTTAAAGATGTCGAACGACGTTTTGGTTTAATATTTTCCAATCAAGGAGGTGACGAGTATCGTCGTATTCTGGCGTTTGGTAAAGTACGCGAAAACGAGTACTTCATGTACGACTGTCAATCGTATGGGCCACCATTGTTTTTGGATAAACAGGGTTGTTCGTACATATTAAGGATGACGTCACTGTATCGTTTAATTTATGCGATCACCGTTACTCTACGAAATGGTGATTTTTGTATCTATGACGTACAAGTAACTGATCTAAAAGATACTGCGAGAGGATAAATATTTGTAAAGCGAAAAAAAAATTATAAAATTTCCAAAAACACCAAAAAAATATTGTAATTGTTTGTAACGAATGTAACAATTGTGATGTCTAATTGAAGTTTTTGCGTCTTTTTATCAAAAATGTAAAAAAAATGTATAAATTGTAAAATAATTTTTATTAAATATTAAAAATATTTTGTTTAATATGTGTAACAAAAGTATAACTAATAAAATTTCTTTAAGAAACTAGTTTTTAGTCTAATTTTCATGAAAATAAAATCCGCCATCTTTCGCCAAATTGGGATCTATCGAATGACGGTATGACATCTGGTGTTGAAAAATCAGACTATTCTTAAAATGCATTTGCTCAAATGTCATTTATGAGCTGAATTTTGTAGATTTTATCACGTTTGCTATTTAAATTTGACGTTTGTATACTCTATACTTTTACCACATTTTTAACTGTTTTACAGATGTAAAATTTTCTCTTCTTCCACAAAATTCTTTTGCTTCGGACTTGTGTCAACCCAAATACAAACAGTTCTAGTATTTATAATTTTTCCTTAATATAGCACTGATTACGATATATAAATCTAATGTTAATGCACTTTTTCGTCAGCCATTTTCCTGACGCTCCACCTATTTGACAGATCCCAATATTTAACTACAAACTTTCATATACGATAACAAGTTACATTTTAAATATTATCGCGGAAATGACAGTTTTTCCCGAGATAAAAAAAAATTGAAATCAATCATTTGTTTTTTTCTTTTTTTTTAATAGTCAGTTGTTAAGCCTATATTCTTCTATGTCCTCTCGACTATTATTAAGCAAAATTTGAAGGCGTGCCAAACAACATTTTAAATACACTTTCCCCCAGGAATTAAACGTTTTCCGGGATTAATAGTAGCTTATGTCCTTCTCCGTTCCATAGCTATCGCTACACAAAATTTCAAGTCGGTAAACAGAACAAAAACAAACAAATAAGCTCACTTTCACATTTATAATATTACAGGCGATACCTTATAAGAGAATATGAAGCACAACGTGTAACAGTCGATGAAACTCAAATTAGAAAAGCGTTCGAAATTGATTTTGAGAAATGTAAACGTCTCAATGACGAATGGAACACATCCATTATACCAATAAGGGAACAACGACTCGCCAAAGAAAAGAAACTGATGGAAGAACAGGTACTGAAACGGATCGCGGAACATGAAGATATGTTAAAAGAAAAACAGAGATTGGCTGATGCGCTGATTAAAGCCGAAAAGGTAAGGGATTCGACAAATGGGGATAATTTTAGCTTTTTACGATAATTGATTCTTTTTTAGGAAAAATCGTCAACGTTTATTACAGCAGAAAATATTGATGCGAAAATTGAAGAGGCTCTAGCGAGTGTTACCAGTTATAATTATGCAATAGACGAAAAGGGGACGATATTGAAAAAGGATGCAGTCAAAGAGGAAACCCAATAAAAATATCTACGATAGTTATCTTTCAAATATTTACAGTTAGAAAATGTATAAAAATTATTTAATAAATAATTTCTCTACATAAATTTTTAGTGGAAATACCTGTTTTGAGGTCCCCTGAATCCAAATTAGCCATTTATAAAAAATGTCTGTCTGTTTGTTAGGAGAACTTTTTTGATCATTATTAATTACGATATCATTTAAATGATTTTGATGAAATTTGGTATCGGGATGAAGTTTACTAGCATACACAAACTGGTGAGGTCAATAGATCCAAAAGTTGTGTGGGCGGGGCTTAGCCGCCCTTGAATTTTAAAAATGCCCCCAAAATGGACAGATCGGCCATTTGCAAAAAAACGGCTTTAACAATTTTGATTAAATTTTAACCACATAAAATAGAACACATTTATGACCTAACAAAACAATCCGTATGTCTGGGGAAAGTCCGAAGGCTGAGATATAGCGCATTGGAAAAGGGTGTGACGAACAAGAAGCTTGATTTAAATAAACGTTATCGCAACAAATCTAGCCTGCCTTTGGTGGCAAACTATTTTTAACCTTCATTATTTATTATTGTTATATGACCAAGTGTTTGTTGTACGAATATTCGAACAGTTCATTTTTTAAATTTTCAAAATATTCCCGCCTTAGTCCTTTGATACGTTTTCGTACAAACTGGTTGAGGGTTACTGGTCACTGCATTTTAAACGTTTTAAATGACAGCACGTGCATGTCATATGGTATAAATTTAATATAACCTCAATTTAAATTTTGTTATAAGAAGCGATAAGAAGCTTCATTATTAATCATGTAAAGTATTTCCAAGTGTTAAATATGAGCGAAACAAAAAAACAATTCGATTCCTCGTTGGGAGGAGAACATTCTCTTCCCAACGACATAAACATCTTCAAATTCGCCGTGGCCCGGGCGAAAGAAATCCAAGCATTGGAAGACACCATAAAAAATCCATCAACCACTAAACTGATCTTCCAAAAATTACCCATACACATGCGACGTCGTGTTATGAGTCACAACGCCAAACGATTACCACGTCGATTACGTGAGGCGCACTTAAATCAACTGGCAAAATCTGGCACTCCATCGACATCGCAAAAGCGACCCTCGCGAAAATATCGGCGACGTCCAGCAAATTTACAATCGGACTATGTGCGACGACAACGTCGTGTCCGATGGTTGGAGACACATATCTGGCATGCGAAACGGTTTCATATGATCGAACGTTGGGGCTACAAACTCGCCGATCGGCCTTGTGATAAATCATTTCGCGCCCTGTATCGTGGAAGTGCTAAACATTGCCTGTTACAGGATATTTCCTACTATAATTGTCTGGAATTGTTGGGGCCCAAAGAACAGTTGGTGAATTTTTTGAAAACGATGATTGATCCAAACGCGCAGTTTCATTTTGGCTCAAAATGTTTCGCGAACGGACAACGAGAAGGACAAATAACAATGTATTATCCTAACTCGTATCCTGATAAACCAATTGGGGATGTTCGTTTTTTGTGGAAATTTGTGGAAGCGAGTGAAATTGTGCCAGTGCGTAAACTTTGGATATGGACTCATTCCAGTTTCACTAGTGAACTATTAAACCAATTAAACCAATTGAAAGACATGGATCAAAGTGTAAAAATTTGTGATTTAAGTTTTGAGTTAAATCGTTACCGTTTAACGGGCCCACTGTCTCAAATAGTTTTGAAACGAAGTCTCAAATTAGCCGACAAGGAAAACATAACTGAAAATAATTGGGTTAAGTCATATTTAGACTCAAATTATAAGTCTCACGAATTTTGGAACGAGTTAAATATAAATTCACCTGGTGAACTTCCACCTGGAGTAGTCGTAGGATTAACAATTACCGATCCTAGATTCAATATGCCCTCGAAAAGGACAAAAGCTATGAACGGTATGGACTATGAACTATCCTATCTTCCACCAGTGACGCAAAAATTGTCTTGGAGTCCAATTTGGGAGAGTGACGTTCGACAAATGTGTCTCAGAGACAAATTGAGTGATAAACAAATCTGTGATTTAAAAAGTGAACAGTTAGTACCTGGTGAATCGGATACGATAGTTAAACAATTTGCGACAACTCCCCTACTTCTGATTCAACGTCCAGGCGATCAAGAATCTTACCTAGGTGTACTATTTCTTAGGGTTTCTCACAATGAAATTCACTAACAAGGAGAGGTTTCGGGTTGGGAAATTCACTTTTGGATGAAACTTGGAATATTAATAGTATACCTTTAGGGTGTGAACATAATAAAATAGTAAAATGCACTAGCCAGCCATTTTCAAAAAAAATGTCTTGTTTTAAAATTTTTTTTAATGTCGTTTAGACGAATTTAATTTAATTGTTCAGTCAGAGGAAAATAGACGTGTGGTTAGAGAATTTGCTTCGTGTCCTGAGGTTACGGGTTCGAGGCTGGGTCTTTCTTGTAATTTTTTTTAGTTGTTTTTAATTTAATTTAAATAAAAATAATTTATATTTGAAAATTAATGTTTAATTTTGCAAAATATACATTACACAGAAAATTTTATTTGTAACAATGTTAGCATTAAAAAAATCATTAACATTAATTCTTATAGCTGTTATACTCCAAATATAGGGGTAGGGTAATTCTAGTGAATTCTAGGTAGATCTTTGACCATCTACATCAACTAGAATTAATTTCTATAATATTTTAAATTAAATAAAAAAAATTACTGGAAGGACCCAGCTTTGAACCCGTAACCTCAGGATACGGAGCAGATTCTCTAACCACACGTCTATTTTCCTCTGACTGAACATTACATTAAATTCGTATAAACAACATTAAAAAAATTTTTAAAACATTAAGGACGTTTTTTTTTCGAAAATGGCTGGCTAGTGCGTTTTACTATTTTACTACGTTCACACCCTAAAGGTGTACTATTAATATCCCAAGTTTCATCGAAAAGTGAATTTCCCAACCCGGAACCTCTCCTTGTAAATCAAAATTTAGGATCACTAGATGGCCTAACTCCTCACGTCAATGCGAGAAAACTCTAACGCTGTTAAATTTCAGGATATGGAAGTGGCTACGACGTTATCATCCCAAACGGATGGGGTCTACCGCTGTGGCGCACCCTAATCATGTGGGGCGCTCGCGTTGGAGGTCTTCGTGAAGATCGTGTGTCAATTTTGGAAAATCAACGTGGACAAATATTGGCGCCGGACACAAAAGCCGGAATCGAGGAATGCAGTCGTGTGGAAAAAGTACTAATCGACAAATACTTTCGACTTCCGCCAAACAAAAGGGTCAATTATATAAAATACGGTATTGTTTCACCCTTCAGATGCCGGTGGGATATTTTGACGAAAGATTGGACGGATAAACAGAATTCGGGGAATTTTTATATTCTTCGAAATGTGGCAGAATTGAAATCTTTACAGGTAGTCACATATTATGAATTTAAATAAGAAGTGGATTTATACAGGATGGTCCATAATTTTGAACTGTAATTACTAGAGCTGATAGAGTTCAAAAATAATATTTTTTTCCAGAAACCATTAATAAGGGCGATACAACTCTGTACAGGGGTGAAATGAAAATCATGTTTTCCTAAATATATTCCAAACGCTTTTGAATAACGGATTAATATTTTAGGATTAATTTAACACTTATTCCATAGAACACTAGAAACAAACTAAAATAAAAAAATTGTGGGTCGCTTGGAGTCATTTGTTGGTCAGTCACAGCTTAAGGCATTTAGTCGTTCGGTGTCGGTCACCGAATGCACGACAATTGTTATGTATCATTAAGACCATTTTTACTAAAAACTGCACGTTACTCTGTCCGCTAATACGTGTTATGTAATTGTGTGTGTGATCACTCACACACATGCAAACATCAAACCCACACCACTACAAACAGTGTGTACCTACACAACATAGTGGGAATAAGTGGAAGGGATTTTTTGTCTACGCAGGTATCAGTAGTAGATAGCAATGTTTTCTCTGTTCTCTGTGACTTATTCCACCACTTATAATTAAGGGATGGTTTGGTAAGTCATCCCTTACTAATGATAAATTGTAGGATAATTAGTACCAAAAACTCAGTTATCCTAATGTCCATACGCACACCTAAAATATAAATAAATTATTCAAAAGCGTCTAAATATTAAAATACCCCTGTCGCAGCATCATAACATAGCGAATTTCCGTTTATAAAAATTAGTTTTTCTCGAAAATTAGTTGACATAGAAAAAAAGTTTAAAGACCTTTTTTATATAATTTTTTCTCCTCTTTTAAATGATGTAAAAAAATTTCGCAAAAATTTTTGAATAAGTGGAAATTTTGGCAAAAAACTAATTTTTTGCAAGAACAAAAACCATGTTCTGGGCATCCGACATGTCTGGCTGAAGAACTCATCCAAGATTTTTGGACTTCCAACGTTCTCACCCAATTTCGTAAACCTAGAAAGTTTTGCTAGAGAGTTATCGTGCTGATACATAAATACATATATATATATATATATATATATATATATATATATATATATATATATATATATATATATATATATATATATATATATAAATTTTAGTGAATATTATTTTCGGTTTCTAGGGACCTCAAAACAAATTTCTGCCATAGTCCCGGGCTCAAGTCGCGTCATGAAAAAGTGGTTTTCGTTTCACCCTTTTATTTTATCTCCCTTATAGTTTTGGAAAAAAGTATATACAAAAAAAAGGTACCATTATTTTTGAACGTACTATCAGTTCTAGCAATTACGGTACAAAATTCTGGATCATCCGGTACATAATTCAAAAATATTTTTAGAAATATTTAGAAGGCTCAGTGAAACCAGAAAAATTGATAGATACGAGCCCAATTTTAGTTCCTGTTCGATTGAAATTGTTGCACAAAGGGTTAATAAAAGATTTTTCGATTATCTGTTTACCAAACAACGTCGATACGAATGAGAAAATCGGCCCGACCGAGCCAATCCATGAAGATGTTAATCAACCCAAACGTAAAGGATTACGAATACAACATCAAAAATTACTAAAACGATTAAAACGAAAGCGTGTACGAATCCGACGTAAATTACGGGTAATTTATTTCTAAGAGTTCTCTTCGAGTTCTTTTTTTTATCAAAATATTAATTTTTATTCTGTTTTTAGCTCGAAAATAAATACAGTAAAATAACATTCAATGATTCGGCTAAAATTTGCGCCGAATATTTGAAAAAGATGCGACAACTATGGCTGCCAGAACCACAGACAATTCGAGATTCTTGTTCGCGATCAGTTATTGGTTACGTAACGCATGGCGATTTTAGTTTTAAACACGCAAAATCCTGTGCCGTTGGTTACGTAACAATTCAGAGTTTAACGTTGATTGCAAATCGAAAAGTTCTAGTGCGCAGTACGACAAATCGAAAGTATCGATTTGCTAGTTTGAATATAATTTGTTAATTTTTATGATACTAGATGGCGTCATGAAATGAATAAAGTATTTTTTTATGATTATTTTGTCATTTTTTTTTACTATCTCAAAAAGTGGGGGAAACGATTTTAACTCTTTTGATGATTCAGACGAATCAACTGTTTGTGTAATGAAGCCTACACCAGTATCATTTTGAAAGGTGTTATTTGTTTGATCGGAAGAAAATGTTCATCGATTCACTTTATTATTTTTCCGAAAACATCTAAAAATACCCCGGTCGCAGCATCCTGCATAACATAGCGAATTTCCGTTTATAAAAATTAGTTTTTCTCGGAAACTAGTTGACAAAGAAAAAAAGTTTAAAGACCTTTTTTATGTAATTTTTTCTTCTCTTTTAAATGGTGTAAAAAAATTTCGCAAAAATGTTTGAATAAGTGGAAATTTTGGCAAAAAACTAATTTTTTGCAAGAACAAAAACCATGTTCCTGGCATCCGACATGTCTGGCTGACGAACTCATCCAAGGGTTTGGGACTTCCAATGTTCTCACCAAGTTTCGTAAAAATTGGATACTTCGTTCGAGAGTTATCGCGCGGACATATATATATATATATACATATATATATATATATATATATATATATATATATATATATATATATATATATATATATATATATATATATATATATATATGTATATATATTAGTGAATATTATTTTCGGTTTTTAGGGACCTCAAAACAAATTTCTGCCATAGTCCCGGGCTCAGGTCGCGTCATGACAGTGGCTGTAATAGCTGAATCCCATACTGGAAATTCGCTAAAAACTGAGTTGGATAGGTAATATAGGGACTGAATTCAGCAGCATCATTGCTATTTAGTAACAGTTTGAAATAAAGTTTAACTTTTTCTGTCAATCAGAAAGGTTCAAAATTAACCCTTTTAAACAAACGATATGGAAAAATTTTTTTGTCTCAAAAGGCCGGACTTTTTACTGCCAGTGATAAAAATAAAAAGAAAAAATCAAAGATCCCAACATCAAAAAAGTATACCCTAGAAATTTACAAAATATAAATTATACGAAACAATGGTGATAAAATTAAATATTATTTAGAATTATACCGTATTTCGGAAAATCTGTTACAGATGGCGGCGTCTGTACCAATGACTGTATACATATCACAGCATTCTGAGCCGCCATATTGCAGGACAAGTTAACTCGTCTTAATCATTTAAAGCGTTAAGTATTTTTGCATTCAGTTTTTCCCAGTTCAACAAAAAGTTTAGATAATGTCAAATTTTACACTTTTTAAAAAAAACTTTTTAAACGTTTTCAAACATTTTAGGCCTTCTGTATCGTTTTGATATATTCACGGTACAGATGAAGCCATCATTTAACACTTAACCATCTGGTGGCGAATGGGAGAACTACTACGAATCGACCAAAAATTGATAGTTTAAAGCCATAATTTTGAATTATTCGTTTTTTTGGAAACAATAATTATGAAAAATTAAGAATGACATTTAAAAAAGTATGCCAATTTGTATTTTTTCAACTAAATAGCACAAATTTTCTGAATTGTCAAAATCTAGTAAACAAACTTTACTTACAATTAGTGACAGTAGTTAATTTTTTTCCCACCAGTTTGCGTATTTAAGTTTTACGATTTTCAATAAGTATTATTTTAAGTCATTTTCTCTAAAATTAAAATATATTAGAATTGTTAAGTCAACATTTCTCATTTATGTCAGATGAAGGCGCCACTATCGCTCTCAGTGCTGCCATCTACAGAGCACACTAAAATCTCCATCTGTCTGTCAATTGAAATTTTTTATGTATTTCATTAAAAGGGATTAAAAGCCTGCTAGAACGTGGTCCAAACCAGTCAAATCCAATTAGTTAAGGATTTAGGAAATTAAGGATAAAAACAAAAACTCATAATATAATGGTAAGCAATATATTTTTTATACATAATCATGACACTAAAAGGACAATAGAGAAATTTATAATATAAACCAATACGAAACAACATTTTTTTTTTTTTATTTAAATTTACCAAAACAATAATTTTCTAATTTTCACGAAAACATTCGACTAAAATTCAATAACTGAACGAAATCATAGTTAATTTTTCACTATCAAAGATTTAATATTAATTACATACGTCTAATCTGTTGTAATTAGTAAGGCAAGTACGATTTTTATACATTAACGAACAAAAAAGTACTGCAAGTGCCAAAAAAAACTAGCTAAATTCGATCCATAAAACCATACATTCAACATCTGACTCATTCAATACAAAACAAAGACGTGTCGATTTAAACGTGTTTCTGGATCACCATTTTTATCATTTACGTGTCAATTGGTTATTCAGTCACAGTTTAAATAATAGTTTGTTTCACAAACAGTTACGAAACGAGATGACGTAAGAGTGTCATTTGGAATTCAAAAATTCCAAAGGGTTATCCATGTTATGTACCTAAATAATGCATAACATTATGCATACTAATACAGTGAAAATATTATCACTAAAGTAAATTTAATTTAGAAAAATAAATTTGCAGGTCAAATTATTTTGTGAAAATTTACAGTTGATAATTATGTAAATTATTTAATTTTGTCTAAGTTTCACTGACTTTTTTAAAATTTTTAACAACGATGGCAATGGAATTTTAACTGTCATTAAATTTTTTTTTATTTAAAGCTTGTCATCAGTTATTTTTGATATTTCCTTGTAATTTTAGTGTGTTTTGTGATCTGTAAGATATCTCTGATATGTATTTAATTATTATGGTGGCTTAAAATGTCTGGTGATAATTCTTGTGCTGCTAAATTTTGTTTAAATCATTCAAAACAAAATTTCAATTTATGTTTTTTCTGAGTGCCGTTTGATGCAAATTTGTAAGTATTATTATAATTTGAATGCTTATGTAAAAATACGTTAAATAATAAATAATTATTAATATTTTATAATAATTCAGTTAATATTTTCGATTTCGACAGTGGTTGGTGCTAATAGGTCGTGACGATCTAAATTCTCGTGTTGAATACTGTCATCAATTTCGCGTTTGCTCAATTCATTTTGAAGAAAGTTGCTTTTAGTTGTTCATATAATTTAACATGACCATTATCAACCCTCAATCTCACATGTACAAACACATACAATCACATAAGTAAAAAAGGACATACATAATTGTTTGTACTTATATCAAAAAAGGATCGAAAGTGCGTTTCGCTACTGCCTATGGTAATAATCTTTTATTTATACTGTGGTTCAGTTGTTATTTGAAATGACATTCTGACCACTGTTGTAGTCAATGACCAACTTAAAAACTAAACATTTCGACTATTTAGATATTTAGGAATTCTTTTCTCCCCTAACATCTACAATTGCCTTATATAGAAATAAAAAAATATGAATTTTCTCTGTTCAAAAATTCCTAAAGTGTATTTTATTTATAGTTAAGTTAAATAAAGTCGAATATTTACTTAATAAATAATTAACATTTAAAAGTTTTACTCCATGAAAATTTGAAAATATTTTCACGTCACCTTTCGTCAATAAATAACTTATAAAATTACGAATCGACTTTTGAGTTTCACCTCGTAATAAATCGATTACCGTAAACTGGCATAAATCAGTATTAAACCTAAAGGGGATCTGTCGAATGAGGGTATGACATCTGGTGTTTAAAAATCACACTATTCTTAAAGTGCATTTGCTGAAATGTCATTAATGATTTGAACTTTATAGATCTATATTTACATACAATTGATTTGTTTCGTCCATTTGTTGACAGTACTCCAGCTATTTCATGACATTTTACCTATTTTCATTAACAATTTTAACTATTTTTCAGATACAAAATTCTCTCTCCTTCAACAACATTTCTATGCTTCGAACTTGTCAACTCATGTATAAAAAGTTTTAATATTTATCATTTTTTCTTCATATTGCACTAACTATCGCATATAGAACTAATATCAATGCACTTTTTTGTCAGCCATTTTTATTAAGCCACGCCTATTTGACAGTTTCCAATAGTATTAATAATCATTCTTTTAGGTAGCAATGGTGGCTAAGCTTGAAGTTGGATGAAAAATATTTAAAAATCAATTTAAATTGACGTCTTCGAACAATGTTGATTTTGTTTCTCAAAACTATCTTGGTTTTTATTCGAATTTTTAATTATTTTGAAATATATGTATATGAGAAAAGAAAACTGCAAACTTTTATCTGTTTTTACTTTTATACGAGAAAATTATGAGGACTTGAAATTTGGGTTAAGTTGGAGGTTAATACGAACGGCAAAGTGGTGAATAGAAAGAGTAATTGGGTTAATAGGGACGCTATGTTAAGTATAAAGCCACCGCTATGGGGTGATTAGGGACAGATAAAAAAATATTTTGGAATACAGAACACAGCACTTGTAGCAAAATTATGAAGTATTATTCCTTTTTTGGATGTATAAATACAAAAAAATTCGAAATTATATTTTAGTTTCAATTTTGGTCGGCTCTAATGATCGTTCCAATTCACCTTTTTTCGTGTCTTTTGACCCCGATTTACCACAGAGTAGAAATTCATGCGGTTTCGTTCCGTTTTACGGTACTTTATATGCAAACTATTTCAACACAATCAATAATTATTCCTGACGATGGCGTGAAACTCGAAAATCGACTTGTAATCTTATAAATTACTTTTTGGTAAGAAGTAACAAAGGAAAACATTTTCATACTTTCCACTTAATATTTAAGTAATATGAAAATTGACTTTTAAATTTAAATACTAAGTAACTTGGTATTATGGAAATATGGCTATTGCAACTGTTTACGAATAATTAGCGAATACAGGACTAGTATTATTCATTAATTTAATTTAAATTGAATAAGTAATCATTAATACATCAGTCACAGTCAATACATATTATGCAATTGTTGTAAAATATTTACAAATTTTATTTTCATTTTAATTTCTAATCACTTCAAGTTCGCTCCGTTACTTAAAATAATCAATTATTTTTTTAGTTATTATCAATCACTGATTGCACATGCGTATTTTTAAAATGCTAATATTATTCTTTTTTTTGTACTTTTTAGTTTTACCGCCATTTTGCATTTTTTGACAGTAGTGTGATGTGACGTCAACATACCCGGCAGAATTGTTTACACAAATTGATGCATGTTTTTTCGGTAAATTTTTAGGAGAATTTAGGACGGACTTTTGAAACTATTGAAGAAGTATAAGATTTGAAAGATGGTGGAATGAAATTTGTTAGGAAAATGTTTTTTTTTGGATTTAAATGCATCAATTTGTGTACATAACTGAAAACATAAAATTTTTCAAATATTCACTGTGAATGAGAATTTCTTTGGAATAGGGGGGGTCTTTTTTGGGGAAATTTTTGCTTATAATTACCTAGGTGCTAACTACGACAACACATACATATATTACTAAATTTAATTAATATTACTAGAAAAATTTATTTAAAAATACAAATGGTTTTTTTATTGTTGATAGGAAATATTGAAAGTGTATAAAAATTATTGTAGAATTAAAACAATTTCGAAAATTCTCAAATTGTTTCACTACAAAATATTTTATACATTTTATTGTTTTCGAAAAAAGGAGAAGTGTATTTGACGACTTAGAAACATAAATACAAACAATGATCATGTAATTTTATTTTTTTAAATATAGATTGCGCCTGAAGATGTGTTTATTAAGTGTTACGCATGCGCGGAATACTAGATAGCACCGAAAATAATAACGGCTTGGTATTCAATAGTACGGAAGCACGTATTATGTGGAAGTTTTTTAGAAGTTAGAAAAATTAAAATTCAATGAAACTCTTTGTTTGACAAAATTTGACATATTTGTCATTTTTTTTTTTCAAAAAAGCCTATTTTGGTACATTTTACATTATTGCCACATTTGGATGATCCAAGTTTTATAGCGTTTCATATTGGCAGTGATGGAATTTTTTTAAAAATGGAAAGAAGTCAAACAAAGAGTTAAGTTATTGCAATAAAACTACATAACTAATTAAAACCGTAAAACGGGATGTATGGTATTGACAGGATGAATAGAAAAAAATAATAATTTCTTGTAATTATTGTAGTCAATATAGTTTCAATCATTGATAGTTTAAAGATGGTTAATAATAGAGAATAAAAATTGTACTAGCGATGCAAAGATTCTCACTTGCGCCTCTAGTGGTGAAATTAGAAGCTGTATTAAGTAAAACATGTACGTATATGTCTGATTAATGACATCTAGTAACATATATACATATTTCTATCGCTAATTCGACGTTACGACTCAATACACCTTCTAATTTTATCACCAGAGGCGTACACGTAATCTTTGCATCGCCAATATGTCCAAGTCAAACATAATTGGGGTGAATAGATACGCGTTTAGGCTCAACAGAGATGTAAATGGCGTTAATACAAACAAAATAGGGGTGAATAGGAACACAAGTTAACGTTCCAGGGCTAATCAATATTTTAAGAAAACCTCATTATAATTCGAAATGTACACATTGACATTTTGTGAATTTACTTACTTCCAAAAGATTAATTTATCAGCTATCTAGCAAGAATTTTTGACAGCCGTGTGTCCCCTATCGATATCTATTCACCCCAAGTACGTGGTGAAGACTAATCGACCATACTTTAAGATTTTCCGACCAAATAAAAAAGAAAATGAATTTTTAAAGCAGTAAAAATAAAAAATTAACTGTCGGAACTAAAGTTAGTCTGTTCTGTTCATCTAATATGTACGAAAGTGTATGAGAATCGAATACAGAATTCATAAATGTTACTTTTCATCACATTTTACGGTATTAAAATTAAAATATTTATATGTACCTAATTTAATACACAAAAAGGTATCTTTATCTATGGTCATACTGTCAAAAAAAAAAGGAAATGGATAAGGAACTTGTTTAAACACAGACAAAATATGCTTAATGTGATATGTGTAAAATAAACTAAGTCGCCATTAACAATAAGTAATAATTTAATAAAAATTTCTAATATTAAGTTTGGAATAAATAACTATTTTAGTTATAATATGGTGGTTTAGGTTTTAATCTACATTTTTTTGGAAATTAAATTTAACCATTATATTAAATTCATTGAGGTTTTAAATGCTTTTCAACAAACTGTTTCACATCTTGCAATTCCGCGTCCGATGATGAATGTGAAAGTCCACGATAAGTTCGGAATTCCGTTTGATTTAAAAATGTTTTCAATAGGGACGCGGTCATTTGTCCCCATTTGTATGGAACCACACAATCACAGTCGCCATGACACTGCATAATCTTTAAATAGAAAAAAAAATATATTTTTTCTGTTAGAACATAATTAGATCGCACATGCGTGGTTTAAAATCGTTTATTAATGAAGTGTGTGAATAAAAATCATCACTTTTTTAATTGTATTTTTGCAGTTTTAAAAAGTATTGCTGTCTTTCTCACTCTCACGTTTAGTTAACTGTGTATAATGACAACTGGCGACGCAAAGATTACGCGAGCGCCTCTAATTATTTTTAACTGTTTGCATTTTTTTGAAGTTTTTTTTATCATTTTATTGTTATTGCGTTTAGTTTTTTTTATTAAAAATGTGTATATTTGCACATATTGAATTATTTTGTGAATTTGTTTATATAAAGTTTTCTTTTTTTTTAAATTTAATTCTTTAAAAATATTGGCAGCCCCTGGCAAGTTTACTGCGTAGACGTGCGAACTGTATAGTCTTAATATGTTGGGTACAAATTAGAAACAATTAAAATTTAATTAAAACGAATATGAATAAGTCAAAAGTGATTATTTTTATTCACGCATTTGATGGCTAATAATGATTTTTAATTTTTTTAATTTAATTAAAAATATCATTAGTTGTTAGTATTATACCAAAGAATATGAAAAAAATTTTAAAAATGCAAAAATTTTAACTTTGCTTTAACTCAAAATGTACGAAATAATTTTAGTTTAAAAAAAAAAATTGACCAGGTTGCCAGGTGGCAACATGAACTTTTATTAAGGGGAGGTTCGCTAAAAAAAAATATAAATCGATTTTTTTTCCTTCATAATTATGTTCCTTAAAGTGTTAGAAGTATTCTGCTAAAATTTTATTTAAAAAAAAATCAAAAATTTATGGGAATTTTATTATAATTTAATTAAAAAAAAAAATGTTTTTCTTTTTCGAAAGTACGTTTTTCGACATGATTCCTAATGTATCTCAAAAAGTATTTGAGATATTGACATAAATTAAAGTGCACATTATTCCTCGATGCCGTCATTTTGGCAGGAACTAGGATTTTTTGGTTCCATAATATATTTTCAAAATGGCCACTGTTTATAGTCGAGAAAAAATGGTGATTTTTGAAAATTTACTTTCAAAATGCGGTTCACTGGGGATTTCAGAACGCGTGGAACCATCAAGGTGGAAAAATCTCGCAGTGTCGACTTCAAAGCCATTTATAGCTCATTTTTGAATTTAAAAAAAAAAAAATGTAATTTCAAGACATGTAGAAACAATGTTGTATATTTAGTTTTTTAATAAAATATTTATTTGTATAAAAAAAAATAATAAAAAAGGTTGAATTTTGATGTTTTTTGGCGAATCTCTCCTTAAGACAAAAAATCCGTGATAATAATTTTGGCCACTCGTACGCCACCTAATACTATACTATTAGTTTTGCGCGCAAATGTCACACATGCGCAAAAAGCGTAAATCTTTATATTTTTCTTTTAGACAACAATAGCTTTTTTTAAAAAAAATATTTAGCAACCTTGACTTTCGCTGAATAAACAATGGTGTATTCTAAAATTAAAGTATGTAAATTTTTGTTAAATATTTAAAATTATGTGCATTTTTTTTCATGATTTTCAAATTGCTGAAAATATATTCGCTGAAATTCTCTTTGTTTTGAATAATGTAACAATTACCAGCTGATTTGCTTTAAAAGTAGGTCACCCAATAGGAATACGAAATTGTTTTAATCGATTTCAGTTTTACGTAATCACTGTCTCCATTTAAAAATGTAAATAGGTGATTCTTTTTTTTTTATAATCGCTACGTCATTATGCAACAATTGAGTATTTGACTGATGTAGCATTTGATAGTAAAATATACTGAATAACATTCAGTAATAATGATTAATTATTTATATTAATTTTTAAAAAATCCTACAAATATTTTATTTATCTAAATAAAAATTACGAATTTGGAATTGGCGGCTGAAATGATTAAAACGATTTGTGTGAGCATGTGACGTCACAGCACAAAATATTTAATACTGTAAAAAAGATGTTTTTTAAAAAAAAGGTACTCACATTTGAGATTTTGGGATTCGAAGCAAAGAAGTTTGCTATCATAAACGAATCTATTCTTGGTAAATTTGTGTTATTAGCTTTAACAAAACCTTATTCCATTTTTATTAAATTAAAAATGAGGCAATATGTAATCAATGACAGATCAACACAAAATATATATATAAAATTTAATGTCATGGATACGACAATAATGACATAAAATAAAAAGCAAACTGGTTCGTGATGTTACGTCACTGACACGTGACTAAGTGTTTTCGCACCAAAATTCAAATAAATAAAAAAAAGCTCTTTTTGGCAATTTCCCAAATTAGGTGCCAACGAAATTTTGTAGTTTTTTTCTGTTTTTCTTGATTGATTTGCAAGTAAAACAAGTAAAAAAGTAGATAAAAATTGGGGGGCATGTTTAATTTCCGTTAAAAAGTATTAAAATTTAATATATTAAGCATTGCGTTTAGTAAGTAAATAACCTATTTTCCTTTCTTTTTTTTTTTAAATTTGGGCAAAGGGAAATGCTAGAAAGAAAAACAAACAATTTTATTTAATTATCATATTTATTTATTACTAAATAATATAATTTCTAAAAGGAATAATAAGATCATATTAACATAACCTAAATTTCCTATAAATAAAAAATTAAGTTTTTAATATTTTTTAATGAAAATTAAATCTGTGCATAAACTAAATCAATCAAAAAAATAAAAAATTTAACAACTTTATTTTTTCGTTGGCATGTAATTTGAGAATTAGCCCTCTTTTTTTCCTTTTTTTTATACAAAAATCAATTACTGGGATCATATTTAAATCATTTGCAATATTTCTGTCAAATATCCAATCTGTCAAATACCCAATTGACTGTATACAGATTACTCAAAAAAATATTAAAATAAAACAACTTACTGGTAAATCAGGCGGACATCTCAAACTATCCGGGAACGTTTTATGTAACGGAAGCCAACACGACAATGCCACAACGCCCGCCAATTTCTGTGGATAAGTCAACGCTGAATACAACGCTAACGCTCCCCCTTGTGAAAAGCCCCCAAGCATAATTCTAAAAAAAACAGTGTTTAAAAAAATAAATTATACCTTATCAAAAAAAAAAAAAAAATGCATGCCTATTCATTAAAATAATTACCGGTTAGGACTAATTCCACTTTGAACTTCATTCTCAATCATACCGTGTATAAGTTTACATGCATTTTTTATACCCTCAGCGTCCTCGGGGCCGCTCGAATCCAACGTTAACAAATCAAACCAACTTGGCATCCGAAAACCGGCATTCAATGTGACCGGTATTGTTGCCGCTGTCGGGCAGATTACTTTTACGTATGACGGTCGAATGGAGCCAATAGCACTGGCCCAACCATGTCTACACAAAAAAAAAACCTTACGTAATAATAAAGTTTTTCCCCTTAAGGACCCACAAAAAATATCAAATATTCGCTAGACCGATTTCGGTTACTTTTGTAGCCCTCTTCAGTAGCATAAAATATAAAAATGTAAAAACCATAAATATAATAAATATAAAAATTATAAATATAATGAAACCTGGTTTGATAAATTATGCAGAAGCACGGCCCCACCTATTTTTGGCTCTAAAAGAAAAACTAGTGATGTAATTTTAATGAATTTTTTTTTTAAAAATGTTCGTAGCTACAGCGGATTAGTTTAAAAAAATACTACAAATCGATACCGATAATGGAAAAGCTGGGAAACTATTTTAAAATTTGATAAAATTCAATTTTTTCAAATTTTCTTCTGTCATTTAGTGTGAGTTTGAGTGCATTGTCTAGTAAAACTGACCAAAATAGATACTTTTTCAAGAATTTAAAAAATCGAAATCTTGTTGCATTTTCGAAATATTGAGCGCGGAAATTGGAAAAATTGACTTAATTTTGACGACTACAATTACCTCAACGTCGTGATTTGAATGCATATTCTGGTAAAATGGATCAAAATAAATAAGAGTAGATGATATAAAAACTAGGTGGTGAAGTTAGTTAAGGTTAGGTTAGTTTAGTTAGTTTTGACAATATATTTCGACTTTGATATAAAAACTAGGTGGTGAGGTTAGTCAAGGTTAGGTTAGTTTAGTTAGTTTTGACAATATATTTCGACTTTGATATAAAAACTAGGTGGTGAGGTTAGTTGAGGTTAGGTTAGTTCAGTTAGTTTTGACAATATACTTCGACTTTGACACACATGCATACAAAATAAAAAAAGAAAATCTAAAAAAATTGAATTTTATCAAATTTTAAAACAGTTTCCCAGCTTTTCCATTATCGGTATCGATTTGTAGTATTTTTTTCAACTAATCCGCCGTAGCGACGAACATTTAAAAAAAAATCATTAAATTCGGATCATTAGTTTTTCTTTTAGAGCTAAAAATAGATGGAGCCATGCTTCTTCTTATATTTATTATATTTATGGTTTTTATATTTATACTAGCTGTACCCGCGACGCCGTTCGTGCGATGCATTGCTATAAACTCAATGAGAAGTATATAAGTGTAATAATTATACAGAACTTGCATAGAACAATAATTTTTGCGTAATGCATGCACGGGCTCAGAATGGTTTTCCTATTTTCCCGTGGGAATGAGACATTTTCCCGGAGTAAAAAGTATCTTAAATGTTGACCCAGGTAATAAGTTATCATCACACCAAATTTCATAAAAATCCGTCCAATAGTTTTTGCGTAATGTGTGTACATGCTCAGAATGGTTTCCCTATTTTCTCGTGGGAACGAGACATTTTGCCGGAGTAAAAAGTATCTTAGATGTTGACCCAGGTAATAAGTTATCATCACACCAAATTTCATTAAAATCCGTCCAATAGTTTTTGCGTGATGCGTGAACAAACAAACAGACAGACAGAAATTTTAAAAATCGCTCTTTTGATATCTACATCGATAACTATTTACAGTACCAGTACAATTTTCAAAAAAATTCCATGTACAGAAATGGTCTCGTTACAGTTTTATTATATTTTATAGATTTTATGCTACTGAAGAGGGCTACAAAAGTAGCCGAAACCGGTCTAGCGAATATTTTATATTTTTTGTGGGTCCTTAAAGGGAAAAAATAGTGATTTAAAATAACAATAAATTACTTATATATTAAATATTTAGAAGTTATTACAAGGATTTACAAGGATCAAAGTTTTAAATTTATTTAATTCAACCTAAAAAAAAAACTTAATAGGAAAGTAAAGAGAAATGTCCCTGAGGTTTCGAAATACGGAAATGACAACTCTGAATAGGGAAAAGGGATCTGAAGTACAAGTAGTGCTTCAGAGCCCTAAAAAACCTTAATAAATCTACCAAAAAATATTAATACAACAAATCACTTACCCCGTATCTCCTAGACCGTGTAAAAAGATAAGCTATAAGAAAACGTAAAATTTAAAATGAGTGGTTAAACATTTTGAAATAAAATTATGCACTTACGGTTGCCGAATGTTTAGCAGTGGCTGCAATCACGACAGGACTAGCTGACATTTTAAAACTGCGAGTTCTTATCGACACAGGTAAAAAGAATAGATAAAATAACTGTAAATTATTCAATAAAATGAAATCAACCGAAAAAAAAATTATAAAATAATCAATTTGTCATTTAAAACATCAGCACACGCCATTAACAAATTAAATTAATATAAAAAATCTCGAAGTACGTGCAACTTTTTCACTTCACCATACGAAACGCAACGACAGTGTTGCACTATCTATCTCTGTCATCACTAATTTTATTTAACTATGTAACTAGCCGTTTAGATGAATGATTTTTAATAAAATGTACCATGCAATTTAAATACAAAAAAAAATAAATGTGTATGCGATTAAAAATAATTTAAATTAATTTTTTTTTTAATGAAATTCATTGTTGAAAATGACTTTCAACTTTCCTTCCGTCACCTATTACATCATTTCAATGAAATATACAATAGCATTAGAAATACATTTTTTTTTATTTTGTGAAATTCACACATAAGGCGTATTAATTAACAAAATTTAAAAAAAAAATTACTTGTTTTAAGCTCATTTTTGTGATAAAAATTCAAATTTATTTACGAAACAAGTACAGATGTTTGATTGATTTGATCTCTAGACTTTCTATTTTTAATTTCGTTAATTTATTCATATTTATATGTTCAATAATTAACCCCAATTCTATTATTAAGTACATATTATTTTACAAATTTTAAGTGAAATTTGTTTATATAAATCGTATACGTGGTAACGCCCCAAACAAGTAATTTAAAAAGACGATTCAAAAGGGAAAATTAATAATATTTTACTTTTTTTATTCGATCTTTGCAGAAATTAAATATATTGCCAACTTCCAGTCGAAATGTTCCACACATTTTGTAGATTTTTTAATTAAAAAATGACATTTAAAAATGATGTGATAAAAAAAAGAAACATAAAATTTTGAATTGAAAAAAAAAAATATGAAAAATCACGACCTACTCAACTATTGATATTTGTTGGTAATCATTGAAAATGTATGAAAATTGAGGGCCTACTGTACATGTGCATATTATATTATTCTGAAACACAAATTATATTTTTGCATTTTGCAACATTTTATGATAATAATAATGACATAGGGTTAAAATAGTGAAACCACAGATCACGGTCAATATCAATAATTCCCTCCTCCTGTACTTTACCTTCTCTGTCATTACTCCTCCTCCTTCCACTTGAAACGTGTCTAGTGACTAGTCAGAGGATAATATGGATAATATTGCGCATGTCACGCACGTGGTTTCTGACCATAGATTACTGCCAAGAGCGACAATCATAGATCAGGGTCAATATGGTTTAATAGGTCAAAATAGAAATGAAAAAAAAAAGTTTTACTTTTCAAATTAATATAATTAACATATTTCTCACATATTTTAATAATAATATATCAGTCAATAAGGAATACATATTAATTATGGAGAATATCAAGTCTCCACAATTTATAATAATATTTTTACAAAAAAAGTTTAATGCTCGCCTCGAAAAAAGATCAAAATTATTAAATAATCACAAAAATCACCGAAAATAAACAGAATTTCCCATTCAGTTTTCTGTTTTACCTTTCGTTAGCTCCCCTCCAGCTCACTGTTGACTTGCTTAAAGCATTTTTTCTTTGGTTTGACAATTTTTCGTGGTTTGAGCAACCTATAGTAAAATATACAAATACTTAAAAAATAGTTTTACTGATGAATTATTAATCACTGGAGTCAGTAATCACCAGAAAACATTTGTGATTATTCAAACAAATGCGTTTTATAGAGAAACTTATGACTTAAGGTAAAATTTTTTTTTTCAGTCAAGAAATGATCTATAAACTAATTAAGTTAAATCAGTTAGTGTAAAATCATTACATACAAAAGAAATGCGATCTTCTAGAGATGAAGCAAGGTAACAGATCTATATATTTATAAAAATCATTCTCGTAGAATCCCTTTAAGAGACTGTCACAGACAATATAACATATTTAGGAAAAACTACCGTAAATAGAATTTATCAGAATCCACAGTAAGATAGGTATAAAACTAATAATTTATTGTGATTATTGTATGGTTCATTTCAGTTAAATTTAACCATGCTTCGTCACTTTGAATTTAAATAATTTCCGTTTTCTTGGCTTTATCTCTTTTATTATTGCATTTATGTAAATTTTAAATTTGCAGTTTATTTTTAGAAAAGAACAAAAGATTGATTTGTTTCGAATATAAGAATTATTTAATTTTTTAACGAAAATTCATGATCAATTGTATCTGAAATGAGGTATAGTTGCTAGTTTATATACCCCGTTTCAAATACAATTCAGCATAAGTCATTGTTAAAAAATTAAATAATTCTTATATTCGAAACAAATCTTCTATTCTTTTCTAAAAACAAACTGCAAATTTAAAATTTACGCATTTGCAACAATGAAAGAGATAAAAAACTAAGAAAACGGGAATTCCTTAAATTCGTAAGTGATGAATCATGCTCAAATTTAAATGAAATAGTTTATAGCTTGAAAATGGTTGTATTTGAGTTTGTCATAGAGGCAATTAATTAATATTAAAACTGGTAGGGTAATAAAAAAGTGTAAAAGTGAGTAGGAAGAAGGTTAAAAATAATAGTTAGGGTGGATAGAAACGAAATTAGTGATGAAAGGTGACGGGGAAGCTAAAAGAAAATTTATCAGTTAATATACTATTTAAGAAACAAACTGGACAGCCTTGTTTCTATTTCCTATTAATACCTACTTGTTCCCATTCATCCCAAAGTGCAGGGTAAATAAAAACGTCAAAATTTAAAAATTAAAAATAAGTTACCGGAAACAAAATTAGTTTATTCTGCATGCAAAAAATGTTTCGTTCCATCCGGTTTTACGATAGTAAAGGAATTACTTCCATTTTATTTAAATAATAATATGAAAACTTCAGGATTTTTTTGTTAGAGGACAATTTTGTTTATCAGAGCCGCCATCTTTCAAATGTCAAAAATGACAGACACAGACGAAACATGACCGTCTATTTTATCTGTTACCCTACTTGATCTTATTTATTCGTTAATAATATTTCCACAATTCTCCTTTTTTTTTTAGTCACCTAACGAAAAATACTCCGTGTGACTTTATTCAACACCAAACTATTAAAACATTTAATAATACTTCTGTATCTCACAAATATTTAATACAACTCAAGAACCAAAAACATTCAATATACATAATTGATCCCTTCTTTAATTATTATTTATCATTTAATAGTGTTTTTTCCTGAAAATACTGAAAGCCTGAACAATAATATGCAATATTTCACAATATTTTGTCTGCTAATTGCATAATATACAGTAATAATGCATTTATAATACTTTACATAACGATAAAAAAAGCTGCAATTTATAAATATACTTACAATTTTACGTAATAGAATAATTATTTTGTTAGAAAAAGTCACATATACAATACAGTCCTTAATAAATTATTTTTTCAACATATAATAAATTTTTGATTTGAATTAATAAATATTTTTTATCATTTTCGCCCCATTTGAAACAAACAAAATCACAAAAACATGGCCGAACAAATGTCAAATTGTAGTGACATCTGTTTGTTTCAAACATAATTAAATTTCAATATACAATTTTATAATTAAATAGGCACGCATTCTTTGTTCAAAAAATACAGTCGTCAATAATTGAGTTGCCTAGTATCAAAATCTACTAATTCCACTTTATAAAGATCATGGGAAATCGCAAAAAAACCATAACTCAGTTAAAA
Organism: Brachynemurus nebulosus; assembly: GCA_035578155.1. Classification (NCBI taxonomy): domain Eukaryota; kingdom Metazoa; phylum Arthropoda; class Insecta; order Neuroptera; family Myrmeleontidae; genus Brachynemurus; species Brachynemurus nebulosus. Next base: position 10,009,626 of record JAPWDM010000006.1, on the reverse strand, counting down.
ATTAATTTTTCGATTAAAAAGTCGTAATTATATTAACTAACAAGGTAAAAAAGATGATTAGTACTATTATCAAAAAACAAAATTATCGTTTTACCCCTTTTTTAATCAAAATTATTTGAATTTATTAGGTTTTGATAGTAACATTTACATAAAGTGCGTTTTAAAACAGAAATTATAAGGGAAATTTATTAAAAAAAAAAACTTGATTCAGCAATATTGGATGTATCAGGGTTAGACGATACAATTTGTTTTGTAATATTGTAAACTATTTTCATTTTGTCACTTAAAACCAAAGTGCTTACTTAGAAATTCATTTACATCTACGATTGCATTACTTAAAATTTTAGATAAATACTAAAATACAAATTTTACGTGAAAACATAATTTTATACTTCGTACGTCCCGCATTTCAGTGAAAAAAATAAAATTTAAACGGTTAAAATCTAAAATATAGGTTATGCATGGGTATTTAGCAGGATTTGTAAAGTTTTCAATATAATTTTAGCAGGATTTGAAAATTATGTTATATTTCAGTTGCAGATTTCTTTAGTAAGCAGTTAAAATTAACAACAAAAAATGTTAAGAGGCATATGCCTTGTTGCATTTAAAAATTAATGGCCCTAAAAAATCAAAAAATTCTAAAAGTGCATTTAGTAGATTTTGATACTAGGCGACACAATTATTTTTAAACGAAAAAAAAAATTATGTTGAATCGTAAAAATTTATTAAAGGAGCGCAATGTACTTATGTATATAAAATCACCGAAAATAGACACATGTGTCGCTAGTGTCAAAGTAACATTTGAACGTAGTACACAATTAACCGTATAGATGGCATTACTGTTCTATTTATTTCAAATTTTCGAGACTAGAATACTGCCTTCAATTCTTACGAAGCTGTTACTGATCGTTCGTCTGTTTTCGGTGATATAAAACTAATGAACTCTATAGAAAATGCAAAAAGTTCTTTTGCAGAAAACTTCAATTAGATCAGCGCTAATTACAACATGACAGTGACGACATCTGTTCACAATAAATCGAATTGAGAGAGACGCGTGACATTTAAACTGCAAAATAATCCAAAAAAAAAATGAAGAGTTTACAATTATCCCATGCTATTAAAAATGCTAATTATCTTACTGAAATGTCCCCATATCGCGACCACACGCCGGGGCTCAATTGAGAACTAAATTGGACGCGTAGTTCAACTCAATTATTCTAAAATAAACCAAAAAACAAACTCTATTGTTAATAGTGTTACTTTTTTTTTTAATAATATTTTTGAATACGACGTTTTTCAAAATTAATCACATTTCTAAAATAATTCTCTGTTCTTTCTCAAATATATAATTTTTTCTCTACAATGAAAAAAATTTCAAAAAATCCTGCGGATGGACGGGATGATGAGGCGCTAAGTCAGTGGGCGACGCAACGCACGGATGTCCCAGTGAACGCCAAAATAAACATCTACAGCGTCGACATAATGCTAATGTCTCGGCGAAGTCATCACAGCCACGAGCACCAAATGTTCTGGAAAATATTTAAATAATTAGTCTGGAACATCTTGTATAATGTTGTTGATAGGTTTGTTCCAACAAACAGTGGAATAAATTTTCATTTTATTGAATTATTTTAGAGTTTTTACAAAATTTCAAATTTCATGTTCTATCAACGGATTCAAATTTAGATTTGAACTCACTTCAATTGGTTTTTGAAATTCTGACTACAAAGTATTTCAAATTTTACACATGCGCATTAACGAATATCTCATTATTAACCTTTTAAATTAAAATTTTAAATAATAAACAGACAAATTTTAAGCATGAATTGAAAATGTTTACATTTATTAAGTTCTGAATTAAAAAAAAAAATCTTCAAGTGCGTGTTGAACACGCATTAAATCGGAGTTTTTCCGAGGCTAGTTTTTCAACTTCAGCTTATCATAAAAATGTTACTCACACATGTGTTACTGTGAGGATCAATTATGTGATAATTTGGTTCCTTATCCTAATCTTTAGAAGTTCAACATTTCGCGAACAAGGCTTGAAGGAACTCAATATCTTTTTAAAGTACCATCACAGTATGATCGGCCGAAAAATAGTCAATTTTCACAATTTTTTTTTTCAGATGCATATAGGATGGGGAAATGGGGAAAAGTTAACTCATTCATTGCCTTTATAAATATAATGTAAGGCGTTTTTACACGATATTACCGACATTACCTATGTACTATCAAGTAAGTCCCTTAAACAAAAATTATCAGCTAATTTTATTAAACTTTTCAAAATTTCGATTTATTAGATCGATCTCACAGAATCGATCTTTTTTTAGCCGATTTTTTTTTTAATCGATTTTTTTGATTTCGATTTAAATCGATCCAAAAATCGATCTTTTTTTTGGAGAATCGACATCTCTACTGTTTGCTGGAACAAACCTCATAATACCGTACACGTACCGCTTTAAAGCATGATACGTATCCTTCCAATGATCCCGCGGTGCGACACAAGATCGTTGTTGTGGTGTATAGTGAGCCGCGGCCAGTTCACGCCAGGGCCTCTGTTCGGTGGCGGGGCCACTCAGCGGTTCACCCACCTGCGTACACGCCTCCAAATCGCGCACATCACCAATACGCAATAGAATTTCACGAATACATTCCTCGGGTAATTCGGACAGTGTGGGTTTTATATGCGGTCCGGGCTCTTCAATTTTTAATTGTGATACAATATCTAATATTCGCTGTATGGCGCGGGTATTGTGCTTCCATAATCGTTGCGAGCCAACTGGTCCACCCCAACAGAGTGATCGTGGACAAACTCGCGCCTCATGCAGACCCTGTGCTAACGTTCTCAGTGCACGTAAATTTTGTTGAGAAGTACTAACTGTAATGGGACAAAAAAAAAAAAAGAAAATCAGAATTTTCGCCACTATTTGGAAAAAATAGTGAATCATGGAAATGTTTTGTAGATCAATACATATATAGAATAACAACAAACATTAGCTATTTATTTGCTAAAATTGTTTTTATCGAATTTTTAATGATACCACCACAGACCAATGAACATATTATACAGGGTGTAAAGTATATAAATCTCGCTAAGAAAACAGTGGGTAGATCTCACCCATGTAATTAATATTTGCCTAGAAATTTGAACCAAAACTGTTTTTAACAGAAAAAAATTTGATACTAAATATGGGTCAAAATAGAGCCCTAAAAATTTTTTTTAATCTGGCTCTGACCATCTCATGTTTGTAAGATTGTTCGGTTTTTAAAAAACATCTGGGAAACACATTTACGACCTTAACATGTTTACAAAATTTTATTGAATTTTAGTCAATAAAATTATTTTGTACTTTTGATATTAAGAATGTATTTATGCATAATTTAGTCAGGGCCGTACTTAGAAAAATTTTGAAACATCATATAGCCAGTCAATTAGCAATTTTCTCAAATTATTAATTCCGAAAAAATTCCTGTGGTTTTAGTATCTACAGGGTGCTATGAGTCACCCCTCGAAAGGACGAAAGTTATTTATTTAACACCCTGTATATAATATTATATAGACTAATTATATGTATAAATGTATAATTGAGGCAGCCAGATACGACCAGGATACGACCGGACACTATTTTGTAATATAGTAACGTTTTCAAATAATTATTGTTAAAATATAATATTGATAATAAAATGTTACTTTTTTGAGAAGAAACCGGAAAATTTTGAAAGAAAGAAAGTGGTATTCGCTTTATTTTCAAAATACGTAGGTATACAAATTATGTCCTGCAATAATTATAATCGCATTTGTTCAAAAATTGACATTATATTATACTCCTTAAGTGTCACCCGTCTCACCCTGTTACCTGCTTCAAGAAAAATGCCTACAAACTGGCTTTTCGCTTTGTCTAGTAGTATAATATAGTGTTCATTGGTCTGTGCGTTTTGTAATTGATTATGTACACCAGTAGGGGGTGTAGATTCAAAATGGCGTCATTCTGTAGGTTATATTAAAGCCACTATTTTGAAAAACGCATTTTTCTAAATATTTCAAATACTTTAAAAATAATTACTTTAGAAAAAAAAAGTTACAGACAAAAGGATAGAAAATTAAGTTTTCTAGAAAAAAGATTTCTTCTATTTTTGTCGTAAGCGTAACCATTTACGAGATATTTGCAGAAATGTTATTTTAAACTTTTCAATATGGCGGCTTTAGCATAGCTTTCAGAATAACGCCATTTTGATTTTATACTTCCTACAAGTGTGCAAATGTGTGCTGTCAGTACGTAAAACGTATTTATTTCCCAATGAAAAACAACAATTCTCAGTAGTGACATATCACTACGTCCTTATAATATTACCCCAGCCCAAAAATATATGTTAAATGCAATTTACCGTGTTGAGCAACTTCTTCAACCATGGCAATTAACGCTTTCTGAGCCGTACCGGACATTGTCGTCAATTGTTGACCGACGAGCAGATGTAACAGTGCGCAGACGTAATTAAAACGGCGTACGTCGCGCACCGCATTTAAAAAATCTAAACGTTTAACAACCTCACCCAAACCATTAAAACCGGCAATCTAGAAAAAAATTTGTCGTTGTAGATTAATTTTCTAGAAAAGCTTCAAGATGTATGGAAATTTACCTCTCTGGTACATTTGATTGTGATGTGACAATGAGGAGGAACACTCTTTTCATCTTCTTTTGCACCGTCACTGGAACAGATTTATTTCATTTTAATTAAAAAATCGTATGATGGCAGCACTGGAAAGTATCGTTTTAATTATATTTGACGACACAAAGATTTTATAAATTATATGAGCGCCACCTAGTGTTTGTTCTATCAGCAATTAGTATTAGACTTTCTACCTAATACCGTTTCTAACTTTATCACCAGAGGCGCGCGCATAATCTTTTTACCGTCAATATATTTAAATTTTGATTTATTGTAACTTTTTCGTACGGTTCTTTTCATTTTCGCCAGAATTTGACAGGTAGAGCTACCAGAAAAATGATTTCCTTGAAGGAATTTACCCATTTTGACATCAAAAATTACAATTTCGCACCCAAATTACCCAAATTCGATAATTTAGTCGCACTTAAATCGCTTTTATTGCGAGTAAATATAAAAAAATTAAAATTTTTAACTCTGTGACGTCATTAAGTATATCAAAAATTTTCCAAGTGATAAAAATGGTAATTTTAAAGGTAGGGACATAAAATAAAAAGTTAGTTATAGGTTTTCGACACCGTTCTCTTCATTTCTCACGAAATAAAAAGCGTGGGATTATGAGAAAACTGACTTTTATTGTGTAAGTTCAACTTCCTACGAAAATTTTGTAAAAATTTCAGCTCGAAATTACCTGGCTACCACAAAGGAAGTTTTATTTTCCAAATAGTTTCAAATAACGAATTGCACAACGGAAAATTCGACGTTTTTTTTTTTTTTAAATGGCCTTGGAAGTTTGTCAACCTTTGGCTGTAAATCGTTTATAATATTTATCGTATCCATCTTTTTAAATTACATTGAGTACCTAATTATATCAGAAAAATCCTACGCAAAACAGTTCAAAATACTAAGAAATTAGATTAATTGCTACTTCTGTTAATGCCAATTTTTGCAAATATGTCAAAAGATATCATTTTTAGACAACTGCGTAAAATATGTGTACATAAAAATATGTATAAATTCTATTTTAGAATATAATTTATTAAGTATGTACTAAAGTTTTTAGACTGAATCATTTTTGGCACAAATTCAATGGATTTCCCATCAACCAATGTTTAGTCAATCGGGAAAGTCTATTGCGCAACGATTACTTACAAATTAGTAACAAAAACTGAAAATTTTCACCAATTTTAGTAAAATTCGAGAATACACTTGAAATAAATCAATATTTTATGAACATTTATCTTAAATGTTTAGTATTTTTTACCGAGTCAAAATAATATTTAAAAATTTAATAAGATACCTAAATAAAAAAATTTTTTTTGTAAAATAAATCAAAATAGATTGTTTGATAAGAAAGGAGGCCATGTTTTATTATATTAATTTGTATTTGGGCTCATCAAATATACGCCATACACGCAATCGAACCAGAAATATACTAGAAAAGTACTAAAAAATTTAATGCAATAACATTTAAACTTTTTGTTAAAAACTGTTTTCATTTGACCTTATTTCTATTTCCTGAACAAGGTAACATAAACAAAATGAACCTATTTATGTAATTCAATTCAGTCAACTCGCTTATATTTTGTCGAGAGGAAATTCCAGATAACATATTTTTGATAACCTTCATATTTAAAAAATATTTATTTATTTCTATTACAACAAAAATATTGACCAAAAATTATTTTATGTGCGTTAAATTTTGTAAACCTCATTGATAATTAGGGAGAGTTAACACAATCCAGTCTTTAAGCAATCTAAAATGCTTCTTTTTATCTATGGTTTCGCTATGGTTTTCTTATTTGCGCCTCTAGTGGTGAAATTAGAAACTGTAAGTACGTATACGTCTAATCTTTCTAATTTAACCACCAGAAATGTGCGGGGGATTAAGACTTTGTATGCGCACACATGCGTACATCAGCCATTAACAATGAGAAAATTCAAAATATTATTTTATGGTAACTGATCAAAAATAAAAACTGATTTTTTTTACAAATTAAAAAGGGTAGCAAAAAATGCAAACTTCCATAATCCTATTTTTGAAAAAAAAAAAATAAAAAATAAAAAATAAAAATGGGTACAAGAGAGGATTTTATGTATTTTATGTGCTTTGATTTAAATGACAGTTGATGAAACATGGCGGACCAACCACCAAATCACTGATGCTCGTGTCAATTTATTAGTATGTAATTAAATGTTTATTATTTAAATGATTTTAAACAAAATTACTCATGCAATCTGCATTATTTCGTCGCAAACTACATTATTATTCCAAAGTAAATTACATCATTACTGTATACAATTAAGAAAAAAAATTAATTAATAACATTAATTCAGATTACGACAACCAAGTCGCTCGCGTTCACATTACATTCATACTTCAATTAAATTTTTATGTAACAATTAAACTAGCATAAGAATTGTATTAGTAACTGTTACTAGCGGTACAACATTGGACATGAAGAGTGTTCTTTACTTTCTAAATTTTTTTTTTTTACTTTCAAATATTAATACTGAAGAAATAAAAATAAACAGTAAGTTTAACGAACCGTATTAATAATAGAATGATAATTTTATACTTTTAAAATGTGAAATAAAAATAATTATTATTAAACAGTACAATAAAAAAACATTAATAATAAGAAGAAAAGTGGAATTAAAATGAAACTGACCCAGGTCCGGGTCAATCTCAATTCTTTATTTAGATAAATCAAAAATTAAATTAAAAGAATATTATTTCTTAACATTTCATACTTTTGGGATTAAGATAAATCTAATGACACCACATTTATTCAAATCAATCAAGCCGTTTGCATGTTACGACAGAAACGGCCATTTTTCTGAGCAACTACTATTCAATATCTAACTGTGAATATGGTATACTGGTAAAAATCGTTGGTCCCTTTATTTTTATTCAAAAATGAGTTCGAAATGAGGGAAGAGGGTAAATTTAACCCTTTGCACTCGAACCATTTTTTAGTATGGGTACTCAGCTACTCGACAGTAGTTTTAAAACACTGCAAACACTATTGTATTAGGAGAACATAATATCATAATACAATATATCTATTAGTTAATTAGTAGTATGTATCACAATGTATTGTAGCAAGACGTCGCGTCGTTGTGTTGTATCATGTTTTCCTAATATAATAATTTTCAAATAAATGAAGAAGGCTGAGAAACGGAGCGAAGTGGAATCAAAAACTTGTTCACTATCATCGATATAGGGTCTGATATCGCTCCGATAAAATATTAACTCAGTGGTATTGGTATTGGCGCGGTATTGAAGCGAGAGCAAACCGTAACTGATATCGGACCGATATCAGAGCGATGATGTGAATACACTCATTATTTATTATGTAAGAATATTTTATCGAACCGGGAGCGGAGTGATATCATACTAAGAGCGGAGCGTTAATGTAAATCGCGCCTTAGGTCCCCTAGCATGTTGTAAATAATAAAATATTTATCTACATATTGTTTATGGCGCCGCTGTGGCGCCTAACGAGTGGAATTAATATTTATTGTGTCGCCGTGGCGGCGCCCATCCAGTGCAAAGGGTTAAAAGTATAATAACAAGGTCAAGTGGGATATCGTATGAAAGGGCTCCGTTTACACACATTCCAAAACTAGATTATTTTTGATTCCAAATCGTGTTGGTTTTTGATTTATGCCCAAAAATGTACGAAAAATGCCGTTTCTTCAACCTTATTTCTAAAGTTTTTAATTTACAAACCGAAAAATCTCTAATAATTCGGATAAATAGAAAAAATTCAGGGATAAAAAAGCAACGATTTATTTAAATTTGAGACATTAAGCAAGCATATATATTATACATGTATGGGCCATAACTGGTTACGAATCGACTATTCAAGGTAGATTGATAACAATAAAACTGTAAAATAATGTGTAGGCGCCATTTATTTGTAACTACTTTCATCATTTATATGAAATTTTCTTGTTTTTAATTCAAACCTATGCGATCTGTAGCGGTTGTAACGTTTATAACCTTGCACCGAACAAAGTTCCGACATTTTTTTGTCCATATTTGTCAACTAATTTAACGGTAAATGCATAATAATTAGGTTTATTATCTAAAACTTGTATCAATCTAAACTCAATGTTTCTATTTTGAAATCTTTATGCATAAATTTAAAAAAAATAGTATTTTTACTTTAACTCGTTTTATTTTTATTTTTATAAAATATATTTAGAATAGAAAATATTCGGAAATATGAAAGTATCAGCACTTCCGGAATCATTATTCCACCGGTAAAGAGTTAAATAAATCACAATTATTATACTCTCACTTCCAATCTAACACATGGTGTATTGTTATCAAGTTTAATTGTTGTAAAAATGAAAATGGGGGCATAAAAAAGAAAATACAGGGTCTCACAAAATTTATTATTTTAACTAAAATTAATTAATTATATGGCGAAAAAATTTTTAATTTTGTCAAATTTTCACTTAAATATATGTAGAGATATATTATTTTTCACACAAACTAGTTTTCAATTGATTATAAATCATCTTCAGGTGAAAACTGAACTGAATTCAGTTTGGATAAAAGAATATATATATATATATATATATATATATATATATATATATATATATATATATATATATATATATATATATATATATATATATATATATATATATATATATATATATATATAAAGACAATAAATGGACTAGTTCAGAAATGGGGAAAAACCCAGAAGAAAGGTAAACAAATACACGTGTACTGGTAACGAGTGGCAAAATTCGAATTTGATTTTTATTATAGTCTTTTGTTTATTATAGTTTGTCCTATGAAATTTTTACAAGAAATTGCGTATTTTTTGTTTAAGGTTTTTTTTTTATGTGTGTCCGTATCAAAATTGACAAAACAGAACACTTATATTTTTCGACAATAAATACTTTCACAATAAACGTACAGAATTCCTTAAGGGAAGATTCGCTACAAAAAAAAAATCGATTTTTTTTCCTTCATAATAATTATGTTCCTTAAGGTGTTAGAAACATTTTCCTAAAATTTTATTTAAACAAAATGAAAAATCAAAAAGTTAGAGGCATTTTAGTGCACGCACTTTACTATAATTCAATTTAAATAAAAAACTTTATAAATGCTTTTTTCTCGAAAGGATGTTTTTCGACATGGTTTTTCGTGTAATCGACATAAATCAAAGTGCATATTATTCGGCGATGCCGTCATTTTGGCAGGAACTCGGATCTTTTGGTTCCGTAATATATTTTCAAAATGGTGGCTGTTTATGGTCGAGAAAAAGTGGTGATATTTTTGAGAATTTATTTTCAAAATGCGATTTTTCGCTGACTTTTTATTTTTTTTTCTTAGATCCTAGTTAGTACCATAACTGTATATATGTATATTTTCAGAAAATTGTTGATTTTTTGATTTTGGTTCACTGGGGATTTCAGAACGCGAGGAACCATCAAGGTGGAAAAATCTCAACTTCAAAGCCATTTATACTCAGCTAATATTTGACTTCTTTTTAAAAAAAATTTTTTTGTAATCTCAAGACATGTAGAAACAATGGTGTATATTTAGTTTTTTAATAAAATATTTATTTGTATAAAAAAAATAATAAAAAAATGGTCGATTTTTAATGTTTTTTGGCGAATTTCCCCTTAAACATTTTTCCAAATTTTTAAAATTGTCTACCCTCACACGCTGATTACATTAAACCCGTGTACATATAAAAATGGACATTGTACGAAACACTATTTGTGCCAGTACGATATGTACTTGATCGATCTTTTGGATTGAGCTTAAACAGTATGGATAGTTTTAGGAGACCCTGTACATGTATTAGTAAAAAACAATTTTTTCTGCTTTCCTACAATTAAATTAATGTGGAATAATAAAAAGGAAGATCTTAAGATGCTCAAATTAAGGAAATAAACTTTTTCTTGAGTAATTGGGAATAGCCTATTTTCTTTTTAAATAGGGAATTGAGATAATTGACAAGAAATCGGGTAAAAAGATGGTTGAAGATTACCAAGTGTCATCCTGTAACTGTGACCTTGTTTAAAAACAAAAAAAAACTGGGGAACTGTAGCAGAAATATTTGGGAAAAATCTTAAATTTACATCTGTCTTAAATGACCCGCAATTTATGAAAACCACACTATCGCTTTCCAAAACTAAGAAAACAAAATTTTATAAAAAGATGAATTGCCAAATGTTATGCAAAAATTAAAGAAGGCCTTAAAGTTTTCAAAAATCTTTGAACAATTAGCCAAAACAAAAAATTTGCTTTAACGATATAAGTTTAGAAAATTCGGAAATTAAAGCAATTAAAAGGCCTAAAAATAAATTTTAGTAACATAAATTATACATGTATTTTATTCTCTGCGTATAAATCAAATAGAATTTGATAAAATTATTTTTAAAACGTAATTACAAAACATTTTTTTTACTGTAATAAAAAATGTTTCTATAAAAAGAAAAATTATGCATGTATGTATATTACGGAAAAATTGGAAATATAATTTTATCTAAAAATAAATTTCAGTACGAGTACACTTTGCAACATTATTTCTACGATTAATTAAAAAAATATTTGGATAAATTAAAATTTAATATTTACTTTTAATTATAAAAAATGATTAATTCAATAAGAAAATAATATAAATTACGAATAAAAGTAAAATTTCCAATTAGCATATTTTGAACAAAGAAACGATGGAAAGTTCATCGGACTTTCGGACCCGAGATCGATTCAAAACAGCTGTGAAACCAAAACAAAAACAAAAATTACGTACCTTTTGTTTGATGACAGTTGTCCGATACATTCTAAGACCTTTTTCTTTTCCCAACCTTCCTCAGTTTTAACCCATTCTTCGCCTGGCGATCGCCAATCTTTCGATATAAATGGCATATTTTATCCCGAAATTTAATGATTGTAAGAATTTTTTTTACAGACACACAACACAATTCCGTTTTGTTGATGTTAGTGACGTCTCGTTTTGAGACTTTGTTTTCGTTACAGTAAAATATTCTTTATATGCTTTATATGCTACAACAAGTTACACTTTAACTAAAACGAAAACATATGACAACAATCTTTCTATTCGATTATAAAATACCTAAGTGTAATAAAGATAAATGCTAAATCACATGCGCACTTCTACTGTACATTTTATGTATACGGAATACTGAATAATCGTTTTGTATGGAATGACATTTTATTGAAAGTTACCTTTTTATAATTTTTTTTTTTATTATTTAACTAGCAAAAATCTTTCATGCGTTTAATGTTTCAGTTCATTGGGGGACACGCCGGGGTACATCATTTTAACTCACTGTACACATAATAATTCAAAATTTTAATTATCGATTATGTTTAATTGAATATTACATTTTAAAAATTTATTTGTTTACATTTTTTCAAATCAGCAGGTGAAAATTACAAATATGTAATTGCTAGCAAAAGTCAATACATACATGTATGTATGATTGCCTATCTTTCAAGGTGAAATTGAAAATTTGACTAAAATTATTGAGAAAATAATAAATAACAACAAAATTTTAGAATTCTTTACACAAATTACTTTTTTATATCAAGTCTATGCTGGGAAATATTTAGAACACATTTATTTTAAACATTATGGATTCATGTAGAAGGAAAATAGTGAATTTTTAGAAGGGATTTTTAAGTAGTACGAAAACGAATGCACTTCGCCTAGACGAAAATTTAATGTGTTTCCTCTCATGTAGAGGCGGTACTTGCAGGGCAATATGGTGGCCCAATTATAGATGCGCTATCAGGGCCCGCTCCAAGGGCGGGCAACTCGGGCATTTGCTTAAGGCGGCAAATTTTGTAAAAAAGGGTGGCAATTTTCCAAGTGATAAGTAAAAAAAAGATTTGCCCGGGGCGGAAAATTTAAAGGGCGGCATTTTACAGCTGACGAGCAAAAAAAAATGTATAAAAAGAAAGAGAAGAGGGCGCGATTTTCACACCCAGCGACCAAAAAAAAAGGTCATTCATTTTGTTGCAGGGACGGAATTATTCCCTTTTGCCCGGGGTGGCGTAAACGCTAGAGCGGGCACTGGCACTATGAAGTATAAATTTTAATTTTGGGGAGTAACTTGGGTATAATTTTGATTCTGAGGATTAAATTCAAAGAGTAAATTGGGAAATAGGAATTTTTTTTCAAGAACTTCGTGTTGGGTGTCTAATTGTAAGAAAAGTTTATTAAAGCACAAATTCAACCGTGTATAATTTTTTCATGCATTTTCTTTAAACATTTTTCGAGATTACTGTTAACAGAACTATCGCTCAAAAAAGTCATAAATGTTAAAAATGGGGTGTAAATTGAACCAAAATTAGCATGATTCGAAAATTCAAGCGCAAGTTACATAAAATTTATTGTATGAAACACTATTCGCGCGAGTACAACTTTCACTTTACCAATTTTTATAATTTTGGGGCGAATGGCTTATCCATCTCATCCATATTTTTACAAAAAAAGAAAAAAAAACTTTTTATTATTAAAATATTGCTTTGTTACGCTCCGAATTGAAACGCTTATCCGAACAACAGTCAACATTTTTTTTTAAGTATAAAATTCAACTAAATTTTACGATAGAAACTTTTTCCTTGCAGTTGGTGTTTTTAGACAAAATTTAAATAAAAAAAATTCTCGAAAATTATTATATATTACAAAATAAATAAATAAATCAACAACTTGTATTATATTGTAAATATATATTAAACCAGTATAATAATTATTACAATATATTGAAATAATATATTGAGTTTACTTCTTATAACCGCATGAACGTCTACGGCCGCGGGCCCGTTCAAATTTCCGGCCCTTTGATCGTACGAATGGTTTGGTGTGTGAATGTGGCACGCCGGGCGCAGGTCCGAAATGTTTGACAGCCTCACGAGCGTTACGTCTACCTTGCATTAATACGGTATTGTTACCGGTAGGTGCTCGAAGTGCCAACTGATCGAATGTGATTACTTCGCCACCTAGTGGGAAAAATAAAAATTATCACCCAAAAAAAAAAGAATTGAAATAAATTGAAAATGAACATTTGAAAAAAATGTCCAATCTTTATACAATCTCAAACATATTGAGCATAAAAAATGAGATCAAACAAGATTGTTTTAATTTTCCTGAACTTACAACCCACAATTTGTACGTTTCAAATTGCGTGTGAACAAAGTCAGGAATCGTCCCAAAAAAAAAAAAACCACAAAGAAATTTTACTTTTAACGGCATTGTGATATTCTGTACATCAGCGGTTTCCAAACTTTGTGCACTAACGCCCCCCCCCCCTCCTATAAAAAATCTTACCTCTGCCGCCCACTCTTGAAAAAATTTATAAATTCGTAAATAATTTTTTTACTAAAAAAACTCATTCTCACCGTTGATCAGACACGTATTCGATACTTACGCGCTAATAGGACTCTGACCGCTTGAGAATTGTTATTGTTAAAATATTACCTACAGTAGCGAGTAGAAAAATCAGTGTTAAGGGGTTATATGGCTTTTTTCTTAGCAAAAAAACCTAATTTATTCCAACTTTTTGCAATTTTTTTCTATTAGTAAATGCTTATTGGCTTGTACTTAAACAAAGGGATTTAAAAAAAAATACAAAAAATTTGATTTTTGGTAAAAATTTTCGTGTTTTTTGTTGATATTCTACTTGTAAAATGAGATGTAATGAATGGAAACAGTAATTTTTAGTTCAAGTACAAGCCATAAGCTACAGTGGCGTAGCGTGCCGGGGGTGGGGGCTGTATCAAAATTAGTTAGGGGGCCCAAATGAAGGGTAAAGATTTCTCACAAAAGAAACAAAAATACTTGCATTATTTTTAAAATAAATATTTAATGATTATAAGTTATCGCTTCCTCCTAGAAATTGAGCCTAGCCAAACAATTCAAGTTAAATATACACTTTTCTTGCCTTTTTTCCGGAAAATTGATTTATTAAATTATCTATAGCTGAAGACGGTTTCAGTTTTTCTAAAATTTCTGCCTCTACAGATAATAGTGACAAGTCTGATAGCCGTTTCTGCCCCATCGAAGTCTCATTTTTGAAGTTACCCATGTTGCCAACTTTTGGGCGCACGCTTAACCCGGGAAAAAAAGGGGTTGCTTTTTGACTTTTGTCATTTCTGAAGTGAAAACTCTATTATAGGCACGTATGACAGTTTTTTTTATGTTTTTTTCCCGGGAAGCACGAGATTAGGTGACATTGTGGATAACATTTTACTAATTTTTGTTTACACAGGTTAGGGGCCTCTGTACCTCGGGGGCTCGGTATCATTGATACGGCTGATACGGCGGTAGCTAAGCCCCTGCATAAGCATCTACTAAATTCTCGAATTTCACGAGTTACTCTCCCTACGGCGAAAAATCAGCAATTTTCAAAAACTAGCTGCCAATGGCCTAATTATTTTATTTTTTTTAATAAAATTTTTTTACAGTGTCTCAAAATAATATATAATAATCAGAGATGGGAACAAAAGGTCCCTAACAGAGTCGCCATATAAAATATTTTGTACTGGGGGGCCACGAATAGAACTGGAGGGCTGTCATAAAACGTAAAAATATTATCAATCTTTCTAAAAATCAATTTTACGACGTTTTACTATTAATACCACATCGTTAATGTTATTTTGTGTCTGTTTGTGTTTTTTAATTGCCAATATTATGAATCATTTTGCTTGTTATATGTACATACATATCTTTATATTTTTCTAATGCAAAAACAAAACCATGTTCAGTCTTGTGAGCGACCTACTAGAGTGATACAATCTACTAACACAATCAATTTTGTTTACGTTAAAGCAGGTATAAAGAAGGTGACATGTACATATTATTAAAATAATCACAACGGAAATAGAGATATTGTTTACAATATAAATGTTTTGAATTCGTTTAAATTAATTTCTATTACAGTCGACCACTTATTTATTCAACATTAATTTTTTTAAATTATTTTTAAAATTAAAATTATATATTATATTATAAAAAATGGGTAATTTTTAATTTTTACTGATTTGTTCTTTAAAGCTTCCTTAGGCTAGGCATCAAATCCAGGGGAAAATCCCAGCCTTCTAATAAAATTTATAGCCCCCCAATTCAAAATATTTTATATGGCGATTCTGTTCGGGACCACTGTTCTCCCAACTCTAATAATAATATACCAAAAGTTGAAATAAATTATATTTTCTTATATTGTAAAAAAATCGAAAAAATAGTTTTTTTTTTTGCTAAAAAAGGCCCATGTAACTCCTTAATATAAAATGTCCATTATTTGGTAATTGTGTTTGAGCGCTTATTCTTAAAACCATGATTTTATCATAACGGCGACGATATTTGCAATTAACCTGCGCCCCCCAGTTTGGAAACCGCTGATGTACATGTATCACGACCTTGCCGTTCCACTGGTAAATGCATAAGGGCTCCAAAAATCAATGATCTTCGTAGCCCTAAAAACAATCTTACCTGCTTTAATAATGCGAGCTCGCGCCTTTTCTGTAACATGGAGTGCACACACTGTAAGTTTCGGTAAATCCCAAATTCTCTGATCATTTGTCACTGTGCCAACAACCACGGCAATTCTGCCTTCACGTCCTGGTTTCTTCATGAAACGTACAACACGAGCTAATGATATTGGTGGCCGATGGATACGGCTCATAAACAGACGTTTCAAAACGATACGATTAAATTTAGCTGTGGTACGACGCGCTAAAAATCTATATAACTACAAAAAAATACACACAATTAGCCGATATTTTTGTAGCTAAAAACTGATTTTGAGTACTCACTTTTACAAGTAAACGGAGATATACATCTTGACTTTTAGGTTCGGTTCGACGGACCTTTCGGTCATATTTATGGTTAATGTCGATACCCTGCAAGAAAAATATATTGTTATTAAAATAATATTTGATTATTTGATTTTGGAAACTTTTAAAAACAGGTGTAATTTTAGTTTATTTTACGGATTAATTAAGATTTTGAAATTGTTTAAGTTCACTTACCATTGTACTAACCGGAAAGGATAGTAAACCTGAACGTGTTTATTTCATGTTCAAAAAGAAATTATTCAAGATCGATGTTATTCATTTCAGCTGTTCGATCTTCAGCGCATGTTTCAAAAATCTAATTTTTAAAAATAAAAAAACGCGATAATGAATGTAAGTATAGTTAACTATATTTAAAAAAAAATTAATTAATATTAAAAAAAAGTAATATAAAAAAATTATTCTTTTACTTAAAATTTATAATTATTTTTTTAAATGACATATAAACACGCTTACAAGACTTGTCACGAATAACGATTTTATCTGATTTTAAAACAAGGGCTGGGAAAAATGATTCATAGAAACCATTTAAAATAGAAAATGGTTTCCAAAGATGCATTTAAAATACAAAATGGAAAATGGTTTTGCTGAACATATTTACAATATGAAATGAAAAATAGCTATTTAAAATGAATTATAAAATGCAAAATGTATATAATAAATACTTTTTTTACTTTTTTATACAATAAATCTTTTATCGTTTTTTATATTAATAAAAAAAAAAGAAAACGTCAAACGTATTGAAACTAAATAAGGGCAGCGCAGTCTTTTGAGAAAATTTTGTAAAATTTGCATAATATGAAAAAAAATTTAACTCTTGAAATATTGTTACTCAAAAATATTGTAAAATTTAATTCAGACTTGACATAATCAAACCGTGACTACGCTACTACTGCGGCTTATAAATTATGAAAATCATCTACTCGAAATACTAAAACATTTCTTATCGACGTGTCTTAAAAATAATAGCACACAATTTGAATCAGAAAAATTTGATTTGAGAGAACTGCAGCTCTAGTAACTCAAGTGACATTGAAACTCGAATTATAAAAAATTTGAGTCAATTAAATCGACTCACATTTAACACAATTTGTTAAGGTGCATTTTCATGCTGTCGCTAGTCGCTGATTTTTAGCGACAAATGCGGTCACGTGATGAAAATTTAATATGCGCGCCATTGAGAATAAATGTAGCGATAAAGCTAAATTTTGTTTAGCTTTTTCGCCAATATATCAGCGACCAGCGTCAATGTTATTTAAACAATCGAATCAACACTAATTTAGTTAGGTAACTGATTTTAAAAACCTCTTTTACCCTTCTGCTACTTTTTTTTTAGATTCGTTAATGTTTCCTTTCTTTTATTGATACATTTTTATCTTTAGACAACCTACAACAATCTTATTCCACGTATTCTGTCACAGTACAATGCATATAAACAACATGCGTACCATATCTAACGCTCATTTTAGTAAATTTATGGGGCAAATGGCTTTTTTAAGGACTTGTTTAATTGTGTGGTACACAATTAAACATAGTAATTCTTCAAACTAAGTTGCCGACATATGAATATAATTTTCGAATTTGTCAGAGTATGAAGAAAGTGCCGGGAATACAGCTTCAAAAAATCCATGTTCTTGTCGAAATTTGTAAGTGGATGAACCCAAAATCTCTTTTTTATACTGTTTTTTTTATTCACAATAGCAATATGATTAACTAAAAGCGTGAATATAACCCTACTTCGTCGAATCCTATTAATTTGCGCTTGCCGGATAATTTTTTGACACTGATAAATCCACATTTGATAATCATACAGACTAGACATGGTTTTCTTTGTTAATATATTTACAAAAACAGTATTTATTTATTACTTTAGTCAAATCTCTGTATTTGTTACTTATAAGCTGAATGTTTAGAAACAAGTGTCATTTATATATCTATAGGTTATATTGATACATCGACTTTTGATACATTTGTCGCTAAAATTTGACGCTAAACGCTGAAATTTATCGCTGCATTTATTCTAAATGGCGCGCATATTAAATTTTCATCACGTGACCGCATTTGTCGCTAAAAATCAGCGACTAGCGACAGCATGAAAATGCACCTTTAGACTACGTTCAATTCGAGTTCTATGATTAATATGAGTCATAAGTGTCATATATATACACATAAATTTGAGTATACGTGCATTTTCATTTTAAATGCAAAATGGATTCAAATTTCTATTTTAAATACAAAATGGAAAATGATTTGACCGAACTTATTTAAAATAGAAAATGCAAAATGTCATTTTGTATTTTAAATAATATTTAAAATGAAATCATTTCAAATAGTTCCCAGCCCTGCTTAAAACATATTTTTACGTCACGGAAGGAAAAATACCGTAATACATAATAATTCCGTCTTGTACAGTTAATCCCCGAACGAAGAACATGAGTACTTTCCCTTGAATTACACATTTTTTAAGTAATTCTTTTGAAAAAAATAAAAAATATAACTAACTATTATTTGATAGTTTATTAAATAATTTTTTTATGGATAAAACCAAAACACAAAAGAATAAATTTTTGCTTTCCTTAGCTTTGAAGGAAAAAACCCCTAAAATCTTATACTATTTGGGAATAAATTGGATTAAAGAATTAAATATTACTAAACTAGTTTTAAAAAAAAGTTTATTTTTTGCACCAAACAATTAAAATATTACAATTATATTTATTTTTTTTTAAATTATGACAATAAATTAATCCTGTAAATTTGATACATAATTATACTTAAGAACTTCCATAATAAATAATGTAAGTAGATTAACTAAGAATTAAGGGTAAAGAATGTTTCCATTTACTTAAATTAATATAAAGGACTGAAAACAAAGTAATTTAAAAGTATTCATTAAAACAAATGAAAAATTTTGTGATTTTAAGAAATATTATTGATTTTTAATTCGAAGTTTATAAACTTCAAGTAATCACAAAATCGCTAAATTAATATAATTCAATTTCAATTCTTTCAAGTTTACCTCGAAAGTCGAAATTTTCAAAAAGCAATTCGAGGTATTTCAAAATTAAAAAATAATAAAAGCTCGTATCTTTGGCTTATCAAAAAAAATTTTTTTTACTAAATTATAATAATCATTAATTTTTTTTAACAGTAGCGCCAAGTAATCGTAAAACAAAAATGGCGATCTTTTCATAAGCTGCAAACATCAATGCAGCCGTTAATATTGTCTGCCACAGTTTGGCTTCAAGTCCTTTAAAAAGTCCAAAAATTCCGTTACGTTTCAATATACCGTACAGCAGTGTCATTAAATTTCGATTTCTCACTTCCGGTCCGCCGTGACGTAATCGAGTTTGTACTAATTGTAACGGATAAGTAGCAATCGTAGCAACGGCTTTGGCAAATGCTCCAACCTGAAAATTTTAAAACAAAATCCATGATGATGAATTGGTCCACATAAACGCGTTCCCAACGGGTGACCAATTTTTTTATAGCGGGTTCTAGTCGCCAAAAGTATGGGGACACCTTGGCTCAGGGGGGTTCCCACACTTTTAACGCGGTACTGTACTTAATATACGGTTCTTGACTGAAGTTACAAAAATATTCTAAAAGCATTGTTTTTCCATATCAGTTAAGTAATTTTTTTTATTTTCGACAGATTTTGTAAAAAACCATCAAAAAAATAACCCTACGATTTTAAATGAGAAAAAGGCGGGAAAAACACCTCACTATAGTGACGTCACATTTTGAAGCAATTAAACGTCAATGTCAATATTTATAACCTCAAAACTTTGATTATATTCATAAAATGTCGAAGTAAAAGCAAGTATTTATTTGAATTCTGGTCGATTATTATTACTATATGTATATAAGCTAATAGAAATATTCAAAAGAAAACACAATTTTACCTCATCGATGAAAATTATCAAAATCGACATATCTAGCTACAAAATGTTACGTCATTTTCAAGAAATGATGTCACTTCACTAATTTGAATATTTGTTGAAAAATGGCGATTTTCAAAATAAAATTTCTAAATAGTTATCAAATCTTTTTATGTTTCATCATTAAAATTGGACATATGTAATGATAATGCATCGAATTATTTAACATTTGACACAAATTTTAAATACAGTCAAGTACCGTATTGTGGTACACTACCATATCAAAAGTGTGGGCACCCCCTAGGTTTACTTACTAGAAAATAGGTAATAGCTGGCATATCGCCATAAATTCGATTCAGTCGACGTTTCACAGCCTCATATGTCATGAATTGAATGGCGGGATTCGAAACAAGTAATAACGATGGAAGTAATCCGGCCCATAGTCCAGCTGGGCCTTCGTGTTTGCCCACGTACAACACACCTTCACCCAATGTTCGAAATGGTTGCGGGGCCGACTTTAGACGAGTATTCACCACCCATAATGGACTCGTCACTAAAACATTCACTACACCAGCCACAGTTCCAATCAGTAAATCTTTAACAACGGTCGTATCATTTCCGGTCACACGTTTCAGGCCATGAAACGTGTAGAAATATATGAAATTTGAAACGCACAAGCTCTGTAGCACCGGGGACATGCCCTGATACAAGGTGGAACTAGAACGTAAACAAAAATTTTTGGATATGGTGAAAAAATTTTTTAATTTTGTCAAATTTTCACGTAAATATACAGATATATTATTTTTCAAAGACTAACTGTTTTCGGTTAATTAAACCATCTTCAGGTGAACTGAATTCAGTTCAGTTCAGTTTTTCACCTGAAGATGGTTTAATCAACCGAACACTAGTTTGTGATAAATATTTTCACTTAAATATAGAGATATATTATTTTTCACAAACTAGTTTTCGATTGATTAAACCATCTTCAGGTGAACTGAATTCAGTTCAGTTCAGTTTTTCACCTGAAGATGGTTTAATCAACCGAACACTAGTTTGTGATAAATATTTTCACTTAAATATAGAGATATATTATTTTTCACAAACTAGTTTTCGATTGATTAAGCTATCTTCAGGTGAACTGAATTCAGTTCAGTTCAGTTTTTCACCTGTAGAGAGTTTAATCAACCGAAAACTAGTTTGTGAAAAATAATATATCTCTATATTTAAGTGAAAATTTGCAGGGCAGTACCTAAGTCTTCAGGGGCCTCTACGCCGCCCCGGGCAAAAATAAAAAATTCTGCCTCCCGGCAAAAAAAAGCGGTGACCTTTTTTTTTTGCTCGTCAGTCGTTTGCCTCCCTAATTTTAGTCCTTAAATTCCGCCCCCACGCCCAAAAAAAGCGGCGACCTATTCGTTTTTTTTTTTGTTTATCAGTCGTTTGCTGCCCTAATTTTACAGAAATTTAGAATTTTCTTGTGTTCTCTTGGGGGCACCTTTTGGCTGGGGACACCGGGGCAATGCCCCGGTGTCCCCAGCCTATATAGTTACGGGCCTGAAAATTTGACAAAATCAAAAATTTTTTTTACCATATTCATTATGATTTTTACAAAGTAAAATTATCTACAATTAATTATGTCAAAATTTTTGGATTTTAAATGAAAATTTACAAATTTATATAAAAGAAGGTCAGGGTAAAATTTTACGTAATTTATTTTTAAAACGAAGTTTTCCTTCAGGTCAAGGAAAAATGTAAAAAAAATTATATACACAAAAAAACTTACATTCCTTCACTAGCAATTAACTTTTTTATTTCTTTCAAAGTACTTTCATTATTAACGTCTGAAGACACTGAAAAAAAAATTAATAAAATAAAATAATTATGATCATTCGGTCCACAAAATACTAACACTGCAATTTTTGCCGAATAGTATCCAACGGATAAAATGTTGCCATTGCGATGACACTTCCCTAAAAATTGAAAAACGCCTAAAATCGTCTGAAATTCATCTCTAGTAAATAAAAAATTTACGTACCGTAGCGCCTGAAACTGCATGAACCCATGTTTCATAACTAAATAACGCCTTGGCATTAGTCATTTTCACAGTTTCAGTTACAGAAAACTGAACGAAACTAAATAAAAATTGTTTTGTTTAAATTAATTATCCTAATCTGTAATCTATGCGTAAACATCCAAGTAAATTATTTTAAATTCTTATCCAAATCCCCACCTTCAGAACCGTGACGATGTGGTGAACCGAGTGACATGACTAATGAATTAATTTGAATTGAATATAAATTGAATTATGTAATTTAAGGTTAAGCGATTAATTTAAATCTGGTATTAAATTTCTGAAAGATTACTGGATTAATTTTTGCTTATTGAAATTATGTAAAACGGTTATTATTATTATTAAAATCAAAGGCTGAAGTTTAGAATCATAAAAATCTTATCGCTAATTTTTTTTTTATTATTATACCTTTTGAGTACAATGCGAATAAAGTTCAAAAATTGATATTTTTTTTTTAGAAATATTTAAGACTTAAAGGATAAATTTTATCAATTGTTCATTTTATTTCAGAATTAAAAGTGATTTTAACTTTTTTGCTACTGTATTAACTCTTTGCATGCGAGTAACGATTAAAAAAAATGGTATGCAAAGGGTCATATGTGGTATAAATGGCTGCTCGGGTTATAACACATAAAAATGTGTGGGAAATTGAAATGAGTTTTCTTTTTATTGATCTTTTGAAATGAAAATTTTATTAATTTTGGATATTATGTAGGTACTTATTTAAGATTTTTTTAAATAATTGAATGCATATTACCTAATCCTCGCAGTTCATGATTATTAATAAAAATGGGACAAAATTATTTAAATAACACAAGAATTTTTTCATATTTTTAGTAAAAAAATTTTTGTTTTTGGAGTAATAAAGTTCAAGTTAGAAGAAAACTTGTTTCTATGGCTTCTGTAGTGCTGCATCTAAAGCTTTTTATCGCTACAAAAGATGTAGATATACCCCGTTTCAAATACAGTTGAGCATGAGCCATCTTAGGGATGGTAAAGTCGACTCCGACTTTAGTCGAAAGTCGATTATTTACTAAAAATAATCGACTTTTTATGCAGGCACTACATTCTCGCGAGGTCGCCTCGACGAGACGTTCGTCGAGGTTTTGACGAGGCGAGACAACACGAGTTTGTACCGTCTACACTCTCGCTCATTACTCAGTTATTCATACTGCCCATACGCGTTCGTATAGTTTGAAATGTCAATCATAGATGGACAAGATGGGTGATGTCGGTGACATGGATTCAAATAACTGCTGCTACAGTTCTATGTACTGTTGAATCTTATAATTTTCTTTATGCATATTACACAAAAAAGTTTAAAATAACGTTTTTATAAATTTAAGGCATGATTTTAGGTTATGTATAAAAACATAATGTACGCAGATATGCAACATATGCAATATCAACACACGAGTATATGCGAGAGTGTAGTTGATCGCCTCGCCTCGTGTCTCGTGTCCTTTGACTTGTGACAAAAAACCGACTCAGATCGGAGAGCTAACGAGGCGAGGCAAGGTTTGACGAGGCGAGGCGAGGTGAGGTAACACGAGAGCATCAACTACACTCTCGGCCTCGTGTGCCTCGACGAGAATGTAGTGCCTGCATTAGAATCGAATTCAGTCACGTCAAGTCGACCTGGAATCGACTCTCACTCGATGACTTTTCGACTTTTTGCGTATGTGCAATGTGCATTTATAAATCGCGCAAAAACATTAGCTTAACATTAATTAAACAGTAGCTTAACATTGGGCCGATTCGTATCGGTGTAAGCCAAAGTCGCTTGCACTCATTTTGAATCAATTTGCACTTGTTTTGAATCACATTTGGCTTGCTTTTGACATTTTTGTATATTCTTGTCTCACTTTCCATGTTCTAGAGAGAAGGGTCAAGTATTAGCGTTGGGTATATATCGTATACCTTATACGCTGTATACCGATGTATACAGCGTATACGTCGATGTATATATCAAAACAAGTGTAAATTGATTCAAAAAGAGTGCAAGCGGCTTTGGCTTATACCGATACGAATCGACCCATTAATTCTACTGTCCATTTTAATTTTAATGTTTAACGCCAAATCGCGTGCAATTTATTGATAAATTATCTCTTGTTAAATTCTTAAAAATTATATGTTCATTATTTAATAAATTGTTTAAAACATACTTAATACAGTACAGATTGTTTCAAGTATATACTTAATAGTTTCTATAAATAAACTAATAAATTTTTGAAAAGTCGATTTAAGTCGAAAAGTCGACTTTCAGAGTCAATTAATCGACTTTGAGAATCGAAAAAATGAAAGTCGTTTTTAAAGTCGAGAATCGATTTTGCGCGCGCCTTTTCCATCCCTAAGCCATCTTTGAAAAATTAAATAATTCTTATATTCGAAAAAAATCAATCTTCTATTCGTTTCTAAAAACAAACTGCAATTTTAAAATTTACATAAGAGCAATAATGAAAGAGATAAAGCCAAGAAAATGGAAATTATTTAAATTCATAAGTAATGAATCATGGTTAATTTTAAGTGAAATGGACCATATATATACATAATTATATATACCAATACTTATCAAAATATCCACCCACATGAGTTAATTAAGGGTTAAGATGAAGCTTCTATAAGTCTAATACAAACCTAATTTTCGATTATGAAGCCAAAAATTTCAGTATTACAGAATTATATTAGGTAACTGAAAAAGAATGGAATAAAATTGAAATAACGAAGTAATAAAAAAAAATTTATTTGTTTCAATTGAATATATTTGTTACTTAATTTAAATAACACGAGTTACTTAAAACTAATTGAGTTTTATTTTGACAGTATAATATATACATAAAATTAATACACTCTTTTTTCTTAATAAATTCCCGTTGACGTCACAACAAACATATGGCGATGGTTAATATAAATGCGCACGCGTGCGCACATTCATCACTCAAACCGTGACGTCAAACATCAATTTAAAAAATAGAGTATATGACTGTAGTTTCGTCTTATTCACATTTAAATAATAAACTAACAATATTAGTTTAAATTGGCTAATTGTAAATTAGCAATAAATTTGACTATAACATAAAAATTAATTATTTTACACCAGTCGTTTCTAGTACGTCAATTTTTACGTTGCCAAATATCTGATTATAATTTCAAAATTATGAAAAAAAATTGTGTTCATAACTAAATTCAAATATTGTACCTTTTCTACGTTCATTGACTACAGTAAAAGTAGCTAACTTCATGTAATTGACTAGAAATAAATGAAAGTTTCGAATTTGTTTGAAAATTTCGGAATATTTCGACGAATTTGAAGTCACGAAGGGGAATTTTATTGCACTTAAAAATTTTCTAATACGTTTTGTGATAGGAACTTTGAGAAAAAGAAAATCTAGAATAAATAAGACACATGAAGTTAGCCGCAATAGATTTCGGGAGTTTTTAATTTATTGTAATTTCAGTTTAGACATGCACGAAACTGTAAATGTGTACTAGTAACGAAATTTTAAATTTCGAAATACGTTTTTAAATTAGTTTAAACAAAGTTGACCCCCATTTTTACGGTACAAAAAGTCTATTTACATATCCGATACCCATAAAACTGGAATGACAAAATTCATTTTCGTTCAATAGTATAAATTTTTTTTAATTAATTATAAATAGTTTTTCATTCTGTCAATACTATTATAATATTTAACTATTTAAAATATAATTAGAAGGTTATACAATAGATGGTATTGCGTACTAAAATAATTCTTTACACTTCAGCTTTTTTTTTAAATACACAAAAATATTACTAATATAGTAACTTTTGTTTTTGTTAAGTTTTTATTTACAATTATCCATATCAAAATTCACACCACATTTTTTTTTGTTTTAATAATATCTAAACTGAATCGATAAAGAATATTTTTCAAATATTGAAAAAATCGCGCTACAATTTCAAAAACAAAATGGCGGACAAATCAATGATGTTTGAAAAACGTTCTAGATCAATTCGAGAGGCTAATAATATATATTTAATTTTTAATTAAATAAAGATTATAGTAGAATTATATCATGAGGAGAGGTTTAATTGAATTTATATTTTATTAATTTGAGCGACCTCAAAAATGTTTTAACGTTTCCAACTTTTATAACATTCGTAAATAAACGGTTTCAAAATGTTTATTATAAACAAATTATAAATAATTTAAATCAAATTACATCAGTGCTTCTCAAACTTTTCCATAAATTTAAAAATGTCTGTTTCACAAGTTAAGTTCCTGTACTGTATATTGCCCAAATTATTAAAAGTGTCACCGATTGAGAACCACTGAAATATATTGTTTGAACACATTATTAGCAAAGTTAACACCCGTAATACTGTGTCAAGTTTTAGAAAGATAAAGAGCCTCTGAAAAGGATAGTTAATTTAAAATTTAAAAAAGAAAACGGGTATATTTCTGGGGTGTTAGCTTTAACAAAAAAAAAATCACGTAAATTACAGTGACGTAGTTAGCCCTAATTGGGTCCTGTATCAAAATTTCTCGGCAGCGTTACTTTATGGTATTCCATTTTGTAAAATAAAAACAATTTTTACTTTAAGTTTTTAATTTCTGTAACATGTTTCGACCCATATAGACATTAACGAACAGTAAACAGTATACAACATGCTACTTATATACTAATTTGAATTTCTACATGCGATGAACAAATTGTAAAATTGTTTAGTATTTGTTTGTTGGGTCGAAACATGTCCATGGTGGCCACAGATTTTTAAAGATTAAATTCCCCAGCTCCTTTTCCAGAAATTTTATTCAAAAATTACCTGACTATTTTGTGAAAAATCCCTACTTTATCCCAAAAAGCTAAAAAAAAAAATCTTAATAATTTTTTAACACTTTTTCTTAAAAAAGTAAATGAAGAGCAAAAAAAAATGAAATCGCGCCAATTTTTAAATCTAATCTTAAAACAAGTGAAAAATATTGATTGAAGTTTTATCCTTAACTAAAAAAAAAATTATAAAATTCCCTGACATTTCCCGGTTTTCCAGTAATGTGGCCACCATGATGTCATAGGAATTTAAAAACTTAATAAAGTAATATTTACAAAGTGAAAACTGTTTTTAAAAGAACTTTTTAAAAGAACACGCTACTACCGTGGTAACTACGCCCCTGTGTTAAATTAGCAACATTTTAATTAAACGAGGATAGCTATATTCGATTAGAGAGAGAAAAAGACTAGTTTAAAGTGCCTATATAACAGGAAATTTCCCTTTAAAAGTTATAATTTATTCGAAACTGGTCGCTTAGAACGAAACGAAGCACTTATATCACGCTGTTACAAGATGTTACAGATATAATCTGTATACTTTTTGCAATATATGTATATAGTTTTACCGTTGAAAACGATTGTGTTTAAAGAATCGTTTACGATAGCGCGGACTTGACGTGTACTTGGAACGAAATGAGCCGCCACTGCCCGACGTGCCGCCATTTTGCCACTGTCTATTGTTTTGCCATTGTCGATTGTTACTCTGTTGCTGTTGGTACTCTTGGAATGGATTGTATGTGGGATTCGATCTTGGCACGCTGTTGTTTTGACGTCGCTTCTTCATGCGTCCCCGATCTAAATCGTCAATTTCCGTTCGAAGTCGTTTGAACTGTTCACGACGTTCGTTTGCCACTTCCTTCTCGAGCACGGAACGGCCCCCAGTCCATGAGACAACTGACGTTCCATAGCTAAACGAAAACGGAAAATTCAAATATAAATAAATTAAATGAATTGTTACCTCCATTTTCGCCAAAAAATTTTAAACTTGTTATTATTTGACTTTATTTGGCGATAAACCTCAATATTAAGACCAGCAAAAAACCAAACAGAATTTTTTAACCAATCTTCAACATGTCGTCCGGTTTCGGTGTTTCAAAACACCATTATTAAGACAAGAATATAAAAAAATCAATAAAAATGAAAATAAAAAATAAAAAAAAAATTTTTTTTATAAACAAAAGAAACTAAAGACCTTTTAGTTTGGATCAAAACCAATCAAATCAAACAATGTCAAATATAGCAACTCGTTGGTTGCAAAAAAAGAAATACGTACATCACTAAAAATGATATACGAAAACGGAAATGTGAAACAACAAAAAAACATCTGAAGACCAAACTTGCAATAGAGAACAGAAAAAGTAAAAGAAGAAACGAAAAATCATTATTAGAAAAAAACATCTGTAAAAGCCACAAATCGCCTTATGAATCACCTATTCAAATTAGTTCCATTGACTTTCGTCTAAATCCATTGTCAGAAAACATGTTGATAAATCCATTTTGAAAAATTTTTTTATAGGAAGAAAGGCAAAAAAATGTCTCATGTCACAATTGTGACACTCCAAATTGATTCGTCAAATATCGAACAAATTTTTTTTTTTTAATTTTAAGAATAATTTTAAACAATATATGTACCTATTTAGTTTTAAATAAACGTATTTATAAAAACACCATAGTTTGTCAAATTTTTAAAAATAATTTTAAAAATTCTTTATTTAAGTAAAAAATAATTTTTTGTGTGTGTTAGATTCAAAATAATTGATTACCACTTAACTCGTAAAATATAAAAACATTAATGATTGAAAAAAATTTTATAAAAACTTTTACTTTCAATTTGGTTACAGAACAAAGGAATAAGGCCCCACCCAACTACCAGATTACGCATGCTTATTAACTAGATAAAAAAGAGAGAGAAAGTAATTTATATTTAAGTCAAGGTATTATGTTCTAGTGACATCTCGTTATGTTCTAGTGACAAAATTTAAAAAAAATTTTTAAACTTTTTCATTTTTTATTTTTATTTTTATTGATTTCTTTATATTCTTGTCTTGATAATGGTGTTTTGAGACATTGAAACCGGTCGACATGTTGAAGGTTGGTTAAAAAATTCTGTTTGGTTTTTTTGCTGGTCTTAATATTGAGGTTTATCGCCAAATAAAGTCAAATAATGAAATTACAAGTTTATGAAAGTTCAATTTTATGCCAAAAAAAAAAATTTTAAATTTTAATCGCTTACCCGCTGTGTGACATGCGCATTAATTGCGATACTGTACTAGTATTATTATTGTTCGTAAATTTTTCATTTTCTTTACTGTCGGATATTTCCGTGGCGGATGCTTTCGTTTTATTGCGCCAATTGGAATCACCGTTTATCGATGGCGTTCGACTTTCGGTTGGTGCGGATACGAGCCATTTACCGGATGGTGCGTCGTCCGATTCACTTGTCGAACCGCCATCTGAATCGTATGGGACTAATTTTCTATTGGTTGTTCCTGAAAAATGTATTTCTGGAGTTAATTTTGGATTACTGGTAAAAAAACATTTTATGCGCTCTAAAAATGATGTTTGTAAAAAAAAAAATACGCAGATTTCAATGATGCCAATTGAAAATAATTTTTTTTTCTACGCCAGTTCTTTTTTTAGTGAACTTTCGATTTTTCGAATCGAAAATTCAGCTATTACAGCCACTGTCATGGCACGACCTGAATTCGGGACTATAACAGAAATTTGTTTTGAGGTCGCTAGAAACCGAAAATGATATTAACTAAAATTTATATAGATATGTATGTATGTATATATGTGTTCGTGCGATAACTCTCGAACGAAACATCCTATTTGGTGATTTTTGACGAAACATCCTTTTTGGTGATTTGGTGATTTGATGAAATTTGGTGAAAACGTTGGAAGTCCAAAAATCTTGGATGAGTTCGTCAGCCAAGCATGTCCAATGTCAGGAACTTAAAAAAAATTTTTTTTTGCAAAAATTTGCCGAAATTGAAAAGGTTTTTAAAAATTTTTTACACCATAACAAAAAACGGAAAAAATTACATGAGATACGTTTTTGAACCGTTGTTCTATGTAAACGGGTTTTCGAGAAAAACTAACTTTTGAAAACGAAAATTCGCTATGCTATGCAGAATGCTGCGACAGTACTATTTTATTATTAACTCTTTGTAAGTTCGTTCCGATCCTGAATTTTTATATAAACATTTTACAGTCTGCGTTTGCAGCATATGAAAATAGTCAGAACAACCGTAGAGGCCGATCGCGATCAGTGATCACACATGTGTGTGCAAACAGGTATTGACTTACAACAAACACACTTTCTATGTGTTGGTTCTTGTAAACATTCATAGAAGAATAATATAAACATAACAGTTAAAAATATAATTTTATATTATAAATAATTTTTTTTATGATTGCATTGAAATGCGTATATTTCAATACAATCACCAAAATCAGTGTGTTTGTCTGTTATTGATATTATTTTTATTAAAAAAGTGTATGTTTACACATGTTGAATCATTCCGTAAATTTATTTGTATAAACTTTTTTTGATTCTTTAAAAATATTGCCAGCCCCTGGGGCAAATTTTTGTGATTATATTGAAATGTATTTCATTAAATTGAAATTTATTTCAATACAATCATAAAAATCACTGTCTTTGTCTGTTACTGATATTATTTTTATTAAAAAAGTGTATGTTTACATAATTAGCATTCCGGTTGTCATGTCGCCAGAATTTTACGTCATCAAACTTGGCAGCGGACTCTCCCCACTTTCTATGGTTATATACATATTTAGAGTTTGTATGTGTAGTATAGTGGATGTTAGTATGTGTGATATTCGTTATATGTTGAATAATTTTGAGAATTTATTTATAATATAAATTTTTTTCCGATTCCTAAAAAATACTGTCGGCCCCTGAGGAGGTTTACTTTGAAAATGCACCGACAAATAAAACCATAATAACACACACACCTAACATTTGTCATTTATGTCACATCAAGGCGCCACTATCGGCACCACTAAGTGTTACCGTCTGTGGTTTAAGCTCGGCCCTCATACCGACTAATTTGCCTTAAATATAAGGATGTAGGCCAAAAAATTTGGTTGCAATTTGAACCATTGAAATTTGCGTAATTTTTAACCATATTTTATTTACCGTTTAACATTGGCGAATCATTTCTAATGCCATTTTTTGCACTGCTTGACGCGCCACTATTTAAATTTGTTTCCTTATCTAAGAACGTTCTCGCGGATTCGTTCGCCATCTTCATCGGCGAATGATTATGATTAGGTTTTTCGTTGACGCCGCGTTCTGGTGAATCCAGAAGACGTGAAATATCGTTAGATTGACTTTTATTATTTTCAATGCTACTATCGGAACTGGACGACGAGTCTGTTGAAGATGCTCTCGACGATGAGTTCCAGCTCGAATTTATACTATTCAGTTGTGTGGATGTGGTGTTATTGATACCGTTGATTTTTTTCGGACTATCCGCTGAAGATGATGTCGAGTTCAGTGATTTAATTAAATTAATATTATTAAAATTCGTTTCGGTTTTGCCATTTTCCGATAACGTTTCCGAGAGTAGAGTTTTATTGCGCACAGGCGTTGGAATCATGTTACTCTTGAAGGTGGCGGGGAGAACGCTCGATTTAATTGAACTAGTGGTTGTAATTGAATTGGTGGCCGGCGTGGTGTCCAGTTGCGACGAAATCGTGGCGGGACTGGACATAACGGCCGGTTTAGTTTTAATTGTCGACTTGCCGTTCATCTTCTCCGTGGACGACGGTTGCGCGTCTTGTTCTAATTCGTAGAACATGATGTATGCGTTCGTGTTCAGGACAATTTGTTGTGATACGGATCTTACCGAACAATCGTCGAATTCGTAATAGGATCCTTCAAAAAAAAAAAAAATTTTTTTTTTTTTAAGTAAATAACATTTTGGGAATTATGCAGAAGCACGGCTCCACCTGACCCGAATTTAATTTTTTTATTTAAATGTTACTTAAATATGATTTGAGTGCATATTCTGAGAAAAAGGTTCTAATTAAATATTTTTTTCAAAAATAAATAGTAGATGATATAAAAACTAAGTGGTGAGGTTAGTTAAGGTTAAGTTAGTTTAGTTAGTTTTGACAATATACTTCGACATTGATATAAAAACTAGGTAAAGTTAGTTAGGGTTAGGTTAGTTTAGTTAGTTTTGACAATATACTTCGACTTTGATATAAAAACTAGGTGGTGAGGTTAGTTAGGGTTAGGTTAGTTTAGTTAGTTTTGACAATATACTTCGACTTTGATATAAAAACTAGGTGGTGAGGTTAGTTAGGGTTAGGTTAGTTTAGTTAGTTTTGACAATATACTTCGACTTTGTTATAAAAACTAGGTGGTGAGGTTAGTTTAGTTAGTTTTTACAATATACTTCCATTTTGATATAAAAACTAGGTGGTGAGGTTAGTTAGGGTTAGGTTAGTTTAGTTAGTTTTGACAATATTAGTTACGATTAATTAGTTTTGACAATATACTTCAACTTAGATAAAAAAATTAGTTGGTGAAGTTAGTTAAGTTTAGATTAGTTTAGTTAGCTTTGACAATATACTTCAACATTGATATAAAAACTAGGTGGTGAGGTTAGTTAAGGTTAGGTTAGTTTAGTTAGTTTTGACAATATACTTCGACTTTGATATAAAAAACTAGGTGGTGAGGTTAGTTAAGGTTAGGTTAGTTTAGTTAGTTTTGACAATATACTTCGACTTTGATATAAAAATTAGATGTTAAGGTTAGGTTAGTTTAGTTAGTTTTGACAGTATACTTCGACTTTGACACACATGCATACAAAATAAAAGAAGAAAATCTAAAAAAATTGAATTTTTTCAAAATTAACGACAGTTTACCAGCATTTCCAGTACTGATATCCAGTTGTTGTATTTTTTTTTAACTAATCCGTCGAAAAGAATCATTAAAATCAGATGATAAGTTTTTCGTTTAGAGCCAAAAATAGGTGAAGCCGTGTTTCTGCATAATTACCATCATTTAAAAAAAAATTATTTTGTGCAAAAAAGGACTTTGGTTACATACCTGACGGGGTCAAACCGATTGCGGTGTAATGTCCACAGTTGGCTGACATGCCCATATGCGTAATTAAAGCAACTAATTTATAAACTAATGGGGTTGCAGGCTTTCGATGGGTGAAACGGGTTAAATCTAATCGTTGACGAAATGCTATATGTTTTGTAATTTTACCTGCACAGAGAAAAGATTGTGTTAAATCGAAAAAAAAAAAATCACCTGCACATGCGTACTACAAAAATCTCACCTCCAGCGCCTGCAAAGCGTTTCAATTGAATACACAGCACGTAAGGGGCACGTTCTAGGCTAAACTGTTTTAAGGCGGACACTTTACGACGACACGACTCACATCGGTACGCCAGATCGTCGAGACGTTCACACGCGAAGTATGACGTAAGAGCGTCGTCTAAAGTAGCTGCTTTTCGTATATCTAATAATAAGTCCTGCAATAAAAAAACCAAAAATATTAAGGTACCATCACAGTGTGATTTTTTTATTAATTTTTATTTTTATTTATTTTTTTATAATTATTGTAATTTTTTGAAAAAAGTGTCTTTCAAAAATTCGTCAAGTGCGTGTTTTTGACATGCACTAAGTAATGTCACCTTAGTGAAAGTGTTAATTTATGATTTTGTGGCTCGTTTTTAAGTACAGTGAGAATACAGCCCTCTTGCGTTTATTCAATATATGCATGTACAACTCTATAATACAATAAGAATACAGCCCTCTTGCGTTTATTCAATATATGCATGTACAACTCTATAATACAGTAAGAATACAGCCCTTTTGCGTTTATTCAGTATATGCATGTACAACTCCATAATTATTATATTATATTATTATTATTATTAATTTTTCCCCCACTATAATCACACAACGAGATTAATATGTCATCCTTCGGTGACATAAAAAGAGCGGCTATTGGTGTCCACGATTGCGGCCGCAGTTTTCATCCGAAAAAAAAGCAAATAGATTATCAATCGGTAGGTACGCCGGTATGTTCCTATGGAGGTTTTTTCCTTTTTTTCTTGAAATTTGAAAAAATAGTGGCGGTTTAAATAAAAAGTACAAAATTTATTCGTTTTTTTCAACAGTTTTCTGTGTGAAAAAGTAGGAAGATTTAAAAAAAAAAAGCTTCCATAGGAACATGGAGAATGGAATAAAGAATATTCTTGTAAATAATAAACAAATATTTTACTTTGCAAAATACCACTTTTATTTTTATTTTTGAAACTGTGACAATATTGTTTCGAACCGTTAGTTCATTTTCAAAAATAAAAGTGGTATTTTGCAAAGTAAAATATTTGTTTATTATTTACAAATATGGAATACCATAAAGTAACGCTCAAATCTATTAATATTATAAAGAATATTCTGTCAAAATTTCAAACTTATAGCTTGCAAACTTTCCCTCTGAGAGTGGGTACCGTTTTCAAAAAGGACATTTCGAGATAAACCCGTTTAAAGTTTGTCTCGAAATTGTTTCAAATCATTGTTTCAACCACGGAGTAATGGAGACACAGCAACTATCTTATCATGAAATCTGCAGTGTGCATTTTTGTGTACCTAAGGCTACTAAGTAGTCACTCGCTCAGTGGCACTCACGGAGTATAGGTCAGTCAGAAAATAATGGATTGGATTGTTATGTTGGTGGTGTTGACATTGTTACATCCCCACACATAGCGTTGTGATATTACACATACGTATGCGAATACGGTCACGTGACGGCCACCACTATCTTAGATTACGCACACATACACAGTTTAGCGCGCCAATACAAAGTAAACACAGTGCACGTATATAACATATTTTCTATCTCTTACTGGTTACACTGGTTCCAGTAGTATAGAGATAGATATGTTGTCTCTGCCTTACTCTGTGGTTTCAACAACAATGTGATACTGTGGTAATAACAATTGATCTTATACGTTCACTGGCTGTGGAAAGATTGAATGTAAAGTGGTATAACATCCCACCAAAAGGCGCCAATTGATTCACACAATTTTGTATTTAGACTGAATCCATTGATCCGTTATCGTAGCGACCGTAATAATTCGAATTTAAATTTGAAATTTTCAGAGAACATGCATAACTGTATGTACTTTAAGATAAGACCAAAAAAAATTAATTTTTTAAATAAACATGAATAAATTACGAACCGGTTTCGAGCGATTAGCTCATCATCAGGTATCAAACAAGATTGTAATCTCAATTTTGTTTGATACCTGATGATGAGCTAATCGCTCGAAAACTGGTTCGTAATTTAAACAATTAAATATAGTGAAAAGTTGACAACGCAAATTATTTTCATATTTATTTATAATATGGATTTTCACAAAGTAAATCTTTCTAGTGTTAATTATTTAATTAATTTTTTCAAAATTCTACACTGTGATGGTTACCTTAAAGAAATAAACTTTATGTGGACATTAAGTGCGTGACACTTACTTGAAAGTGCTGGACGGTAGTGCTAACATGGCCGCATTGTAAACAGCGTACGGCTGATCGCAAATAGCCACCAAGAATTTGATTTAACGGTGTCGTCTCCTTTGAACGGGCATCCAAATTTTCGATACGAAATCTTTGGATGTACGCACGCTCCATAGCTTCCACTAAATATCTTAAAAATTCGTGAGCATCCTCCTGTCGGCCCGGCACAAGATGTCGACACACAAGCCGCAATTTTGACGACACCAACCAAGGTCGAATCGGCTGTTGTGTTTGAGCCTGAATCGCAATAATTTATAATTAAATTGACTTGGTAAAATAATTTCTGGTAATTGTCCACTTTCACGGTCACCCGAGTTTTTGGCTATAAATAAAAAACTAATGATCCGATTTGAATGATTTTTTTTTTAAAATGTTCGTCATTACGGCGGATTAATGGAAAAAAAAAATACTAGAACTCAACACCGATACTGGAAGTGTTGGGAAAGGCTGAAAAATAAACGGACGGAGGAGTACCAGTCACTGGAACCTCATTTTCGGGCAAAGGGTAATTAAATATGATTTCCAATTACGCTTTGCCCGAAATTGAGGTTGAAAAGTCGATCTAACAATGTAAAAGATTTTTATAAAGCATTACTGATCAAAATTTGTTGTTTTTTAGCATTCTTTGTACTTTTAGTAGCACAAAATCGAAGTGTTTTTTTTTTAATTTTATTTTTTTAAATTGTTTATTTTTTCATGTAGACTACTACGTTAAAAAAAATTTATGAACGATTATTCCTAAAGGCTTCACATTTTTGTCCATTTAAAGCCATAAAACTATCAAAAATACCTATTCACTCTGGAAATTCACTTATTACAGCAGGTGCCTTGAAAAAATTTGAGCCCAGGACTATGGCAGAAATTTGTTTTGAGGTCTCGAGAAACCGAAAATGACCTTCATTAAAATTTATATATATATATATATATATATATATATATATATATATATATATATATATATATATATATATATATGTGTGTGTGTGTGTCTGCGCGATAACTCTCGAACGAGCCATCCAATCTTTACGAAATTTGGTGAGAAGGCCAAACACTCCAATTAGTTCGTCAGTTTTTAGTGGTTTTTTGCAAAATTTGGCCAGAAATAAAAAACTTTCTTGATTTTTTTTACACCATCGAAAAGAGCGGAAAAAAATTGCCTAAGACACGCTTTTAAAACATTTTCTAAGTGAACTAGCTTTTGAGAAAAGTTAAGAAATTTGTTGAATATTTTTACAATAAACCGATTTTGAAAATTTTTCCACCTTTTTAAATTCTTTTAAATGCATATATGCTATAATATATGAGATCCGCTAGGGTTCTGGAGACCCAAAAAGCGCTAAAAATTAACTACTCAACCGATTTTGAAAATTTTTTCACTGTTAGAGAGCTAAACTATTTTAAATGAATCTGTTAGTGTCCAGTCTTTGGAAATTCACTATGTTATGCAGATGCTGCGACAGGGGTATGTATTTGTTTATTTCTATGACTCTAATCATTAATCCGCCATAATGACGAATATTTACAAAAAAAAAAAAAAAATCACCCAAATCGCGGACCATTAGTTTTTTATTCATAGCCCAAAAAACCAGGTGACCGTGAAAGTGTACAATTTGCCCAATTTATAACCAATTTCAAAAAATGTTACCTGTGAGGCCTGAAGCGTCTTTGCCACCGCACAAACCATACAATTATCACAATTATTTCGATGTTCCCGATCGGAAATTAACCAATTGATCAGCGCTGGCACATGGAACAGCGCTTGTAACGTTGAATTTAAATAACACGTATTTCCAGTATTATACATTCCAACTCCGGTATGCCAACCGGATTCTTTCCAACCTAACTGTACCGCGTCTAATGGGAATAATACATGTTTCGGTTCCGTTAATATTTCCTCCTCCTTATTCGCCTCCGGGGTCATTTGTGTCGGTTTTGAACTTGATGACCCCAAAACAATATATTTACTTTTGAGGTTATCCAACACGGTCGATTTATACGTTTCCGATTGTTCGAATTCAATGCGTGAATTCAACACGGATTTGGCTGAGACAACTAATCGTGAATCTAAATCACCGTTCGTGCTAGGGCTCCGCTCAGACGAGAGAGCGTGCCGCAAAGCCGTATTTACTGGATCACACGTTGATGCAGGCATCACTCTCGAGAACCGGTCACGAATACGATTTAAAAACTACACGTGCCAAAATACGTCAAGAGAATAAAAACATACTTTTGTATTATATCGACGATTTTTTCACTTTAAGGATCACCCACTACTTAAACCGGTTTTGCCGGAATTTTATACTTGGCTGAATTTAATTCGAAATGTTATCTTTAACAACACATTGTTTTCATTAAATAAGTAGTTAGTTTTTTTTCGCGCGAACTAATTTTTGGTGGAACTTCTTTCTAGTCAGGGTCACACACCGGGTTGTTGGCTAGACTATTTAGCATTCAACTAATTGATGAGGTTGTTATTCCATATCGAACACGTTGAAGATAGAAACACATTTATCTCATATCAGGTGATTGAAAAAGGATATCGATATTATTTTATATGAACAACTGACGAAACAAAATGGCCACCATTTTTTTTCCAAGTACATTTACCTATTTTCATTTTATTTGGCTACCAATCGCAATCTATAGGCAACTGAAAATATCTGTTCAATCGCAAAAATCACTAGTTTATGCAAAATACACGACATCTACGTATGTTTCGTGTACGTGTGATATAACTTTAATTGTAGCATAGATTCCTATTTTAACGGTATTTTAACCCTTAACATCCAAAATCATCCATGAATAAACACCCAAATTCTTCAAAATTTGAGTATACCGAGTATGCCGAGTATACTTTAATTCTAAACGAAAGGTTTTAACCATAGATAAAGTACATCAGAATTTTATTTCTGGAAGATAGCCAACTTCAATACATTTTTTTGACCTTTTATTACCTCTCAATGTAACTGAGAATGGCGGCGACGGGTATAGATGTCATCGTTGCCGTTACCATCATGCGTAGTACACTTG
The DNA here is from genome assembly GCA_035578155.1 of Brachynemurus nebulosus. Lineage (NCBI taxonomy): Eukaryota > Metazoa > Arthropoda > Insecta > Neuroptera > Myrmeleontidae > Brachynemurus > Brachynemurus nebulosus. The sequence continues at coordinate 9,970,747 of JAPWDM010000006.1, read as the reverse complement.
AGAAGAACAGAGATGTCACTATAATAACTTTAAATTATCTTTAGTCTTATCGGTAGTAATGTAGATTACTACCGTAAGATAATCCACTAAAATTCTCCTAATTGCATTTTATTTTGATCAGTTTTTTAAGTTTAAAACTTATACAATAATTATGAACTCATGTATTTATTTAAAATTACTAAAGTAAATTTATTTTTATTCAAAATTATACATTAATCAAATACTTCGTAAATGAATATCACTATCACTAATTCTAATTTCTGACAAGTGTACTCCATTTTTCAGCAACAGATCAAATGTATTCTAATTTTCTAATTAATTTACGAACACAAAAAAATAGACGAATTTTTCATAAATAATTCGAAAAAAATAAAAATTTCCTGATGGAATTTTTTGTAATTGTTACTACAGAAATAGTACAAATTATAAATTTCTAAAATAATAGATAAGTTCTATGAACAGTAAATTCGACAGATATTAGCTAGTAGCACCATCTACAATTACAGTAGAACCTGTTTAAGTTGGACACCCGCGGTGCAATCAAAAACTGTCCAACATAAACAGGTGTCCAACATATGAAGTTCTGAATCAGGGTGTTCATTATGATCCCCTTCATTTGCTTTTGGAATACTAAAACCAGCTCGTCTAAAACACTTAACAATTGTTTCCGTAGATACAGCTTGCCATGCTTCGCTGATCCATCGAATTGCATCCAAAACCGTGACTGAGTTGATAAATTCCTTGTGGTTGTTAGAAATTTCAGATTTAGCAACTAAACACATAAGCAAACTTTTGCGGTAATAAGCTTTCATTGTTCGAATCACGCCTTGATCTAGTGGCTGAATTTCCGATGTTAGATTTGGCGGTAAATAAACAAGTTTAACATTCTCGAACGATTTCATAATCTTATGACTTGTAGCATTATCTAGTATGATCACAATTTTTCTAGCAGCCTTACGCATTTGCCTGTCAATATCTGACAACCAACTTTCAAAAATATCAGTCGTCATCCATGCCCTTTTATTGTGTCGCCAAATAACGGGAAGCTCCTTACATCTCATTTGTTTAAAAGCTCGAGGACGTGCTGATTTCCCAATTACTAACGGCGTTAACTTTTCTCTGGAATACTGGAAGATTGGATAAACGGCACTTAACAAAAAAGTCATAAACTTTTTGATTTATTGCTTCATTACCAGTTTTACGAATTTTTCGTTTTCGTTCGGCGCTGCAATTCTTTTCGTAAGCTTTCAAAATTTCGTCTTTACACTTCAAAATATTCCCAACAGTTGATCTGGAAATTCCAAATTGGTCGGCTGCCTTTCTTAAACTAACACCATTCTCTACTAAGTCTATAACATTTTTTTTCTTTTCAATGGTCAATTCTACTAAACATTTTCGCTTCGAACTCATGGTGCTAAATTTGTAACTAATAAATATTCAAGAGATCTGTACACATGAAATCACTGCTGATTATTGACTAATAACCATTGTGACTGCCGAGCTTTTATATTTTTAGGACATAACTAACACGTGTTTCGGTCACGTGTAAAAATTCAATTATTATAACTGTCATAACATAACTAACACGTGTTTCGGTCACGTGTAAAATACATGAATGTCCAACGTAAACAGGTCAAAATATCAAAAATCATTTTAAAAAACTGTCCAAATTAGACAGGTTTCCAACATATAGAGGTGTCCAACTTATAAGTATTAATATGCATTTAAAACAATGTAATTTCGCCAGGCCAATTGAAAAGTGTCCAACTTGAGCAGGTGTCCAGTATACAGAGGTGTCCAACTTGGCAGGTTTCACTGTACCATTTTTTTAAATATGTTGTGCAGTGCTACTGCACTGCCCTCTGAATTCATCGCTAAAATAACCATTTGCTAAGAAAAAATCCTATAATTTAATACCTTTTTAAAATAAAATTAAAAAAAAAAAAGATTTTTGAAATGCTGTTTATTAAAAATAATTCATATTTACAAAGAAATAAATATTTAAATAGTACAGGATCGTATTGTATGAATAAAGATTTATGTAAATATATGAAAATTTTAATTAGCTACAAAAAAGGATACAAAGTTTTCTCAATTTAATTTTTAAAATATCAAAAATTGAATACTATTTGCAAGCTATTCGGAGAGTCTTTAAAAAGTGGCAGTTATAATTAGGCAGTGTAGGTATTTTCTATTACAAAAGTTTACTTTCTGAGCATTTTATTTAATTAAAAATTGCTTTCGCTTTTTTATAAAACATTCCATCCATAGACCTTTTCATTTTAAGAATTTTTTTCTGCGCATGGTCTAGCTGCCGTCATTTTTTGAGTATAAATTTCCAGAATAAAAAAAATCTGTTGTGTTTTTCAATCGAAAAAATTTGGAAAATACATACGCTAATAAAACTGTCCGTAAATTTCATATTGCCACGAAAACAATATGGCGATGACGCTTGCGCATATCGTGCGTGAAAAAGCCTATTGAATCCGTCTTGTCGCCTTTGTTATAATTATTATGTGTTTTAAAATTAGTTTTTAGAACAGTACAAAGAAAGCAGTAAATGACGCTAAAAAAGAAGAGTTTTATATAAATTGAAATAAAAATTCATCTAAATATAGTCAAGTTTATTTACAAAATTTAGTTTATCTAATGGAAGACATAAGTGTTCAAAAATGCATACACAAGGGGCTTCCCCTTTGTATTGTTTAGGAACACTTTGTCTTGTTCGAGTAAAATGAGATTGTTAGCTTAGGTGAGTTAAACTTTAAATTAAGCTGGTATGACTTTTTGTCAAATATTTAATATTGTACTTGTTTATGTGCTTCATCGTTCCTAATTTTTAAGAAGATCGTTTAAAACGAAATTAGGTTAGTAAAAATTAAGTAAAATTAATTCGATTAAAATCGGCAAAACAGACAATTAAAATAAATTGAATGCAAAAATGTTCGTATTCGATTAGGCAAAATTTAAATTTATGCTAGTAGAGATCGTAAAAGTTTTTGGTAAAAATCGGCAGTATTCGAGGTATTACATAATATCCTTCAAATATGTTTGAAAACAATTTCTAGGTAATAATTGTTTCCAATTCAAATCTGTTTTATAACCTATAAATTACAAGTTAATTTTAAAAATTAGCTAAATATAAAAATTTAATTGTAAGGAATTTATACAGGAATAATGTTTAGGAATATTTTTCTTTTTTATTGCACAAAACGTTCAATGTTACTAAGGCATTTCATTACTGCGTAAACGGGGACCGTCTTGCGCAACCGATATACTGCACAAACTTCGCGATCGTTCGAAAAGTGACGGGTCCGTGTAGATTGGTTCACTAGGATCTTCAAACGTGCCGACGCCGGGTGTTGCTAGCGGTTCAATTCGTCCAAAATCACACATTCTTGATAATCCACTGCAAAAACAAAAACAGAAATTGTTTAAAAATTTTAACTGTTTTCGAGTTTAAAAAACGTTACCTTGTTTTAAAAGGTTTTTGTAAACTATTTCCAAATATTGTGGTCATACTAGTCATATTTGTGGATCTTTGGGTTGATGGATAGCCGTTACTAGAGTTTATCGATGGCGAAAAACGATCAGCAGCCAAATTTTTATTCATCACTAACCAGTAACGTCTAAAAAATTCAAAAAATTCTCATTCGCGCCTCTAGTAGTGAAATTAGAAGTTATATCTTTCTGATTAAATCACCAGAGGCGCGCGCAAGATTATCCTCTAGCTTACCTGTAAGCCCAAGCCACAAACACAGTCACACCCAACAGAACAAATATCAAAATTAACACGGCACTTATAAAGCCATGATATTCTCCCTGTGACAGGCAAACGGTTTCTGGTAACACAACAGATTTTTCGAACTTCTGAGCTTCCATCTGTAATTCTTCCCGCGAATCAAACACTTCAATAAATTCACGTACAACTCGATCAGTATTATCATTCTTATCAATTTCCTCGTAAGTCCCTTCAATTTCGTTGGCATCATCAGTTTCATTTAGTGGTGCAACAAAATTAATGGCCGTATCATTCGCTAAGGTATTGTTATTGGTGTCTGTCAATTTTTCGTAATCGATTGCGGTTTCGTTAATCGATCGACGCCTTCGTCGGCCATACGACGGTTCCGAGCGTCCCGTGTTGCTGGTACAGTAAGCCGGTTGACAACCATCGCGACAAGTACGCACGGTGGCTTCAAACACCAAGAAATTCGATTCGGGAATCTTGAAAGCGTTGAATCTTGCCTCCAGGGTGTCACCATCCCTACCACGATCTAGTTCCGGGAACACGTACGTATCCACGGGACACCTGTATTTCAAATAAATTGAGTAAAATTTCGCCAATTATGGCAGAAATCATGGGCTTACCCATAACGATCTATTAACTGCACCGATCGCCCAGAATATGGATCTCGCGCAATGACATTCGTTGCAAAAATGTCAGTAACGTAATTGTAGCCATCTTGCGCCTCAAGTCGGAATGTGAGTGGATCTCCGACAGCGATTGTGGTTGTTGGTCGCCCTTGATAAAGGATCAGTAACCGTACTTTTGAACTTAGCGAGTTTTCTGCGGGTAGGTACTCGATCGGTATTGGACTTCCAGACCTAAACATGGGGGCATCCAAATCCGAACTAATTTTAGATCGATTTAATTCAGTTCTTATTAGGTGGCTGCTAACTTTAAATAAATTGATATGATAATTTATGTTGTTTGCTTTAAAATTTTCGCCAGTCTGGCATATAAATAGGCTTTGGTTTGCTATGGAAAGACAGAATTTTAAGTAAATAAGGGTAAGAATCAGTAAAGAATCAAGGGTGATACAAAACCTATTTATATATTTGACTTTCTTTTTTAAAAAATCAGTGTTTTACCGCAATTTATTTAAAGTTTTCTTTAGTTAGTGATTTCATTAGTAACCAAAGCCTAACGAATATTAGTTTGGTTACACTAATAGTTGTCTTCCTATAAAGAATTCGTACAGGCACTGGTAAAAATTAAGAAATAGAAAATTTACTCTGTGAAAATTCATTTTAGAAAATGTGAAAATATTTTCTTTGTTACTTTCCATCAATAAATAATTTATAAAAACCTAAAATTTTATAACTCAGCAGGGTGTTTCTTTATTGAAGTAAATAAACGGACCATTGAAATGGTATTTATAGAGGGGGGGAGTGTTAAATGGGCTGTACCTGGGCTATACCCTAAAAGGAATTTCATTTGACAGCAAAAATTAAAAGTCTGATCAAAATCAAAGAGGTAGGATTACTAGAAAATGACTTTTGCCAAATAAATCATATTTCTGCTAGGAATTCCATTATTTTAATACCAAAAATGAAAAGTTTACATCCAAATTACCCTAATTCAACCAGTTACTCTAATTTAGAGCATTCCTATAAAGTTTCATTTGAGGAAAAATAAATTTTTTAGTTTGGTGACGTCATCAAGTTCACTAAAATTTTTCAAGACCTTTAAAACGGTAAATAAAATGATAGAATGTTAAAGTTGGAAGCGAATTGTACATTTTCAAAGGCGTTCTTTTCATTTTTACCAAAATCAAAAATGTAGGGCCACTAGAAACAAGATTTCTATCGAATCAGTCATATTTCTAATTCAGTAAAAATAAATTTTTGAAGATAATCGCCTAAAATCTCTTAAATCTTTCAAAATTATATGGTTTGGATCGAAAATGTTAAATCTAGAATCTTTTCGACAATTCTTATTTCTTAATGAAAAATGCCAAAGAAAACATTTCCATATTTTCTAAATAGAAAATTCATTTTTAGTTGATTTGATGAAAATTTCTGACTTTTTCTTTTTTTATGTATACTTAGTCTAGTTAAAGTAAATTGTAATGAAACAATATTTATACCCGGCTCCAATATATCCCGATGTAACCACAGCTTCTCCCGGACCCCGGAACAAACACGTCAAATTGTATCGTTTATCCTTACCAGTTTGCACGTAATCGCTAAATTGCACCACTACGATATTGGTCATTGTATCACCATACTAAAAATTATCACAGATACCATCAAAATTTTGTCACATTCTGGGCGATAATGCAAGGACTTACTCTTTGTGTACCACATTCAGGATATCCTTGCGGTCCACTTATCCTCAGTATGTTAACAGTGCCACCATTACCTCTAAAGAAGCATCGATCGTAGAATCCATAAGTGTAAATACGGCCCACAAAACCTTCTGGTGATTTTAGCGTAAACGTCATACCATCCTCGTTACATTCTTGGCTAACTGTGGACAAAAAATTGAAATGTACAACTTGAAGTAATATTCTGGCCCAGAATTCCTGCAGGGCGTAATTTTTAACATACCATCCAGACAATCGGTATCAAATCCATTTCGCGCCGATGATCGTTCATAAAAATCATAATTACCGCCGGTATCAAAGAATGTTGGATTATTCAATTCCAAATCTCTCGAATCTCGATCGCTTAGTTCACAATTGTCGCGATCACCATCGTACGAAGGTGTTCCAGGATCACTAGAATCACAAAAATGAAAGTAGACCTTCTAACGATTAAAGGATTGTGTAAAATTTGAAGAGCCTTACCGATAATTAAAGGAGCGACAAACAAAGTCTCTGGTCTCGGCACATTCACGCTGACACACCATCAAAGACGGCACTGTTAGGAAACGGCGAATAAATTGTCGTCGCATTCGTTGATGCGTCCCGATCTGTTTAAAATTGTCAGTTTCATCGCATCGAGATCCCCCGGTGTACCCTGGTCGGGGAGGTATCGGTGGACCGCCATAACCGCCCTCTTCGAAACCGGGACGATATGGACCCGGGTATTCTGTAAAATTTAAAAGGAAAGTGAGTCTTAGAGTGTCTGAGAGTTGTTTTGTACGAAACCTGACGGAATTTCTAAAATTATCTTTAGCTAAAGACATTTTCATCTTCTTCGGTCAATCAGTAACTTACCTATACCCTCTCTTAGACTATTTTTGGGAGATTCTAGTTGCTATTTAGAATAATTTCTAAGACATTTCTTAGTAAAAAGCCTCATTGACATTTGAGATTAGTGGGATGTTAACAGACAGACAAAATGTGGGTATTTTAAACAACTCATATAAAGATTTGGTTTCAAAATGGCTAAAATGTAGGCTAATATGATGCTTGAACAGGTCTAGGGAACAAAATTTCGTTTAATTGAATTTCTTATATAAAATGGACTTTAATTATGAACATTACTAGCAAGAGGAGACTCAGACGTTCAATTTTCTAAAATAAATTTTTACTTTGAATGCATTAAAATATGGTTTTAAGATAAACGTCCAAAAGCAGATACAGGGAGCGTCCAACCCAAATTTCTCTAATTCAAATCACTTCAATACGGTTTGCTTTGAGAAAAACGGAATTTTTTAATTTAGTGACGTCATCAAGGTTACTAATATTTTGGTAATAACAAAATGATGATAGATGGAACTAGAAGAGAATTACTGGTTTTTAAACTGCAGTACAATTTTTTAAAATTTACAATGCCAAAAAGGTGTTACCAGGGCCGTAACTAGGCTGGGGCAGCCGGGGCATTGTCTCGAGGCCTCCAGCCAAAGGGGGCCCCCAAGAGAATACAATAATTATTTTTTGGCAAATTTTAAGGGCGGTATTTCTGTAATTCTGTAATTAGACGACTGACAAGCAAAAAAAAAACTATTTCTCTAAAATTAGGGCGACAAACGACTGACGAGCAAACAAAAAAAAGGTCACGATTTTTTTTGCTGGGGGCCGAATTTTTTGTTTTTGCTCGGAGCAGCGTAGGGATCCTGAATGTACTTTTTGCCCCGAATGTACTTTCTACTCCCGGGCTCCTGAAGACCTAGTTGTTACCCATGAAATCTTTAAAAATTGTAATCTCCTGTAACCGGAGAGCTAGACGTCAATAATATTGTTAAAATTTTAAAGATATAGAAAAATTTAAGAGTTTTTCTGAGATGCTATAGAATGCGCGGCTGTAAATGGTTGACACAACCCTTGTATCACTTCTGCCCGAACGTCTGAGCCACTCCTTGTAAAACTAATTCACTACTCTACCATAAATAAATAGAGTTTCTTAATTATTGTAATACATACTTTATTATTAACATAATTTACAATCTAATTTATAATTATTAATTAAATAATAGCCTACAAGCATAATTATTAATAAATTCGATGATAGTTGGCACGCAACTGAGCTTTTAAAGTTGAAAAAATAAATTTTATTTATTTACTGAAATATTAAAAAAAAGTCTACTTAATTTTACGTCATTACTATCTAAGAATTTTTAGATTGACAACGTTTACCGGGCCCATCGTATACTGGTCGTCCAAAACCCCAACGAGTTCCACTTGGTGGTGGCGGTGGTGGATAGCGTCCGCCTCCGAATCTGTCCGGATAACGTCCACCAATATATCTGTCATCGTCCGGTCCAAATCGGTCGGCTATTCAAAAAAAAAATTAATGACAGTTTGAGAGTTACAACGTTCAAATTATTCACCTGTATACTTACTAGTAGTGATGTCGGGCCGAGAAACAGTTAATCGATTAATCGACTAAAATTGCTTTTCAGATAAAATTAGTCATTAGCCGAAAATATCGATCACAGAGTAGTCGACCAATCGACTAAATTTTTAGTCGAATTCATGGTAAGGTAACCTATGTAACTCTTTCAAAAACGAGGTTTTTTCCAAATTTAATTATGGACTTTTAATATTTTTCTTTTAAGAAAAAGAAAGATATGAAATAATGTCACAATATATTAATCACATAAAAGTGAAAAATCATATAGATAGGTAATTTCTTAGTTTCCATTTTTTGAAGTCCAATAAATAATACAGAAAAATGGTTAAATTAGTCGCTTTTAGTCATTTAAAAAAAATTTAATCATTTTAATTATTTAGTCGAAGGTAAAATAGTCGAGTAAAATATGACTAAATGTAAACAAAATTAGTCAACTAAACCGACTAATCGATTAATCAGTTTAGTCGACTAATTTTGTTTACATTTAGTCATTTTTTAGTCGACTATTCTATCCTCGACTAAATGATTAAAATGATTATTTTTTTTTTTAAATGACTAATGACGACTAATTTAACAATTTTTCTGTATTATTTATTGTATTTCAAAAAATGAAAACTAAAAAATTCATTTTTATGTGATTAACACATTGCGATGTCTGATATCTTTCTTTTTTTTTAAAAGAAAAATACTTAAAGTCAATAATCAAATTTAAAAGAAAACCTCGTTTTCGAGAGTTACATAGGTTACCCTATTCATGAATTCGGCTAAAAATTTAGTCGATTAGTCGACTATTCTACGCTCGATATTTTCGATTAATGACTAATTTTGTTTGAAAAACCATTTTAGTCGATTAATCGACTAACTGCTCCTCAGCTCGACATCACTAATACTTACCTGGGTATCGATCATCTCCTCCCACTGGGTATCGATCGTAATCGTAAGCTGGACGCCTCGGTGGAGGTGGATAACGATCTATTTCATTTGGCGGTAAGCGATCGTCGTACGGCGGTCGTGGAACTACTGGATATTTTGGTGGATAATCTCGAGGTGGATATCTATCGACAGGTGGTGCTACTGGGTACCGGCCACTATGACTTGACGGTGGATAATTCGGTGCTGGGTAACGTTCTTCATAAACTGGATATCTTCCCCCGCCTGATGGCGGATATCTTCCGCCACCCAATGATGGTGGCGGATATCTTCCGCCACTTGATGATGGCGGATATCTTCCGCCCTCTGATGATGGCGGATATCTGCCACCACTTGATGATGGTGGATATCTTCCAACATCAGGATATCGGCCACCACCTATCGGATAACTTTCTCCACCTACTGGATACCGGTCAGGATAATAGTGATGAGTTGGTGGGTAGCGTTCACCAGGAATAAAGCGATCTGGAGGATACCTAACGAACATTTAAAGACTTTTAACTGGTGTTCAAGATAAACATTTAGTTTTGTGTATACCTAGACCCTGGCGGGTACCTAGGACCTGGATATCTGTCATAGGTAGATCCCCCATGTCCTAAGTTGTACCAGTCGGGATATTGTGTCGGGTATCGATCCGGGTAACGATCAGGTCCAATCGGGGGTCGTCGACGGTCATATGGGTCTCTTCCATCAGTGCCTGTGCCTAATTGTTTAATTAAAAATCAGCCAAAACTTATTTTTCGAATCACATAAACTTTGATAAGTTTATACCTGGTGAAAAAGTGGGCCTTGTACTATCAGGACCAACTTGGTCGGGTCTGCCTGATGCCGTGTTACCTTCACCATCCATTCCCATCACATGATCTAAAAAAGTGTGTCTCAAAATGCATTGGCTTGTTGTTATTTGTGTATTTTGTGATTTTAAACGCTTTTTAATTTTGTTTTTTTTTTTTTTGTAATTAAAAAAACATAGTGCATTTTTTTGTGTTACTTCCAATTTATTAGAGCATTTTATATTACAGTAACCTCTCGATAAGATTTTTCTCGTTAACTTTCCATATAAGTTTTTCCCCTCTAAGTTAGCATCGCGTCCCCTCTATGACTTTATGTGGAAGATACAGTAACTATTGACTAGAGTTAGAAATTTTTAGTTCAGCTATAAATCATTCTGTCAAAATTAAAGTTAGCATGTGTTTTGGTGTCGGAATTTAGATCGTCGGAGACACAATTCCAGGACGTTCGGAGACTACCGAAAAAGGAACCAAAAAGCAGTATCAGACAGAAGTTCTAGAATATTCAATGCAGAATCTAGCGAAAATATCGAATAATCGACGTCACCCTTGGATTCATCGTCAAAAAGGAAGACAAACAGAAGAATTTGACAGAAGTTTTAAAGTTGAGCGTCCACTAGGTCGGAAACGCGGCGCGGCGCAGTTCCGCTCTCAGAGATAAATACATCTGAATAAATGCAGGTGCGTCCACTAGGTCGACAGAGCGGCGCGGTACCGCCCCGAAGATCTTAATGATGTAAGAACCGCACCGCGCCGCGCCGCGTTTCCGACCCAGTGTACGCTCAGCTTAAGACGTTTTATTCGATAATTAAACAGAATATTGAAAATTCGACTTCAGTGCTAAGCTCTTTTTAAGGTTGTAGAAAAAAAATGTACAAATGCGTATGTGTATGTGAATGTAAGGCGAGTGGAAATTTATTAAGAAGCTACTGTAATATTTTTTCATGTGTTTTAGTGCATTATTAGGTCAAAATTAGTATAAAACATGTTTTTCGGTTTGTACGGCTTAAAAAAAAATGTTATTTTGTGTAAAAAAATATTATTATTGTTAAAAATAAGTAAGATGGCGCCATAAAGTCTTGGATTTATTTTATGCAAATATGTATACAACCCGTGGAACACTCGCATTATGGCGTTCATCTTATTTGGTTAAAAAAAAAATTGAATGACTTACGCATCAAATTTTCATAATAATCATAATCAGCGTCGTAAATAATACGCATACCATCGCGTTGATTAAACCGACTAAGTCGACAAGTTCGATATCGATCACTATAAACCGCCGAACGGCACTGAAAACTAGTCTGTCGAAGACATTCGTCTAAACATTCGCTCAACGAGCGTCCCGTAATTTCCGAATGATAATCGCCGGATAATCGACTGTTACGGTACCGTTGAAATGCCGTGTCCGGACGTCGACCATTCGAACCAAATAAATGTGACGTGACCGAATTGTCCGGATATTCGCTACCACGGGCTGTAATGTACAAATGTAACGAATTTTCATCGGGATATTCAATTCCATTCGCTGAAAGAATTTTTTGTGTTCTTTCAGCTCTCTATTCTACAGCAGCGATACGGGAAGAAAAAAGCATTTTAAATATCAATTTCAGAAAGGTTAACCAAATTTTTATATATAACCTCAAATAATGATTATACTGGCCTGTGACGTAAGCTATTTCTGATTGATGTTTCTGATTACGTCATCATTAGTATAAATTTTGTAAATTTATTTAATTAAAATTAAATTTAATAGATTTGAGCGTTACGTTAGGGTATTCCATATTTGATATTAGTAAATAAAGACACTTTACTTTGCAAAATACCACTTTTATTGAATATAAAAATTTTTATGACATGTTTCGGTCAATATGACCATTCTAAAAAACGTGTCACACATTTCATTCTCAAACGTCTCACACGTTTGAGAATGGTCATATTGACCGAAACATGTCATAATAATTTTTATATTTCAATAAAAGTGGTATTTTGCAAAGTAAAGTATTTTTAATATTAATAGATTTGAGCGTTACTTTATGGTATTCCATATTTGTAAATAATAAACAAATATTTTACTTTGCAAAATATTTGTTTATTATTTATAAAGTATTTTTATTTACTAATATTAATTAAAATTTTTTATAATTTTGAATGATTTATAGTTTTAAAAGGACAATACATATTCAGTACTATTACTAAAGTAATTGCTTAAAAGTTAAAACAAAAGTTTTTAAAATAGGAAATTTTGGAATAAATGATCACCGTATTATATTAAAAAAAAATTTTGTTTTATTTGGCTACGTACGTTTCGAGTGAAAAACTCTTTTTCAGGCCATATTCTTAAAACTATTAAAAATTTTGAAACAGGAAATTACATTTTTGAACAACAATAAATTATTCACAATGTCTTTTTAAAAAGTAATAAAATGAATGGAATCACAATAAGTTATTAAAATATAAAATTAAATTAAAGATTTATAAAAATTAGACACTTAGTTTTAAGTCAGTTAGAATAAAATAAAATAAAAATTATTAAAAACAGACAAATATTATATATATTTTTAAATATTTTTAAGAATATGGCCTGAAAAAGAGTTTTTCACTCGAAACGTACGTAGTCAAATAACACAAAAAATTTTTTTAATATAATACGATGATCATTTATTCCAAAATTTCCTATTTTAATAACCCAAAATCACCAAAACTCTCTCTATAATAAATCTTTTTGCAACTGCTGTCAAATACCCTATTATTATTGTTTTAGTTCTTGCAGTAACCTTTCTGAAACCATTTCAACTGTTATGGTAATTTTCGAAAACGAACGAAAAATGAAAATTTCAAAACTTACGATTATCTAAACAAACTAAATCATAGAAATTATTCGTTGGACTACTACTAATCCCCAAATCATCTTTTTGCGACACTGAATCCTCCTCAGAAATTACACACTGTTTAGTCATATCGTCAAATTCAATCGACCGACAAAAATACCTGTGGAAACACAATTAATTTAAACAAATTTTCCATGCAAGTTTGGTCCTTAAATTGTAAAATATTTACTTTTCCGCGCGTATACACATTGCCTGACACTCCTCCAGCGTCATATTCGTAAACAAGTCGACCTCGAATGGACCGCCCAGTCTCCGATTTTCTTCTTTGATAAAAACCGCCAATCCATCGCATCTTCTTTCAGCTTTACCAAAGGAAATTGTTTAAGAATTGTTAAAAAAAAAAGCTAAGTATTGTTTTTACCATTTAAACAAGTGTTTTCTAAATAATCCGAATTGGGATCATCTTCTAATAATTCCGGGTGAGTGCGCCAAGTAAATCGACTCAACGAACACATTCGCATGGCCGCATCGTACGTGGCCGAACGGCAAACGAAGCTGAACTCATTCAGACACCGATCCTCACATTCACTCCGATTGGCCGCTGACATTTCTTTAATATCCGCAGCCGGAAGTTTTAACTTTTTTCTTGGATGCCGTTCGAATATATACCGTCGCATCGGACATTCCCTTTCTGGCCTCTTCGCTATAAAATATCCCCAAATTTTTTTTTATAAAATTCAAAAACCAATTTGCTTAAGGTACCATCACAGTGTAGAATTTCGAAAAAATAATTTTTTTTTTTGGTCTTATCTTAAAGTACATACAGTTATGCATGTTTTCTCAAAATTTCAAATTGAAATTCGAATTATTACGGTTGCTACGACCACGTACGGATCAATGGATTCAGTCTAAATACAAAATTCTGTGGATTGATTGGCGCCTTTTGGCGGGATGTTATACCACTTTACATTCAGTCTTTCCGCAACCAGTGAACGTATAAGATCAATTGTTATCACCACAGTATCACATTTTTGTGGAAACAATTATTTGAAAGAATTTCGAGACAAACTTTAAACGCGTTTGTCTCGAAATGCTCTTTTTAAAAATGGTACCCACTCTCAGAGGGGAAGTTTTCAAGCTATAAGTTTGAAATTTTGACAGAATATTCTTTATTACATTCTCCATGTACCTATAGAAACTCTTTTTTCGAAATCTTCCTATTTTTAACACGGAAAACTGTTGAAAAAAAGGCCCAAATTTTGTACCTTTTATTTAAAAAAAAAAAAAACCTCCATAGGAACATAGTGGCTTACCTACAGATTGATAATCTATTTGATTTTTTTTTTTTCGAATGAAAACTGCGGCCGCAATCGTGGGTACCAATAGCCAACCTTTTTTTAAGACACTTTTTTCAAAAAATTATAATAATTATAAAAAAATAAATAAAAATGAATAAAAAAATATTTTTGTATTGTTAAATAGTGGTATTAATCGCAAAAAAAATTCATCCCCATTCCTTCACCCTATCCATCCCAAAAAAAAAATTGCGAAAATTGATTATTTTTCGGCCGGACACAGTGTGATGGTACCTTAATTTGGCTCACTTACATGTTATACAAACTTCGGTGAAATGTATACTGTTTGGTACAAGCATAAGTTGACCGATTCCTTCCGGGGCCGCTTGTTCCCTGGTCAGATAACACGTTGATTCCTCATATTCGGGATTCCCGCTAAACGATGCTATTCGACTACCCGGCTGAAAATCGAACGAGCTACAAGCGCGTACTATATTGTTGGCAGCCGTGCGATCTCGTAGGCATAAATCCTGACATTTCTCTAACACTTTGAACGGGGGTGCTGTGTCTCGAACCTACACGCGAAAGGAGACGTCTTAGAAAAATCGAAATTCGAATTGTATTGAATTTAATCACTTACAACATCGTCATCGAATCCTTGTAATTGTTGATTTGGTAATCTTTCGTACATAATTCGACCCATTCCGTGGTTACACGTTGTTTGTGCTTACAAAAAGAATTTTTGGTTCAATATTAGTGCGTAAGAAAAAAGGGAATATGGAGATTTTACCTTTTGCCATCATTTTGAGAACCGTCAGCACCGTTATTGCTTGAACCATACTGTGAAATTGCGTAAATATTTTCATTTTTGAGGATGTGCCGTGTGGGAAATCTAGAAATTTGGCAATTCACTCATCGGACATTGCTTTTTGTCCTTCTGTAACAATAAAATTAACAATCAACGAACATTTTGAAAGTAATTGTTGTGATTTACGTACGAATTCAATCAATTATTGCGCAATGCGTTTGAATATGTATTCTGATGAGGCTGATGAGCGTGTAAATGAAATATCAAAATTTTTTTATTTAGGTACAAAAAAAGAAGATAAATTATTGTGTAGAATATTTAAACTTGATTCATTATTTAATTATGTGTTTTCTGTTACGTAATTATTAATGTATGATCAAGGACATTTTTTTGTTACGTATTTATAATTTTATTGTTGTGTGTACTAAATTAGTAAATAGATCTAATATCAACGGAAAATACAATTTCCACATTTATGGAATTTTTAACAACAACAAAAAAGTAATAATATGTGTTCCTATAATAATATTTTCAATTTTTAAGAGTTAAAAACAGGGCCGTAACTAGGCTGGGGTAGTCGCGGCATTGCCCCGGGGCCCCCAGCTAAAGGGGACCCCCAAGAGATTACAATGAATGATAATCGCCGGATAATCGACTGTTACGGTACGGTTGAAACGCCGTGTCCGGACGTCGACCATTCGAACCAAATATATATGACGTGACCGAATTGTCCGGATATTCACTACCACGGGCTGTAATGTACAAATGTAACGAATTTTCTTTCAGCTCTCTATTCTACAGCGATACGGGAAGAAAAAAGCATTTTAAATATCAATTTCAGAAAGGTTAACCAAATTTTGATATATAACCTCAAATAATGATTATACTGGCCTGTGACGTAAGCTATTTCTGATTGATGTTTCTGATTACGTCATCATTAGTATAAATTTTGTAAATTTATTTAATTGAAATTAAGTTTAATAGATTTGAGCGTTACGTTAGGGTATTCCATATTTGATATTAGTAAATAAAGACACTTTACTTTGCAAAATACCATTTTTATTGAATATAAAAACTCTTATGACATGTTTCGGTTAATATGACCATTCTCAAACGTGTCACACATTTCATTCTCAAACGTCTCACACGTTTGAGAATGGTCATATTGACCGAAACATGTCATAATAATTTTTATAATCAATAAAAGTAGTATTTTTCAAAGTATTTTTATTTACTAATATTAATTAAAATTGTTTATAATTTTGAATGATTTATAGTTTTTAAAAGGACAATGCATATTCAGTACTATTATAACTGACCGTCAAGAGAATACAAGAAATTCCAAATTTCTAAATTTCTTGGAAAATTTTAAGGGCGGTATTTCTGTAAAATTAGGGTAGGAAACGAGCAAACGACTGACAAACAAAAAAAAAAGTCACCGCTTTTTTTGCCAGGAGGCCGTATAAGGGCCCCGAATGTACTTTCTGCCCCGGGGCCTCTGAAGACTTAGTTACGGCCCTGGTTAAAAAATTAGTTTTACGCCCTTTACTCAAACTACTTTATTATAAAAAATGTTTATTTTGTATTTTTACAGTGTTTATATTTGAGATTACATATTTTGTATTTTTTACAAAGTGTTATACTGAGATTTTGTTTGACAAACTATTTTATAGTATATATGTAATTAAAAAGGTAAAGAAAATAAGACCTCAAAGGTCGTCGTAACAGCAAAACGGAGGCCATAAGTACCTAAAACTTAACGTACACCACAGCGCACTTTTTTTGTGGCTCAATTTTGCATTGCAATTACGTAATCCGATAGCAAAGGTTAGTTAATATATAAAAAAAGCTTTGTTTCGCCTTTGTCGAACATCGTATAGTTTTTATATTATTACTAGGTATCGGACATTTTTCGGATCAAATAGCATTCATGTTTTGTGTATGCAGGTATATCGCACTTGATGTGATTAATGTGAATAAAAACGAATAGATATTTTGATAAAATATACATATATACACAGTGTGATCTAAAAATAACCGAACTTTTAATTTAAATCATAGAAGACGTAGCGCCATCTATTAAACGTTGACAGCGTTAGAAAGGTACATGTTTCTTCTTTCGAACGCAGATACGTTCATGCTAATCGGCTGACAGGTTACAAAATTACACACGTTTTAATGACAGTAGTTTTTGTAGTTATGTCGTAAAAGCATAATGAAATAAAGAGCAAATATTAAGTTTTGTTTTAAACTCGGTAAAAAATTTTCTGAGACTTACGAATTGTTAAAAAAAAGTTTATGGTGATGATTGTATGAGTCGTACTCAAGTTTACACGTGGTTTACACGATTTAAAAATGATCGTGACGATTTAAATGATGATCCAAAATCTGGACGACCAGAATCATCAAATCGTGCTGAGTTAGCGGAAAATGTATGTGAAATAATCGCTATTGATACAAATTTCGCTATGAAAATGTCGGCAGAAGAATTAAATATAGTTGTTCGTGTTAGACCCGAATATTCAAAAGAAAATAACTGTTTTTATTGCATGATAATAAAATAAAAGACGCATTGCATGATAAAGACCAAAATAGTCAACGAATTTTTGATGAAAAAACAGATTTGTGATATCGACCACCCTCCGTATTCACCTGCTCTATCACCATGTGGCTATTTGCTATTCCCAAAACTGAAAACTGCAATGAAAGGAGCTTTTTACGATGACGTTTCAGCCATTCAAGCAGCCGTGACACAAGTGCTAAAGAACATCCCAAAAACGGAGTTTAAAAAGTCTATAGATAAATTGGTTGATCGTTCTAAACGTTATATTGAGTTAAATGGATCCCATTATGAATAAATATTAGCTTTGAAACTTAATACCATGCTTATTCTATTATATAACTAAAAAGTTCGGATATTTTTAGATCACACTGTGTATGCAACTCGCACATATTATCTGTCTATCTGCCTGCAAATGCAAAACACGATGTTGTTTGATCCGAAAAATGTCCGATACCTAATTATTAAAATTTTTAAATTAACACTTTTTTGTAACACCCAAAAATCAAGCATTTTCTAAATATCCCAATTTCTAAATGGGAAACGTATTTTACGTCAAAAAAATTCAAATTTACTACATGAAAGAACAGAAAAGGTCTGGGAAGATCTCGAATTCGTGGTACAGATAATAAAATTTTAAATTGATATTTTGTAATATTAACACTTTCAGTCCCATGTCTTCGGCATCCGAAACCAAACAAAACATCCCTAGAGGCCGACCGCGATCAATGATTAATTGATTGGTTGGTTACGTACTATGTGTGCGATGTTTATCATCATTCATCACACGGATGTGTTCCTACTCACACAAATACATACCAACACACACTACTCTTTTGGTTTCTATGTATAAAAAATTTTAAGATAAACAAAGAATACATAAAAAATATATTTTATATTTTTAAATAAAATTGATTTGAATGTCAGTGTATATGTAGTATGTACGTATCACGTACGTATGTTTACAATTTTATACATACATGTTGAACTGTGTTGAATCTATTCAGTGTTTGAATCATTTTATTATATGTATTTGTTTATATAAAGTTTTTTTTTAAATATTGCCGGCCTCCGGGGAAGTTTACTATGAAAGTGCTCAGGCCTCATAGTGTTAATGAAGTTATTTCAGAAAGAAATCGATAAGTATCAAAACTGTTCGAGTATTGAATCGCGTTCAAGTATAGGGGCTTTTATATTAATTCAAAATATTAGACTAATTCATAGTAAATATAATGATGTACGTTTTTTAGTACTTTGTCTTTTAGTACTTATTGTTAGTGAAAATCGATTTAAGAAATACTTTTAATTCTAAACTGATGAATAATTAAACCATTAAAATGTACAAAGTGGTCCAAGAAAAAACGATTCGCTATGCATTGCGATTCTTTTCTCACACTAACTCTGATTTACCGCGTAATAAGAAGTTTCACTTTCAAAATATGTACCAATAAACTTTATTAAAGTGATTTAAACAGGCTATTTGTATTACACTTACATTTTCTTAAAAGTATAACTGCACAAATACAAACTGGACCAATTATGTATTTGGTTCAAACTAGATTATTATTCAAAATAATCTGGTCATAAAAAATCGATCATGGTAAATTGATTTTCTAAATTATTACATCCCCACCATTGAAAATATTATGGTTATTACGAGAAATATAATAGTTCCGTTATAAATAATTATAACAATAACTAAAATATCATCATTATTATTTTTTATTATTATTATTGTTAAATAATAAAAATATATTGAATAAAAATTATTGTTATCAAAAAAAAAAAATTTGCAACACTTAATTACATTATAATTTTCAAAAAAGGCGCTACATATAGTATGTAACCGTATTAAAAAGAGAGGACAATATTTGATATTGTAACGGCATCTCGTATCATTTTTCAACAACATGATTTTGTCCAAGGTATTTTTTATTTTGCAGCAACTAACTACGAATGATGCTATGGTTTTAAAATAAAAATTTTTTTTTCGCTGGTATCTGCAAGAGCATGACCTGGTTAGCGGTTTGAACAAAAGCGCGGATGTTTGTACATCCGGTAATCGTTTTTATTTACCGGAACTGACCACCTTTATTAACATACACATCGCACAGTCTGATGTGAAAATAATTTTGTTTTTGTATTTTCTCTATTGGTACTTTTTACAATACTGTGTTGTGATTTTTCTTTTTTTTATGTATATAAAGCAATTAAAATTATATTAAATTTTGTACCGTAAGTTTAGCGTGTGTATTTTTATTTTTATTTTCAATTTTAAATAATAAATATTTATGTACAGTTAGATTCCATTAAGGGATTACCCTTTTAAAATTGTTTATGATCGTGTTCCATTAGCAAAACACAAACGACACTGTGTAACACAGTGCATAGGGGAAAAGTAATGCCAACCAAATTTTCGTGATTTTTGTACTTTCTTTTTTCATTAAAAAACGAATTTTTTGTAAAGATTTTATTGCAAAACTAACCTTTATCTGCTTTTAATTAAATCACAGAAAGTATACCAAGCAGACTGAATCAATTTTTTGTATAAATCTGGTAACTATGTCTATATACTGCCCTCTGCAGAAACACAATAAAAGTTGATGTTCCATCAGACTTGAAAAAAGTAGACACAGTGTAACACAGTGTCATGCACTGTGTAATATTTTTTCGAATGGAATACGGTCTATGTCATTGTGATATTAAAGAGGTGTAAGCATATTTTTCTATCCTGATCTAAATTTAAAAATTACTGAACTAGTTCTGAAAATTTTCTTGTTGTTCGAAAGCTAAAGTATTCCAGAAATGGCAATAGAAGGGTTTCGAAAAAAAATTTAGGAACCCTTATAATTTCGTCACATCTGTCACATCCTCATAATTGCTGCATCTTTTCTAACCCATTTTCATTATTGATCTTCAAAGTGATGTTTTTTTGCTCCCCCCACCGTGTAACTTTTCAATTGTGGGCTTAAGAAATTTGAAAAAAAAATATGTGTACTAACCCTTGATAAGAAAACCCCATTAAAATTACTTCGGTTAAGTTAAGTAAAGAAAAATGAAATAAGAAAGTCGTCTTCAATAAAAACATCCTTTAAAAAATAAAGTCCTATATTTTCTGATGTTACTTAATGCTAAATTCCACCTTGGGAGATTCTTATAATAACAAACCAGCTCAGGTCAACAAATACTTGACTTAATTTCTGCATTCTCACCCCTTTTCTTCTGCCATATCATTTTAATAAATCTTGTTTAAGCTTTTAATTTTTTATTCGCATGAATAATGGGGGGGTCAGTTCTCCCGCCCCCTAAATCCCGCCTATGTATGAGTCTCACAGTAGCATAAGTAACACATATTGTGTAAACCGCAAAAAGTATACTTAAATGCGTTCTATTTTTTATCCCGAGAACCATTAAAAATTCTAACAATTGACGAGCTTTGGAATTAATTTTAAATATACAGTTCAACGACCTTGATCGCGTCAACTATTTACAATTTCCCACGATCAATGCAGTTGGGCGGAGCGAATCAAACGGATAGTGAGTGTTATTGCGTTAAAGAGGCATGTCGAAACGTTTTATAATAAAACTACTATGTAAATTCACGGAATATTAAATTGTATTATAACGGGGTTTCACTGTACTTGCAAATTATTTGTTTTCAGTATTTTTTTTTTTATGACGATTTGTTTTCGATTGTACACGATTTGATGATTCGGTCAGTACACTGAGCACACTGTGTTAAATAATAATAAATTCAAATTATAATTATTATACAATTATATAGTTATCTATTTAGGGACGTACTGTACACATAAGATGACGTATTTCTTAATGTTCTGTCTTTTTTCTTCATAATAATAAATTGATGGTGTGGTGCTGTGACATGCACTGAAGTATCCACCATCTGAATTCCACTACCCGGCGCTTGTACCATCATAAAATATAAATATTATTATAGAAATGCAATATTTAACTGGTGTGTAGATGAAATTTCAGAACAATTCGAGGTTATTCGATGTCGTTCTTTTTATTTTTTGTTAGAATCGTTCAAATTAAAAACGTAGAATTAACAGAAAAATGATTTTTGTGAAATAAATTAGATTTTTTGTAAAAATTTTGAAATTTTTACATCAAAAATCGACACATAACTCAAATTCTATCAATAAAACGAACTCAAATTATTTTTATAAAGTACTATATAAAAAAGAAAACTTATCATGATGACGTCATTAGGTACAAAAACATTTTTGAAGGCGCTAAAATACCGAATTAATATCATAGAGATCTGAAATTTTAAGTTAAATATAGGTTTTTGGACACGCTTTTTTCATTTTTGATAAAATTAGCAACGTAGGATTGGCAAAAAATTGAATTTCATACAATAAACGACATTTTTCGCAATTATTTCGGAATTTTTATGGAAAAATATCAAAAATTAACAGTAAAATTACCTAAATTAAGCAAATTAAATTTGTTTCAAAACTCCTTTAAAAGATTCTTGTGCAAATTAAAATTTTGAACAGTGCCGTATTTGGTAAAAAATGAATTAAGCATGCATGCAATTAAAAATATTATATTCTATCAAACAGTGGATTAAATGGTTCCCAACAGAGTCGGCGTATACAATATTTTAGACTGAGAGGGGGGCTGTAAATTTTATTACTTTGTTGATGATTTGTACATCTGTTCTAAAATACATATACATATAAAATAAAATGTAGAGGGCAATATAATTGACTTCTTAGAAAAGATTTTTAGAAATATTTTACCGTTTTATGCTAAAAGTAATAAAATTGTAGCCCAGTCCAAAATATTGTATATCCCGACTCTGTTAGAAATCATTTGGTTCACCCTCTGATAGGGCAAAAATTTATGAAACAATGGTGAGGAATATTGGCTTCACAGTTATCGAATTTCGAAATCTTTCTATTTGTTTTAGTTTTGCAAATTTTGTAATCTTGTCGATATTAAAGGACTTGGATTTAGAAATCTTGTTTAAAGAACGCACGGATTCAGGAGGTGATAATTAGGGTGCGTGTCTCCTTCCCTTGTCCGAAGAAAAATGAAATTTTATCTTAATTTTAATTATTGAGAACTGGATCCGTTCCGGATTAAGTATTACCAATATTCCTCAAATCGATCCAACCACCAAAATTTAAAAATTACATAGGTAATGTGAAAACTTACGAGTTGCCAATTATGAGGGCTTTCTAAAAATTAGGAACGAAAAACAAAAACCAAAAATAAAAAAAAAAACGATCACAAAATTGTGAAAATTGTCTTGCGGTAAAAAACACTACCAAAAAAATAGTCCTTTTCACTATCACATATGGCTATAAAAGTGCTAAAAACTATCCTCAGGTGCAAAACTGATACTATCTAACTGAGATGCTAAAATTGTGTGTTTTGCGTAATGTTACCATGTAGGCGTTTGTCCACAAACTGATTAATATAATTACGTGATGGTCCATACGATGATGAACGCTGAGAGAATCGCCAATGCCCTTGTGTCCAGCCGGAAATAAATTTTACACCCCGCGCGCGCGTCAACATATACAGTTTCCGGAAACGGAATATAATAGGGCCCATTCAGTGACCCCAAATTCAATAGCAATATTTATCTAATCGAAATGTATCTGCAATTATCACACATCGTTGCATTAATATTTTCATTGTACAGGATGTTACAGAGGTAGTAATAAGAGTTATGGTTGTTTTTATGGAATCATAACCAAACTTGCACAAATAGTGTTCCGTATAATATGCTGTTTTTAAAAATGGATTTAAAGTAACAGCAATTTTAAAAAACAATAATTAACAATTAACAATTAACAATTTTGAAAAACGTGTTGGGACAAAAATTGCTACTTACATCGTGAGAAGTATTTTTTGTCGAATAACTTTTTCTCCAAAACCAATGATTCAGAATTTCTAAGGAAATAAACAATGAAATTGTTGTAAATAATAAACAAATATTTTACTTCGCAAAATACCACTTATATTGTCACAGTTTCAAAAATATAAGTGGTATTTTGCAAAGTAAAATATTTGTTTATTATTTACAAATATGGAATACCATAAAGTAACGCTCAAATCTATTAATATTAATGAAATTTTTTATAATTGAAGACTGGACTTTAAAAACAGGCTAAGTGCCAAAAAAAATTTTAGCATTCTGTCTAACTTGTTGGCAATAGCACTTAAATTCCTTTTTCGGGTCTAACTCATTTTTTTTTTTGGCACTGTTTTTGAAATCCAGTCTTTAATTATTGATTATGCTAAAATTTTTCAATCCTGATAATTTTGGCTCAATTTACACCTCCTTCTCAATGTTTATGAATTTTTTTCAGATTTTCTTGAGCGATTCTTTTGCTGATAAGGGTTGGGGGCAGCAATTTTCAAGCGTTTTTCCGATAAATGTTTTTAAAAAAATCTTATAATATTAATAGATTTGAGCGTTACTTTATGGTATTCCATATTTGTTTATTATTTACAAAAATCTTATATTGCTGAATTCGTGCTTAATTAAGCTTTCCTTTGACATTTTATACAATATCCATGAAATTTTTTTTTCACACTCTTCAATTTATCCCTAACATTAACCCTCAGAACCAAAAGTTAATTTTTTATAATTGAGTCACTCTGTTTCTGTGCTAAATTTCAAATTTTTATCTTGAATATGTTCAGAGAAAATCACCTGTTTTACTAATTTTGGTACTTAACACTAAAAACAAAAAAATATAATTTGAAAATTCCAGGACCTATAAAGCTCCTAACCACCTCAGTCAGTGGCCTCTTGCGGTCTTAAGGTGCACATAAAATGAGACATCCTGTAAAAATATTTATAAATAATTATCTTAATATCATTACATTTATATGATAACATCAGAAACAGATTCGAACTTGAGAGCAAAACTCAATTTTAAAATGATAAAAAAAAAAATTCGAAAAGTGCGCGTTTTAAAAAATTGTACTTGGTGACGTCACCGAATACACTAATTTTCTTAATGTCAAAAGACTTTCATAGCATAAATTGTATTTTTTGCAAAAATTTTTAAGGGAACAAAAATGAAAAATGTTCCCTAAATGCCACAGTTTTATCGAATATGAATCATTTACTCCTAACACATAATTCATATAGAATGTTAGATCAAAATTTCGACTTAATCCGCACCTGTATATCAACATGAAATTAAAAATGTAAAGCATGTGAACGCAGAATATTGGCCTAACTTGTTGCATGTAATTATACTGTGAAGGGAAATGGACTCTCTAATGTCCTTTAAAAAAATAAAATAATACATTTTATTTCATACTGTCATGTCAGCCACATACTAAAAAAGAGCAAATATTTCAGTCGTGTCTAAATGCTAATGATAACAATTAAAGCCAATGACTCATATTTTTTTAGCATTAAATCATAAATATTTAATTGCAAATGAAACTGTTTCAACTACGTTTAAAATTGATTTTTTAAATAAAAGATGTCCTTCAGTTTATATGTTAATTAGTAGGCTCATCGTATTCATATGTAAATTAAGTCAGTTGCCTTCAATTTTGGTCATTTTGGTTTTTATGTACTTTGGTGAGGTGAATCAACGGGGCACAAATACCAGGCACAAGGTTGATGATCGATTCGAGATTCGAGATGAAACGCCAACATAATTTGGCGGTAAATTTAGAAATTAGTATTTGTCAATGTGACGCTGCGAGTTTTTTTTTTCAAAAATCGAAAGAATTTTGGTTCCTTAAAAACCTAAAGCCCTTAAAAACCTATAGATAGCTTCAATTTGTATGTTTGTAACTTTTAAATTACGCGCTTTATAGCTTGAAGAATTTTAATGTACGTCATGACGTCTTTAAGTTAAAATGTTATGGGGAAAGGTTTAAAGTAGACGAAATGAAGGAAGAAGTTTCTTATTTTTGCTATCAAAATGATCAAATCCTTCAAGAAATCGAACTCATTTTGCAAAAATTGTTTTTCGGCTAATTTTACAGACTTAATTTTTGAAAAAATGAAAACAGTGATAACTGTAATTTTTTAGTATACTTATGACGTTTTTAGGATGAACAGCAAATTTAACTAGATTGTTCAATATGTATTTCTTTTTATGGTGTCATTAAATCTATAAAATCATTGACTATTGTTCTAAATCGAGTTGAAATAAAAGCACGACGACCTTGCTGCTTAGTGAATACTTTATTTAAATTTTTTATTTCAATAACTTATGATTTCAGTTTCACGCGTGACAAATTTTTATACAACATAATAAACAGTAAAATTCACAATAACTAATTAAAAATATTAAAATAAATGTATGTACAAGTTGTACAAGGTTTTATGATGAGATATTTAAATAAAAAAAATTATTCACCATAACTGTCCATAAGTTATAATTAAGCAGCATATTCATTAATTAATTTATAATTAAAATATGGGGGCATAATTACTGTTAAAATGAATGTAAACTAATTCTATTCTTACTTATCCTCAATATTTTTGAAGAAGATAAAATAAAGATAAAAATCTAGGGAATTTAGTGAACTCCGTGAACCCTTAGTTTCTTTTTCTTCAGGTTGGTAGCCGATTGTAATTTTATTTGAAGTATTTGACGTAATGTCAACTTAATTGAAATTTTGGTTAACCTGAAAATTTCACCAAAGAATTTAATTTTTTTATTTATTTGTACAAAAATGGATGAGAAAATTAAAATGTAAATTAAGAATTTTGGAAAATCTTAAATGTTAAGTTTCACAAATATTTATTAAATTTATTTTTAGATTAGTTTGTGGCGACGTGAAAGGGAAATTCAAAACATTCTTTTCCAAACTAGAAACGTTAAATAAAAAAGTTGGGCCGTTCGAATTAGTATTCGTCGTTGGAGAATTTTTCGGCACGAGCGAAGACGAATTAAATCAATTAAACAAATTAAACAAAACATCAATACCAATTTATATATTGGGACCGACTTCTGCGGACCATGAAAAATTCTACAGTGACATTAACGGTTGTGAAATCGCGCCAAATGTTAGTTATTTAGGAAAACGGGGACTGTTTGTACCATCATCTGGTCTGAAAATTGCATATTTAAGTGGATTACAAAGTGCAAGTGATAGTGAGAGTGAAAATTGCACTTTTAATAAAAAAGATGCGATGGCTTTAAAAGCTGCATGTATCAGAAATCAATCCTCGTTTCGTGGTATCGATTTATTTTTGACCAATCAGTGGCCAAAGTACATAACAGATTTGGATAATTCGGTTTGTAATTTTAATTTTGTACCTTTTTTGCGGATAATCACTAAAAATTGTGTGTTTCCAGTTTAAGGGACAGTACAGCGATTCGGATATTGTGACATGGTTAGCCACCCAGTTAAAACCTCGTTATCATTTTGCCAGACATGACCAGAATTATTTTGAACGAAAACCGTACAGGTAATTTGTAAGTCTTGACATTTGACAAACTTATGCAATGTCTTTACCGTCAAGTCAAGTCAATTGCCTTAACTATTATTACAACAGGGGCGCCCCAACAAATGACGAATTTGATAAAAACACTTTACTTTGTAAAATATCACTTTTATTGAATATAGAAACTCTTATGACATGTTTCGGTCAATATGACCATTCTCAAACGTGTAAAGATTACATTCAGATACATGCCTATTTATTTTAAATTTTAAATTATAAATTGTAGCAATGGATGATGGGAAATTAGTGGGGATAGAAGTAGTGGGCGGCGTCAAAAACAAGGAAAACAAGTTTAGGTGAGTTAGAAATATGTGACATATAAACAAATAAAGTAGAAAATACAGTCGTATACAAAAATTATCAAACAGAAAATAAAATAGAATTGTAAATATCGGTATAATCATTTAAAAGCAATTCAGAATTGTTTGTAAATTTCGATTGCTTCTAAAATATTATGGCATGTATCTGAATGTAATCTTTACACGTTTGAGAATGATCATAATGATCGAAACATGCCATAAGAGTTTCTATATTCAATAAAAGTGGTATTTTGCAAAGTAAAGTGTTTTTGTTTACTAATATCAAATTCGTCATTTGTTGGGGCGCTCCTGTCTGTTGTAATAATAGTTTAGGCAATCGACTTGACTTGACGGCAAAGACATTGCATAAGTTTGTCAAGTCTCAAGACCTCAAAACTTAACAAATTCTCACACGTTTAAGAATGGTCATATTGACCGAAACATGTTGTAAGTGTTTCTATATTCAATAAAAGTGGTATTTTGTAAAGTAAAGTGTTTTTATTTACTAATATCAAATATGAAATAATATAAAGTAACACTCAAATCTATTAAATGACGAATTAATTCGAAACCTCGTTTATTTAGGAATAAAAACAAATTGAATTCAATGGAAATTGCAAGTCGATTCATAGCGTTAGCGCCAATCGACAACCCCGCAAAACAAAAATGGATCTACGCGTTGAATTTAACGCCAGTGGATCGAATGCGAATGACAGAATTGTGTCAAAAAACCACCGATGAAACGGACAGTCCATTTCCGGAAGAATATCTACGTGAAGATATCACAACAGATATTGCAAAAGGCCAACAAAAACACGGCGTACAATATTTTTACGATATGAATGCGCAAGAAGACGACGATCGTCGAAATAAACGGAAAGGGGATCATCGCCAGAATCGAGAAAAACGGCCCAGGCCAGAATTTGATCAGAGTGAGTAAAAATCTTTTCGGCCCAATTAGACAAATGAGTTGCCTACTATCAAAATTTACTAATTCCACTTTATAAAGATCATGGGAAATCGCAAAAAACCATAACTGGAACCAAAAAAGATGATTCGTACTATTATCAAAAAAGAAAATTATCGTTTTACCCCTTTTTTAATCAAAATTATTTGAACTTATTTGGTTTTGATAGTAACATTTATATAAAGTGCGTTTTAAAACAGAAATTATAAGGGAAATTCATTAAAAAAAAACTTGATTCAGCAATATTGGATGTATCAGGGTTAGACGATACAATTTGTTTTGTAATATTATAAACTATTTTCATTTTGTCACTTAAAACCAAAGTGCTTACTTAGTAATTCATTTACATCTACGATTTCATTATTTAAAATTTTAGATAAATACTAAAATACAAATTTTACGTGAAAACATAATTTTATACTTCGTACGTCCCGCATATCAGTGAAAAAATTAAAATTTGAACGATTAAAATTTAAAATATAGGTTATGTATGGGTATTTAGCAGGATTTATAAAGTTTTCAATGTAATTTTAGCAGGATTTGAAAATTATGTTATATTTCAGTTGCAGATTTCTTTAGTAAGCAGTTAAAATTACAACAAAAAATATTAAGGGGCATATGCCTTGTTGCATTTAAAAATTAATGGCCCTAAAAAATCAAAAAATTCGAAAAGTGCATTTAGTAGATTTTGATACTAGGCGATACATTAATAATGAATTACTTTTTTTTTGGTCTTTAGTGAAATGCTGGTTTTGCCTTGGAAGTCCTAACGTCGAGAAACATCTAGTTATCAGTATAGGCAACGAAAGTTATCTGGCGCTTGCCAAAGGCGGTTTAGTGTCCGAACACGTGTTAATTCTACCAATAATGCACTATCAGGCGACCGTTGGAGCGCCGGAAGCTTGCCTCGAAGAAATCGATAAATTTAAAAGCGCATTGAAAAAATATTTCGATGAAAAAGATGAAGTTCCGGTGTTTTTCGAGCGAAATTACAAAACGTCCCATCTACAAATACAAGTTATCCCAATCCCGAAACGGGCACAGCGCGAACTCAAAGAAATCTTCATCGACGAAGCCAATGGTCATGGATTTGAGTTAAACGAACTCGATTCATCTAAATCGATACAGGAAATTTTCCCAAAAGGAACACCCTACTTCGTGGTTGAGCTACCCGGTGGACAAATACTCTATACACGAATAAAGAGTAATTTTCCGTTACAATTCGGGCGGGAAGTTCTGGCAAGTGGCCCCATTTTGGATTTACCGGATCGTATCGAATGGCAAGATTGTAAATTAAATGAAACTGAAGAGTCCGCTTTAACTCAACAGTTTCGAAAACGGTTTGAACCGTTTGATTTTACTACGTGATAATTTTTGCAAAAATTTATTTTTAATAAACTGGTTTTCCAAAAAGCGATAAGCGACTTTTTTCTCTGAACCATTTTCGAACACAAATTTGAGTTAATAACTCATGGAGACTAATATCTACGACAAGAATTAAATTGATAGTTGATTTTTTAGTTCCGAAATTGAACATGAAGTTCTCTCACTCTAATGGCTTTGGTCTGGCAAGGTCTCATTCCATATAGAAGCCCTTTATGTAGACAAATATCAGTTTGATATAACCTGAATTTGCAAATTTAGGCATACTACATGTTGATATGCTATGTCAATTGCATAAAAATACAAGTTTGAAATATGTAAAATGGTTGTGTTCCATTTATTACAGAGAGACGTTGTCCGCTAGAGACACCTACGGCGATATAGAAAATCTATCGTTTATTTTTATTTACAAAATGGGACATAGAACTTTTTCATTCGAATGTTTTTGTTTCTAGTCAATTCACAAAGGGACCGAGCCTGAACTATAGACGGCAGCACTACCGTTGATAGTGGCGCCTTTATGTGACATCAATGAGAAATGTTATGTGTAAATGTTACTATGGTCAGTGAAAAGAGACGGATAAAGAACTTCAATCTTGTGTTAAATTTATGGACAGTTTCAGAGCATCCCAAACCGCAATGTTGGCACCACATCTACAGATGGCAGTGCTACGCAGGCAAGCAATACGCACTGTTGTCTTGATATCTTGATAATTGTACTTTTGAAACAAGAAATTTATTTATGGAAGAAAAATGGAAATATACAAATTGAAATATACGTTCCCTACCTCTTCCTGTTAAACTGAACCTCCGCCTGACAACTTAAAAACGTCTGAGCCTCGATCGTTCTGCCATCTAACAGAAACAAATCGACTAAAATTTTCGTCCACATTGGCCCATAAGAATTAAACTTCTATTATACGTCTCTCTTCACTGCTATGGTGTTACACTTTCTAAACAAAATACCTAATTATAAAAAATATCATAAATATCTATGTCATTCACACAAAATGTTTCTTTAAATTTGACACCAGATGGCAGTAATGTTGTCAAGCTCGTCTCTTTTGGGATTTGAGAATCGTAAAACAATACGCGAACTAATGACTGCCATATAGTTGGCAGTCTAAAAATCTCTTTTAAATTGAAAATACTTTTATTCGATTGGGAATCATTTGCGAAAATTTAGGAATATAATTTTTTTATTTAGGACATTATAATTAGTGAGTAATTAATTAGTCTTTTTTTAGCGTATAGTTAGCAGACATGAAAATAAAAAATATTTAATTTTACGTTATTTGATAGTAAATAGTTTGGGAAGAACATTAAAATTAATCACACCATTTGGGAATTCATAATTAATTAATTATGCCGATTTTTCTGTTTACGATTTTACATGTACAATATATTTAATGACTGACGCCACTGACTAATATGGCGGCAAAATTCAAACACTTTTGTATGTTAAAATTATGAATTATTTTTCGAACTGTAGGTACTTCATTAGTATGTTGTATATTATAACTATAGACCGGATGAAATAATTTTTCACAGGACCGGCTTAACGATTTCAGTGTAATACTGTTAGACTGTTTGTATTTATGTATGAGTCTGCTACAACAGAAATAACAGAATTCTGAAAATTTACTGAAATTCAACATAGAGAAGCAAAAACTTTTTAGAAAAATTTTATTATGTGAGATTTATATCAAAAATAAAATGGGGCCCCAAATTTTGTTGAATTAAAGTTTTGCAATATTTATTTGTCTAACTAGCTGGCAGGTACATATAAAACAAAATTTATTGTCTTGCGGCTGTCTTTCAGCATCAATTGATAAACAAACTCCTTATCTCTTTTTAACTTTTTAAAATTTTATATATGTACCTTGTTTACAATTTTTTAAAATTTTTAGTTTTCTTCATAGGTACATACACATGCAATGTAAATCAAGCAATATTTAATCTAGTTGTACATTTCATTCAAACCCATAAACAAAACATCATTTTGATGACATCGTACGTGTTGTACGTATAAATATGTACGTATGTATTATTTGTATTTTTAACCACAGATACTATTGATATTAGAATATTTGTATGGACCATACAATTTTTTTTTAGATATTATTTTTTTGAAGCAAAATCGTCATATTGATTAACACTTTTGATAATCTACAAACACAGAATACCTACAAACTATCGATGGTAATGAATATTTTTTAATTTTTATGTGATTTTTGTTGTAATTTGAGAGTATTTATTAATAAATGTTCTAAAAATATTTATACTAACAAATATAACATCAGTTAATCTAGAAAAATTTTAAATCCCCTCTTGTTTAACCATCCATATTCGTCAACACTTCAGTCACTTTTCATTTTCATAATATAGATTGTGTATATAAGTGTATTCCCACTATTTATTCAATGCTCAAAAGTATATACAAAAAAAAAATATTAGTTAGCAAAAATGAAATAAATACCTCTATAATATTTTATTAATTATTAGATAACACATGATTAACGTTACATCTTCTTTTCTTAATATGTATACTTTTATTTGTGTATAGTTTGTTGGCAAGATATACTAGTTTTGTATGAACATTTTTTAAGGAAAAATTAGTAATATTTTCTAAAACATATGTTAATTCGATTTAATTTAATCAGTTTATGTATGTATGTATGTAAAGGAACATTATTTGCTCTAGCAGACTCATACATAAATACAAGCAGTTTAACAGTATTACACTGAAATCGTTAAGCCGGTCCTGTGAAAAATTATTTTATCCGGACTATAATTATAACATAACTTTTCAATTCATACTTTTCGTCAATAAAATTATGTAAAATGTAAATATACAACATACTAATGAAGTAGAGTTCGAAAAATAATTCATAATTTTAACATACAAAAGTGTTTGAATTTTGCCGCCATATTAGTCAGTGGCGTCAGTCATTAAATATATTGTACATGTAAAATCGTAAACAGAAAAATCGGCATAATTAATTAATTATGAATTCCCAAATGGTGTGATTAATTTAAATGTTCTTCCCAAACTATTTACTATCAAATAACGTAAAATTAAATATTTTTTATTTTCATGTCTGCTAACTATACGCTAAAAAAAGACTAATTAATTACTCACTAATTATAATGTCCTAAATAAAAAAATTAAATTCCTAAATTTTCCCAAATGATTCCCAATCGAATAAAAGTATTTTCAATTTAAAAGAAATTTTTAGACTGCCAACTATATGGCAGTAACTAATGATCAAAAAAATAAATGTGAGAATTGGGTTTTGATACTTCTAAATACAATTTGGAATATATTGTTTCATAATTTACTGTTTTGAGCTGTCAAATTTAGTCTAATTGTAGTAGTTCTTCCACTCATCAATAGATGACGCCCCCATTTAATTTACCAGCACTATCAACGTATGTAGTAAGTATTAAACATTTTGGGATACTTTACCTTCTTGAATCACTAGGTACCTGTTGATATTGGGTGAGGTAAGAAAAAATAAAAAAACAAATTTAAAATATTGAAATGTTTATATTTACATATTAAATAATAGAGCAAATATACCGTACTGAGACATAACTTTTGATTATAATATTGTGAAGCTATGCGAGCAGTACTGACTAGATATCTACTTAACAAAGAAATATTTTTTGTATTTTTTTGGCATTTTAAATTCTTGTACATGAATTATCAATAATAATCAATCATTTTGAAAACAAAACATTAAAAAAAACAGTTTTACTGGCGTTTGTAAGTATATGTATATAAATTAATAGCAATATTGGAATGTAATCATATTAATAATATCCATTATATTAAAGAATATGCTTCTTAAATCAAAATATAACAGATCAAATGAAATTTACTAGCGAATTTTTACAAAATACAAGAAAATATATTGTACCGTTATTTTTGGCGCCCAACGTGGGGCGTCAAAAATTATATTGACGCCTCACGTTGGGCGCCCAAAATAACGTGTTATATTTCACTGTATTTTACAAAAAAACCTACCGAATTTCAAATATTATTAATTCTCTATGAATTGTCGGCCATTTTGACTTAGATTACAAATTGCATGATCTGTTATAATTTTGTAAAATATGTTATAAAAACAAAAAATATATTAAATTATAATAAATAAAATAATTATAAATGAAAAAAAAGGAAATATTTTGTTATAAATTTTAATATAAAAAAAAAATTAAACTGCATTTTTAACGGACAGTTTAAAAAATAAGCGCATTTTAAAATTACCATGTGCAAAAAAATATAATTTAAACATATTTACAAAAAAAAAGCAAAATAAATTACTGTTTCAGAAATTTGAAAAAAATTCTTTGGTTTTTTTTTTTGAAAAATTTATGTTGGCATTCTGCTAAATGTGTCTATATATGTATATTGTGTGTATAGTGTGTCTCGGAAACAACTCTTAACTTACATCTATGTTCTCATTGTATAAAAAAGTGGAAAAATTAGGCGGTTTTTTTGAAAAATATTTGGAGGACATTTCTCTTTCTTACTTTCACCTTAATTATTAATTATTACGAACACAAAATACGAAAATATAAATTAATTTTACAAAAAATTTATGCAAAATTATTTGTGCTTGAATGATTTACAAAAGAAACGAATATATTATAACCTTAATTAAATATATTTTTTTTTTTTTTTTGATAAATATTTTTTATTTCTTACGAGTAGTAAAATTTTAACAAATTTTGGCATTCAATTTACGAATACATTATTCGGTTTTTTAACTTAGTCTATAAATATTTACCACAGTTCAAAAAGTTTATAAAAACAATGATTCAAGACTAAATTGTTGCTTTTTTAACAATTCCTAATATGGTTTTCATTGATTTAAATGTGCGCGCAGGCGTACTGTAGCCCGAACATAAACAAAATTGGATTAACTGAGACTCAAAAAAGTATGAGATTTTTGATGAAAATGTATAAAAAAAAAAAAAAATTCCCAAAGATTCTAGAATTATTAACATTTTTACTTGGTGAAAATATAAAAATGTTTTCTTTGTCACTTGTCACAATCTAAAACACTCAAAATTTTACGAAAATTATATTCGGATAAGTCAACAAAGTGCTTCCTTACTGAAAACGTGGTTTTTCAATAACGAATTTATCTAACAATACGCCAACTAGTGATAAAAAAAAGTAACTACCAATGAATAGGTTTGTATCTAAGATTTTGAGAATTTACAAAATGTTGTGCGTTTTAGCTTGCGAAATATTCCAATAAGCATATTTTTTGAATTATTTCTTCATAATAATTTATTGTCTTCAAATAAAAATGGACAATCCTAAACTGTTACCACCGTTTCTTTAGCTGTCAAACTTCAACCTCGGTAGTTTTTCCATTCGACACCAGATGGCTAAACATTAAAATTCAATAATTGATTATGTTCTACGTAAGACAAACAATTTTCTTTTTGTAAATTTGTGAAAATTTTTGGATTTTTCATTTAATCGTCTAAACACGCTAGCGAGTTATATTGTTACGATTATAGTTTTCATAAATTTTTAATTTTTTTTTTTTTTTTAAATCGGCTTTCCAATTTGTTGCGCAAAATGACAAAGAAAACATTTTCGTATTTTCGAAAATTATTATTCAATTCCATTTTTGACTATTGCATAAACAACAATTGTGTGTACAGTACCCTATCAAAAAATTCTCACCAAAAATATTTTATTGATAACATTAATACTGACGTGAAGTGGTCGCGTTTCTTTGATAATTTTTATTGTCTTTTTGATAAGATACTGCCTCTGTCTGTCTAGGATATAAAAATTTATTATTTATATAAATATATATTATCAGAGAACAAGCATTTATCCGATAAACCTAATAACCAAAGTTGATCTAATTCTTTTTATAATAATATTAATATTGAATATAGTTTTTAATTCTAAACGAATTTTTACTAATTTCATAACAATTAATTAAACAACATACGTCCTAAATCGAACACAGCTACATATTTGTTCCTGCTATCCTCACAAGCCAATTAATTGAGTAACTTCACGGGACTGGCAACAGTCTAGAACGTACTGACATCTGTTCGTAACATTTTAAAGCAATATGTGTTTAAAACGTCACCAACGTATATCAGCACTAATCTATCTGTATCCGTGTAAAGTCACCCACTAAGTTTCCATAATTCAATCCAACACGTCTAACAAAAATTCAAAATGGAGGATGATTACATCAATCAAATTAATAATAAACACAAAATTCTTTAATCAAAAAACAATATGGTTTGTTCACAAAAAAATGTCTGTCGCTGCCGTTTATTCGATTAATTCTATCATGATTTATATGTGCGTATGACGTCACGTATTACGGCGCGACACAACGGACAGTGACCGCCCCCCTTGCCGCGCCACTGTTGGACGGCACAATTGTAACACATGCACATATGTCCGCACATGTACAGTACGGAATCGATGGGATTCTCGTAGCAAATTGTACATTCGACACCGGTGCTGGTCAAACCGATGGTTAGATCGTTGCGTCCTTTGATTGTGTTGTAAATACTACTGCCCGAAATTGGCTGAAACAGATCAAAAAATAATAATTAACAATTATTGGGTGGTAATAGTTTTATTGGTGACGTAAAGATTTTCACTCGCGCCTCTGGTGGTAAAATTTGAATTAGTATCAAGAGAAAATATACGTTTAATTAAATAATATATATTTCTATCGACAATTAAACGTATACAAAAATTATTACTTGATACAGCTTCTAATTTAAAAAACCAGAGGTGCTCGTGTAATCTTTGCGTCGATCGATTTGAAACATTTCTATACCAACTTAACGTGTACGTATATTTTTCTTTTGATACTAGTTCTAATTTTACCACTAGTGGCGCACGTGTAATCTTTACGTTGCCAATATTGAAAAATTTATTTTAAAATGTTATTACTGAAGGAATAATTTGTGAGTTTCCATTTTTGTCTTTTATAGTTCTTGTGGTTTCTAAGTTATGATACAAACTTATTTTTTTTTAAGAGGAACTTATAATTAGAAGTCTTTGTAATTGAAAGAACTCTCAAGTAGACAATGAACTATCAACTTTCTGGATATTTATTTCTGCTGGTTACTCTCAAATGGACACGTACCCTAATAGCAGTGTTGATATACTCTGTTAAATTTGTTGAGAATATTAAATGTTATTCATAATATTCTTCGAAATAGAATTGAATAATTCATAAAACACCTATTTTGGGTAACTGTGCTTAATGTGTTAAGCTGTTATTTTGTCAAAAATTTTGGATTTGCTTTTTTTTTTATTTCACGCACATTCTATACATATATTTAACAAAGTATATACACACCTAAATATCATTCAACTATAGTGAGGTTTATGTATTGAATTAAAAAATTAAAAATGTAAATACTTTTCAATGGGTTAATGAATATGCACCAAATTATTAAATTGACAATTATTTTGATTGCTATATGAAAACCAGTGTTGAGCGTGACATCTGTATTTTAAAAGATAAACTACTTGATTCAATTGTTGGTTCGTTTCCTGACTAAAAAAAAGTAAAAACAATCTCACAAAGAGTCAAAAATTTAAATTTGAAAAAATTTTTTTCTTTCATTTATGTTTTCTATTGATACATTTAATCAATTTTATTAACAAATTAATATATTGTGTCATTTAAAAAAAAATAATTTCGTATCATAGCTCAAAAACTAAAGAAGCTATAACCCACTGGTCAACAGAACTCAAATTACCTCGATATATGTATTGCTGTACGTTGAAAGCATGGTACCGGTTAACGATGCCGGTACAGGCGCGGCGTTGGCTGTTACGTGTGGGGGTAACACGACAGTGGACGACACCGGACACGGTGCCACGGGCGTTGTCATACTGGTGTGGTGGCCGCCATTGTTACCGTGCGAATTATGATGCGACGACGACGACGTGCCGGCCGCCTGGATATGTGCTATTGAATTCTGCGTCGTATGATTATGATTGATAGCGGCCGGAGCCACCGTGGGGGCCGCTATACTATTAACTGCACCAACACCCCCAACACCGCCACCACCACCACCACCGCCGCTGGTCTGCTGTTGCTGTTGATGATTTAACATGTTCGAATGTGACGGTGGCAGATTGACAACGATAACAGCGCCACCGTTTACGTTCGGTTGAAATTGGACATCGTTTGGCGTTACGCAACAAACGCGCGAACTGTTTACAGATGCCGCCGATGAGTTGCGTCGCGCTTCCGTCTGTCCGTTGATACTATTCATTGACTCGGACGCGAGTGAATTACTACACCTGGGTCGCACCGGAGAAATGTGTTGCGGGGGACAACTCAGTACGCGTATCTTTTGCGTTGATCCATAAATATCGAGAAATGCCCACAATTTTAACGTTTGATCCACATGCATCACAACCGTCGCCGGACCACCATTTTTACTAATTTGAACTTCACCGGTAACCGTGACACAAAAACTCAATTCATCGCCGCGTTGAGGATTACTCGCCACATCTTTACTCACCACCCAATATTCCGGACGATCCAACAACAGATCCGAATCGTCCGGCAGATCGCTCTGCTGTAACGTGGCCGGATCGCATGACGTCAATCCGAGCGCCAGTGCACCCACGTACATTGTTTCCGTTGCGAGAATTTGTACGACGAGACGTTCGCCCAGCTGTAACGGGCGTGCCGTGAACACGTAACCCTGACAAAATTCTACATCGTTTCGCGACGCCACACACCGATCGGCACTGAACCACACGTTGCGACCACGCGTCCGATGGAACGGCACCGGATGAAACACGAGGCCAGGCGGTTGACATCGCAGCGGTGGAAGCGACAAGTCCCGTTCATCGCCGACCGATTGCTGTTGCTGTTGCGGCTGAATATTCATACTCTGCATCGGGACAATAAGTCGATCCACATCCTCCGGCGTGCTATCGTAACTATTCGATTGAATGAAATTTTTCCGTGAATTATTTAAATGATGACGCACGTCAACAAATTCGACAGCCGTTGAATTGCCGTACACATCGATCAGCGCCCACAGTGGGCCACGTGTTTCCACACCACTGAAAAATATCCCTTTCTCCTCACCGTTAATACCAAAATGGACGTCACCCGCTGACGTGACATAATAAAATAGAACTGTATCACGTTCACAGAATCGTTCCGCGAGCGCCTTCGCCCAATAACCCGGTTTATTTGTGAGATCTGGACACGCATACTTTGGTAGAGTGTATCGTAAATTGGCTGGATCGTTGTACGTGAATCCAAAACGGATCACGCCGCTCCAATTATTCGATATTTCGATAAATTTCAAACAGACTTTCTCATTTATTTTCACTGGCCGTGCACTAAACGTAATTCCTTTACAAAAACTCTCGGCACGTTTCGCGATTGTACCGTCACGTGATATACGTATATTGTCACCGTGCACCTGATGGAACAGGAGGGGTGGTAAATTGTTCGTTCCGAAGTTTCCCGACGTCGATCGTGGAACTGTAACAAAAAGAAACGGGATCATATTAATCGAAATACGTTGCTGAAAATATACAGGGTGTAAAACAAATAACTCTCGTCCTTTTGTGGGTTGACTCATAGCACCCTGTAGACACTAAAACCGCAGGAATTTTTTCGGAATTAACAGTCGCGTCACCCTTCAAAAAGATCAGAGTTATTTCCCTTACACCCTGTATATATATCCTCAAAAGGATAACTTATTTCCCTTACACCCTGTATATATATACAGGGTGTAAGGGAAATAACTCTTATCCTTTTGAGGGGTGACGCCACTGTTAATTCCGAAAAAATTCCTGCGATTTTAGTGTCTACAGGGTGCTATGAGTCACTCCACAAAAGGATGAGAGTTATTTGTTTTACACCCTGTATGTTTCAGGGTTTTGAAAGAAAAAATCTTGGAATCCTTTTCATTTCGTCATGTCTGTTCGTCCGTCCGTTTGTTTCTACATTTTTCGGTCTATAAATTGGAAAATGGGGAATAAAATTTTTCGAAATGGTTCGAAAAATGAGATTCTTTTATCATTTTTTATTTTATTTTTAAGTCTAGTTTACAAAATACCGAATTTCAGGAGTGAGGTTTTTCCTATCCTCATCAATTTTTGAAAAAAAAAAATACGAATATTACCTAAATTGTGTTGCCAAATTTTGGAAAATTTCAAAATGGACTCTGAAATCCCCCAACAGGAAATGAAATTTTGCATCAAAGTTTGTTTTCGTTCTACTGGGGAGTTTAAACTAAAGGGAAATGTTGGATCGGGACCGCATAAAAAAGAAGTCTCATAGAAAAATACATAACTCAAAACGCTTAAAACCTCAAAATTTCCTTAGAAGTTTCTTTTCTAAACAAGATAAAGCATTAATTTACACATTGAGAACATTTTACTTCATTTTTATAATATTATAAAAATTGCAATAAATATATTTGCAAAAAAGAAAACTTAATGACGCGATAACTTATATTCTTATGTAATGGTGGGTACTGATTAAATGCTTAAAAACAGTCAATAAGTAACTTGATCGGAAATTAATATTCAAACTTCTTACTTTTTGTTACTTTCAATTCTTAATATACACCTTTATGGGCATTTTATGATACTGTAGCTACTGAGGAACCCTGATTTAGTGCGTGTTCAATACACACTTGGTGAAATTTTTTCTAATAGTTGTACGGTTCTGCTTGGGAACTGAAATTTGTTGCGTAATTTCGTTAGGTATTTTTTCTTTTTTTAAATTTCACAATGAAAGTTGAAAACCAGAACATTTACAAAAAAAAGAAATGGTGATTGGGACATTCTCTCATTTATTTACCCAAATTTATATTCACCCTAATATAAGTAATAATCTTTATTCTTCCTTCAGCAACTGTCCTCCGGACCATAAAAATATATATACTCACTCTAGTCCAGGTGTATACTCATGTGCAAGATGTCTATTATACAACATAAATTTCATTCGAACATCTGCTAAACATACGCAGGTATAAAACTTACACTCCCCTCTAGCCCAAAATGTATATGTATGGTGTATTTAATAAAGTAACAATGCATATGTATTTATAAAAATAATTATCAGCATTAACCATATTTTGGCTTTGAGGATCACACAGACAGCAGTTTTTGATAAAAATAAATTTGTTTCAAAAATATGACTCAAAACTTCTACAATTAGATCTTAAAAAATTGCTTAGGATTGTGTAAGGACTGTAAGGAAACATTCATAATCATTTTGTATTAAAAAAAATTTAGTCGTACGAAAAAAAGCGTTTTTTGGCAATTAAAAGGTGGTTTAAGAAAACTATCAAATTCTGTGTACCAATGTACTACTGATTAATATCGTCAAATAATTTCAAAAAGTTTCAAATTCTGGAAGATTGTGAATCACTAATACCTCGTTCGCACCAAACCGTTTAATAGTTAGTGAATACTAACAAGTAGCAAATAGAATGCATTAGAAAAACAGAAGAATACATAGCTGTGGTAGGTCTATATATAAGTATGTAAAGTAACAGAAATAAATAGGCTATTTACAGTTTTTAAATAGTATATTGTGCAATAAGTGCGGGAAATTGTCGATTGCCCACGAAAGCAAAGCTGAGCGCACGAACGTAGTGAGTGCGCTCATTCGCTTGAGTGGGGCAATCGACAATCCCGCACGAGTTGCACAATCTATTTTTTATTACGAATTTCACATATTTTTTTTTTCTATTATTATCACTATTTTTGACATTTTTATTACTTTTTAAAATAATATTTTTAAGTGTTCGTCTTTTTTTTTCTGAATTAATTATCGTTTAAATTGCTTTGTTGGTGGTTTCTATAGAAATAATTATGAAATATTTATTAAATGAAAAATTAAGAGGCGGCTTTGCGTGCTTTGATTAAATTTTGCGTGTTTTATTGTCAATTTGCGTGTGGAAAGTAACTTTCCACACGCAAAAAAGTATGCGGGAAGAATACAGTGGGCAAACAGCTATTTTGCGTACAGAAATGTGTGCGCCAAATTAGTACTTCTTCCGCATGAGTAATAAAAAATTATTTTTCGATACGGTAACAGTCTATTTTTGGGTATATTTATAATTACAAAATACCCCTGTCGCAGTATCCTGCATAACATAGCGAATTTCCGTTTACAAAAATTCGTTTTTCTCGGAAACTAGTTGACATAGAATGATAGTTCAAAAACCATTTTTCTGATTTTTTCTCCACTTTTCAATGGTGTAAAAAAATTTCGCAAAAATTTCTGAATAAGTGGAAATTTTGGCAAACTAAGGCATCGGACGTGTCTGTCTAACGAACTTGTCCAACGGTTTAGGGATTCCAACATTTTCACCAAATTTCGTAAATATATATATACAAATTTTAGTGAATATTATTTTCGGTTTCTAGGG
This sequence comes from Brachynemurus nebulosus, assembly GCA_035578155.1. Taxonomy (NCBI): domain Eukaryota; kingdom Metazoa; phylum Arthropoda; class Insecta; order Neuroptera; family Myrmeleontidae; genus Brachynemurus; species Brachynemurus nebulosus. The sequence goes on along the minus strand of JAPWDM010000006.1, from coordinate 9,928,450 downwards.
ACCTTAAAACAGATTTCTGTCATAGTCCTGGACTCAAGTCGCGTCATGACAGTGGCCGTAATAGCTGCATTTGCGATTCGAAAATTCGCTAAAAACACAGTAATTTGTATCGGAAACGAAATCGGATTCCAAGGTGTGACTGAAATCGAAAGTTTTGGCATTTTTGAAGTCATAACTCTTATAATGACAAAACATCCAACTGGTATACTATTTTGACAGTTGATACAGTTTATACGGAATTTTTGACGTGCCTCCGACGTGTTGGGTGAGTTACTTAGGTTTCACTTGACGCCTTATCACGTCACTGACCGTCAAACAGTTTCTTCTAATATTTAATTAACAAGTAAGTGAGTACTCCTTTGTAAATTACATACCCAAGCAAATCTAAGCAACTTTTTTTTGTTCATCTGACCTTCAGTTTCGCCACACAAGTATGAAATTGAATTGACTTAAGTCATCAATTTAAATAAATTCGTATTATTATTTTTATTTCAACAATTTTAAAACAACGGGGGCTTATGCATGGCGATCGTAAGTGAAAAAAATTATATAAATTTGAAAAAATGTTAATTTAGTATTAATCAAGAAGTTACTCAAGCATAATGTGCGTACAAATGTTATAGAACACATTTTGGGGCACGTGTACTTGACTAGTAAGCATGAAAATGATATTGTATGACAAGAAAGAAACCAATAGAATGGTTGGTGTCTGTAACATTTTTAAGTCTTATCTCGCAATTTTTTTTTTAAATATTATTCATGGAGTTATGCATTTTTATATATTACACAAACGACGGATCGTATTTTAATATGGCAACAAAAATATTAAATTACTATCAAAGTTTACATATATACACGTATTCAAAGAAAACTGTTGCATAATCAGATTGGAATCTTTTATTTAAAATATAGTACTATGAATATTATATTTCGTGTAAAAAAAATGTATTTGAATTTATCATAAATTCGGAAAAACTGAATCGGGACAAACCGAAAAAAGTTATTCATGAACTTGATTTAAAAATACTATGGACGTAAAGAACGAACTATAGTAAAATAATCATTTTTTTGGGTAGCAATAGTGACTAAGATTGAGGTTGAATGAAAAATATTAATAAAAAATCAATTTAAATTGACGTGCTCAAACAGTGCAATTTTTTTCTTCAAAACTTTTATTTGGAAGGGGTGAGTAGAAACAGTGCGTGGGTTAATAGGAACGGTATGTTAAGTATAAAGGCACGAATGTAGGGTGTTTAGAGATGGACGAATAATGTATCGGAACATAGAAAAGAGCACTTTCAAGGTTGTGAAATTACAATATGACATTTCTAAACTTTTTAAACTACATAAAAATTATGAAGTGTTGTACAGAAGAAATATTTTCAAAAATTTTTGGTTACAGAAAATGTTTTCTATTCAAAATTTAAAAAATTATTATTACACTATTCACTCCGCATCTAATGGCAACGCTTTTAACAACCTTGTATAATTAGGGGTGAGGACGGAAAACGATGTAGTGAAATCAGATATTTTATCAAATATTATGTAGCAATACCTTCGAGCAATACTCTATAAAAATTGAAGAAGAGTAGTAAGTAGTTTAGGTAAGCATCAACCACCACACAACACAGCCTCATTCAACTTGTTTAGGTCTAGCGATTACAGACGGAAGTAAGAGACCGGATATGTTCTTGTTCAGTTATATTTATGTACGTGTATGCGTACATACCATTATAATTTCACTCCGTTTGTAATCCGTATCTCATTATTATTAGTAATTTTCTTTCTGTTTTTACAAACCAATAAATATTCATTAGAGCTTGAATCCTTTATTTGTTAATGTTTTAAACGAACTACAGATAAAAATAATTATCAAAATAAGAATTAGTTAAACTTTTAAATATACATATCGTTTGTTTGATGCGGTTTATACGATTGCAGTGGGAAACTTTAATAAAATATAGAAAATATTTTCTTTGTTATTTTTTACTGATAAAAATAACTGATAATATTTCGAGTCGACTTTTGAGTTTTAACCCATCATCAGAAACAATATTTTAGTTTGAATAATAATTATTCAACAAACACATATAACAATTTTTTTCACCAAACTATTCAGACTAACGAAAATTCTGGCAGTTTTCCTGTAACCTATAATTTAATACCAATACTAACCCTACTAATAGTACTAATGTGTGACTTTTAACTTTAAAAACTAAAAATTCAGAAAGAAACTATATCTTTATAACCAATTCATCAAAAGAATTTGTAAAAATGGGTTTGGAATTCATAAAAGTAGCTTTTTTAAACGCAACAAAAAAAAAACCTTACAAGATTTTTTTTTGAGGGCCAAATTTACCCCCGGATAAAAATATTTCATAACCTTTGATTATCGAATTATACATATATGCGTTACAAAGACCTAACATCATACCAAATTTCAAATTCTTACGTTACGGAATTTTCGTGAAAAACGTCTGTGGGCGCAAGATTCCGTTTTTCTTTTTAAAACACGCAACTCTAAAAATATTAAAAATTTTAAGAAAATTATAATCGGTAATGTTTTGTACAGCATTGAAAGTATAAGTCAACAATGTTTCAGTGTTGAAGTAAATAAATCGATGATTAATATGGGAAAATAAAAAAATTACAATATTAATAGATTTGAGCGTTACTTTATGGTATTCCATATTTGTAAATAATAAACAAATATTTTACTTTGCAAAATACCACTTTTATTTTTGAAACAATATTGTCACAGTTTCAAAAATAAAAGTGGTATTTTGCAAAGTAAAATATTTGTTTATTATTTACAAAAAAAATTACATATAAAGAACAGATATATCAACATTTTTTAATATGGAGTAAACCTTCCAAAAAAATGTTAACTGTCAAAAGACTACAAAATAAATATTTTTGTGAATGAAAATATTGTATAAGTTTATATAAAAATAATTTTACTTTAATTGCCGAAATGCTCTAATGATCACGGGCTACTTATTAAATCAACATTGTGGTCATGTTTGCGGTACCTAAGCACTCACTACTACTGAATGACCGCGTTGTACTTCACGTATTCAGTCACTCACTCACTCTATACTGACTGTACTACAATCTTTTTGTATTGTAATCTCATATAAACTGACAAAACAGGAATTACGCACTGTTGAATGAATGAAATACCTACTTATAACTACAACTACTTACGATATTCTTTAAAATTTTGATACAAAAATATTTGTTTTAACAAAAAAATTAATTTGTTTTATACAAAGAAAAAAAATCAATAAACTTTTACTTGATTTGAAAGAGAAATTATTTTTCACAAGAGTGCATGAACGGCGAGACACAAATTGGAGTTTGGCATTTACGCTATTTCAGGATTAAAATTTTTTTATCTCGATATATAAAAATGAATGCATTTGAAAAAAAACAATACCCTACACATTAGTAATGTGATCGAATAACATATTTTAATTAAAAATGTTTGTAGGCACGTGGTCATCAGGACACGGTGGGGAGGACAGGGGAATATTTTAATTTAATTAAATATAAAATTAGTTTTGAAATTCAATAGATGATGATACACTATTTAAATATTTATGTGTATTTCTAACAAGATAAATAGAAAGTATAATATATGTTATCAATTATCATAAAGTACAGTAGAATCTCGTGATTCATGGTTTTATGATAATTTTAAAAATTCGTCCCAGTGCGTGTTGGACATGCATCAAATCAAAGGTTCTCCAAAACTTAGTTTTTCAGTTTATCATAAAAATACATAAATATATTCGACAATGTTACTATAAGTGTCAATTACGTGATAATTTGGTTCTCTATATATGTATCTCATTAAAAGAGGGATATTTTCTTTAAAAGTGTTGAAGATGGGCCAGCGAATAAACACTTAGGCATGGTATTCGCCATTAGATAATACCGCAAAATATGCAATTCAGACAGAAATGAAAATTTTATTTATTTCCCCTTTTTTCCCTGATGATCTAAACTTGATATTTTTTTTTTTAAATACCGAAACGTCCCTCCGCTCCCTCAACAATTTTATTTACTTGACTGGAAAAAATTTGATCCTATAGTTTGAAAAATTTCAAGAGGGCTAGTGATGAGCAAATGCAAGACCAAGACCAAGACTTGGCAGTCTTGGTCTTGTTCTTGCATTAAGAATCTTGGTCTTGGTCTTGCTAGAGCAGTTTGAGTCTTGGTCTTGGTCTTGGTCTTGCAAAATGCAGTCTTGGTATTGGTCTTGGTCTTGGTATTGCTAAAAATCTTGCACTTTCTTGCATTTTTTTATTAGCGAATTTTTTCCTTCTAAAATCAGAATTTTTTCTCTTTACGGCATTAATTATACTTTTAAACTATTTAAATAATTTAGCAAGTCTTGCTTTTTTCTTGCTATAGTCTTGGTCTTGCTCACTTGAGTCTTGGTATTGGTCTTGCAGCCATACTTATAGTCTTGGTCTTGGTCTTGCAAAATGCAGTCTTGGTCTTGCAAAAAATGCAAGACCAAGACAACACTGCAAGACCAAGACTAATTTTGCTCATTACTAAAGAGGGCAAGGAGAAAAATTGCAATTTAAAGCTCAATATTTAGCAAACGGGTTAAAAAAAAATGAAAAATGGTTGGAAAAATGGCACTTTTTTCATTCGAAATCATGTACATACAAGGTTCCGTGTTCATAGGTCGAAAGATGTAGGAATTATGGGCAGTAGGACCGAATTGAAAAGTTATTGATTAAGTGGAAATTTGGCAAAAAACTAATTTTTTGCAAGAACAAAAACCATGTTCCTAGCATCCGACGTGTCTGACTAACGAACTTGTTCAACGGTTTGGCATTTCCAACATTTTCATCAAATTTCGTAAACCTAGGACATTTCGTTCGAGAGTTATCATGCGGACACATATATACATATATATATATATATATATATATATATATATATATATATATATATATATATATATATATATATATATATATATAAATTTTAGTGAATATTATTTTTGGTTTCTAGGGACCTCAAAACAAATTTCTGCCATAGTCTCGGGCTCAAGTTGCGTCATGACAGTGGCTGTAATAGCTGAATTCCATTCTGGAATTTCGTTAAAATGTAACGTTTTGATCGCCTGACAAAATAAATACTCATTTTTGACCTCTGAAACTTCTCGCAGGCCAGTTTTCAAAAACAAATTTGAATACAATTAAATAGCGTGTAACAGGTTGGAAAATTTTGAGAAAATGACTTTATAATATTTTAATAAAAATTAAGTAATTATATGTCTTTAAAATAAAATTATAACTGTACCAAATCTAATAATCCATAATATTTATCCATAATGGATGTTCGACTAGCGAGCGCTTCGTTTGTTCCATAATATACAACAAACAACAGAATAATATGTGAATGAATTGCTCTGTTAATGACCGTTTTATTATTGAAACGAACCAACTTACAGAAGCATAAAATTATTCGAGATAATGAGAAATAATTCAACTTACAAAGGCATATCAAACCAACACAATACCGAAAAGCCTACATATATATCTATACCTCTCACTGCTACTCACTATTTTTTCTTCATTTTAAATAATAACACGAGTATACCAAGTTTCATAAAAAATTAGACAATGGAATATACTATATTTTCGAAGAAATTTGTATTATTCAGCTTCCATTTAGAGTTATTTTGGTTATTTTTTAACCTTTAGGACTAATGACGAGCTTAGCTCGTCATACTCATTTTTAGAAAAAATTTAACTGACGAATGTATATTGTCTTATATCGGTAACTGAAGGCTGTACAGTAAAGAGTAATAGACAGTAAATAAATTAGGGATGTTTGGGAGGTACAATCGGAGATAAAAGTACATGAAATTAGAAATTCGTGAATAATTGCGTTGTATAATAAACTATGAGGTAAATAATAGTTATCTTTGTTAAATAATAGCTATCACTACAACTGATTGTACAATACATCAAACTATAGCTCTCAGCTGACTACAAGAGCTGAGTACATTCTGAGGATTTTTCGGAGAATTTCAAAATGCTACGAGACGATTGAAAATTTAGTAGAATGTTCCTCATTAAATACTAAGGCCCCTGTGAAAATTTCAAACCGATTCACTAAGCCGTTATAAAGTTATTAAAAAAAAAAACCTAATTTTACACGTAGATACTCTTATGGAAATTCGAAAACAGAACAGATTAAATAACTTTTTAACGGCTTAGTGAATCGGTTTGAAATTTTCACAGGGGCCTTAGTATTTAATGAGGAACATTCTACTAAATTTTCAATCGTCTCGTAGCATTTTGAAATTCCTCCGAAAAATCCTCAGAATGTACTCAGCTCTTGTAGTCAGCTGAGAGCTGTAGTTTGTAGTGATAGCTATTATTTAACAAAGATAACTATTTATTTACCTCATAGTTTGTTATACAACGCAATTATTCACGAATTTCTAATTTCATGTACTTTTATCTCCGATTGTACCTCCCAGACATCCTTAAGCAAAATGTACCAAACTTGCAAGCAATTATACTTATAGAGATATTAAAATATTTATCTAAAATATTGGAATATATGACGGTACTAAAGGGGTTAATCAAACACATTATGTAAAAAGTATATGTTCGGGAGACATTTATGTAAAGTTAAAGTGAGAAAAAGACTGTCCTAAATTTAATGAAATAGATTATACACGAACATAAATAACAATAATGAGTATGCATTTTATAAAATAGAATTTTTATACTGTTTATATCAAAGGTATTAAAACTACACAGAATACATCGGAGTCCTTAACGGTGGTGTATTTTATTACACTGAATACATCAGAGTCCTTAAGAGTGGTGTATTTTACAGGGGAGCACTAAATGGGGTATGGTCCGAAGCGGCAAATATTTCTACTAAAAGAAATTTTGTTATTTTGATAACAAAAATGGACAGTTTACATCCAAATTATCGTAATTTCAACAATTACTCTAATTTAAATCACTTCCATAAAGCCTGACTTGAGAAAAAGAAAATTTCTTGTAATTTGATTACGTCATCAAGTTTACTAAAATTTTTCAACGCCATAAAACCCGTAAATAAAATGATAGAATAATAAAATTGGTGGCGAATTAAAGGTTTTCGAAGCTGTTCTTTTCATTTTTGATAAAATCAGACATGTAATATTACTAGAAAATATACTTGTATTGAGTCAGTCATATTTATAAAAGGAGTTTCGTAATTTTGACAGAAGAAATGAAAAGTTCACACCCAAATTACCCTAATTCAAAACAATCGTCTTAATTCGAATCACTTTCATAAAGCTTGATTTAAGGAAAAGAAAATTTTTAATCTGATGACGTCGAAGTTTACTAAAATTTTTCAACGCCATAAAACCCGTAAATAAAATGATAGAATAATAAAATTGGTGGCGAATTATAGGTTTTCAAAGTTGTTCTTTTCATTTTTACCAAAATTACGATTGTAAGATTACTAGAAAAAAGACTTCTGTGGAATTAGTCATATTTCTAAAAGGAATTTCGTAATTTTGATAGCAAAAATGAAAAGCTCACACCTAAATTACCCTTATTTAACCAATTCAAATCACTTTCACAAAACTGGATTTGAGAAAAAAGAATTTTTTTAATTTGATAACGTCATCAAGTTCAACTAAAATGATCGAATAATGAAACAGGAAGCCATTAAAATACATAATGTGAATCAAAATCAAGAGACAGTAAGAAACTTAAACGTTTACTATAATAACTTTCTATGACAAAGATACTTTTTAATGGTTTTTAAGCATTTAATCAGTACATTGCATAAGAACATAATTTACTGCATCATTTAATTTTTTTACAGATGTATTTTTCAAAATTTTCATGATATTATAAAAATGAAATAAATGTAAATTAATGTTTTATCTTGTTTAGAAAAGCAACTTCTATTAAAATTGTGAGGTTTTGAGCGTTTTGAGTTATGTATTTTCGATGAATATATTTTTTTATGCGGTCCCTATTCACCGCACAAAAAAAGGTTCAACTGTAGGTAGGGCCACTAATAAACATGAAAATTTAACGGATTTTTTGAAATTCTAAAATCTCTCCAATTTTACTACTGATTTCAAATTTCAACTAGTTTTTAATCATTCTTTACGTAACAATCCAACATCCCTCAATGTTCAAATTTTTCTATATACCATTTTTAGCCACCCCCAATCTAAAAAAAAAAATAATAAATTATAACTTGACGGAAAAAATGCGCCATATGCATCGAATTTATGTGTGTGATGGAATTAATTTCAAACATTTGTTCAATACAACATCAGGATTAACGGAAAGCTCTAAAAGCTCACTGCTAACATGTAGGGAGTGCTGACACATGTCAACTACGACGGTAAAAACCTCTAAAGGATTACATACATGTATTTGTGCAGATATCTAGTCGGTGGTTTTAACGTATGAGGGTGGAAATTGTGTAGGATGACGTGTTACGTTATAACGAATTTTATTATTCTTTTGAGAATTTTCCGTTCGTGGACCAAATGAGTGAGTTTAATAGGAAAACTATTGTGTTGTTTATATTGTTGGGGCAGATTATTCGAGTTAACGTATTATAAAAGTAATTGTAAACCACACATTGTGACGTATACTGTAATTCCCATACGTATTTAAACCATTGGGAATATACCTTTTAATTTTTATTTGTTAAATAAATAAATAATCGATTGTTTGAATGCAATAATGCTATTTGAAAATTGCATTTTATTAAATTTATTTTAATTATTTTGAATGTAATTTATCGGAATTATTCTGTTTTTAGCGCCAATACTTTCATATTAATTTATTATGAAGTGGTTAATATGGTTAAGGATGCGTATCTTATTTGACTATTATCTTACTGTTGTTTTTTTTTTTAAGCTATAGTTTTCTTAGGAAAATTTTCAAATTTTGTGTACCGTAAAACCGTCTCCACCCGGTACTCGACAGATACCAGTAAAAACAAACAGTATCTACAAATAAATATTTTCATAGTAATCACTGCTATTTAATTTTTAAAATTACAAAAATTATTTTTTCAAATGCTTAGTAACAATTTAAAAATTGTATAATTTTTTGATAAATTGGCCACAGATTGCTGTCTACTGCAATAAAGAATTGAAATTTTACGGTTTTTCGTAAATTTCGACGGTTAGACAAAAAATTTTGCAAAACCCTTTCTTAGCGAGCGCCTACGACCCAATAGGCACCTACATGCCAAATTTCAAGTTTGTAGGTATTGTAGTTTTGGAGAATTTGTGATGAGTGAGTGAGTGGTATTTCTCTTTTATATATATATAGATGAAATTTTACATTGATTTTCTTTGTTTAACTATATACAGTAAATAAGTAATATTTTTCATAAGCATATTTTGAATAATAAGTACACATTAAAATTTGAAAATTTTTCTAAGAAAAACTATAAAACCCCGACAGAATTTACATTAATACAAGCAAAGGCGATTTTAAACAGTTAAACCAGACTATTTATTGTAATAATTTGTATATCTATATTAAAATAAATCTACATTTATAACAGCACTTTATAATTTCAATAATTATATATATTTATCATTGTATTTGTTATTATTGTATTCGCCTGTTAGGTAATAAGTATGAAGTTTTGATATCAGAGCATAAGAATGATTGTTCAGTTTTTTTTTTTACTAGAACGGAAGTTACGTAAATATCAGTTTCCTCTTTTAACTAACAACCATCACAACTGATGTATACATACATACGTACACACACACAGAAAAAAATGGCTGAATAGAAGATTTTTTTATTATTTAAATAGATAAACTATAGCACCTATTTCCCGTACTGTATCATTCACCCCTCCGTTCCCCCCTCTGTGTTTGTTCTATTTTTACTATTTTTATTTTAATTCATTTTTTCTCTCATTGTTATAGCATATTTAAACGTAAAGAGCAATAGAAGAATTATTGTGATAGTGCCTAGAGTTATGATCTTTTTAGGGTTCCGCAGAAACATCTTGGAACCCTCAGAGCCTCATCTTTGAATCTATGCACTATGCACATGGAATTTTGTATGTATACATATATGGTTAGGTATCGATCTCCATTAACCCTTTTATTTTAACCATAGGGGAAATTTTTTTTGCCTCAAAATGTCGGACCTTTTACTGCCAGTGATAGGTACGATATAAGGTTACAAAAAAAGAAAAAGAAAAAAAAAACAAAGATCCCAACAAAAAAAAGGGAATCCTAGGAATTTGCAAAATATAAATTATACTAAACTATGTTGATAAAATTGAACATTATTTAGAATTATACAGTATTTCGAAAAACCTGTCACAGATGTCGGCACCTGTACCAGTGAATATATACAACAGCATTTTGGGCCGCCATGTTCCAAGATGAGTTAACGCGTCTTAATCATTTAAAGAGTTAATATGCAGCAAAATTTTTTTTTCTTAATTTCTGAAGGTACTTTTTCATACTGAAAAACAGGGACAAAAATTTTAGGAATTCGTAGTTCTAACAACGAAATCTTTATGAACTCGTCATTTCTGTCATTGCATTAGGTGGTCTACCCGCACTTGATCACTTTGTAATAGTCAGTGCGGAATTAAAAACTCTTTATTGAAATTTTTTAAACTCATATATATAGAAAGTAAAAGATTTTGATAATCATATTATTAATAAATTAAAGCTTAATTTTAATATTAAGTATTGTAAAAACTGCTACTGAACTATGAAATCCTGATTTAATGCGTACCTAACACGCACTTGTCGAATTATTTTTTTTAACGTACTCAGCCGGGTAGAAATGAAAAGTTAAAGTTCCTTCCACCATTTTTTATTTTGAAGCCGCATTTACGAAATAATTTAAGCTTCAAAGTGGCAAATAGCTCCCCCATGATTGGCCGTAATTTTTAAATTGTTGATCAAAAAAATTTAAAAAAAAACTCTAACATTCAATTAAAATTATTTCGGCTAAGTTATGTCAGCAATTCAGCATTAGGAAAATTTCTCAAAAATTCAAAAAGTCCAATTAATCATTATGGGAAATGCCGAAAAATGGACAAAATTTTTCTTCTGGCCGAGTTAAACTGAGGCTCTTATCGAATATATTCATTTATTTTTAAATAAACAGTAAAAAAATTCGTCAAGTGCGTGTTTTTGACACGCACTAAGTAATGTCACCTCAGTGAAAGTGTTAATTTATGATTTTTTGGCTCGTTTTTTAAGTACAGTGAAAATACAGCCCTCTTGCGTTTATTCAATATATGCATGTACAACTCTATAATTATTATATTATATATTATTATAATTATTATTAATTTTTCCCCCACTATAATCACACAACGAGATTAATATGTCATCCTTCGGTGACATAAAAAATGTACCGCCACTAACGAACCCCGACTTGATATGTGTCCAGCACGCATTTAGCGAATTTTTTGTTTTTATTGTAACTTAAATATTCGTGATTCTACTGTACTTAGTGACAGTTTACAATCTATTTTACAATAATGATCGTTTTCAGTGAACCAGTACCTACACAACTTAATTCAAAAAAAAAAAAAAATTCATTTAGATTTAGATTTATACGACATAACAGTGAGCGAATTGATAATAAATTCTAACGAGTGTCTCCAGCACATACTCGAACATAGATGGCACAGTTACTTCTTTGAAATAGATACGTAACGTAGTAATTTTTTTTTTTTTTTAGTTTTGTTTATGCTTAGAAGGTAAAGTAATAAATAAATATATAAGTTATAATCGATCTATTTATCGAAAATGCACGTATCATAACCAGTAGTAGTGAGTGGAACTTAATACGCGTATGGCCCGTACAGCATAGTAATAATATAAAATACATATTGTAATAGTGTCTGTCTGTCTGTCTCATGGAAGAATCGTGGTACCAGCTAATCAAACAAAAAAAGAGAAAATAACATCCATTAATTTGTACTGTATCGGTCAGAACAATAATAATTATTCACTAAACTATTTACTGTCACGCCGAAAAAGGGTTCCGAAGAGGAAATCCTGGTGGAACCCTTATTACTTCGTCATGTCTGTCTGTTACAGTCACATAATTCTTAAATCTTCCGGACTTATGGATAGGAAATTTTGCATGTACATACTGCGGTTTTAGGTCTCTCAGTTAATATAGGGTAGAAGCCCCCTTTGTGGAACAGTTTTGACATTTACATATTTATTTCTTTAATTAAGTAAGGAAACATTAAATGCGAGGTGAATTTAAATTGAAAAACAATCATTCTGTTAATAATAATTTTTGTTATCACACGTTTCTTTCAGAAATAACTTCATTAATATGTAAATGTTCATAATTAGATACCGTTCCACAAAGGGGGCTTTTACCCTACAGCAAAAAACATTTTTTGAAGTGAGCGTGAAAATTTTTTTTTGGGGTGTTTAAGAATATTATCAGACTCTTTGTCCTCGCCCCTTCTGTAAATTTTGGAAAATAAACAGCTTGGGTAATTAGCAGTACAACACTTTTTATTTCACAACTCTATCTCTACTACAAAATTTTTTATAGATATATTTAAATTTGACGTATTTTTCCAAAAACTTTAGCTAAGATTAAGCAGTAAGAAAAGTCAGAAAAAGTTAACTGATGCAAAAGCTTGACTCACAGGAAATTTCTTTGGACTTTGGAGTTTACAATATAATAAAGCTAACCTAAGCTAACAAAAACATTTTAAGTATGTATAATAAAAAATTAATTAACTAAATATTGAAGCTGAAATTCAGTAAATTTTAAAATATAATTGAATGTGACTTGCGACATGTTCAAGTATTCTAAAAAATTTTGTTCGTCTTGAAAAATTTCCTCAAAGTAATTCCAGAACTCAGCTTTTTTGCTCTACATGAATAATAAATAATCGTTTACTCAGAATTGTTTGTTTTCTGTAATTAGAAATTTTGAAAACGGTGATTCTAATAAATAAGATTCGGTAACTGGATCCATTGTTTGATATCATGCAATATGTACTAAACGGTTTTCAATTTAAATTTAAAAATACGAATTTGTAATTACGATTCCATATCCAATGTAACCACACAGTCGTACGAATGAATTTCGTACGAGCTCGTACGAATAAATTTTCGAACGAATTCGTATCCAATGTAACCGCAGCATAAGGTGCTTGGCTAGCAACCAAGAGATCCGAGTTCGATCCCAGCCGATCCAACACTATGTGAATTTTAATTAATATTTCAAAAAAAAAAAATTCACATCAAAAACTGATGCTGTTATGTGTTTACGATCGATATGTTTAAATAATTATGTACACTACTGTACCTCAAATACATACATTTATTATTATATGAAATGTATTTGTAAGTAAGTATATTGCAAAAGTGAACAACCTCGTGAGATAGTTTCCTCGGTGAAGATGCTCTCTCTTGATTCTTAATATTTTACAAGCACCACAATATCGCATCGCTCGCTGCAGAAGACGGCGATGAACAAAACGGAATTACTTACACCTATAACTACATGTAGTTGTTTTCTCATATTTGTGCACGACTGCATCATTGCGCAGCGCAACACAGCTTAGCGCACTATACTGAGCTCACTGCTCAGTTCGCGTATTGTGTATAAAAATGAATGGAACGGTTGAAGAAGAAAAAAACTGGCTGTCGTTTTGGGAAACTTCTGACCTTTACGAGTACTTAAGTAGATATCTACACGGTCCCGCTTATAAAAAGTTACCTCTTCAATTTATGGATATGATTCGCCATCGTGTTTTATTATTGATTATTCTTAACGAAAAATCATTGTTACAAATTATTATTTTGATTGATGAGTGCTCATTAAATAAAATTAATGAAATACGTTTAAATACGGAAAAAAATCGCATTAATCTTTTTTTCTGTTTTTAGGTAATTATATGCGCGTCAAAAGTTTATATAATAACTTTTTTTAAGAACACAAAAAAATTTCAACAATTATTTTTTGAATTATAGAGTACTCTGTCTAGAGACCAGTAACTCTCAAAGAGGGTGTCGGCAGAAACAATTAATTACAGAGCATATTATACCCATTTTCTACACATTTGGGGGGGGGGGCTCGATTGAGTGAAAATTTTTAAGTGAAAAAGGGGGTCGTGGGCCAAGAAGTTTGCGAACCACTGTTCTAGAGGTATCGTCTGACTTATAATTTAAAAAAAATTAAAAATTCGGAACAAAATTACACCAATTATTCTGGCGATTGTCTTAAAAAAATGTAATTTCGAAAAAAACACGTTTACAAAATTTAATATTTGGAAATTTTATTTAAAATTTTTACACTTTTGAGATAGACATTAGCTGGTATTGGCGCACGAGTGCCCAAAAGCAACAAAATTACACCAATTCCCCTGGCGACTGTCTCAAAAATATGTAGTTTCGAGAAAAACGCGTTTACAAAATTCTAAAATACTTCGACATTTTATAGACATTATGTATTGGCGCATATATTTCCACGGATTCTCCACTAATTCTTAAAGTTTATGTTGTCAAAATGTCGCCCATTTTCTTTCTTTCTTCGACACCCCCGCCCCCTACATATTTGCACGATTTACCCGCAAATTACCTGTCATCGAAATTCAAAATTTAAAAAAATCCTAACAACCAATTAAAGTGTTTTCATCTTTTTTAGAATCAAAGACAAGAAAATCGAGGAAATATCGTGAAATGTCAGATTCATCAGTTGACATGCCCTTTTATGTAGAACTTTCATTACAGGATACATTGCAATTTTCTCCTTACAATGTCTATAGTGCAGTTGCCCGCTGAAGATGTTTATTAAAGTCAGTCCAAATGATTACTTACAAAGCTACGAAGACATCACAAGGTTGAATGTCAGGACGAAAATAACATCGCGTTGGCTTGAACGAATAAGGTTAAAAAAAAAAAAACAACTTTGAAAGTAATGTTTCAACCCCAGAGTACAGAGGTACAGCAACTATCTCTATCGTGTAATCTGCAGTGTGCATTTCTGTGCACATTACGCTACTAAATAGTTACTGTCTCAGTAGCAGTCGTTGAGTGTAGGTCAGTCAAACAACAATGGATTTGATTGTTGTTAGCATTGTAGAACCCCCACACGTAGCGTTGTGGTATCACACAGGGTCACGTGACGACCACCACCATCTTCGATTACTCACACTGACACAGTTTACCGCACAAATACAAAGTCTATCTCTTACTGGTTACACTGGTTCCAGTAGTATAGAGATAGGTATGTTATCTCTAGTGCTCTATGGTTTCAACTGTACAAATGATGTCTTAAATGATAAGCTCGCGAAAGTGTACCTAGAAAATATTATATTTGTAAGTAAATAGCGTGTACGGTCGACATCAGGAAACATTCTGTGAACAGGCAAGCATGTGAAGCCTTTTTACCTTGCTTCAGTTTTATTGCATGTAATAATACCCAAGTACAAGCTTTGTACGACATGTATGTACCAAATCGAAGTCGTTTGGTCGTTAACAATAATCGAAATCGTCTACTACGAAGCAATAATAAAGTAAGTTGAGACTGTAGCTATATATTAGCTACTTCTACTTATATTGTTCAATAACATACATAAAAAATTTATAAATATTTGACATTTTATTATTAAAATAATATTATTTGTTAAGAAATAACTATATAATATGTATTTACTTACTATACACAATATTTGTTTTAAAAGTATGTAGGTTGTTAATACAGGAGACGTCCGAACATCTGGACGATAAGTTTGTTTGGAATTATATCACGTAAAAACGACGATTGATGAATAGGATATGAAGCATTAAATCAGGGTTTCGCATACTGTAGCCGTTTTAAAAGACCAGACGAGAGAAATAATCTTTTCTAACAAAAAAGTACTAAAAAAATAGAAATTTTTTTTTTTTTTTTGGCTATTTATATGACAGATGGACATAGGTCTGAAATTGGCAGGATTTCAAAATTTTTTTTATTACGGAACCCTAATAAGAAGGCAATGAAAAATAGGGCATTTCTATAAGGTCCGATTTTATGATAAAAATTTTGGTAACTTCACCTATATTCAATTAATAAACGAATTTTGGTAGTTTTCCCGAAAAATATTATTATTATTCACTTATTATTACACGAGAGGTTTGTATTTACTGCCGAAATTAAGCAATTTAACTCGAACAACTGTTAACTAGCAAAAATACGACAGCACAGTTAAATTGCTTTTAGGCAATAAATTTGAGTTGTAGAAATCACAAATTTATTCAGAAAAAATATAAAATTCGAGTGTAACACGGTAAGGGAATTTATCGAATAAATGTTAGTATTTTGTTACTATGGTTTTGAAATTAGTTAAATTTACCAATATAAATGTTTGTTTCATTTTTATCGTGTTTACGTACAATGAAATGGCCAATGAAAAGGTTACTACCACTTTTGAACATCTTGACGGTCATTGACGTCAAAGGAGACCTTATTAACTCATACACCACGTCGTATGACGTCAACAATTCCATATAAAGTGTATTAATTGTCAAAATAGTGTACCAGTTGAACGTTAATGTCATAGGTTATGACCGTCATGGTATTAATTTTTTTTTTTTTACGACAAAAATGAAAAAACTACAATATTCTCATGAGACTAAAAATACACTTGAATTAAATTGGCCATTATTAAATTTCACTCTTTGCTTCTAGTTTGAACCAACTTTCAACATTCACACTATAATTCATGCATATACAAAACTGACTTAAACATGTATGGTAAAGGTTAACACAATAAATAATAGGCCTTATAATAATATTTATATGAAAATAAGAATTCATCATCCCATATATTATGTTATATACTTTGTTCGCTTCGCTACACTTTCCTTACCCCCCCCCCCATACAACAACCGCCCCCCTAATTGTCAGTCTACACACTCCATAACTTTACAAAATTATTAACTCTGTCCGTTTCACCTGATAATAACATCACTTACACGATGATAAAATCGATAACACACAAATTTCTAAAATAATTAGAGTAAAAAAAAAAAATTATGTGTTTACGAAACAGGAAATAATTTTGTAAGTATTTCATTGTTAGTTTTTTCCAAGTTTCCTCGGCTATATCCGGTATGACGGGGGCGAACGAAGCCAACAATTTAAATAAATAGAACAATATTGTTATATTTATTACTTGATATTAATTATTTATTTGAATAATTTAAAGAGTTAATCGAAAGTGGTATACTAGGTGGTTGCAAATGAAATATCGAATGATTGTTATCGAAATTTGTATACCCCCGAGGATCAATCTAATATTTTCTAAGCGAAAATTTCTCTAGTAAAGGTAAACTCTGTTTGAGAGTGTAACGGAATCTGTAATCTAACAACGAAATCCTTATGAATTTGACACTTCTGTTATCACATTAGGTGATCGACACCAACTTGACCACTTTGTAGTCATGTCGGATGATTAATCGATTTAGTCTACTAATTTTGCTTACATTTAGTCATTTTTTAGTCGATTATTTTACCTTTGACTAGATGACTAAAATGATTAATTAAAAGTCAATCATAATTAAATTCAAAAGAAAAAAAAACGTTTTTGAAAGCGTTACATCTAAGTTATCGTATTCGTGAATTCAATTAAAAATTTAATCGATTAGTCGACTACTGTATACTCAATATATTCGATTAATGACTAATTTTGTCTGAACTGCTCCTCGGGTAGACATCAGTATCACTTTTTAATAATCAATGTCGCAATTAAACAACTTAAGAGGCAGTGTCGTTTCTTAAAAACTAAATTAATTAAAATTAATGATAAAAATATTTAATTTCCCCTCAAAATACTCCCTATCGTAGCCCACCTGTATGACAGAAAGTTCCCCAGGATTATTCTACTTTAGTTTAAAAATAAAATTTTCAAAATCTTATAACTTATATAAGACATTGTAATAATAGTGAAAGTTTACGTTTATTTTTCAGACTTATGTCTAATACAGACGTCACCCACCCACATCATTTTTTTTTTAATCTACACGATTTATCAACATAAGAAAATAATTCAAATACCACTACTATACATTGATTAACAAGACAAACAAACAAAGGATTTATATTTTAATTTTTCTCGAAAACCAATTTACGTAGAATAATGATCAGACCAAAATCGAACTTTTGTGTGATTTTCTTCGCTTTTGAATATACGCGGTTCTGTTACAGTCTCACGTTCAAATCGCACCACACCACCTGCCGTAACAGTTGAAATACATGATGAATCTTTCACGCCGACTGATTGCGAGGCTCAACTGTACCTTAATACTTTAAAACTACAATATTACAATAATTTTGTTAGGGAAATCTTTTCTAAAAAAAAGAAGTACCTACCATAAAACGGAAACTACACTTTAAACGATTCCGTATATGAGTGTGTGTTAAAATTTTCTAACAACAGATGTACAATTGATATTAATACTTCATACTTACATAACATTACATATACATATATAACGCGCCTATTGTATTAAAAAAATGAGGGCATCGATATCTTATACGATTAATAAGAGGGGTAGATATTTCCATAGCACGGTTTGTACCTCATTCCCTGTCTATGACTATGATACAGGGGGATTATTCACTGATTTTACAAAACGTTGGCATTTAAGCCGATGAGCTTTGGAAATATTTTTAGGGGGTTCCGAAGAAAAAAATTTCAGAACCCTCATAGGTACCCTACTTTACAAAAAAATGTAATTAATAATACACACAAAAAAAAAAATAAATAAAATTTCTTAAGATACTTTCCCGTGATTGGAAAAGGGGGGTGAAAATTTATTTTTATGTACATGCCGCATCGTGTGGATTATCGCTAGAAAAAATCCTTTGGTCATTTTCCACCATCAATTTGAATAACATTATTGGGGTCGTGTAATATGAAATGTCGTTCAGATAAATATCGACACTATTTTAAGCATTAAAGAAATATTTAAAAGCAATTCTTTAATTTTAAATATCGAATTCTTGTAACCGGGAATCATTGCTGCTATTAACTGAAATAACATTATTAGGTCGTGTAATATGAAATGTCGCTTTCCGACCACTTAGTCCAGAATGTAATTCAGATAAATAGCGACACTCAGGACCGGATCACCGCATAGACAAATGGCTAGGGTCCGGTTTTTTTTTCTGAAAGGCCCCGTCAAACTGTCCATTTTGAGAATTGTTTTAGTTTTTCACATAATTTAATTTTGTTTTATTTATTGTTTTATATTTCTTGTGTGCAAATAATGAACCAAATTATCACCGAATTGATCCTCAAATTTATCAAATTTTATCACAAATTGTACAAAAATATACTTAAACGCCCTAACCCTAAATATACTGATAGTTGTGAAAAATTAACCACTGAGGAGCCCTAACTTAATACGTGTCCAACACACACTTGGCCATTTTTTTTTTTTTGAAAGTGTTATTACTCAAAAACGACATTTTTATCACCGCACAATCGATCCACATTATTGGGTGAACAAATCCAAATTACTGACCGCATTCTCGTTTAGGATAATGCACGCGCCATATGAATTTTAATTTCGTTTCCTTTTATACGCGTTGCGACCACTTTCTCTGATTAGAAATATAAATAATATTTTTTAAAACATTAACGTAAAAACCCCCATTATGGAACAGTATCTAATACTGGAACAGTTTTGACATTTACATACTATTAATGAAGTTATTTCTGAAAGAAACGTCTGATAATAAAAATTATTATTAATAGAATGATTGTTTTTCAATTTAAATTCACCTCGCATTTAATGTTTCCCTACTTAATTAAAGGGAGGTTTACTTAAGAGTCATTAAAAAAAAAAACGATTTTTTTTGCAGAAATTGATAGCAAATTATGTGTAGAATATGTTCCCAAAGTGATTTTGCTGAAAATAATTTAAAAACAAGATTCTTGCACATTAACCGAATCCAGCTTTCTATAAAAAAAATTCAAAAAACGTAGTTCACGCAATAATGAGTATTAAATATAAAATTTTGAAAATACGTTTCTTTATATATATTTTATAATATCTCGAAACTACAGTTTTGGAACTGGTGGACACGATAACTCAAAAACTATTCGATGGATCCTTTTTTAATTTTTTATTTTAAAGATAATTCAATTCTTCGGCACCTCTACCTAAGTTCGATACACTTTCAATATTTTTTTATTTTTAAATTTACTTTAAAGAGCGAAAAATAAGACAAAAATCGTAATCAAAAGTTCAAACATCCGCCATTTTTTTTTCTTTCAGCAATTTATTGATATTATAGATAGAGGTGCCGGTACTCTTCATATATTTTATAAATCTTTTTTGTTTTTGGATTTCGGTGGTTTATTATCGGCGCTAGGATGTCCACCACCAAGGCATTGGATTTTCGGATCGTCACACTGCAATATCTATAAAATGGACACTTTTTTATATTTTTCCTTGAAAAATTTTTTTTTTATATAGTTTAATACTTAATAAATATGTGTACAAAATTTGAAATTGATATTTAATTCCGTTCTTGAGAAAAAAAATTCTAGAAAAATACGTCATTTTTAAGGACTCTCGAGTAAACCTCCCCTTAAAGAAATAAATATGTAAATGACAAAACTGTTCCAGTATTAGATACCGTTCCATAATGGGGGCTTTTACGTTATTTAAAAAAGAAAAAAAAACAAAATGGATTTACAATCCCGTATATAAAATTTTCGATTACCTAAAGCAGGGCCGGATCTGGGCGAGGTCACGTCTTGGTCGGCGCCAAAATCAGGGATCGGGGAGGAAAAAAAGGAATTTCTACAGGGGCGCCATTTTTGACCGTGCCCCGGGTGCCACTTAGACTAGATCCGGCCCTGACCTACAGTAGTAAAAACCAGTCACGTTGTAAATTGGAACATGAATGAATTTTTGCTACATTTTTAACATATTTTTTTTAGAAATAATGTTACATTTTTTTTTCACGTCTATTGTTTGATTTCTAAGAAATTCAATTGGAATGTTTGTTTTTTTTTTAAAAATAACTAGTTTTGAATTTGAATTATACTCAAAGAATATTAATTAATATATTATGTAGTAATTAATTAACTTGCGCACTTATTTATCGTCGAGACGTCGCCATTTTGAACGGTAAGAAATGGATATTTTTTTTAACATGGATTTCGTAACGTTGCTAGGTAATGAATTACTGGTTTAAAATAATAAACAAATTCAAACATAAAGACAAACAATTACATTGTTTAGTTTAATTTATTCTAGTATACTTAATGTCATATTATTCCACATAATTTAAATAGCATTTTAGCGAATTTCCAGAATGAAATTCAGCTATTACAGCCACTGTCATGACGCGACTTGAACCCGGGACCATGGCAGAAATTTGTTTTGAGGTCCCTAGAAACCGAAAATAATATTCACCAAAATTTATATATATATATATATATATATATATATATATATATATATATATATATATATATATATATATATATATGTGTGTGTGTGTGTGTCCGCACGATAACTCTCGAACGAAATGTCCTAGGTTTACGAAATTTGGTGAAAATGTTGGAAGTCCCAAACCGTTGGACAAGTTCGTTAGCCAGACACGTCGGATGCCAGGAACATGGTGTTTGTTCTTGCAAAAAATTAGTTTTTTGCCAAAATTTCCACTTATTTAAAAATTTTTGCGAAATTTTTTTACATCATTTAAACGACGAAAAAAAATTACATAAAAAATTATTCTATGTCAACTAGTTTCCGAGAAAATTTAATTTTTATAAAAGGGCATTCGCTATGTTATGCAGGATGCTGCGACAGGGGTATACCTATATGCATAATTATATGAAAGAATGTGTTTGTGGTACAGGAAGATAGATTGTATATAAGTCATATACGTCATACATATGTATATGTTTGTATGTTACTTATATGCCGTTTTTTAGGGTTCCGAAGAAAGTTCTATTTTTTAGAGCTCCGAAATAAATCTCCCGAGACTATAATAGAAATATGTTTTGGGGTCCCTAGAAACCAAAAATAATATTCACTAAAATTTATGTATTAAATTTATATTTAGTCCCACACCGTTGGACAAATTCGTTAGCCAGCCATGTCGGATGCCTAGAACATGGTTTTTTTGACCATTTTTCGTGAAAAAAATTAGTTTTTTGCCAAAATTTTCTAAAGTTAAAATTTTTTTTGACATTTATTTACACCATTAGAAAGAGGAGGAAAAATCACTTAAAAGGGTGAAAAATCACAGAAAAACGGATTTTTATAAACGGAAATTCGCTATGTTATGCAGGATGCTGCGACAGGGGTATTTAATATTTTTTGGTGAGTAAACCAGTTAAATAGCTAGTGTTTGCTGTTGTCTCTATGCGTATAATTGTTGAACTATAAAACATTTCCATGCAGCGGAAAAAATTCTCTTACTTTTTTAATGGACGTTCATTAGAGCATATCCTGAATGGTGGTGCCCCCTTAAGTGATTATATTTTTAGACAACATTATCGGAGAGAGGATCTAATTTATCCAAAAAAAAAAAGATAATGACTTTAAAACATGTATGTAATTTTTTAGCATACATAATTACTAACGGATATTTATAGATAATTTTCAAGCTAATAAGAAAAAATTATTCGAAGAATAACAAAAAAAAGTTTGTTTGCATCTATCGCATCTATTTATACACTCGTACAGAATGACTCAGAATAAGTACGTCAATATTTTTTGTAAATTTTAAAAAACGATTCAATCATTAATTGTAAGTGAAATACATGCATACACAGAGGGATCTAGATATTGTATGGATACACATGTTGCCTGTGTTACCTATGTCAGTATATAAATATTACATAAGGTAACGCTTCTGGTATCTATATAAACGAACTTTACAATTATTGAGGACTAAAATTCAGGACTCAAAATCAACAATTTTGGTTTGGGGCGAATTAGGGAAAAACTAATTATACAATATTGTATTGTCATTAAGGTTATACACGCATGCAAAATTTGAAACCTCTAGTTCAATTAGAACCTGTCTAAATTTTGATTCCAATATTTGATCTAAACCAACATACTAACATAGCAAGTTAAATAAAACCTTTTAAAAAATTATAAAATACAACGATAATTAAATTAAATAGCTTCATAAACGACACTAGCGCCCTCGTTAAATCTGTCAGTTGTGAATGTTATAGTTTTTAGAGTGTTACAAAAAAGGGAAAAATGGGTGTTAGAAAAAAGGTTCAAATTGGAAATGATTCTAGAGAAGTATAATAGACGATATGAAACTTATAATTTATTTTTTTTTTTGGCAAAATTTACAAATTGATGTACTGTTTCTGAGACGCCCGGTACGTATATTTGTTAACGCAGATACACAATATAATTAGTAATCATTATTACAGTGACCGGATATGCTGATGTCAAATGATATTTTACTGAATTTCAAACTTGACCATCGATCGAATTACAAGGCGTATTTAATCTATGGTTGACAGGAAATAGATTATAAATACATATCCCATCTATGTATACGAATATTATGAATATGTAAAAACTGGTTTATTTTAGCGAATTTCCAAAACTGGAAATTCAGCTTTTACGCCAGGTGTCATGGTGCGACCTAAGCCCGGGACCATATCAGAAATATGTTTTGAGGTCCCTAGAATACGAAAAAGATATTCACTAAAATTTATATATATATATATATATATATATATATATATATATATATATATGTATCCGCGCGATAACTCTCGAATGAAACGTCTAACGCTTATGAAATTTTGTGTGCGGACTGGATTCTGAATTGGCTTGGCTAAGTTCGTTAGCCAGACACGTCGGATGCCCAGAAGTAGGTTTTCTGGCCATTTTTTATCATTCGATCCTATCATAAGGCAGTTCGATTTTTACATCGTTGAAAAGGAAAAAAAAAATTATGAAGAAAATATTCTTATAATTTTCTTTCTATTTTAAGTATTTTTCGAGAAAATGTAAATTTTCACTTTTATTCTTTCTTTGTTAGTCTAATAAGTAATTTATATTTATATCTCAGTTCTTTATAAAGTATAAAAATATTTCACTTTTTTATTAAAGAATTTTGTGAGAACAAGTGAAAACTATTCACATATATGTGTAATAACACACATACATGTATAGAGTTTTGTTTCTCATTTATTGCATTATAATTAGCATGGTTCTATCCCATGTTAAAAAATGTAAATTAAACAGATTTTCTAAGCTAATGTAATGAAGAATTTTTTTTTTTTTTTATTGAATTTTTAAGTAAACAAGAAATTGAAGATTATGTTATGATATAAATATTAAATATAAAACAAAACAAAATATGTACAATGTACATAATTATGTATGTACGGAAAAATATTTTGAATCGATTTTGAAAATTTTTTCACTAATAATTAATAATGTTAAAAAATTAAACCATTTCAAATGGATTTAAGGTATTTTATGTGAGGTCAAGGTTTTCGGGACCTAAAAAGGCCAGAAATTAATTAACCAATCGATTTTAAAAATTTTTTCACAGTTAGTAAGTTAAAGTATTTGAATTAATTAATTAAATGATGTCCGCAACAAGCTTACGGACTGCCATAAGTTATATGAGATCCTTAGAACCCTTTTCTTACTGTTAGAGTACTAGATTTGTATGAGTTTCGCCAGGATTTACTGATCCCATAATTGTAAAAAATAAACTAAACGACCATTTTTAAAAATTTCTTCACTGTTACAGAGCTAAACTATTTTAGATAGATTTAGAATACATTATGTAAGGTCCGTCAGGGTCCACAGGACCCAAAAGTGTCAAAAATAAACTAACTGACCGATTTTGAAAATTTTTTCACTGTTACAGAGCTAAACTATTTTAGATAAATATCGATTACGTTATGTAAGGTCCGCCTGGGTCCATAGGACCCAAAAGTGTCAAAAATAAACTGCCTGATCGATTTTGAAAATTTTTTCACTGTTACAGAGCTAAACTGTTTTAGATAAATATAGATTCCGTTATGTAAGGTCTGCCAGGGTCCATAGGATCCAGAAGTGTCAAAAATAAACTAACTGACCGATTTTGAAAATTTTTTCACTGTTACAGAGCTAAACTATTTTAGATAAATATAAATTACGTTATGTAAGGTCCACCAAGGTCCATAGAACCCAAAAGTGTCAAAAATAAACTAACTGACCGATTTTGAAAATTTTTTCACTGTTACAGAGCTAAACTATTTTAGATAAGTATAGATTACGTTATGTAAGGTCTGCCAGGGTCCATAGGATCCAGAAGTGTCAAAAATAAACTAACTGACCGATTTTGAAAATTTTTTCACTGTTACAGAGCTAAACTATTTTAGATAAATATAGATTACGTTATGTAAGGTCTGCTAGGGTCCATGGGATCCAAAAGTGTCAAAAATAAACTAACCGACCGATTTTGAAAATTTTTTCACTGTTGGGGAACTAACTATTTTAGATAGACATACATTACGTTATTTAGGGTCCGCCAGGGTCCATGGGACCCAAAAGTGGTAAAAATAAACTAACCGACCGATTTTGAAAATTTTTTCACTGTTACAGAGCTAAACTATTTTAGATAAATATAGATTACGTTATGTAAAGTCTGCCAGGGTCCATCGGATCCAAAAGCGTCAAAAATAAACTAGCCGACCGATTTTGAAAATTTTTTCACTGTTGGGGAGCTAAGCTATTTTAGATACATATAGATTACGTTATGTAAGGTCTGAAGTGTCAGTAGGACCTAAAAGTGTCAAAAATAAAATAACTGACCGATTTTGAAACCTTTTTACTATTACCGAGGTAAACTATTTTAGATAGGTACAGGTTGTGTTATCTGAGATCCACAACTGTCCTGCGGATGCAAATGCGGCGTAGAATGCTACACAACGGGTTTTGAATATATATATATATATATATATATATATATATATATATATATATATATATATATATATATATATATATATATATATATATATATGTATATATATACATATATATATATATATGTATATATATATATATACATATATATATATATATATATATATATATATATATATATATATATTACATAAAGTCCGCCTCACGGAAAAAAAGAATTATTTCAATCAAATAAATTTTATTCAAACCAAATAAAATTCTTGTTTGTATACCGTCAAATAAGTTTCATGTTTCCATGAATTAAATTTTTCGTTTGAGATTTAAATAAATTTTTAATTTGCACCAAATAAAAATGTTATTTACGTGAACTTGAACGTTGTTCTGATGGAACTTCCTACTTTATTTCAGTAGAAACAAAATATATTGTATTGCAAATAATAATTTTATTTGTATTAAACACTTTATTATTTAGGGCACTCAGTTTTCTTATTTAAATCAAATAATTTTTCACTCTGTTGAATTTTATTTCTATTTGAATTGAGTTTTATTTTTATTTACCTGAAAAATAAATATATATTGGATATAATAAACGAAAATCAATTTATCAGCACACTGATTATTATTTATTGTTAATACGTAATCCATATTATTATTATTATTAATATTAATTATTACAATCAAATAATAAAACATACAAGTTCAAAATGTAGTATAATTTATGCATTTTCCAGTACATAAACAGCAAACTATCATACATTCAAACAGGTAACGTAAACAACCATATAAAAAAATTTCAAAAATAAATTTTAAACAATGAAATTCTTCAAATTTACAAATACTTTAATAAAACTTTGGTTGATTGTTTTTTTAATACTTTTTGAATCACATATTTTTAGTATTACATAAATAAACGCTAAATTAACGTTAACTTATCAGTATCACTTATCAGTATCACATAACACAAGGACACAACCCAATTAACACAAACACAAACATAAATATCCAAGGCCTTCAAATATGTCATTTGTTGCGGCAGTGCTATTTTCAATGTTGTATATTGTCTGAAAAAAAGCAATACAATTTATTATGGACAATATGGGCCCTTACAATTAGTATATCTACTGTTTATTAAAATAATTAATGTGTTACTTAAACTTACCAACAAATATAGGTTATTTTCTTCAAACATCAGCTTTTAGAATCTCTTTCAGTTTTTTTTATCCGTCGTATCAACAATTATTACATAATATATTAAAACAAAAGCTAAATACGTCTAAAACAATGTATACAATCTAGGTATACATAGTGAAATTTAATTTCGAATTAAAAGTTTTCAACCAAGATCCAAGATCCAAGTCGTATAACTAGGCCTACGTATAACATTGCTTGGCTTGGCTTGGCTTCTACACGTGACCACATTTCCGCGCATGCGTTGTAATTATTTTGTTTTTGTCGTAACTGTTTTGTTTGAATCAAACAAACTAATTGTTTGAGCCAAATAAACTTTGGTGTGCATGAAGCTAAATATGATACACAGAAATAAAATATAAACAAATAAACAATATATAAAACTGAAATAATGTGTTTGTTTGAAATTTATCAAAAAACACAAACAAAATAATTGATTCCTGGAAATAAGAGAAATATTTTAGTGATCAAAATTTTATTTGGACGAAATAATATTTCCCAAACACGCAGTTTCGTTTCACTGAACTAAACTCTTTTTTTCCGTGTAGAATATACGGTCGAGCTGATTTTTTAATGAGGTCCACCGGGATCTTGCAGATCCGAAAACGCCAGTAATAAGCTATCGAAAGGATGCTAAAAAATTTCTCACTGCTAGAGAACTAAATTATTTTAGATGGATACAACTATGCTGCACAAAATTCGTTCGGGTTCTTGGGTCCCCAAAAATACCAAAACTAATTACCCAGCCGATTTTAAAAATTCTTTTACTCTTAGAAAGCTAAACTATTTTAAATAGGTACAGGTCTTAGATGAGATCCGCCAGTGCCCAAGATTTGGAAATTCGCTATGTTATGCAGATGCTGCGACAGGGGTATTTTTTGATAAAATACGGGACAATCGATTTACTGAAGTATTAATTTTTAAATAAATATAATAATATATATAAACAAAGCCTACAGATATACAGTATAATCTGAACTATCTATATACAGTTAGTGATCAAAAATGTTGACTCAGAGAGACGTTACTTAATTCCATGACATTGCCCCTTACCGGGGACACAATTATTTAATTTTGACTCTTATTTCAGAGGAAGTAATTCGCAATTTTTGATAACCGACTGTACAAATGAAATGATATATATCAAAATAAATTTTATCGCTTAATTCGTTAGATCCGGTAATTAAAAAAAATACTGTACATTTCGTTATCTACCTACCATATTAGTAAATGACACATTAAATGCCGCATGTATATTTTGATGATTTCCCATACAGGCCAACCAACTTTTAGCGACTTTTAGACTTCCAACTTTTTAGGGTTCCGAAGAAAAAATCTTTGGAACTATGAATATGAAATTTTGTATGTATACATGCTACAGGAGTAGATTTTTAAATTAATATAACGTAAAAGCCCCCATTATGGAACGGTATCTAATACTGGAATAGTTTTGACATTTACATATTTATTTCTTTAATTAAGTGAGGAAACATTAAATTCGAGGTGAATTTAAATTGAAAAACAATCATTCTATTAATAATAATTTTTGTTATCAGACGTTTCTTTCAGAAATAACTTCATTAATAGTATGTAAATGTCAAAACTGTTCCAGTATTAGATACCGTTCCATAATGGGGTCTTTTACGATACAGCAAACAAAAAATTTTCTTAATTTCTTGATGTATTGGAAAATTTAATGGAAAAACGATCGTTTTTCACGTACTAGATCATGTAGAATATCACCGGAGACGGCTCAGGATGTTTATCTCCCCTTCCCCCACAACCCATTTTTTGAAAAAATATAGAAACTAACATCTGATAATGAAACTTAATTAAAATTATTTCGGCTAAATTTTGTTGGTAAATTTCGGAGATACAGGCAAAAATGAATTGAGCAAATGATCCCCAGATAATAAAATTTGGCATGGAAGAATGTTTTGGTACTGGAAAACGGAAAATGCTGGAAAATGAATACAATTTACGTACAAACATAAGTATCTATTTATTTACCACGCTTAAAAAAAAGTATCTTTTTAACGGAAATATAGGAAATCCAATTGATAATAACACTGTCAAATAGATTTATCTATTTTTATGATGATAAACGATAAAACTAATAAATATCCGATATTTTATCCCCGGAAGTTATAAAAAGCTCTTACTATTGAAGAATCCTAACTCAATGCGTGTCCAGCACGCACTCGGCGAATTATAACCAAAAAATAGAATCCATGAAAGAATTATGTATTTTTTTCTGTTAAATTCCGTTGAAAGAATTAAAACTTCCAAACAGCCATTCAATTCTTTGAAATTTTCTAATCGTCTATTTTTAATATCACTTTATAAAATATTTATGTACACTGATACCATGTAAGTGTTGTACGTAAACATATATCGGGCAGACCTCCCAGATATCGTCACACAATGCGGGAGATACATATATATGTATATATATGAAAAGTGTAGAAATGAGCACATGTGCCGCACGCCATTCCCTCAGGAGTATTTTATATATTCACGCAAGCATGTATACGGGATCTATTTTTATATCAAGTCATAAAACTAACCACATGTCTACATATAAAAACAACAAACATTTTCATCGTATGTATGTAAATTGCACGCGTGTTTCAAATTTTCAAACTCTGATTCAAAATATGTATAAAAATAAAAACAAAAAATTTTGTAAATTATTCACGATTTGAAAATCTCCAGATGTTTCACCACACGATAATGATACAAGATACGTGCAATGATATACATTCAATAAAATCGAGTCAATCGAATTGAAATTTTGTACAGAAATAGCTTGGGTGGCGACGCGATGGAGAAGGGCATAGGCTACACACACAACACCAACAACAAACATTAGCTATTTATCTGCTAAAGTAATTTTTATTTAATTTTTGATGAACAAAAATATTGAATGATTCGTAAGAAGAAATACGAGAAAAACAACAATTCTCAGTAGTAATACATTGCTACTTTTCTTAAAGGTATCCTTGATGATGACAAATATTGTAAAAATAAGTGGCTCTATAATAAAATTCTTGAGCAAGACGTGAGACAGTCAACTTGTTGATTGAGTCGCCATCTTTAAAATTTTAAATACATTTTCCCGCATGGGAATCAAATATTTACTCCCCGAAGTAAAAAATAGCCTATGCCCTTTTTCCGATTCCTCTCGTAACAATACGCAAAGTTTAAGGTCAATCGTTTTTATATTAATAACCAACCGTCCTAATACATTTTCCCGTGGTAGAAAGTAGCCTATGTACTTTCACGTCTCCCCAACTATTACTATGCAACGTTTCAAGTCGATTGATTAAGCGATTACAACCGGAAGGCAAAAAACAAAGTTTAAAAACATTTTCATATGGAAATCAGGTATTTTACTCGGAGTAAAAAGTAGCCTATATCTTTCTCCGCCCCTTCATTTATCTTTACGTGAAGTTTCAAGTCGCTGGTTAAGCAATTAAGGTGTAAAAACCAAATATGTATAATTAACTCATTTTGAGGACCCCCACTATACTTAAAAGGCCACTCAATAACTTCGATACACATATATGTAAATAGATAGATAAGTTCTGTTTCGTAGTGACTTGACTAAAAAAAAAAAATTTGAGATTCCCACACAGAAGTCACACCATTTACGGCATTTACCTTTCTCTAAACAAACAATATCAATAGTTGTTACATAAATTGTACAGTTAAACCCCTCGTAACACGATGTTTTAGTACGACAATGGCTAAGTTATACAGCGTAGAAAGATCAAATGATCTCTAAATAAAGTACAAAATAATGATGTGGGTGGCGTATGTTATAGACAAGATGTCTGTAAGACGGACATTAAACCCCTCCGACGTTAGAATCAGTTATAAAAACCAAACCATAACAAATTTTTTTTTTCATATCTAATTAAAATCCAAAAATTTTTTGAGTATTCCGTCCACAAAGGGTCAAACGGGTACAATTTCATCAATAAAAAATGATAGTAAGGCAAGACAAGAAATTCGACAAGTGTGTGTTGGACACACAATAGGTTAGGGCTCCTCAGTGGCTAGTTTTCCACAACGTTCGGACTTGTACCAATGATACTGTACGGGTCAATCACCCGATAATTTGGTTCAATATTTTCGAAAACTGATTAACACAGCCTCAACTTCATTTTAAAAAAAATTTTGAATGATATCACGCGAGAAACTTAAATTTTATCCATTTTTCTTCAAAATTTTCCTTTATGATTTAGACTTAAATTTTTTGGGGAAGTTTTCTTTCACCAAAACATACCTCGATACAATGACGACCATTTTCTTCAATTTTCTTTTTGAATTTCCAAAAATTTATATAGTGAAAGTAACCTCAAAAAATTAGCAAAAAAAAAAAATTTGCTGCATACTAATTGATAGTGATGAGCAAAATTAGTCTTGGTCTTGCAGTATTGTCTTGGTCTTGCATTTTTTGCAAGACCAAGACCAAGACTATAAGTATGACTGCAAGACCAATACCAAGACTCAAGTGAGCAAGACCAAGACAAAAGCAAGAAAAAAGCAAGACTCTTGCTAAACTATTTAAATAGTTTGAAAGTATAATTAATACCGTAAAGAGAGAAAATTCTGAGTTTAGAAAGAAAAAATTCGCTAATAAAAAAATGCAAGAAAGTGCAAGATTTTTAGCAATACCAAGACCAAGACCAAAACCAAAACCGAGACCCAAACTGCTCCAGCAAGACCAAGACTAAGATTCTTAATGCAAGAACAAGACCAAGACTGCCAAGTCTTGGTCTTGCATTAGCTCATCACTACTAATTGAGATCTACACTTGTAGCATATGGGTACAAAATTTCATATTATGCATAGGCCGAAACACGTTGGAATAAGGGTCCCAGAAATTTTTCTTCGGAACCCCAACAGCCAATTATAAATTCAAAATAAACACGGCAAAAGTAAATATTGGTAGTGGAACTTGCGATAGGAGTTACAACAACAAAGAGATAATATATGGAATTGAAAGTGTGTTAAGTAAGTAAAAAAAAAAAGTCATACATTATGTATAATATAACAACTTTTAAGTACTTCTCTCAACAGCAGCTATTAAGATTTCGTGAAACATTCCACTGACTGAAAAGTTCCCACGGTCCGTAACCACGCTAATAATTTATTGTTTCATTCATTTTTAATAAGCATGGCTGACTGGCAACTTCACGCCATGTCGCGGAAGTTCAATAAATTTTATATAAATCAAAAAAGATGATACAGCAGAAAAAAAATCAAAAAAAAAAGAAAAGCACTAACCTAATCCCATTCGACGCTTAATCTTTTTCAAAACTTTCATTTTGCCCCGCAACGGTGCCAACAGATTCGTATCTTTACTTGTGGTTTTGCAATGGCAACTATTTCCTCCAGAAATCCCCATCAAGTACCACGAAATTCGACAAAACACAAAAAAACAATTTTTTTTTTCAAAAAAAAAACAAAAAAAAAACACAAACCGCGAACAAAATTTTACCACACTATCCTAACCTAACATTTTTGCTTTAATGACTAGACTTAATTAAGTACATGAATAATTCGCGAAATTTCTATTTTTATTTCTCGTAAATGTCCACAAAACACTAAAAGTTACTTAAAAACTATTTATTGAATTATTGGTACGTATACAACTTATTGTGCTGTTCCATATAACCACCTCTTTATAACTAAACATTCAAAACCTAACTGACAATTGAAACATACTGAAATGGTCATGATACGTAATAATAAAAGTGTAGTCTGGTGGGGGGAGAAGTCGCCAGCTGCGCCACGAGCCAATAGCCAATCAGCGTACAGCATTGGGCCCGATGTCGCTACCTGGTGTACATCTGTTACTAAAAATCATCATCTTTTAAAACAACCCCCTTGTGTTCACTATTATTAGACATAAAGGTTGTATTACACTCATAAAGAATACTCTAGGGATGTTGATATTTTTAAAAGTATCCATATTTTTTTAAAAATATCAATATCGTACAATTATATATCGAAAAAAAATATCGATATATCGTTTTTTTTTTTTTTTTTTTTTTACATTACTGAGCTGCCGTGTCACACGAATCTCATGTATCTCAGAAATGATAGTTTTGAGAAAACTTGATTTGAGTAAAATATTAGATGATCTTAATTATCTTAGAGATTATTAAATATCTAAGATAATTAATTTTTATTATACGTTATTGATTCAACGCTGCAGCATTGATTTAATAATGTATAAATATACTATTTGAAAATATAGAAAATAGGGAATGTGATACAATCAAAATAAAAATTTAAAAATACAATAGATTAATTATTATATTATTACTAACAAATTAATTAATTTTATTGTCAATATATATATACCTCATTTCAGATACAATTGATCATGAGTTTTCGTTAAAAAATTAAATAATTCTTATATTCGAAACAAATAAATCTTCTATTCTTTTCTAAAAACAAACTACAAATTTAAAAATTACGTAAATGCAATAATAAAAGAGATAAAGCCAAGAAAGCGGAAATTATTTAAATTCAAAGTGACGAAGCATGGTTAAATTTAACTGAAATGAACCATACTAGGGATTAAGGAGAATTCTTTAAACGTTGTTACGCGTAATTGTTGTATC
Source organism: Brachynemurus nebulosus (assembly GCA_035578155.1). NCBI lineage: Eukaryota > Metazoa > Arthropoda > Insecta > Neuroptera > Myrmeleontidae > Brachynemurus > Brachynemurus nebulosus. The sequence continues at coordinate 9,894,664 of JAPWDM010000006.1, read as the reverse complement.
TCAAGATACATGACATTCGTGTGACACGGCAGTGAGGTAGAGAAATTTTTTAAACAATATAATTTACTAAATAATCTTGATATTAGTTAATTTTTAGATAGTTTTGTTTAAACACCTTGACGGTCATTGACGTCATAAGATGTCAAGTTAAACCTTACTAACTCACACACCACGTCATACGACGTCAACTATTCCACATAAAGTATAAGTAGGTATATTAGCGATATTAGCGATTTTAACTGTCAAAATAGTGTACCAGTTGGGTGTTTTCTCATTATAGATTACGACCGTCATGATGTGATGATGTTAAAAAGCCAGTTTTTTAACATCATCGAAAAGTTTTCAGACTTAAATAAACTGCATTTAATATTTGATATCTAATTTCAATATTTGAAATCAGAATAAATTTGGCGCGCAAGCGTACACCATATATGCATTGGACATACAGAATATGTAGAAAATTATCTACTGTAAAATTGTACATTTATACATGTGCCACATGTGGTACATGTCGTAAATCGATAAATGCCTTTTTATTCCCGAAACTAACTTTGAAACTTTTTTGATTTCCTATACACAACCGTAGTAATTTTTATTAAATTGTCAAAAAAAAAAAGGTTTTTTAAGTTCAATCTTTGAGTCTTTACTCAAACTTATCTTGTTTGTTAATTTTTAATTTTTGGTTATTGCCAAAAGAAAAATTCTAATTTCAAAATTGAATGAATAATTCATGATAATAATTCATGATACAACTCTTGAGTATAATTCTTGCTTTATAATTTTTTTTTTATAGGTATAAATGCCATATAATGTAAGTATGCCGTAAAATAAATATATAGAAATGTATGCAATGAAAGTAATGATATGAAAATATACAGTATGTTCCCCGAAAAATGTTCCCTAAATATATTTACGCCGGATTTGTTAGAAAAAACCTATCAGAAAAATTTTTAAAGACAAAAATAAAATATTGATTCAACCTTTTGGATATTTTAGTTTAAATTGTTTACAAAAAAAATATAATTTTTTGTAGAAAAAAATTTAAACAACATTCGTTTTAGAAACACCCGGTATAAATTTAATAAATGTCATTGTTTTGCTGGCCAATACTTTAAACTAGGTTTGTATCATGGGAACAATAGTATAGACAAAGGGTATTGATCTGGGAAAATACTGCATTGGAGAAAGGTTTTATCATTATCAAGAGGTGATAAGTTCATCTAAAAATTGAATTTTTGCATTAGTAAAAATTGGTCTTTAGAAGATAATAGGAAAATAAGATTCATTTAAACTTACATTTTTGAAAAATCAGAAGTTCGAGAAGAACGTTTTTTTAGCAATTATTGTAGTTACCAATTTACAACATGGAGACGGTTGTATTTGAGTTTATCATAAGTTACTATCAATAAACAATATTCAAACTGTTGGGATTCAGTTAAAAATCGTTTCGTAATTTAGTTAAATTGTGTTTACGTTCAAAAGGATAGTAAATTTTATATTTCTGTATCTTTATTCGGGTGAATCGATTCCAGTTCCAGGAGTGAATAGATACCACTATGTGGTCAATAGAAACATGTAGAGGCGTGGATAGAATCTAACGTACGAGGATTGACCAAAGTTTTAAATTTGTAAGTTGTTACTTATTAAATGAATTTTATGTTTTTGGTTCTAAAATTATTAATTCGCCAACTAATAATACGATTTAATAAACCAATATGATCCCAACAACGGGGTGAATAGAGACTGACCATATTTTTTTCGATGTGAAAATATCCCTGTCGCAGCATCCTGCATAACATAGCGAATTTCCATTTACAAAAATCAGTTTTTCTCGAAAACTAGCTGACATAGAATAATAGTTTAAAGACCTTTTATATGTGATTTTTTTCACCTCTTTTCAATTTTACCAAAATTTTTGAGTAAGTGGAAATTTTGGCAAAAAATCAATTTTTTTCACGAAAAATGCTCCAAAAACCATGTTTCGGGCATCGGACGTGTCTGACTAACGAAATTGTGCAACGGTTTGGTACTTCCAACATTTTCACCAAATTTCGTAAAAGTAGGACCTTCAACATTCGAGAGTTATTGTGCGAACACATATATTTTCGGTTTCTAGGGACCTCAAAACAAAATTCTACCATAGCCCCGGGCTCAAGTCTCGGCATGACAGTGGCTGTAATAGCTAAATTCCATTCTGGAAATTCGTTAAAAGAAAACTTAACGAAAAGTTATCTTATTAACGTTACTTTTTTTTTTGTTTTTTCTGAAAATCAAAATCAATAACGAAAATTAAAAAATTATAAAAATTTTGTTTGTTTACAAAAAGGAAAACATTTTTTAACGAATTTCTTAATTTTTTCGAATTTCTCTGAAATTAGTTTACGTAAGTAAAGTAATGGTTCAAAAACTCATCATATGTAATTTTTTCTCGTTTTTCGAATGGCGTAAAAAAATCTTGAAAAACTGTTTAATTCTGGCAAAAAACTCATTTTGTTGGCAAAAATGGCCAAAAAACTTACTTCTGGACATCCGACGTGTCTGGCTAACGAACTTATCCAAGTCAATCCGGATTCCAGCTTGCACACCAAATTTCATAAGCATTAAACGTTTCGTTCGAAAGTTCTCGTGGCGACACATGTATAAATTTTAGTGAATATTATTTTCGTATTCTAGGAGCCTCAAAAAACATATTTCTGTTATAGTCCCGGGCTCAAGTCTTGGCATGACAGTGGCTGCAATAGCGAAATTCGCTAACAGAAAAATTAACGAAAAGTCTGGTCTGACTGGTGATCAAAATTAATTAATTTCAAATTTACAAGCTTCTTGCTTCTTAGATAAAATAACTTTTTTTTGGTTTTTTGAGACACATGTTTAGAAAAAAAATTTCAACACCAAATAGTCCAGCATCTTGATTGGATGCAAAGCGAACCAGAAGACCAGTCAACAGTGTACAACAGCTAATATTGGGTCGGTTTATTGTTGAAGTAAGTAATTTAATGTTTGTCTTAGCAGTTTGCACCTGTATAATTTTTTGAAATAGCGACAGGTGATTTTATTTGAGATGTTTTGTGAATTGTATTTAAAAAAAAATAATACAAAATACTTACCAAGATATGGGTTGTTGCTAGTCCGCTAGATGGTTTTGATATTTATGTTGTGTATAATAATTTCGTTTCTGAATATTATTAACTTTAACACTACGTCAACAATTTCATTGGCGTACGTGAATATTTGTATAGGATGGTACAGAAAAGTATTGTATACAACAATTTGTAAATAATTATTACAATCAGGTTTTTCGGACGTAAATTCGAGTAAAGTAATAGTATATTGTGCAATAAGTGCGGGAAATTGTCGATTGCCCACGAAAGCGAAGTTGAGCGCACGAACGTAGTGAGTGCGCTCATTCGCTTGAGTGGGGCAATCGACAATCCCGCACGAGTTGCACATAATATTTTTTATTACGAATTTCACATACTTTTTTCTATTATTATCATTATTTTTGACATTTTTATTACTTTTTAAAATAATATTTTTAAGTGTTCGTCTTTTTTTCTGAATTAATTATCGTTTAAATTACTTTTTTGGTGGTATCTATAGAAATAATTATGAAATATTTATTAAATGAAAAATTAAGAGGCGGCTTTGCGTGTTTTGATTAAATTTTGCGTGTTTTATTGTCAATTTGCGTGTGAAAAATTACTTTCCACACGCAAAAAAGTATGTGGGAAGAGTACAGTGGGCAAACAGCTATTTTGCGTACAGAAATGTGTGCGTCAAATTAGTACTTCTCTCGCATGAGTAATAAAAAATTATGAAAATTAAGAAAACAGTACGGGAGAAAAAATATTACAAATTTAAAATGGCTCGTGATGTTAAAATTTTGATCTTAAATGGGAACTTTTCTTGGGAAAAATTTCTTATAAAACTGTTGATTAATATTAAAATTTCGTGAATTTTCTTTTAGCGAATTTCCAAAACTGGAAATTCAGCTATTACAGCCGTTCTGATGACGCGACTTGAGCCCGGGACTATAAAAGAAATATGTTTTGAGGTCCCTAGAATACGAAAACGATATTCACTAAAATTTATACATGCGAGTCGTCACGAAAACTTTCGAACGAAACGTTTAATGCTTATGAAATTTGGTGTGCGAGCTGGAATCCGGATTGACTTGGATAAGTTCGTTAGCCAAACACGTCGGATGCCAGACACGAGAAGTAGGTTTTTTGGCCATTTTTGTCAACAAAATGAGTTTTTTGCCAGAATTAAACAATTTTTCCAAGATTTTTTTACGCCATTCGAAAAACGAGAAAAAATTACATATGATGAGCTTTTGAACCATTACTTTACGTTAACTAATTTCAGAGAAAAATTAAGAAATTCGTTAAAAAATGTTTTCCTTTTTGTAAACAAATAAAAATTTTATTATTTTTTTATTTTTGTTATTGATTTTAATTTTCAGAAAAACCAAAAAAAAAAAATCATGTCTGAGCTAAAATTTATAAAAATTATTAGTAAATATTATTAGAATTGTAAAATTTAATTAAAATGACCTTGACAGCACATAATATTCAGTTTTTAATCAATTTTTTTTGCCAAACTTTGTATTTTTTAAAATGAATTTGTGTTTACGTATAACGAAAATTTGTTTCCCAGCAATTTAACGAGACGAATTATCAATTAGCAAAAATACAACAGCGCAACTGGAGTATTTTTGGGTTAAAAGTTATTTGAGTTAAACTGCTTTTAGGCAACAAATTTAAGTTGTAAAAAACACAAATTTATTCAGAAAAAATATAAAATTCGAGTGTAATACGATAAAACAATTTAACGAATAAAATAAGTTAAGTATAATTCATATTATAATTTAATATTTTGTTACTGTGGTTTTAAAAATAGGATTAGCAAAGGTAAATCGGCCTAAAGTCCAACCTGAGTAGTGAGTCCCATGGTAGTTTGCAATATTAGCCCAAGCCTAGCTTTGTGTTTGCGAGTTGTACCAAAACTTTCAATTTTGGACTTTTTACGATTTTCCATTTTCCTTCCCCTTCCTCCAGCGCATGAGTATTAATTTTTGTGGCCAGAGGTGCTTAAGAATTGCTTGACTTTCCACCTTGGATTCTCAAACTGCATCCAAATCCACAAAAGCAACATTTACGGATCCACCCTATACATATTTTTAAATTCGATAAAAATGGTAATGAGTGAAATTATTTGAAAAACTTCCGTGTTCGCACAAATTAATTTTTCCGGGGGGTGGGAGGGGGGGTTATATTTGGCGGGTGAACATTTTAACAAGAGTGAGTTCAACTTGTAAATTAAATTTTCAAACGATTTCAATAATAATAAAAAATTTCCCACATGAGCGTTCCTAAAAATGTGACTTAAGATAGACTTATGTGTAAGGTCCGAAAAACGATTTTTCAAAGGATTTTAACGAAACTTCTCTAGACATTTATTTAATTCAATACTAATAATACGAGCCTATACCGGGAAAAAAATTGACCACCACAATTTTGAGAAAAACGATCTCAAAGCTTTGTAATTTTAACACGGGCTCTTATGGGAAAACTCTATTTTTTTGAATAAAATGAAAACGTGTCAAAGGAATTTGATAAAAATTTAATATGTTATAAAATACAAAGTAACAAACCATGTTTAATAACAAATAAAAATTATTCACCACACCGTTTTTGAAATATAATTTATAAATATCATTTTACAACGTTTTTACAACGCTTTTTCAACAATGCTTTTATATTGTTACAACATAAGCGCGTGGAAATTAAAAAAAAAAAACAAGTGTTATACAAATATAATAATTGAAGAATATTACAACATTATTTAATTTTTGATAAAAGAAAATTTTTTCGCTGAGCTATTACTTTTGTACCCGACTATCTCGCACCAAATACCTTAATAATTTCTCCAAAAAAAATTATAGCAGTTTTAATATTTGTAACCGCACAGGCGCGGCGCTGTAATACAATCCTGTGATAGTTTAATTCAAAAACACATCAACTAAACTATTAATTATAAAAAAAAAAAGAATAACAGTTCCTCATCGATAAATTAATCAATATAACAAAATTTTCAATAGTTACAAAACGCGTCCGTAACCATCTGTTACATTCTGCGCCATTAGAAGTCAAAAAACTGAACGGATATAATAAAGTAATGCTTTTCGAAAAATAAAAAATTGATATTTTTTTTTTTAATATTCTTTCTTCAACGCTTCTCTTCAAAAGACTTGTCAGCAGCAATTCATATATAACCTAAGCAGGTGACTCTACGAGAAGGTGACATTTTTATTACTAGATGAAAATTTTACTGGTTTACTTGACATTTTTCAACAACTTTCAGTATCTCTGATCGTAAATTTGTGATCCAGGATGCAGACTAGAAGCCTGGAATAATATTTATGAAATGACTTTTACTTAAATGTTTCACTTTTAAAATGTGTTTCAAGTGAAGCCATATCCAAATATCTTTTTGGTCATACCTCTATATTTTAGAGGTTTCGTACCTTAAACGGAAAAACGGAATTCTTACAAGATCACTATCGTATTGGTCTGTGACAGAGATTTTTCTTAAAGACTATGTAACGTGGGAATTTAAAATCTGACATAATGTTAGGTTTTGATGACGCGCATATAATATATCGCTAGTCAACGATTCGAAAGAAAATTATTTTGGATTAAAAGGGGGGATCAGTTTGATAGCTGAAAATTTTCTAAAAATGATCATCTACCACCCCCACCCCCCCAATTTTCTACGTTTCTATACCTAAAATTTTTTTTTCTATAATGTTAATAGATATTGAGTCATAGATTATCGGAAAACTACTGGGTTTTTTCGACGATAATAATTGCTGACAAAATTTTTTTAACACCTTAACGGTCTTAATCCATAGTAACGAAACGCCCAACTGATACACTATTTTAACAACTACGACACTTTATATGGAATTGTTGACGCGGCACAGCGTTGGGTCGCACTTAGTCAGGTCCTACTTGACGCCGCGTATCGTGTCCACGACCGCTAACGTGTTAAATATCAAAAGCAAATCTGGATAAGATTAAAATAGGGTAAAAGACCCCATTGTCGATCGGAGTTATAAGTCCGATCAGTTTTGACATTTATATCTTAATGAAATTATTTCTGAAAGAAACCTTTGATAAAAAAAATTATTATTAATAGAATGATTATTTTTCAATTTAAATTCACCTCACATTTAATGCCTCCTCACTTAATTTAAGAAATACATATATATATCGAAAAATTTTTGTTGAATTCGTGAATTTTTAATATGATGGATGATCATTATTCAAAACACATGAGTTATAAATTGTAACATTTTTCACCGAATTTTTAAAGTTATTAGCATAATAAAAGTATACAAATAATTGTTATTAGTCCACTTAAGAGATTAGGATAGCTAAATTAAATTTTATATGCGTTAAATATTATTTGTATGACTGATTCTTCTTGGGATCTGAGTTTTACAGTTAGGTACCGCATTTTGAGAATTATATATTGCATATTTATTTTATAAACATTTTTAATTAATTTTTGGGTTTAAAACACTTAACTAACCGTTTTTATAATTTCACTTTAATATTTTATTTATTTCAGAACGTAAAATCAATTGAAAAATAATTAATAATGAATTAAAACTTCGAAATTGAAATAAAAACGTCAGACATTTAGATTTGAAACAACATATAAATATATACGTCATATACTTAATTTAACTGTTTAAAAATTCACAATGGCGTATAGATAAGTTAGAATCATGTTAGAATGTACACAATGTTTTTTAAAGCATAATTAGATGGCGAAAGAAAATACAATATTTTAGTGGTTTATTTTATCGAATATTTAAACCCTTCTGTCATTGCTGCTATGTTTCACAAGGTGTCATTCTGTGATACTCTATGACACAGACTGACCCCTTGTAGTGGATAGAGTGTCAAAGTGGCTGAAAGAGAATGGTTCAAATATTCGATAGTATAAGGTTTGTACTACTGTACGTGATGTACATTAATGCGCGATTTTTCATAGGGGTCAGTGTATTGATCTTTCAAAGGACGTTAATATTTTCTGTCCGCTTTTTAATAGACGTCAACAAATTATAAAACAAAAACATTAATAAATCAAAATTTTTGGGTTATATTTTCTTAAAAACATATCCATTGGATTAAAAAAACTTGGTTTCATACTTATTAAGAAAAAAAAAATGGGTGTTTTGTTTATTTTTTAATTTTTTTAAGCTAATTTAATGATACAGCTAAAAATAGTGATCGGTCATCGGGTCTCTTACCCTATATATAAACAAAAAAAGTTTAATTTTTGCTCACTGTACGGAACCCTAATTGTACGAGGCCGACTCGTTCTTGGTCGATTTTTTACCCTGGTTTTCCTAAATCGTGTTACGATGGAGATTATTAAGAAATGTTTAAAAATTATAGAATTAAGGAGATTTTTCAAAAATTTTAATAATAATTTAGTCTTGGTGTAAGTCTTGCAAACGCTGTTATTGATTTTGATATTGATTTTTGACCAAGACTGCAAAACCAAAATTAATTCTAATCATTACTTATCAGAAACAATTTTTAAAAGCTTTTATTTAACTTGCTATGTTAGTATGTTGGTTTAGATCAAATATTGGAATCAAAATTTAGACAGGTTCTAATTGAGCTAAAGGTTTTAAATTTTGCATACGTGTATAACCTTGATGACAATGCAATACTGTATAATTAGTTTTGTCCTAAATCGCCCCAAAACCAAAATTGTTGATTTTTAGTCCTGTGCAACTTTTTGACATTTCGAATTGTCAAATATTGTCCATTGATTTTACATTTTAATTTTTTGTTTCCATAGTTATGTCTGATTAGGGTAAATTAAGCGATTAAAATATAGGTAAAAAAATTGCTTCTTTAATTTTTTTAAATTAATTTTAATCAGACTAAAAAGTAGAAAATAAATTAAAGTAAAAGAAATGTTTTTTAAGAAAAAGCTTTTATTTAAAAATGGGCTACAAAAAATAAAATAACTTTTGAGTGAAGTTTGAAACAATATGCAACATAATTTATAAAAGCTTCAGGCGTTTAATCAAGTTTGGTAAGTACTGAAAAGTAAAATAGCTACACTTATATCCAAAACAGAAATAATTAATGATAACGCCTCAAACTTTTATAAATTATGTTGCATATTGCTTCAAACTACACTCAAAAGTTATTTTATTTTTATTTTTAGCCCATTTTTAAATAAAAGCTTTTTTTTAAAAAAACATTTTTTTACTTTAATAAGTATATCACTATAAAGTAAACTGCTCATAGATACAATTCCCAACTACAATAAAATATGTGGGTTAAAAAATGAAATAGTTTTGTTTCAACGTAATAATTCATAGAATATGGTTCATAATTTTTTTTTTATTATCTACAATATCTGATCGCCCCTCATAAAACATTTTCGAGTTGACGTCACTGACTTTTCGTCGACATCGATAATATTTATGTGCTGTTACGTTTACAAATGCGGATTCCTTACGATTACGTTGTCTTAGAATTGGGGTGGCTAATGCTTGCATGCACGAACCACTATGGGGGTTAATTCAATCGGGAAGATCGCTATATGTTACGAATGTTACGACTTACTGACTTGGTCGAATTTTTTTCCACAATAAAATTTTCATCTAATAAATTTCATTTCCATGGTCCCCTCACCCCCACCCCCTTCGCATTTCGACTTTTTCAATTTTATTTTCAAGGTCAAAAACGTAACAAAAATATTAGGTAAATGATTAAATAATTATTATTTTTAGAATAAGCAATTACACAATATTTTGGTAAACAGGGTGATCCAGAACATGTTATCAACTGTTATGGAGTTATGTAGATTAATTTTATTGTAATTTTAACACGAATTCGTCTTGTTTTCGGCTGGGATACAGAAGAAAAAGAAATCGTCACTAATTTTATCCCATTTGCTTAAGAAATATATATTCTACTGTTGGATTAATATATGTGTATTAAGGGGAGATTCGATAAAAAAAAAAAGAAATCAATTTTTAGCTTCATAATTATGTTTCTTAAGGTGTTAGAAATATTTTCCTACAATTTTATTTTAAAAAATGAAAAATCAAAAAGTTATGGGCATTTTAGTGTTCGCATTTTACTATAATTCAACTTAAAAAAAAAAAAAAACTTTAAATGCTATTTTCTCGAAAGTATGTTTTTCGACATGGTTCCTCATGTATCTCAAAAAGTATTTGAGATATCGACATAAATCAAAGTGCATATAATTCCTCGATACCGTCATTTTGGTAGGAACTAGAATCTTTTGGTTCCGTAATATATTTTCAAATTGGCGGCTGTTTATAGTGGAGAAAAAGCGGTGATTTTTGTAGATTTATTTTCAAAATACGATTTCTCGCTAGTTTTTTTATTTTTTTCTTAGATCCTAGTTAATGCCATAACTGAATACGAGTATGTATCAGAGTTCAGAGAATCATTCGTTTCGATTCGTTCGTTTTTAAATGGATCAAATGGGAATTTCATATTTTAATTCATTCGCGAATTTAAAAATTTGATTCCTCTATCTGTACATTCGTATTCACGAATCGAATCGAAAATTTAAGGAATTTAAAATTTGATTCGCTCACGAATTGATAGAAAAAGAATGGTTCGGGAATCAAAAAAAGAAAAGGGAAAAATAAACAGCTTTATAATTTATAAAATAATCAAACACAATGAAAAATAAAATTTTTAATAAAAAATATTTGTGTCTTTATAACAAAAATTTAGATATACATAAGCAGTATAAATAGAATTAATTTCAAATAAGTAATCTATTTCTACTAGTAGTCAATTCGCATAAACAAAAATGAAACTGAAACTCACATAATACCAATAACTGAAAATCACATAGTATGTACGTATATTTCATGATTCACATTTTTTAAAAAAAATATATATATATTCTATATTAATAAGTATTGTTGTAAATATTTAAATTTCTTCGTCAATGACGATTTGTCTAATTGTAAGTAAATTGTTATTTAGTTTTATTAATAAAATATCATTAATTGTTTCTTTTGACAATTTTGATCTTGTTTTTGTTAGTATTACAGAGAGAGCACTAAAGGCTCTCTCGACAGAAACTTGGGTAGCAGGAACAGCTAGAGCGACGTCTGCTAACTTTCCCAATTCAAGATCTTTGTACTTCAAACCCCTCCAGTAATCTAATATATTTGTTTCAAACGGTATTCTTTCATTATAACAGAGGTTTTCCAACTTTTGTCGTGTTGTGTTTTCTGTTGGTTTCATTGGTGTTTGCGCAATTAAAAGATTCATTTTTGCTTCTAGTTTTGAAAAAGCTCCTGATGTTCCTGCTGCATGTAGGGGAAAAGTTGTATTCGACAGATCGGATTCATTTTCTTCAGTTTGCGATTCACCTGCCAAACGCTTAATTATTTCGTTGGTATTAAGTAAGTGGCGCTAAATACAAAATAACATTGTTATTTAGATAATTACACCATTTAAATAAATAATTTAAGCTGAAAATGTACTTACCACTGTAATTTTCTTTTGCTCTTCATTTAAAAAAGGTGAATTTAAAAAATTGAATCGTGGATCTAAATAGATTGCCGCTACAAACGCATCATTTTTAAGAAGACACTCTTTCCGTGTACTCATTGCAGTTAATAAGTGTCCTGCGTGTATATTCCCTTTATTATATATCTCTTCTAATTCAACTTCGCAGTGCATCCAATCTCTATAAAAATTGCCTATTACGTACTGCTGTCGTTGAAATTTATCTGTGCAATTTGCTAAGGGTTTGAATGCTTCTAAAAAATTTGTAACGAAATTCCAGTCCACCTCTGGGATATTGAATTCAGTTAAATTATTTTCTACATAGTTTTTCAGTTTTAATAAGGAGCTTAACATTTGATAAGTAGAATTCCACCTTGTTACGTTATCAATTATAGGCAATTGCAAACCCAGTTGATTGTCATTTCGAAATGTAGCACGAATTACCTTAACAGTTTTCCTAAATTCGTCTATCTGTGTTTCTGTATTTTTCATGACGTCGTGCGCTGCCAGTTGAATAGTGTGAGCAGCGCATCTGACAACAGCTAAAACTGATGTAAGTCTGGAATGAATTTCCAGGTATTCTTCGTCGTCACTGTTTACTGGAGAAATAGAATTTCCGTCTTCAAGAGTGTGCGTTTGCATCTCTTCTTGAAGCTCTTGCAGCAGTTTGGACGTTTTTACTACATTGGCCCCATTATCTGTAGTACTTGAATATAACTGCGTTACGTCTATATTAAATTCTTTCAAACAATTTATTATTTCCTCCTTCAAAAATTGAGCTGTATGTCTTTTCCTTAATTGTATCATTCCTATTGTATTCACGTGAATTTTAGAGTCCTTAATGTACTGAATATTTATTCCTAATATACTTTTTTCCATACGTGTGGCAATGTCTACTTTTAAACTTATCATTCTTTTATGGACAGTCTTTGATATAACTTGCTTAATTTTATTAGCAGTTATATTCAATTTTTCTACAATACTTTTAGAATTTATATTAGTTTTGAAATGTTTTTCATACGGATAAAGTAATTTTTTAAAATATTCTTCGTCGTCAAATATTCTAAAAGGTATATTTTTAACGGTTACTAAGCCGACACAGCACACTAAAAAGTCGTTTTTATTTATTCATTGTTATTGAAATTTGACAATTTTTCTTTTTTTTTTTTTAGAAATTTCACTTAGTGATGCCGATGCGTCTGATTCGCTTTCACAATTTTCTGTTGTTTCAAAACTTTTATTGTGTAGAGCCTTATAGCGGCGTTTGATATTTCCAGTTAATTTGCCTTTTAATACATTTTAACATTCTAAGCACGTTGAAGTTTTATTGTCTGTATCATAGATAACATATTTTGAAAAATCAAAATTTTTAACTCTACCCATTTCAGAATACTATAAAACACTTTATGTCTAAATGCCAATTGTTGCAGCTTGTTTTAACACGCATTTATTATATTATAAAATGATGATATTACATATTATGTATTTTACGAAAGTAGATAAATGTATGTTTGTGCTTACATAAGAAAAAAAAACATACGTACACACTATATATAGGTAAGAAAGATAAGAACAACATAATTGTAATTATGTATATGTACATTACATCATCCGACATCATCCCATAAAATAACAAAGAAGAATCGAAAGGAACTATTCTTTTTCATTCGTGTTCGCTCGTGAATGAATCCTAGAAAAAACAATATGATTCGTATTCGCGAACGAATTAAATGTTGCCAATATTCACCAAAAAAATTCGCTCACGAATTTAGAGACATTTAATTCGATTCGCGAACGAATAAAGCTGTGAATAATTAAGTTTTTTCATTCGCGAATCGAATTATTCCGTACCCTGGTATGTATATTTTCAGAAAATTCGTGATTTTTTGATTTTGGTTAACTGGCGATTTCAGAACGCGAGGAACTATCAAGGTTGAAAAACCTCGCAGTGTCGACTTCAAACTCATTTATACTCAGAGCATTTCTGAATTTTTTTTTAAATTTTTTTTGTAATCTTACGGCATGTAGAAACAATGCTGTGTATTTAGTTTTTCAATTAAAATATTTATTTGCAAAAAAAAAAATAAATAATTAAAAAGGTCGATTGTTGATGTTTTTTTGGCGAATCTCTCCTTAAACTATAAAATATACCTAGAATCCAATATTTCTCCGGGTAATAAAAAAAATTATTTTAGGTTCGCTTATATCGCTTTGCGTGGTCTGGACACGTACTATTTTCAAAATTCACTTCAAATTTTCAAAAACGAATTATATAAAAAAATTGTCAAGTGCATATTGAACACGCATCAAATTAGAATTTCATAGTCTGTGACGAGAATTTTGCACAATTTTCAAAATAAATTAACTATACGAAATTTAAGGTTTATCATTCTCCTAATTTCCTTCAATGAAATGACTACGGAACCCTAATTTTGCGTGATCCGGCATGTACTTGACGATTTTTTTTGTAAATGTCGCATATTTAATGATATACTGATTACTGACCTAATTCCTGCTATTTGCTTGTGGAAAATAATAATTTCCAATCTGTTTGAAAGTTTAAAATTTTGTGAATTAAACGGCCTAAAAAGCGTGAGAAATCAAAAAGAAGTAGAAATTAATTTTTGAAAAATTTGTCAAAAAAATAAACCTGTTGGAAGAATGACAAGGCAGAACACCTAAAACTCATCATTTTGTGGTCACCTGGTCCGGTAAAAATTCTTAGAATATTCATTATTTAAAAACCTTTTCAAAAAATAAAAATATTATGTAATTTTGATCCTGAGAGACTTTTTTCAAAAATAACAACAAAAATCATATGATTTCTGTCTTTTTAATTTTACTTTCAGTTACTTATTGTCAATATTTTTTTTTCTACTTCTTACCTTACGTACAATTGAATTTGGATAGTAAACAGATTTCTAAAGAAGTTTTTCTTATACCTCTACAGGTAGATACACATATTATGTAATGAACTAATGATTCTTGCACCTACCTGAACCAAATCATCTGTTCGTGATGCACGGGCTTCATTCAATCTTTTAAAAAGTGATTTCCAAAAAAAAAAAAATTAAAAATCTTTCAAAAAACAACATGTAAGTGAACATATGTTTTTTCTTTCTAGGTCTGATTTATGTAACTTTTTTTTTTGCAATGCTATCACTTTTTGATAAAAACAAATCTAAACGAAGATGTCCATTTCCAAAAAAGGGCCACGTCGAACAAACAAGGCCGTAGAGCAGGGGTCGGCAACCTGCGGCCCGCGGGCCATATGCGACCCTTTGCAAGCTTTCATGCGGCCCGTCAAGCAATATAACTTTTCGAACAATTTGCTCTGCCTATATGCAGAGTTGAGCATACTTTTTTATACTTTTTTTGTTCTCCGATGTTTTATAACATCATGTAAATAAAATTGGTACTAAAAATTTTTCCTCATGTTGAATTTTAATAATATTCATATTAATTTATGTTAAAAAAAAGAAAATACCCGTATCGTAGTATCCTGCATAATATAGCGAATTTCTGTTTACAAAAATTAGTTTTTCTCGGAAACTACTTGACATAGAATTATTGTTCAAAAATCCTTTTTATGTGATTATTTTCTCGTCTTTCCAACGGTGTAAGAAAATATGGCAAAAACTTGAGGAAATTTGGGCAAAAAACTTACTTTTTCCACAAAATTTTTTTAAGAAAAAATGCCTAAAAATCCATTCCGGACATCGAACGTGTCTGACTTTTTGGACTTTCAATATTTTTACCAAATTTCGTAAAAACAGGATTTTTCAAAAAAACAGGATTTTTCGTTCGAGAGTTATATAAATTTTAGTGAATGCCATTTTTGGCTTCTAGAGACTTCAAAATAAATTATTTCTATCATAGTTCCGGGCTCAAGTAGCATCAAGACAGTGACTCTAATCGTTGAATTTTCGATTCAAAAATTCGTTAAAAAAACCTACTTAAGCCACATACTACATTGCAAAATATTTGACTGTGCGGCCCGCTAAAATTTTATTTTTTTTTAAAAAATAGAGAGCTGAGGCAGGCCCCAGGGCGATAACAGAATAAGTAATGGTAAACTTAACATTTTAATTTAGACCAGTTTAGCTATACCCGAGTAGAAATTTCTTGGGTTGCTCCGATTATACATAACATTGTGAAGCCCCCAATAACACAGAATGAGCACTTTTTCTAAAGTTCAAATTTCACTGAATCTTCCCGGTTTTCTAACTAAAACATTTTTTCCAACTCAAAATTCAAAATTTTTGTTTTATTTTCGACAAAACTAAAAGTGCAATCGAATTACCATAGACAGTATCGAGACTATCAATTCCTATCAAAATTCTATAAAGAAATTCAAATTTTTAGATTTTGTTTTTCAATTATTCTGGATGAGTGTAAGAGAGATAAAAATTAGAGATGCTTTGAGTTTGTTTTGACGCCAGTTTTGAAGATACGAAGACAAAAAATTTTCCCGATAAAAAATTGAATTCACTCAAATCGCTAATACCAAAACTACCAGTGGCATCTAAAATCTTAAAAAGGTTCAAAATTTTTAGATTTTTTTTTTTATTCAGAATTTTTTTTTATCCGATTGTAGAGGAAAAGAGACACAATGTATATGGAATAGAGTGAATTTTCCCTAAAATTGGCGCTACTTTTTTCGGTTTTCCAGAAAGTAACCATCCGGTAAAAAATATCTCAACTCCTATAAGATTATTGTCCAAGGAATAAGATACTTTTTGTAAATTACTTTAATGCAAACATTTTCATAAATATCTGAAATTATAAATGGGAAATCTATAGGGATAATCATCGGACATCCCAAAAAGGACAAGAAAAAATAGCAAGCAAAAATCCTTGGGTCTCAAAGTTTTAAGCGTTAAGAATTCTATCTGGAAATAAAATTTGGGCCCCAATTTTTTTAAAAATTCAATTTTCTTTTTTTTGATACTAAGGGCTTTTCTTGAAGCTCGCGGACCCTAAGTTTCAGACGTGGCTGCCATGTCCATTCAAAAAGACTACAAAAAAAGTTCAGACCAGTGATTAATTTGAAACAGTGTGCTTGTTTACATATCTCCAACCCAATAATTAAAACAATTGTTAATTGTCTTTCATTTATTTTTTTTTTCTGGTTAATTTTTTGTTTAAATAAAAATAAACAATAGAATAATAGACAGACTGATGTTTGATGCTATTTTATTTGTTGCTATTGTTTTAATATAGTTAATAATAAATAAAGCTAAAATGCTATTAAAATTGTACCTACAATGTATACACATATTAATAGTATAGTATAGAAATATTTTTACCAAATGAAAATGATTTCATGCGATAAATAACACAGCAGACAAGCTTGAAATATAGTTATCTCTTACAAGATCTACTACCTAATATATTGAAAAAGGATAGTAAAAATTATAATAACTTTGATAAATGACAAAATTTCATTTTTACATTCCAAGTATATGAATCATTTGCATTTTGTATAAATGCGAGTATACCTTAAGTATATATAATAATATAAAGTTAAAAGATGTGGTTTTGGGACGTAAAATAACAGATGAATTTAAATATATAACAATTGACCAGCTGTTCGTCTGTTTCTTCTGTTGCTTGTTGATTATCATTTCCACTTTTAGTTCCAGTTCCAATGAACTTCATAATTAACCAAATGTATATGGTTTTAACTAATAATAATAATAATTTTTATATTTTTTGAAATATAAAAATTATATTACTAAAATATATAATATTCAAAGGGATATTCGCTAAAAAAAAAAAAAAGAAATCGATTTTTTTTTCCTCATAATTATGTTCCTTAAGGTGTTAGAAATATTCTCTATTTTTTTTTTTTTTTTTTAAATGAAAAATCAAAAAGTTATGGGCATTTTAGTGCATGCAACTTATTAGAATTCAATTTAAAAAAAAAAAAACTTTAAATGCTATTTTCTCGAAAGTACGTTTTTTGATATGGTTTCTCGTGTATCTGAAAAGATATTTGAGATATCGACATAAATCAAAGTGCATATTATTCCGGAATACTGTCATTTTGGCAAGAACTAGGATCTCTTAATTCTGTAATATATTTTCAAAATGGCGGCTATTTGTAGTCGATAAAAAGCGGTGATTTTTGAAAATTTATTTTCAAAATGCGATTTCTCGCTGGCTTTTTTTTTCTTAGATCCTAGTTAATGCCATAACTGTATATTTTCAGAAAATTCTTGATTTTTTGATTTTGGTTCACTGGGGATTTCAGAACGCGAGGTACCATCAAGGTGGAAAAATCTCACAGTGTCGAATTTAAAGCCATTTTACGTACACAGCTCATTTTTGAATTTTTGTTTTAAAAAACTTTTTTGTAATCTCAAGACATGTAGAAAAAACAATATTGTATATTTAATTTTTTAATAAAATATTTATTTGTATAAAAAAAAAAATAATAAAAATGGTCGATTTTTGATGTTTTTTTTTAAGCGAATCTCCCCTTAATTAACTTATTTATTTGAAACCAGTAATCATTAGGCGTATGTTCAACTGCGCACTGCGCGTAAAAAACAAAAGAAAAGTACCCAATTTTATTACTGAATATTAAAAAAAATAATTTTTAAAAGGATGACTTATTCTTGTTCTTGTTTTCAAAATATCGAAAAATATAATGAAATCTCTCGAAGACAAATTCAAAATACGTATATAAAATCTGATTGAAATTTGAAATTTTTCAAAAAAGAAAATTGCCAAGTGCGTATTACACACCTCTTAAGTTAGGGTTTCACAGTAGTTAAAACTTTTCGTAGTTTTCTTTCTATAAGGGTTTCAAGATTTTTTTCTAGAACCCGTCAAAATGGTTCGAAGAAAAACCATGGTCCTGATGGTTTTTCACCTAAACCCCTAAGAAAAACAATATTTATCTCTATTGCCAATTGCTCTGCTACCAGTATATTTAATTTTTACAATCAAAAATTACTTTAGATCCTAATTTAAGGTCAAATACCTTTTTAAAGTGTACAGATAAGTACTTTTGATTCCAGGTGACACTTTCACAGTCTCCATCGCTATGCAATATCTCTGTATACGAATATATGTACCTGGATACAAAAACAGGGGGAAACATATAGGTATCGTCTTTGAAATAATCACACAAAACATCTGGTACAGTCTCGTCCCCGATCGAAGGGTAATATGAGGGAATAAAATTCTCTCCCCCCGAAATAAAAATTAAAAGGGGTCAATGGATATTTTTAATTTTGTACCTATTATAACTAACTCTATCGTTTCATTAGGATTGCGTAGATCTCGAAAACGAAATACTTATGCATTCGTGATTTCTATCGTCGCGTCGTGTAGAGTGGTCTACATGCACTTCACCACTCTGTAAATAGTCAATGTCGGATTTTACGCGTTTTATCCTGAGAATTGTGAAAAATTCGAGCTGGACTGAACTACGAAATCCTCACGTAATGTGTGTTTAACACGTACTTGCCCAATTTTTTTTTTTTTTTTTTTTTGATGATATGATATACATATTTCGGGCGATTATATTTTGGATGAGAAGTGAATTTGTTTCTCAATTGTACACTAGGTCGGGTACAATATGCACCTGGATGTCGTCTACACGGACACGGCCACCTCAACGGGAGCAATGTACCAACGTAGAAACAAGACTCTATGTCCACGATCGACCGATGTCACTATTGATTAGGTTTAGTGTGGATTAATCTAATTTTAAGCGGTTTCAAGGGAAAGTAAATTTTCATGCATGCTTGGAGTTGAGTACGATTGGTAGTTAACATCAGAAAGGCATAAAATTGTAGGATACGGATAAGTTTTTGGGGCCATTTGAACGCGTAAGATCAATAAAAAATATTTCTGGTGGAAATTCGACCATTATGATACAAGAAAATGGAAAGGTTGCATCCAAATTATCCAAATTTTGCATTCAGTTTAGAAAATAATCAAATTTTTACCTTGATGACATCAGCATTTACATTTAACTACTTAAAATCGGTGTAGAATTTGTATTTTTAACGATAAAAAAGATGCAATTTGGAGTTAGTTACAGATTTTTAGGTCCGTTGTTTTGAATTTTACTGTTTCGACATGAAAAAAGCTAATAACACAGATGTAAGATTTACAGGACGAAAGATTGAAATTTTAAGCGCAAAAACTATTTTTGTCCATAAGTCATTCCCACAAACTGTCACGCCATTTTGAAAAAATCGATTGTCTATCAAAAATATATCACTACTTCTGTCTTCCCGGAAAATTTCAAAAGATTTTCAAAATTTATAAAAAAGAGGATTTGAAAAATTTTAAAATTTTCCTATCACGTGATTTATGAGAAAAGTTTTGCTTTTAAAATAACACGGACCTTTTTTACCATCTTCCATCCAAATTTAATCGATTTTCATAAACAGAGTCTGGGAAAAATCAAAAAATAACTAAAATGTTTCAATTTTTTCAAAATTTTAAAAATGGTGATATCGCTAGAAATTACCGGACAAAATATACCCAAATTTTGTTCCATATGTAAAAATTATTTTGAAGCTGATTTCAAGTTTCTAACCCCAATAAATCTGGTGATATTCATTCCATCCGATTTTTCGATTTTTTATGTCATCGAAGATGACGTATTAATATCGTTGTGTGATTGAATAATTATTGAGTTGTACATCCATACTGAATAAACGCAAGAGGGCTGTATAGTTAACAACTATAGAGTTAACAAAAAATCATAAATTAACACTCACTGAGATGGCATTACTTAGTGCGTGTCAAAAACACGCACTTAACGAATTTTTATAGGTTCCTTAGGCCCTAAAACGTCAAGGCCCGATTGAAATTGATCTGATTACCAGATACTTTCGTGAAAATTTTGTACTCAAAATTTTTTTTATCATGACGACATCATTAAATATTAGCTTCCACATATCCAATATTAGCATCCCTACATAAAATATCCATAATGAACAATATTTTCCAAAAATTCTCTATGTCCAGCTGCCACAAAACACAATACACAATGAAATTTTCAAATTCTAATTAAGAGTTGTCGCACAACGCAACATTCAATCAAAATACGTACGCAGATTTTCGGCAACAGATGTAAATTAAATAAAAGTAAAAATTTTAATAAAATTGGGGAGAGAGTAAATGGATACGGACACAAAGCGAAATTCTTCCACATACAGAGAAATTCTATAAAACTACATAACACATTTTGTTATTTATATAAAATCAAAAAAACTATAATGTAATTGATTATATTCATTTATACACTCCTCAACAAAAATTGGAGAGATCACTAGTGATAATTTGGACAGCGTACTCAATTTTGGAAAAAATTATCCACACTACCAAGTATCAAATAAGTAATATTCATATCATAGTGAAAAATAAAAAATTAAAACCAATGAACACTAGTTATTATATTATACTAGTAGACAAAGCGTAAAACCAGTTTGTAGGCATTTTTCTTGAAGTACCTAGGTAACAGCCGGTGAGACGAGTGAAATTTAAGGAACATAATATAATTTCAATTTTTGAGCAAATGCGACTACAATTATTGCAGGACATAATTTGTATACGTACGTATTTTGAAAGTAAAGCGAATACCACACTTTTTTCTTTCAAAATTTTGCGGTTTCTTCTTAAAAAAGTAAAATTTTATTATCAATATTATATTTTGACAATAATTATTTGAAAACGTTACTACGGATACAATCGGTTATTGCATTGATTACTACATTACAGAATACTATTAGGTCGGAATTTGGTCGTATCTAGCGGCCACAATTATACATTTATATAATTAGTCTATATAATATAATATATATGCTCATTGGTCTGTGGCTAGAAAAGATTTCACTGTAGGTAAACACGATAAAAATGAAACAAAATCTTTATATTAGTATATATTTAACTGATTTTAAAACCATAGTAACGAAATACTTTAGTAATAACAGTATGAATTATACTAACTTATTTTATTCGTTAAATTATCTGCCCGTATTAAACTCGAATTTTTTTTTTCTAAACAAATTTTTATTTTCTACAGTTCAAATTTATTGTCTAAAAGCAAATTAACTCGTATTTTTGCTAATTGATGTTCTCGTTAAATTGTTGAGCAAATAAATTTTCTCGATAATATAAATACAAATTTATTCGAAGTTATTCAGGACGCTCTAAAATGTAAAATACTCGTAAAAATTTTCAAGTTTAGTAGTCTCGCTACTTTAGTAGTTTCGAAAACAAAATGTAATATATCAAAAAACTGAATTTTTTGTGATTGGCAACCCAAGCTCGAAAAACAAGAAAACGCCAAATTTATCTATGAAAATGGGGTTAGTGGTGAGCAAATGCAAGACCAAGACCAAGACTTGGCAGTCTTGGTCTTGGTCTTGTTCTTGCATTAAGAGTCTTGGTATTGGTCTTGCTAGAGCAGCTTGAGTCTTGGTCTTGGTCTTGTTATTGCTAAAAAATCTTGCACTTTCTTGCATTTTTTTATTAGCGAATTTTTTTCCTCTAAAATCAGAATTTTTACTATCTTTACGTATTAATTATACTTTCAAACTATTTAAATAGTTTAGCATGAGTCTTGTTTTCTTCTTGCTTTTGCCTTGGTCTTGCTCACTTGAGTCTTGGTATTGGTCTTGCAGCCATAATTATAGTCTTGGTCTTGGTCTTGCTCTTGGTATACATAGTCTTGGTCTTGCAAAAAATGCAAGACCAAGTCAAGACTGCAAGACCAAGACTAATTTTGCTCATCACCAAATGAGGTACAAAAACCAAACAATCTAGGTAATACTAAATTTGACGCCTTGTTCTCCAAACTTTTTCTCTCTAACATACCTACCATCTATCCAACAAATACTGACACATCAGTAACATTTATAATAAACAATTATTTGAATGTCAAGAATTTACAGAACACAGGAATGATTAATTTATCATTCAATAATTTTGATTAGCTATTAGAAGCAAAATGGCAATAATTTGTTAACTAAAAATATTTTGATATTTCGAAAACAATTTTATAATAAAATTTTTTTTGACCTGTACAAAATGATTCTTTCAATTTTCTCAAAGTACACCGTATACTATCTGTAAATACTGATGCCCCCAAACTTTTTACATGTCACGTAAAATCATCAATACCTCTACAATATTTTTGATATTCAGATTAAAAATGCGGTGGTAACGAGAGCGAGCCAGTCAACCACCCTTCTATCAAAAAAAAATCCACCACCTGCATTCAGCAGCAAGCAGATCGCCCGTCAATCGTCAGAGGGCACACTATAGCTATGTACCACATACCCAACACCAATACCATTTCATTTTAGCTCTTTGGCGCGTATAGCGCGTAGCTGGCTGCTAACCGGATATCCCTTGTTTGTTATCAAATTTCATTATTGTTTGGCCCCGACCGACTTAACCATCAATTATTTTATAAATGTAATTTACCAAAAAAAAAAAGGTAAGTAACTATTTATATTACAATCATCAACATTTTTATTAAATAAGTCTGTCGCAACTTTCATCATAATTTATACTTTACACTCCTATAAAGGCGCGTTCAAACATGCCACATTCCTCATGGTTCAACAAAAATGAGGGGCTTTACTTACTTACTACTAATCTGATCCTTATATTAAAGTGGCTCTTTTTAATTTGCCTATTAAACATAAAATTTAAGAGAGAAGGACAATGACCTGGCCCCTAGAACCCGAAAATAACCTTTAGAAAAAACAATTTTTAAAATTATTTCGAAAAAAATCTATTTTTTTTCATATTTTCAAAGTTCGGATCTTTAAGAATAAGCCTCTAAAAGGATTTACGGAAATTCGAATTATTTTCGGAGTTATAGTGATGTTTCCCCTGTGTACTGTGTATCTTTTCGGTGTTAAATCCAAATTTTTAATATAAATTACTCGAAACTACTTTTTTCGATACGGTTGACATGATATCTCAAATTCTAATGCACTGATTTACTTAAAATTTGGTACAGACCTTCTTAATACTATCAAAATTGGCCCGACGTAAGAGTTTTTGGAATTTTTTTTCTTACTATTTTTAAAAATTTCCAAAGTTGAAAAAAGGAGGCGAAAAAATTATTTTTTTTAAATGGACGCCATTTTGTGAAAAAATTTATTTTTTCAAATCGGCTACGTCCAACTAATTCTACATCCTTGTTTAGTAAGAATTAACTAAAATTTTATGTTTCAGATCACCAGGAGGGTTGGAATCACGTCAACCAAGAGACACCTTTTCTTTTTTGAGTCTCCTCTTTTTGAGTTAAATTTTTATACATTTTCATACGTTCGTAAAATCACCTCAAAATATTCCCTTAATTTGTCTCAAGAACTACTTTAGATAGACAAACACTGAAAAAGATCTTTTTTATCTAATTTTTTCCGTTCTTTCCAATGGTGTAAAAAAAAAACTTTTGAATTCTAATTTTCTTGACAAAAAATGCCCAAAAAAACCCGATCCTAGGCATCCAACGTGTCTGGCTGAAGAACTCATCCAAGCCATTGAGATTTCCAACCTTTTTACCAAATTTCGTAACAATTAAATGCTTCATTCGAGAGTTATCACGTTTAAGTCCCACATATAAGTAGTTAAATATCTAATTATATCTTTCTGTGACTGAGAAACAATATGATAGACGAAGCCAATTCTTGGCATCACAAATGAAAAATTTACACTTAAATCAATCTAATCACTCTTAAAAGAAAAAAATTAAATTTTTCGTACTGATGACGTCATTAAGTACACTTAAAGGGTGTACCTCAAGGCTCCATTTTAATACCACTTTTTTCATATAATTATATTTTAATGATTTGATCACTTTATTATAGGAAATTTGCTCTTTTTGACATCAGAAATAAAAAAAAAAACACATTTCAAAATTATCCAAAATTCCCCCCTAAAAATTAATTCAAATTTTTGATACATACCTGGAATTCCGCTGGTCGCTTGCCCCATAACTGTACTCAATTTTCAATATTCACACTTTTTTTACGATTTTTAAAATGAACAATATTCATAAACGATAACAAACACATTACACTTTAATAATATTTTTATTTTTTATTTTTTTAAATAATTATTTAGTTACAACAATCACATTGTGTACTTATAGCTCGAATAACGTTCGAATTATGTAAATTCTTTGCATGTTTTTTTTTATTTCACCATCGTAAGCAGGTACTAGAACAAATAAAAATAAATAATAATTATTAAACAATAATTAAAAATAATTAATAATTAGTATACGTCTTTTTATTACGAAAATTTACATATATATTTTTTTTAAGTTTACGCTTGTATTTTTTTAAATAATTTATCCAATTTTAATGAATAAACTAAAAAATTATTGGACCGATTTTGAAAATTTGTTCAATGTTAGAAAGTTAAACAACGTATTCCAGATGGACATAGGTTATATTTAAATTCTAAAACAATTTAGAATTCTTTTAAGGCAGGGATTCCCAAAGTTTTGTATCAGTGGGTTAAATTGTCGAAACCAAAATATACCTATGGCGGATCTCCTATTTTAACTTAAAATTCAAAGTAGGAGAACTGCCTAACTGAAAAATCACATCGGGAAAATAATACACATTTTCTGAACGAACTTGACCATTTCTATACTGAAAAAATTAGAAATTTGACACTCAGATTACCCAAATTTCACAAACAGATCTGATTTCTGTAGCTATTAATTTAAAAAACAAAATACCTCTGTCACAGCATCCTGCAAAACATAGCGAATTTCCGTTTATAAAAATTACTTTTTCTCGGAAACCAGTTTAGATAGAATAAAAATTCAAAAACCTTTCTTATGTGATTTTTTATCCTCTTTCCAATGGTGTAAAAAATATCACAAAAACTTTTAGATTGGGGGAAATTTTGGTAAAAGACGAATAATACCGAAAGAACTGTTCCGGGCATAAGACGTATCTGGCTGAAGAACTCATCCAAGATTTTGGGACTTACAATCTTTTTACCAAATTTCATAAAAATAGAATGTTTCTTTCGAGAATTATCGTGCTGATACATAAATACATATATATATATATATATATATATATATATATATATATATATATATATATATATATATATATATATATATATATATATATATATATATATATATATAAATTTTAGTGAATGCCATTTTCGATATCTAGGGACCTCAAAACAAATTTCTATCATAGTCCCGGACTGAAGTCGCGTCATGACAGTGGCTGTAGGTAATAGCTGAATTTTCGATTCGAAAATTCGCTAAAATTAAACTCGATGACGTCACACATATACCAATTTTGATGCTAAAAATACGAGATTTGAAATCGCTCATAAATTTTCAATGCTACTTTGTTCATTTCTGACAAAATCAGAGTTTCAACGATAAAAGAAAAATCACAGGCGGAAATTGAATCTATTTCCTGAACGAATTTGATTATTTTGACCTAAGAATCTGATTTATATAAAAGTAAAATTTAAAAAAAATAACTTGCATAGTAAAAGAAAAAGATTGAACACCACTGATTTTTTTTCTTTTTTTTAAAAAAATTAGGCAACTAATCTTTAAGAATTTGAAACTGCTGGTAATATGGCATCGTGGCCCACAGTTTGGGAACCCCTGCTATAAGAAATTACAGAATTTATAAATTAAGTTAGAGAAAAGAAGCCCCCTGGCTACTTTTATAAAAAAAAGTCCCGAACAGTCCAGAAGTCTTTGTAATTACTATCACGACAAGAATTTAGTCAAAAACTACCAGTGTAAAAATAAACAATAAAATAACTCTATTAAAAAAAATCATTTTAAAAAGACAACTTTATTACGAAAAATTTTTTTCTAGCAGTAAAAATAACAATTAAATCTCAGTAACATTAAATTTCTACGACAAGAACTTCAAAAAGGTGAAACTAAGATGAAAAATTCTGAAAATAATATCCATAAAATCCTCAAGAAAACTTTAGTGAAAAGACCATCTATAATTACGTTCACTTTATTGAGACTGTACTGTAATCTACTTATAAAACACAACAGTAAAATATTTTTTTTTTTTTTTTAATTGAATTAGGTAATTTAAAAATAATTTTTGACTACTGAAGTGCACGTACCCATTGACCAATCAAAATAAATTTTGGACAGTCTCAATCAACATAATCTTCATAATTATGTACTTATGTAAAAATAAAAAAAAAAAATATGTACTTAATTTGAACACATTTTAAATGCACATTTAAAAGATCAACTCTTATCATTCAAAAATGTACCAAAGTACACTTTTAAAGACACAAGTATTAAATCTACATAAATATAGAAATGGAATTTTTTCTAAAAAACCCAAAAATACTTATGTGACAATTATTACTGAACAATATCCCAAATTTTTTAAAATAAATAATTAAATTTTAGCAATAAAATTGTTTGAACCTGTATACGTCATTGTACAACTTGGGCATCACAGCCGGAATTTTACGTAAATTTCATAAAAAAAAAATCAAATTCCAAATATCAATTTTAATTGATATTTAAAAAAATAAATAAATAAATAAAAACACAACCTATAAATTCACACAAATTCTAATCAAACGAAATAATTAAAAAAAAAATATTTACCATTTAGTTTCGGTTAATGTTTCAGAAAACCACAGTAATTGTTTCAACGTGTTACGCTCATAATTAATTAATTAACTGTTTAATTAAACTATTCGATGAGTTAAAACAAAAATATGTTTTATTGATGTAAAGATATTTTTAAAAAAAAATTATTTGACATCTATAAATTGAATGAATATGTATGAAGTAGGTGTTACAATTTACTTTATGTTGTATAACTGGAAAAACAGTGTGGCCAATTAAAAATAATTGACTTTTACATCACGCCATTGTCATTATCAAAATTTGATATTTTTTTCAGTTTTCTCAAAATTTTTTTGTTTTTATTAAATCGATTTTTTAAGGCTCTTCTTCCCTTTCAATAAATCTTAATTGTTATCTAATTGTTGGACGTGTTTCCAAAAAAATCAACATTTTTTGTTTCTATGGAATCTTTCCCGGAACTAAAAATGGTTCCAAATCAGTTCAGAACTTGGAGAACCTTCTCATACCCAAAAAAATAAGAGAATTTTTGTTGCTGCCCGGAAAGAAATTAAGTAAATTCACGGAACTCAAGCAGTTTTATTAATAATAAAAAAATATTCATTATTATTTATTATATACAATTTTGTTAATATTTACCAAAAATTTTCTCAGAATATTTTTTTAATTAAATCCATTCTTTAAGGCTCTTCTTACCTTTCAATAAATCTTAGTTGTTATCTTAATTGTGAGATGTATTTCCAAAAAACCAACATTTTTTGTTTCCATGGAACTAAAATAGTTCCGAATCAGTTCAGAATTGATTCGGGTCGGAACTTGAAGGACCTTCTTATACCCAAAAAAATACGAGAATTTTAGTTGTTGCCCGGGAAGAAATTACGTAAATTGACGGAACTCAATCAGTTTTATTAATAATAAAAAATAACATGTTTTTTTTTATAATATATATTTCTTTATATTATTTATTATATACAATTTCGTTAATATTTACAAAAAATTTTACATTTTTGTATGTATGTACAAGTACCTTACAGAAATTACAATAAACCCAAAGAGAAATTTTAAAAATAAACAGAATAAATACGAATATTTACCACTAAAAACTTACTGAGCTTTGTTTACGATTTTACTTTAAAAAATAAAGTTTAAATTGCATTATTAAATAAAAAAAAAATTCAAAAAAGTGCCATGTGCTGCCTTTGTCTTAATTTATAAATACTAAACTATTCTGATTTAAATCTAAAATCTAAATTAAAGGTCCTGACTCAATTTTTTTTTAAAATTAAAGTTTAAATTTGTATATTTACATAAGATAATTGACATTTTTTACTTTTAAAAAGATTTATTGTTACTTTTGTATAATTTTTAATCACAAAATAGTTCTGGAACTATTTTTAATTTACTTGCTCATGTGACCTTGAACGGGTGCGTATACAATATTATGTATGTATCTCCTGTAACGAATATTTTGATGTTTGTTACGATACTCATCACATGGTTATAACTAGAATGGTTGTTATGACAATGGCGAAAGATATCCGATTCTTAAATACTTTAAGAGGGACCTGAAGTGATTCTTACCTGATGTTCCTCCTACTTAAACTATTTAAAATACGCACCCTAAAGTCTCTAGCTCTACTGAAGCATTAACCGTGTAACAAATTTAGAGTCCCTATAATAAATAGAGTCATGGCATGTCAGCCATTTTCATTCCAAAACAGAGCGGGAAGCTTCAAAATTAATTATCACATGTTTAAGTAAATATTTTTAAATAAATATGAAAATAATTTGCGTTTACTTTTCACTATATTTAATTGTTTAAATTACGAACCGGTTTTCGAGCGATTAGCTCATCATCAGGGATTGAGAGATCCTCAACTTTGAAAGAATAATTAAATTAAAAATTTTTAATTGTTCATTAATTCATAACTTATTAACAATAATCATGTACGTAAAAATATTTACTCAAACATGTGATAATTAATTTTGAAGCTTCCCGCTCTGTTTTGGACAGAAAATGGATGCATTATCACGACTCTATTTCTTATAGGGACTCTAAACAAATAGGGTACTTGACTAAAGTTACAAAAATATTCTAAAAGCATTGTTTTTCCATATCAGTTAGGTAATTTTTTTATTTTCGACAGATTCCCAAAACGCGGGAAAAACACCTCACTATAGTGACGTCACAGTTTGAAGCAACTAAACGTCAATGTCAATATTTATAACCTCAAAACTTTGATTATATTCATAAAATGTCAAAGTAAAAGCAAGTATTTGGGAATTCTGGCCGATTATTATTACTATATATATATATATATATATATATATATATATATATATATATATATATATATATATATATATATATATATATATATATATAAGCTAATAGAAAAAAATATTCAAAAGAAAACACAATTTCACCTCACCGATGAAAATTATTAAAATCGACATATCTAGCTACAAAATGTTACGTCATATTCAAGAAATGGCGCGTTTTCACTAAATTTGAATATTTGTTGAAAAATGGCGATTTTCAAAATAAAATTTCTAAATAGTTATCAAACTTTTTCAAGTTTCATGATTAAAATTGGATATATGAAATGATAATGCATAGAATTATTTAACATTTGACACAAATTTTAAATAGTCAAGTACCGTATTGTGTTAGTAATGCCATCTAATGGCAACGTTTTAAATAAATAAATATTCATAATATGAATACATTTTTAATTTACACGTTTTTAAGGCTCTAACGCCTTTTTTTTAAATATATTTTTCTACGATTGTCAAAATGTTTTAATAAATACTTTATTCTACGATGAAATGTATTTTCTAATATCACTGACAGTTTTAATAATTAAGAAAATATACAAATTTGAAATGAATCTAAAAAACGTTAAGTCTTGTCTTCAAACTAATTTTGGAATGTTTGTCGTGAATTTTTCAATACTGACCGGACATCAGTAGAACGACCAACGATGACCATCCCGTGAAAGGTCTACAACCATGTCCGTCGCCATTTTTGTCCACATAATTCTCCCAGAGGTACCCGGAGCGTTTGTACTGCCGCATTATGTTCTGTATAACATTATGTTTCAATTTGTGCTCAAGTTCTAGCGCTCTCTCTTTAAACGGGCCCTCAACACTTCCATAATAATGTAACGCCCGAACTGCCAGGTAGTTGATATTGACCCAAATATAGCCCCTCCAGTACGGCGGATCATGCTCCGTATTATATTTCATGTAGAACGGCGAATTTTTCGCCAACGATCTCAAACCATAATCGGTCCATAATAGATCACGTTTGTCTAAATCGTTCAAAACTTTGCCCAATTTTGGCGAGTCCACGTCTAAAATTTGAAGTAAAAACGGGAACAGACTCACGTAACCGAACGACGTGTCGACAAATCGCAATTCAGGATTTTTCAGTGTGAAACGAATTTTTTCTAATGGCGTCGGAGGAGCTACACCAGGTCGTGTGGGCGGTTTCGGTCGTTTCAGTACAACATTATCGGTGTGTAATCCATAATCGGAATACATTTCCGTAACCGATGACCAATGCAACTGATCCAGGAGCATATTATTTGATAGATATTCGAAGGTATCCGCATATTTATCGGTGTCTCGATGGAGAAGCTTTCCAATATCGTTGAGCACGGACGCCCCCAGCGCGATCCAACACCGTAAATCGACGTGGCGTTCATCGTCAGTGGGATGTGACGCTCGCGGATAATCGTCCAGGCCAGACGTTAGAGTTTTTGGGTTCAATTCCCGGGTAGCTTTTGGATCACGTCCACGCCATCGGTATGACCCGGGGATACTGCCTCGTTGAGTGTTATTGAACCACGCAAACCAACTTTGTAGGCGTGGAAAAAGTCGTTCCAAGTTCTCTAATCGTTCCGGTTCCATCAGTTGATCCGGATATTTTTGGAGCATGTAGCGCAGGGTTAAGAAAAATGTTGGAGGATTGGCGTTGGTGTTTCGCTGAGTCACAAATTCTTCCGGTACTTTACTTAGCGCTTCCACACCTATCAAATTCACAAAAATTTTAATTAAATTCTCAAGATTTCAGCGAAAAAACTGATAAAAACCTAAAATTTGCTCCCGTGGAATCCATCCTTCAACGTTCATCAAATCAAACCAATGATTCATGATATCTAATTCAAGATCTAAATCCCACGTGGCAATTAGGAAACCATGAAAACCTTCGTCCCACAGAAATCCTCTTGGGAAAAAACTCCTTGATGGGACCGCTGTATACAGTGGTGCTTTCCAGTACGGAACCGGTTCTTTCGTGTACTCACTTTGGACTCTAGAAGCTCCATAGAAGTATCCAATTCCACCAATCAGATTACTCAGGGCCGCTTGGGCAAACGCAACTTCATCAGGTTGCCTGAAAAAAAAATTATTTTTTTGTTTATTACAATTAAGCGTCATTTCGCGCCTTGTATGACGTAACAACGCATATCGGGTTCTTAATATTGACACTAGAGACGCTAGTGTTCCCAACCATATAAATATACGTCAATTTCGCGTTTATAAACCTGGCTTTCGTCATTGTAATTTGTATAAAAATAAAAAAAAATAAAAAATACGTTACCAATGGAGTGTGGCACACAGCTTCCTCGTACTCGTAAAAGCACCTTGGTAATTTAATGCTCAATATATCTTTGTATAATTTAATTTAGGTATATTAATTAATAAAAATAAATAAACAAAACGATTCATAAAAAATTGAGCGAAGTGGGACTAGCAGTAAATAAGATATTGACATTTAATGGGATTTCATGGTAGCGCCGTGGATACTATTACTCCGAATGCAATGAAATTTGTCGGGGACCATCTAGGTACCAGACCGCATAATTTCTGACAATTTCATAAAAAAGGATTGAATAGTTCAGAAGTTAAGCCACTTGGTGCAATTTAGTATATAAATGGAATGACATGGTAGCGGCGTAGCTACCGTTACTCCGATTTCGATTAAATTCATAGGGGACCATCTAGGAACTAAACTGCATAATTTCTTTATAAACTGCAAAATTTCATTAAAAACAATCAAATAGTTCAGAAGTTATGCAACTTGGTGCAAACTGGCGGACAGACACCAAACCAAAATTGTTCAAGAAGCTCTAAGACGTAAAATGTGCGTAAAAAATTTTATTTTAGAGGAAAAAATTTTTTATTTTTAAAAGTGATCACAATGCTTCCGCTACTTTAGTAGTCTCGAAAGCAATATTTTTTGTTATGATTTATTACAGTTTAAATGTCTGCCATTTCGCGTCTTGTATGACGTAACAACGCATATCGGGTTTTTAATATTGACACTAGAGACGCTAGTGTTCCCAAACCTATAAATATTCGTTAATTTTCTACAAATTATTTGATTACGTGTTCATAAGCCTGGCTTTCGTCATTATAATTTGTATAAAAATTTAAAAAAAATAAAAAAACAACGATAAAAAAATGTCAGTCAAAAATTTCATCAAAAATTAAATTCTCTTTATTTTAAAAATAAATTTTTGGAGGATTTACCAATTATGTTTCAAATGGAACGTATTTTCAAAACGCTGTTCAAAACGCTGTTTATGCCAATTCAACTCGTCCGTGTAAGTGTCTCCAACGAGTGACTCCTGTCGATAAATATTACTTCGTGACTCAAAAACAACATCCAACGTAAACGGCAAACTCACCGTGACCAAAGTAGCCACAAAATTTGGTTCCAACTACAATAAAAATTCCGAAAATTTTTTTAAAAATTCATTAATCGCGACCAAAACGACTCAAACCTTTTGACCACCAGGTCCATTCAACAATTCGCCAGCTAAAAATATATTTCGACGTGATGTCATACTATCGTGAGCCAATCTCAACGATGACATAACCGTCTCCTTCAGTTTATGTAACCCCGGAGCCACCGTACTCAAAAATGACTCATGTTTCACCACACCGGAATGATTGTAAATTTTTATATCAAAAAATCCCAGTCCGGGTGTTTGACCCCGCACGCCGGTTATCAATTTATTCGCCGCCCCGCTAGGTTTTATATATCCGCCGGTCTTCTCTTCCGTGGCCGTGTACCAAATCAGGGACGCCTCTTCACGTTGTGCCAGTGGGGCTTTAGCCGTCACTGTGACGCGTGCCGTCCAATCGCCGCCATGTTCACCCCCCACACGTTTCACAAACGATGTGGTCAACAGAAATGGTCCATCTTCAATTTCTTGCACGCCAAAATTCACCCCATCATGTTGGAGCCAGCCGTAACGTTTTAAACTGTCACTCTGTTCGCACCAGTGTCTAATTCCTTCCCCGCCTGGCGTCAATCGTGACGGAAAATACCACATTAGACCGGTCACTAAAGAGTATGGATCTCTGGTCTTAAAACCAAAATAGACTCCGGGTCGATAACTGCCCCAGTATCGTTCGGGTATATCGGTTCCGGTTCGTGTAACCATCTATCAGAATCAGTTTTAAATTAAAAATACGGCCTTTTTGAAATTCTTTACTTACGAATTTGGCTTACTTTATTTTCGTCGTATGGCGTGTTCACTCTTGTCTCCAAATAGCCCATGTAACTGACTGTGGCGGCCACAATCATGCAAGTACTACCCAAAATTATCTGCCAGTATGAAAGAAATCCCTTTTTCGAGTTCGTTTTACTCTCGGTACTTCCATTGCTGCTGCTACTGTTGCAAATATTTTTATTTTTTGCTGCAAAATTGCCATCGTTTGGAGTATTGCCAAGCGATTTTCGTTGTCGAGCCATTTTAAATTGAATTTTAAAAATTAAAATGTACACATTTGATTACTTCATTAGTTTTTGTTGGATTATTAAAATTTACGTGTTTTTATTTTGAAATTTTGATATATTTTTATTAATCTAACCTCATTTATCCGGCTATTTTATTGTGGAAAGCTAATAAAATATTTGTTAACGTAAATAGGGTAAATAGCCTAAATATGTAGCTACGGGCTACAGGTCGTAAAACTCGTACAGGTACGTTGGGTACGCATATGGTACGCATTCGATTTTACGATTACGTGATTTAATTAAGTCCACGTAACAAAAGCATCGGTGCCGATGTGTACAAAATTTAAATTTTCAATAATTTTATTATCTAATTAAAATATTAGCGATATTAACCATATTAACTAGAAATAACAAAAAACTAGAGATGGGATGTTTACAAAAAAAATTGATTCATTGGACAATCAATTTAAGTAATCATTCGTGAGAAATTAAAAAAACGATTGAAACTTTTATTCAATAAAAATTTGAAAAGTCAACATAAAGAAATTCAATTACAGTCGACTCTCGATAACTGCTATTGGCGACGCAAAGATTCTCACTCACGCCTCTGGTGGTAAAATTAGAACTAGTATGAAGTAAAACTAATATATACGTATCCATTAATGGGTGATCTAAAATCTACTAATCCACACATAATTTGTATAATACATATTTCTACCAACAATTAAACGTACACAAAAATTTTTATTTGATATAGCTTCTAATTTAAAAAACCAGGAGCGCTCGCGTAATCTTTGCGTCGCTAATTGATAAGTAGTAAGTACACAAATAAAATATAACTTTTTTTTGAACACATCTCCATGTACTTCTAGATTTTACTCGCAGATTTGTTCATGTCTTATTTTAAATTATAATAACTTTAAAATTTAAATATATTTTCCCACGGAAATGATATATTATTTTGAGGTAATAAGTAGCCTATATCCTGTTACGTACGTACCCCTTCTATTAATAAGTTTGAAGTCAATCATTGGTTTTTTTAATAGTCAACTATCATAATTTCATTGTTTCGCTTTAAATACACTTTTCCCGAGGTAAAAAGTAGCCTATGCCCTTCCAAGTCTCCTCAACTATCACTATGCGATGTTTCAAACTGATTAGTTATTGAGGCGGAAAAATGAAAAAACCTAATTTTCGCATTTATAATATTGACGACACAAAGACTACGCGAGCGCCTCTGGGTTTTTAAATTAGAAGCTGTATCAAGTAAAAATTTTGTATACTTTTATTGTACAGATTATGTACGGATTACTAGTTTCATATCACCAATGAGCCAATTTCTCAAAATATGTAATAGTAGGACACCACAGGGCGGCAACACAGGTGGTTTGAGACTACATCTCTATATGATTTAAAATTTTAATTTAAAAATTGCTATGTAATCGCACAAGAAAATTGTCTAACACCAGGGCGGCGACACGAGTTATTCGAAACTATATAGTTGAAATATTAATTTCTAAAAAATAAACAATATTCCTAGGTAACCGAATTGGAAAATTTTGTTGCTAAAATGGAATTATCAGAAGATGATTTTTGGTTGGTTAATTGATTAATATCTCGACGATAGAGATGTAATCCCAACTACCTGTGTCGCCGCCCTGGTGACAGATTGCTACACATTTTGAAAAAATGGCTCATTATACTTATATAAAAATTTTCACTTAATACTGGTTCTAATTTTACCATCAGAGGCGCGACTGAGAATCTTTGAGTCGCCAAATAGTATGATAAATGAGTAGGGGAATATTTCAATAATCGAGTTGTGTATAAATCGATTCAAAAGCTTGAAACGTGTCCCATGTCTAAAAAAGAATACATACAAAAGTATTCTTATCAAGTAAAATTTGAACATAAAATCAATCAATATTTTATAAGATATTGGTAAGTATCAAAATAAAAATTCGAAAAAAAATTAATTTTTAAGTTTTTTATTTACACAATTTTGAAAAAATAAATAAAACATTTTTATATTTTTAATAAAATTAAAAATTTCTCGTCGTTGGATGTTCGGCTATATATTTCCTCCATTCAAATACTTTTTCACCAATTTTCAAATAATTTTCATCATTTTTCACGTAACTAGTCGCACAAATATCGGCCACATCTTTTTTCACTCGCAACACAGCATCATTACAAAATGTTGTTGCTAATGTGATTTCAAAATCAGCATTTTGAAGTCCAATACAGTACGCTCGTGATGCTCGGGCTATAAAACATATCAAAATTTTGTATTTAATTCATGGGAAAAGGCTTAAAAATGGCGGGAACTTACAAATTACAGATATCATAGCGTACACATCGCAAACAATATTGGCTAGCCGTTCTAATTCTAAATGTTTATTGATAACTTCTGTCCCGTGGGCTGCAAGTAAAATTTCCGAGGCGTAACCGAGGCGTAAAATACAATATCTAAAAAAAGAATTGAGTAAATAATCCAAGTTTAGACTTCGGAGCGTGACAACTTACTCAGTATATTGGGCCACGAGTAATAACGAAGGGTGAAAATAATGTTCCAATTTGATTCGTAAATTCGGTTGATCTCTGGCTTGGCCCCGATTTTGCCACAACCTTTTGATTACGTATCCTGGATGAAATAGGGGATTTCGGAGTTTCTTGATTACTTCCACTAATTCCTTCTACATAATTTCAAATAAAAAAAATAATAATTAAAAATTTAGAATAATTCACTGTTGACAAACTTACTTTGTGAAATTTCGCCTTAAATATTAAAAATATTTAAAGTTATAATTACTTTGTCAAATTCACTAAACAAATAATCATTTACTTAACGGGGTTTCAGTCTTGCGACCATATTCAGATAAAAATAAAAAAAAATAAACGCGTTAAGTAAATTATTATTTGTTTAGTGAATTTGACAAAGTAATTACAGCTGAACCTTTTTTTATACGGTGAATAGGGACCGCATAAAAAAAATGGCACAAAAAATATATATTCAAAAATATCATAAACAGCTATAAAAAGATTAGTTCGGCCCAGATTGTAAAAAAACTAGCATAACTCAAAACGCTCAAAACTTTACAATTTCAATAGAAGTTGCTCTTCTAAACAAGATAAAGCCTTAATTTACATGCAGAAACATTTTATTTCATTTTTATAATATTATGAAAATTTTGATAAATATATCTGTGAAAAAATTAAATGATGCAATAACTTATATTCTTATGCAATGTACTGATTAAATGCTTAAAAACCATTAAAAAGTATTTTTTATCAAAGAAAGTTATTATAGTAAATGTTTAAGTTTCTTAAGTATTGAAAAATTTAGAATTTTTGAAAAAATTTTGAAATTTTACCCCAGCATACTGCAGCCCCACCGCGGCTATGTAATGTTTTAAACCGATGTTGGCTTCGTCGAAATACAGATGTCTTTCCATGTCTCGAATTATCCGGTTGATGAAGTGATCCTTCTGATAGCGTGATTGACCGTAGAGTTGGGCACAGTTTTCGAGCGCATCTCGACACCGTTCCGAACTGAATACTTTAACAATCGTCTGTTCTAGGTCCGTATCCTGGTTCTCGTACATATCGATTAACCCCGCCGTGAAATACGTCATACTCTCGATAGCGTACGCATTCACCGTGGCCCTGGCTATAATATTTTTCGCCCATTCTAGAGCCGTAATCGGAAAATCTACATGTCCAGCACTAATGACGTAGTTGGTGACGTCATCGATGGTATTTCGAAGTACGCCGATACATTCCGGACCAACATAGAATCGATTTGATTTTAATAGTGTCGCGGCAATTTCAACGCCATTTTCAATTTCTCCTAGTACGCTATCTAAAAAAAAAACAAAAAAACAACGTAAATTAGTCAAAATGTTATGCAATAACATCATACACACAGTTTTAAGTGAATTTCCTTTTTGGAAATTACAGCGGGTGCCATGAAAAGATCTGAGCCCGGGACTGTGGCAGAAATTTGTTTTGAGGCCTAGAGAAACCGAAAATGAGCTTCACTAAAATTTATATATATATATACTGTGTGAGTTTTTCGAGAGTTGCCATTTTTATTACAGCCAAACCGTTGATTTAATCGAAAAATTGTTCAAATAAGAGTTGTAGATATCGACGGGGCAACCGATTGCTATAGTCAGGAGCTTTATAGCTCTTATGGTTTTCGAGCTATGATACAAACTTATAGATTTTTAAATGGGACTACCTATATATTAATTTTTCGATAAAACTGATCTAATGCATTAATTAACAACATAAATGAGCAAAAAAAATTTTCTTACTCAAGTTTAATTTTTTAATTTTTCTTTAATTTATCAGTTAGGCGGTAAAAATATGCATATGTACTTGACGCTACTTCAACCAATAGTGTTTTTCTTGGTTGCATTTCCATTATATCTAAGAAAAGAACCTTTTCCAGTATCATTTCTATCATAAAAATTTGGTTGTAATAGAAATGGCAACTTTCAAAAAACTCACGTGGTATATATATATATATATATATATATATATATATATATATATATATATATATATATATATATATATATATATATGTTTGTCTATATTTGTCTACGCGATAACTCTCAAACGAAGCATCCAATCTTTACGAAATTTGGTGAGAAGGTCAAAAGTCCGAATAGCTTGGATGAATTCGTCAGCTAGATACGTC
The DNA here is from genome assembly GCA_035578155.1 of Brachynemurus nebulosus. Lineage (NCBI taxonomy): Eukaryota > Metazoa > Arthropoda > Insecta > Neuroptera > Myrmeleontidae > Brachynemurus > Brachynemurus nebulosus. The sequence goes on along the minus strand of JAPWDM010000006.1, from coordinate 9,855,986 downwards.
CGATTTTTAGAAGCCAAAATTTTGGCTATTTTTCGCCATTTTTAGTGTTTTTGCGAAATTTGGCCAGATTTCAAAACTTTGACTCTTTTTTACACCATCGAAAAGAGTGTAAAAAATTGCATAAGACAAGCTTTTAAAACATTGTTCTAGATGAACTAGCTTTTGAGAAAAATTAAATATGCTGAATTTCTTTACAATAAATGCTTCATCGTTTTTATTATTACATTAACAATATTTATATCTGTTTCATTTTTCAAAATAAAAATTAACTAACTTTTCAAGAACGCGTCATCACCAGTTTTGAAAATTTGTTTACTGTTAAAGAAATAAGCTATTTTAAATGGATATAAGTTATGTTGTATGAGGTCTGCCAGTGTCCAGGGGTCCCAAAAGCGCCAAAAATAAAACTATCCAACCGATTTTGAATTTTTTTTCACCTTTTAAAAGGGTTCTGGAGACCCAAGAAGCGCCAAAAACTAACTACTCAAACCGATTTTGAAAATTTGTTCACTGTAAAGAGAGCTAAACTATCTTAAATGGATACAAGTTGTTGTATGAGATCCGCCAGTGTCCAGTCTTTGGAAATTCACTATGTTATGCAGATGCTGCCACGGGTTTATTTACCTTTTGGGATCATCACATCCGAAAATCGAACTGTACACATCTCTGAAGCGGTGATTCCTAGCGGATTTGATGCTACAGTTATAATTCCGGTATTTACGGCATCAACTACAAAAGCCCCGACCACAAATTCATCTTCCCCTTTATAATTTCTTCTTTCACACTGCGCGAAAACGATATACACGTTGGCACTTTCACCGTTAATCACCCAAATTTTTTCACCATTCAACATCCAAAATTCGCCACTCTCGTCCAGTTTGGCCGTCGTATTCAACAAACCGGGAGTGGACGAGTTCGGTTCGGTTAAACAGAATGCCGCAATTTTTTTTCCACTCATTAAATCTTTTAAATATTTCATTTTTTGCATGTCGTTTCCAAAAGTTGCGATTGCTTTCAAACCTAAATTGCGTTGGGCCGATAATATTGCTGAAATTGATCCATCTTTGGCAATTATTTCCCGTAATCGACATAATTCGGTTTCTGTGGCGTCAATGAAATTATTCTGATTGAAGAGACCTAACGATTCAATTTTGTCACGTTCTAACTTCGAAATTTTTCCCTTCGCATCAATTTCGGATGAATTTATTGTCGTGAACGTGTCCAAAATTGGTTGTAGTCGATTACGCACGTCAGCTAGTGATTCATTATCTAAAATTTCTGGATATGGGAGAATTTCTGTGTCGCATTGTCCTAAAAATAAATTTTTGACGAAAGGTTCTCGGGCCGGTTTCTTTTGGTAAATTTTTCGAACGGTTACTGTTTGCTGATCGGATGATTCAGTTTCATATTTAATTTTTTCCACTGGTACTGTGGACGCGGCTCGATTTAGTGCGTTAAATAATGAGTATTTTATAATTCTAGTTAAATTATTATTTAATTTATTCAACATCATTTTTTATTCCCGTTACCCCACATTTATAACCTTAAAATCTTATTACTTTATTTTTGCGAAAAATCGAAATCTTCAATTATATTTAGATATTCAAATACAGACAATTTTTGGTTTTTTTTTTTCAAATTATTTTTTACTTTATTTAAATAAAATTATTTAATATAAATTATGGTTTACGTAGTTTAAATGATATATTTTATATAATTTTTATATTCTCCGCCACAATTTTGGGTCTGTTCAGCATACATAAATTTCCTAGTTGCAAAAAAAAATATAAAAATTTGCAGTAGGGCTTGTATTCAAATTCGCCAATTATTTTTAGTCTATATATGCATACAGAAAGTGAATTTACTACAAAATTTATATTTTGTTAATTATTTTTATTAATTACATATTCCCATTTGTAATTTTGAAAATAACGTAGGGAGATAAATCGGGACAGGCGGGTGAATAGGGACGAAACGAAAAATGTTATTCATGAACTTAATTTAAAAATACTAGACGTAAGTACGAACATATATCTACCTTAAAATATAATAAAATAATTATTTTTTCGGGTAACAATAGTGACTAAGCTTGAAGTTGGATAAAAACTATTAAAAATTGAGTTTAGATTAATGTCTTCAAACAGAACTATTTTTTGTTTCTTAAAAAAGAAGACTGCAAACTTTTAGTTGTTTTTATTTTTTTAAGAGGAAGTAATGAGGACTTGACATTTGGGCTAAGTTAGAAGTTAATAGAGACGGAAAAGGTGTGAGTAGGGACGGTATGAAAGTATAAAGGGACGAATGTGTGGTGATTAGGGACGGATGAAAGGTGTATTGGAACATAGAACAGAGTACTTTCAAGGTTATCAAGTCATTCAGTATTTTTATAAACACATTCACCATAACCATTCTATACTTTACAAAGTTTATTTAGGATTCTACGTTTATTTCTACGGAAAATCATCAAGTATTATTTCTTTTTTGAATGTATAAATACTAAAAATTCGAAATTATAGTATATTTGAATTTTAATTTTGGTCAGCCTTACGGGTCGTCCCTATTCACCCTTTTATCGTCTCTTTTGACCAATATTTTCAAAATTCTTTGGATACTGTGATAAAGTGACCATCCTCGCATAAATTTTTAATATATTAAAGATTAAATACTTATAAAATAAATACAAAAAATTACGGTGTGAAGTCTACATTCGTGCCTATTAATTCCGTTCTACGGTAACTCATTATCATCTGAATGCGTCTTTAGGGGAGAACACGTGGTTAACTTGGTTGACTTTTCATCACTTTTCGTCAAAAAGCTTTGATGTAAACAAAAATTTGTTATGCCCGGTATGTCCAAAATTTTCAAAATTTGAAACATGAATTGGAAAATTGATGAAAGCATAAAAACATTTCCATGTTTCCAGAGTAAGAAATTTATTGACTTAAAATAAATATCTGTATTTATATTATTTTAATAATTTTAGACGATGATCCCCACGTACTGGGGCAGTTCCTCGAAAATTTTTCGATATGTAACACTGTAGATGAAAAAATAAATGAAATAAAAAGGGTAAGCTTACTAAATTCTGAACTCTAAAATTAAAACTAGTTATTTTTCTCTTAAATTTTAGTTATTTGAATTACGAGAACCGGCTACAGAAGCGATTCGGTACAAATTTTTATCGTTCCTTTTTCTTACTTCACCATATAAACACCCAATCAAAAAATTTATATCGCGTCAACTTCAGAAAAATATTCCAGAAGATATTTTAATAGGGTACTTGAAAGAAATTATTACCAGCTGTAAAAATGGGACCCAATTTTCGATTGTGCTTAATACAATTTTTGACAATTTTCCACCTGGTGTAATAGCTATTGAACGTTGTCTTGATAAAATATTGGAAATTGTTTGTCAAAATTTAGGGTATTATAGCCAAAAAATAAACACCGAATGTGTAAAAAAAGAAATTTTAATTGAGTTACACGACTTTTCGCGAGCAATTATATCGATTTTTACACACTGTTCTCCCGTAGAATCAAATACTCCAGCTTTATTTAAAATTTTTGAAATTTCCTTAGAAATTCTACGAAATCAAAATGTCCAGATGGACACAAGAACTAATTTTGGGATCATATTTATACTGACCGCATACTATAGCAAAAGAAATCAGGGTTTTCTTGAGGTGATTTTCCTAAAAAAATTACCACCAGATAATCAATTTTCTCATAAATTTCCCAATTTGTAGATTGTTTACAAAATTTTGAATTTAAAACGTACAACTGAAGAATTATGGCCCAAAATAAATTTTGGTACCATGTCAGAAAAAATTATTATTATAAACGGAATTTTAAACGCGCGACCGGTAGATGTCCTCCAGGTGGTCGAGGATGATGAACAAAATCAACCAATTGTTATATTGTTAGGAAAATATCTTCTAGAAATCGCTGAAACATCTTGGTAATAATTTTTGCAAATATACGGTGCCCCTTTCCCCACTTTACCCAAGTGAATTTCTTTTCTTAAAATTTTAGTAAATCAATCGAAAAGGACGAATTACTAGTGGTCCAACGATCGATTGTCTTTATTTCAAAGAAAATGTCGGATTTACCGTCAGAAATCTACACTTTCGAATTTTCGAAATTGATCACAAAATTTTCTTTGAACCATTTGGAACATTATATTGATACTGTAAGGCATAATGTTAAGACAGTATTGATAAATACTATTAGGATGGCTTTCAACTATTTCCAAAATGGTAAGATTCAAAATACAGGACTTGCGGATAATAACGCTCACTTAAGTAGGTTTTTTTTTAAAATAAAGTTTTTTTAGCAAATTTAATTCACAAATTAAAACAGTATTAAATTTTCGATCACGTGATTATAATGGCGGATGCTGTAGCTAATGTCATAAATGTGGTTTAGTTTAATGGCGTCGCGTACTTCAAACTTTAATGTTTTATTCAGTGCTTAGTGACATCTGTAAAGTTTATGGGGACGTTATTATCCGTAACTATCTTTTTTTTGAAAAATTTTGATTTTTGTCACTGAAAATCGCACATTTTTAGGCAATTCGGATTATTTAGACGCGATTATTCAAGATGTTTTCGACATTACCGACAGTAAATCGGTATTTTACTCGTGTTTAACGATCCTTTGTACTGAAGTGGGTTTTAATACTTTGCTAAAATACGATAGTAAACTTCCAGGAAAATTCCTAAACGATCTTTATAGTTTTCCAATGTATTCGAATCAGGTAATAAAGTCTCGATAGGAAAAATCAAGAAAATTCAGAACTCAGATTGCCATCGTTTCTAGATTCGTACAGCTTATATTACCTTCATGAAAAAACATGCATCCGAAACAGATACAAAAATTTGGAGTCAATTTTGGATCGAACCGTTAATAATAAAAGTTTTTTCCAATCAAAATATTGAAGAAAATCTGTTTTTAATCATCGAAGGACTCACAATCAAGCCCGAATTAACAATTTTCTAGTCGGTGACGTCATATTGACATTATAGGTTATTTAAAACATTTTAAGATTATTTCTGATTTTTCTAGTATTGAAAAATATCTCGACGATTATTCGAAATACCCGCTACTTTTATTACAATGCGCTAAAATAGCCAGAAAAAATGGAATTACTGGTAAAAATGAGTCGACGACATATTGGAAAGGAATAATACCTACGAATTACATCGAAAAAGCGTTTTGTCATATAGATTCGGAGGTAATCGTAGATATAATTCCTCAAAAAGTACATTCGTCAAATTTTTCGTTTGATTTAGGTTCGTTTGGTGGCAATTGGATTATTTGCTGAAATAAATAAGACCACTGAAATGTTTTCTACACAAGATTTTCATTTAATTCTTACTTTTTTGAAATTCAATATCAACTGTCAGGAGCCTTCAGTTCGACAACAAATTTTGAGTTTTTATAAAAAGGTACTATAAAAAATTTTTCACCTTGTATAACCGTAAAAACTCATAATTTTGGTATTTTAGATATTTCATCGTATAAACGATAGTTATAATGTGATTAAAAAGTCCCTAAACAATTTGGAGAAAAAATTGACGGTTCTAACCGAAACCGTGCATGAGAATATGAACACGGTTGAAATTAATCAGCTGGCCACAGAAATTGAGACTAAACATAAATTGGTAGAATATGAAAATGTTGTAATGGAATTTAGAAAATTTTTACTGGAACAAAATCTATTTCCTGGCGCTAATTATTATCGTCGAAATTTAACGTTACAATTATATACATTGTTAAAATCAATTTTAGACGAAAATTTTCCATTTAATAAATGGACTAAAACACAAACTGAGGGACTCATGTTCTGTTTATACGATAGCTATGAACAAAATAAAAAGTTGGCTTTGGATATTCTGTTTGAATTTCCCGCGGAATTGGTCCAATGCGCCGTACGTATCCATACTTAAAGTTTTTTAACGGAAGAGAGAGGACATTGGTCCGCACAAACGCGTTTTCAAGGGGTGACCAATTTTTTTATAGCGATTTCTAGCACACATTAGGTCGTCAAAAGTATGCTCAGGGGGGTGCCCACACTTTTGACATTAAATACAGTACCGCGTTAAAAGTGTGGGCACCCCCTGAGCATAAGTGCCCCCATAATACAAAATTTGTCACCCCTGGTTTTTGCGAACCAATGTCCTAATTCTATTTATCAGAATTAGGCCTAAATTTTCGAAATAATTCTAGGATATTTCGTCTGCGACGAATATTATCAGTAAATGTTTAGAATTGGCCGGAAGTAATCGACCAACTGATTGTATATCAGGGGCGTATTTACTCCATTTAAGTTTAAATTATCCCGCGACGTTGTCATTTTTACAATCAAAAACAGACTTGCTCACAATTCAGTGTCCATATTACTTAGCCACTAAACTTCTGTTAAACAAACTAATCGATGAATTTACTGTGGCCAGAGAAAATATACTCGTTGCCGCGGTAAATGGACCAATGTACGGTTGTATATTCATATTGCGATATTTGTATCTTATAATAATCCAGTAAGTTCAATGAATTACTCTTAAATTTAATAGATTTAAGCGTTACTTTATGGTATTCCATATTTAATATTAGTAAATGAAAACACCTTACTTTGCAAAATACCACTTTTATTGAATATAGAAACTCTTATGACATGTTTCGGTCAATATGACCATTCTCAAACGTGTAAAGATTACATTCAGTAAATGATTATACCGATATTTACAATTCTATTTTCTGTTTTATAGTTTTTGTATACGACTGTATTTCTTACTTTATTTGTTTATATATCACATATTTCTAGCTCACCTAAATTTGTTTTCCTTGTTTTTGACTCCGCCCACTACTTCTATCCCCACTAATTTCCCATCATCCATTGCTACAATTTATAAGTTAAGATTTAAAATAAATGGGCATGTATCTAAATATAATCTTTACACGTTTGAGAATGATCATATTGACCGAAATATGTCATAAGAGTTTTTATATTCAATAAAAGTGGTATTTTGCAAAGTAAAGAGTTTTTATTTACTAATAGTTACTCTTAAATTTGACTAATTATATACTTTATTTTTTTAAAATTTCAGAAAAATAGAATTTGACGAAAAATGGCGCGAAATTATCACTGAAATTATTGAATTATGTTTAAAAATATCGAAAATCGTCACCCCGATTGTAAATAACCAATCGCCAGAAGGTTATATGCCAACAGTTACCGATGAAAAGACAAATAATTTAATTGTAACGCCCCAAATGGTTTTACTGTGCGCCTGGCGAAGTGTTAAAGAGATTTCACTGTTATTCGGTGAAATTTCGTTATCGTTAAAAAGTGGCGAAACGGTAGAAATTGTTTCGCAGCAACAAATTTGTAATATTGGTGAATATTTTATGGATGTTTTGGCTGATACAAAACATAGAGGGGCGTTCGAACAAACTTATGTTGGATTTACAAAATTGTGTAAACGTTTATGGTGTGAACAAAATGAACGGTTATCAAAATTGCCACAAAAATGGTTGACAGAAATTTTCGAAAGTATCGAAGACGTTGAAAAAGCGAAAAATAAGAAATTATGTGCAACCAGACGTAGTGCTGGTATTCCATTTATGGTCCAGGCGCTATTAACGACCAATCTCGAAGTTTCTGGAAATGCGAATTTATTCAAAAATCATATGAAAACTTTATTAGAAATGGCGGCGAATAATTTAGCGACTAATTTCGAATTTTCTACGCATGCTATGAATATTCTTCGAGCTCTCTTTCGCCATACGCAGCTAAATGAATACTGTATGCAATATGTGGCTGATGGAATTATGGTTGCCGTTCAGGCAATTGACGGTAAAACCTGGGGTGTAAGTTACTTCTCGAAGATGCTTCCCAAAAATTTTGTTAAAACTTCAAAATTTCATTTTTTTAGGTACGTAACGCCGGCACTTTACTATTTTCGACATTAATGACTCGAATTTTCGGAGTGCTTCGGAGTAAACACACTGAAAATATCAGTTCACGAAATCGTATGACGGTGCAACTATTCTTTCAACGTTATCCAAAATTGTATGATTTCCTGCTGGACGAATTACAAGCGAGTTGTGAGTTTTCGCGATCTGGAACGCTTAAATTGTCGTTATATCCGATTTTGTTACTTCTGGCGCGATTATATCCGTCAGTTTTTGAAGGAAATGAAACACGATATCAAGTAAGGAAGACGCATGCTCAGGGTAAATTCACGAAACTGAGCAGGTGAAGCTAGAGTCCCTATAATAAATAGAGTCGTGACATGTCATCCATTTTCTCTCCAAAACAGCGGGAAGCTTCAAAATTAATTATCACTTGTTTGAGTAAATATTTTTAAGTACATAATTATTGTTAATAAATTATGAATTAATGAACAATTAAAAATTTTTAATTTAATTATTCTTTCTAAGTTAAACTAAATGGTTTTTGTTAACATTTAATTTATTTCCAATGTATGTTACGAAAACTTTGGATAGAAAATGCCGGAACCAATCAGCGTTCAGCACACATGTCACGACTCTATTTATTATAGGGACTCTAGGTGAAGCTGCTTAGCACTAGTGATGTCGGGCCGAGAAGCAGTTAATCGATTAATCGACTAAAATTGTTTTTCAAATAAAATTAGTCATTAGGCGAAAATATCGAGCACAGAGTAGTCGACTAATCGACAAAATTTTTAGTCGAATTCATGGTAAGGTAACGTATGTAACTCTTTCAAAAACGAGGTTTTCTTTTAAATTAATTACGGTTTTTTAATATTTTTCTTTTAAGAAAAAGAAAGATATTAATCACATAAAAGTGAAAAATTATACAGATTGTAGATAATTTTTAATTTCCCTTTTTTCAAATCCAATAAATAATACAGAAAAATTGTCAAATTAGTCGTTTTTAGTCATTTAAAAAAAATTAATCATTTTAATCATTTAATCGAAGGTAAAATAGTCGACTAAAATATAACTAAAGGTAAACAAAATTAGTCGACTAAACCGACTAATCGATTAATTATCCGACATCACTACTTAGCACTGACATCTGTTGGTGAGAGACGTCATTTAATAACCCCTTTAATAATCACCCCTTTAAAAAATTGGTCACCCCTTGGAAACGTGTTTGTGCGTGTTGCTTTAAAACGTCGCCAACAGATGCCACCGCTAGTGAATCTACCTTTAAATTTGTTAGACAGAAAATATTTAAATTTTTCTTTTAGATTTCAGCTTTTTTGCCGTATTTGAATCAATGCTCTGGGAACCGAATTTTGAAAACGCGCGAATTAACGGCTAAGGCAATTGTGCCCCTTCTAAACAAATTAGAATTACTTAAGTACTTTGAAAATTTAATAAATCGGACCATCCACGATATTTCGAGTAATTACTGCCACGGTCTTTTACTACAGATTTTATACATTTTGAAAACGCTAAGTTCTAACGAGAATCAACTTGGGGAATTTTGGGATTGTATTTTAAAAATTGATTGGATCATTTTTAGCGAATCCTGTCTCCTTAAAGATCTATATTGTCAAATATTGATCGAATTACTCCGAAAACGAACGAGCGATACTCGGATAGGACACTATTTGGAACGTGTAATCGCAATTTTAAATTTACCGCCATCAAATAGCCTCCTGAATCATCCCGGAATTATAAATTTTGAAATTACATTTACAAATCTTAAATTACACGCTATACATTTAATTGATTTGAAGCAGAATCGTGAAGAATATTTCTTGGACATCCTGTATAAAGCGTTACTTTCAAATAACATTAACTTACAATCATTCTTACTAGATGTCGCGCTAAATTTATTTTTTGAAAAATCGTATCTTTTTGACGATGTCACTGAATTTGAGATTTTTGAATATGAATTTCTGAAAAATTTCAATAAAGAATTCTTATATAAGTTGTTGCTCAAAAATAGGAAATTTTTCGAAATTTTTAAATATCGTTTACACACTTCGACCGATCAAATTTGTAAAGCCAAATTTTATTTTTTGTTAAGTCTATTCGGAAAATCGATAAATCAGTTCTTTGATTTAAATGAAGATGGCACTGTTAGTCGACTAGTTTACTTAACAACAATAGAAACCGAATTAGTACAAAGTTATATTTTGAAGTGCTTGCTGAATTACTTAACCCTCTTAATCCAAGATGACACTGATATAAGTAATGAAACCCTCAATCAGTTATATCGATGTATCTACGAAAATTCATTACCAGAAACTGACTACAAAAATCGAAGAATTATTTGTGAATTTTTGGTCCAGAATCCAAAAATTTTTGAAGGATATTGGAAATATTCTTGTGGTACGTCTAAATTTGTTAACACGTTGATGGACGTCAAGTTAAATTTGATTAATTGGCGACACAAAGATTCTCACTCACGCCTCTGGTGGTAAAATTAGAACTAGCATCAAGTAAAAATATAGGTATACGATTAATCGGCGATATAAAATCTAGTAATCCGCGCATAATTTGTATAGTACATTTTTCTATCGACAATTAAACGTATACAAAAATTTTTACTTGATACAGGTTCGAATTTAAAAAACCAGGAGCGCTCGCGTAATCTTTGCGTCGCCAAACGTGTTAATAATTACTTTGCATTCAATCCGCCATTTTTTGTCAAATAAATCAAAATTTTTTGCTTGTAGAACAAGATTTATGTAAAGTATGGCTTTCAATTCAACTCTTAGGAAATGATTCCGAAGAATCGATTCGAGAAACCGTCACAAAAATTATACGAATCGAACCGGTTGTGTATGAGTCAGTTAGAGACGCCATTTTTAATATGAGTGTGAATATATTACGTAATAAATGTCCTGAAAATTTCGTAATTGCGTATTTACTGTATTGGATCGTGCGCGATACATCAGTGTGTGATCCAGAAAATGATGATGAGATCGAGGTAAGGGTTTTTCTAGTTTTCAGTGCTGCCACCATTAAATTTGATTCGTAACTAATTTCAGGTGTATGTATTCAATAAATCGGATATAAATATGTATATTGAAGATGTGTATCTTGCTAAATTAGCTACCGCTAGTCTTAAATCAATTTCCGGTCTATCTAGAAATTTAATTATGGATGTTTTAAACGATTTTAATTTAATAAATTGGTGGGGTGAAGACGCCAGGAATGGACGGATGCTTCTATTGAATGGATTAAAAACGGAAAAACAGATTAATCAGTGGAATGCGATTCACGATAATCTTTTATTGTACAAAATAAATAATTTATTAAGTATTTTGTAATTTTTATGAGGTTATGTAAATATTTTTATTTTGATTTATTAAAAATTTGTAAAAATTTTAATCGTGTTTTATCCACTGTACGTCTGTAAAGGATTAATTTTTTTTTACTTTAAATTTAATGGCATTTCTTGTGACATCTCTAGTTTGTGAGAAGAATTATTCTATTATTGAATCGAAAATTCAGTTATTACAGCCACTGTCATGACGCGACTTGAGTCCGGGACTATGATAGAAATTTACTTTCAGGTCCCTAGAAGTCGAAAATGACATTCACTATACATATTATACATATAATATATATATATATATATATATATATATATATATATATATATATATATATATATATATGTGTATATATATATATATATATATATATATATATATATATATATATATATATATATATATATATATATCAATTTTAATTAATTATATAATCATTTTTAATTATTTATTTACTTTTGATTTGTTTTTTTTTTTTGTTTTTTTTTTTAATACAATTTTAAACTACATTTACTTTTTGGAATTCTATTGTATTAAATCACGATGTTTATACATGTATGTAATACGTACTAGCTAATGTTTGTAATACATTTATTTTTTGACTCATTTCACACTGTGTACAAACAGTCATACGAAATAAAGTATATTATTATTATTATTATTATTATATATATATATATATATATATATATATATATATATATATATATATATATATATATATATATATATGATAATTATACATATTATATATGTACTTATGTATCAGCACGATAACTCTCGAGCGAAATATTCTATTTTTATGAAATTCGGTGGAAACATTGAAAATCCAAAAATTTTGGATGAGTTCTTCAGCCAGACACGTTCAATGCCCGGAACATGGCTTTTTGAACATTTTTCGTGAAAAAAATGAGTTTCTTGCCAAAATTTTACTGGTAGAAACATTGAAAGTCAAATAATCTTGGATGAGTTCTTCAGCTAGACCGGTCCGAGACGTGTTTTTTTAGGCATTTTTCGTGAAAAAAATTAGTTTTTTCCCGAAATTTAAAATTTTTTTCACATTTGTTTATACCATTGGAAAGGGGAGAGAAAATCACATCAAAAAGGTTTTAGGTCTTTGGTGTATTTTTCTATGTAAAATGGTTTTCGAAGAAAATTAACTTTTGTAAACGGAAATTCGCTATGTTATGCAGAATGCTGCGACAGCTTTGTTTAAATTCATGGTCTAAATGATACTTATGTATGAATTCAGATTAAATTACTAATGAAGAAGACTATAAAAGTTTGAAAATTGTACTTTCATTGTCAGTCACATGATATATTTATTAATTACAATAAATAAATTAACATTTTAACGTATAAATAACAATTATTGTATAGGATTTGTTTTTATTGCTTATCACAATCATATATGTATAATTTAAAATCAAACTACAGAGCATTAATTAAATGAAAATCGATTTTTTTTAAAACGCTTTTTTATTTTTTTGCGGTAACAATGATTCTTTTGCATAATTAAAGAATGATAATAAGCCATATTTTTTGCCGCGTTGCGAAAAATAATTTGTCACCACGTCATTTTCATCTGTAAAAAAAAATAAAATTATATAATCAGAAAATGTTACCCAAAAATTACTGGACTTGAGAATGTGAATCTTATCTTACTACAAAATTGTTGCTAGTATCATACTATTATCGTATTTTCTTTTCTTTCAATTTAGTATCAAACAAAATTTAAGGAAGAGAAGTTAAGAATGGCTTGAAGCTTCTCCTCAAGTAGTTAAAAATCGGATATCTTTATTCAATTAGAGTGAGAAAAACCGTAGAATTTGTAAATAAACTCACAGAGACCCTAAATTTGAAACTAATAAGAGGTTTTTGAGGTCGTTCTTTTCATTTTTGACAAAAATAACAAAGTAAAATTAAGAGTAAATCGAGTTTTATGGCTTAAGTCGTATTTTTCAACGGAATTCTGCCATTCTGATAACAAAAATCAAAAGTTCAGACTCAAATTACTCAAACTCCTTGATTCAGTTGATATGACGCTATTCGTAGAACGTTTAAATTTATAAAAATTAATTTTTTGCTCTAATGACGTCATCAAGTTCATATAATCGATTTTTCCCTTGTTAATCGTAATTTAAATCCCAGAGAAAGAAAATTTGAAGCTTTCTATAGGTTTTTGAGATCGCTCTTTTCATTCCTGATAAAATTAAAGTCGTAAGATCAACATAAAAGCAAATTTTATAGTTTAAGTTGTATTTTTTAACAGAATTCTGCCATTCTGATAGCAGAAATTGAAAGTTCAGACCCAAATTACCCAAATTCCATGATTCAATTGATATGACGTCATTCATATAACGTCTAAATTTGGAAAAATTAATTTTTTGTCATGATGACGTCATCACGTTCATATAATCGATTTTTCTCATATTAATCGTAATGTAAATCCCAGGGAAAGAAAATTTGCGGCTTTCTATAGGTTTTTGAGGTCGCTATTTTCATTTCTGATAAAATTAACGTCGTAAGATCAATAGAAAAGCACGTTTCAATGTTTAAGTCACATTTTTTGAGGGAATCTCGCCAATTTGATAGTAAAAATCAAGAGTTTTATTACAAAATTATGGATATTACCTAATAAATTTCGTCTTTCCGCCGTTGTTGGTAGCACATTCTCATTTGCCGACAACGAAATGATTAGGGCGAATGGCACTAACCATAGACACAGCGTGAAATAGGCTAAAACCTCGGAAAACGTATGGTAAGTGTTACCAAAGAATGTGAACGCTAAATAATGATTGACGAAGACGAATATCACGGCTAGAATAAAAGATGGCGATGTGATCCGCACAAATGGAAATGTTTGAATGATTAACCAATGAAAACTTTGCGCAATTACGCCACACGCTAACAGCGTAAACGGTAAATCCTCAAACAGCCAAAAACCCAGAAAAAATAACGTTGTCATCTAGAAAAAAAAATTTGATAAATTAAAAACAAAAATAATTGAAATCCCAACTACGGTAAACTTACAGCTATTGTACAGTTGATACATTTTTTAGCAATCACTGTATATTCTTCCACAAGTTCAGCTAAATAATATAATCCGGCAGCTAAAAATGATTAGTTAAAATTAACATTTAGCACAAATAAACGTAATCTTCGACACACACACACATACCTAGCGAAACCGTACAAAAACACAATTGGATAAAAAACGATAACCAAGTCAAAATTAAATAGAACCACATTTTCACTTAATTATTTTTTAGTTGCCTTGTTTAATTTTCGTTTAACATTTGGTTAGATAAAAATTATTTCATATTTACAAACGAATAAGTATTTAAAAAAAAAAAAAGATAACCTTTTCACTACCACAAATTCCTTTTAAAAGACGATAATTCGAAATAATTTTAATACGCGTTATTCCATTTTTAAAATTATTTGATAAACTTCAAAAATTACGTTTTTTCTTTCATAATAATTCAAATTTCAATTGGACTTCGCACAATTTGATGATTCGTAAATTTCGACGTTTTTAATACGTTTTTAGCCTTTTTAGCGTACCCACAAAATTACTAGCTATGTTCGTTTACGAATTTTCACGTGATTACAAGCTCTATACGAACTGTATTTTAAATATTCTTATTCTTAATTATTTTATTTTGCCACAACGTTAAGTATTAGTGCCAAGAAATTATTTTTCAACTTGCATCTCATAATTTCGTAATAATGTGAAAAAATAAATAAAAATAATTACAGTAAAATCCCTGTAAATACATTACTGTAGAGCGGGATGAATAGGGACGAAACGAAACATGTTATTCATGAGCTTAGTTTAAGAATACTAAACGTACGTGCGAACATATTATATCTTCCTTAAATTATAGTAAAATAATTATTCTTTCGGGTAACATTAGTGACTAAGCTTAAAGTTGGATAAAAGATATTAAAAACTGAGTTTAGATTGACGTCTTCAAACAGTGCTATTTTTTGTTTCTTAAAACTTTATCTAAAAATTATTTATTTCGGTGCTCTTATGAATACATTGTTCTTTAATCGAAAATTTAATTATTTTGGAACATATCTGAAGAAAGAAGACTGCAGACTTTTAGTCGTTTTTATTTTTTTAAGAGGAAATAATGAAGACTTGACATTTGGGCTAAGTTAGAAGTTAATAGGGACGGAAAAGGTGTGAATAGGGACAGTATATTATAGGTTAATAAGGACGTTAATATCAAGTATAAAGGGACGAATGTGGGGTGATTGGGGACGGATGAAGAATGTATTGGAACATAGAAGAGAGCACTTTCAAGGTCATCAAGTCATTCGATATTTTTATAAACACATTCAGCATAACATTTCTATACTTTATAAACTTTATTTTAGATTCTACGTTTATTTTTACAGAAAATTATCAAGTATTATTTCTTTTTTTGAATGTATAAATACAAAAAATTCGAAATTATTTTATATTAGAATTTCAGTTTTGGTCGATCCTACGGATTGTCCTCATTCACCCTTTTATCGTCTCTTCTCACTCCAATTTTTCATAGAGTAGAAATTACATGATTTTTGTTATTTTTTCAAAAACCACCAATATTTTCAAAATTTTTTGGATACTGTGATAAAGTGACCATCCTCGCATATCAAAGTTTAAGTACCCATAAAATAAAAAAAAAAAAAATACGGTGTGAAATCTGAATTTGTGCCTATTGAGTCCTTTTACGGTACGTTTAAAAATATATAAACTAAAGGAACACACCTGATACGTGAGATTTGAATCTAAAATGACAGAAGTGACATCGTGACAATTCATATATGTAACCTCAATTTTATCCACAACTGTCAAAAATTTGATAAAAATTCAAAAAAAATTTGGTAAAAATGCCTTCTGACGAAAAAGAGACACATATTAAAGATGTAACCAAATTAATAAATGATATTAAGCAAAGGTTTTATTTTTTAAATAATTAAAAATTCGCACTAGATAATTTTTTTTTATATTTATTTTAGAAAAATTACCAGCTCTTATGAAATAACAATTCAAACAGTTGCTTTACTAAAACAGATTATTGCTAACGAACAATGGAACACGGCAGAGTAATAATTAAAAATTAATTAAAATTAATAAAAACAAAAAAAAAATTGTATAAATTTAATTTTTAGGGAACTGATCAATTTAATTTTATCACAAACTCGAAAACTGATCAACATGTTGCCCCAGCAAGCGTGTGCAGCCAATATGGTGCGACACGTTCTGAAAATCATACGCGAAGAATACGTTATTGGTTGTAAAGTAATTAAAAAAGACCGTATTGCAGCTGATTCGACTGTACTTCTTTCTTTAACCAAATTTAATTTAAATATTTTAGAAAAAATCGGAGGCTCAACAATCGTTACATCAAATTGTAACCGCTGAAGAGGATACAAGTATCGATAATTATCAAAAACCTCTACCGGGCTTGAAAAACTCTGTTTTAGATCACCTATCTGAATTTCAAACCGAATTAGAAACCAGGTTTTTATTGTTTAATCCACTTTTTATCGTTCAAGGATTATAAAAATTACAAAAATAATAATTATTTTTGTTTTTTATGATTCAAAATGGCGATACACAGATATTAGATTTTTATATAAAATCTATAAAATTAATTTGACCGGTTTCGATGCTATTTTAGCATCATCATCAGGAAAATCAAAAGACTCATTATAAGGTCTAAAAACGTCTAAAAACTTAACAAAACAACTTAATTCTTAAATTTGATAATTTTGATATTTTCTTTTTTTTTTTTTGAAGCTTTTATGAACATAATAGTAAAGTTTTTCCCCTTAAGAACCCACAAAAATATAAAATGTTCGCTAGACCGGTTTCGGCTACTTTTGTAACCCTCTTCAGTATCATAAAATATGAATATAAAAACCATAAATATAACAAATACAAAAATTAGAAACATAATAAAACCAAAAATGAAATAATAATACAATAAAATAAAGGATTAGGAAAAATATTTTCCTTCGTTAAAAATATATTAAAAAAATAATAAAATAAAACAACCAATAAATATATAAAAAAAAAATAAAAATAAAATAGAAGTACAGCCGACTCTCATCATCAGTTCGCTCGTTATGAAGCCGCAGATTTATATTTCTATTGTAAACATTCCCCTTCCATGACCGAAAAAAATTCATTTCAATCTCTCGTTATAAGACCGGAACATTGGTGTTGATGTTCAATAGTGCAACTCATAAATCATCCTGTCAGAATCTTTTTATTCATTAAAATAATTTTTTTTATAGGTCCGTGTTTTCATAATACATGTGTAGTTGACCAAAACAAGTTTTGTTCGTTCATCGCGCGGATTATATTACAAACTTTGTTTGACTATCAATATTATTTACAATTTCTACAAAAGATTTAAAAAAAAAAACTTTTAACGAAAATATGTGTTGACAGTATCGTTTAAACTCCTATCACACAAACTAGAGAACGCATTTAGAAAATATTAGTAAATGTATTTATTAAAAATAGGTAGATTGTTACGGCGATCGACTACTAAGCACAAGTGAGGGTACAGGGATTCTTAGAATTCATATTCTCCTACAGCCCCGTAAGCGGACTGATAACGAAAGTCGGCTGTAAAAATGTATAAATAAATATTGGTGTTTTGATTTTCCTGATGATGATCGTAAATAGCATCGAAATCGGTCAAATTATAGATTTTATATAAAAATCTAATATCTGTGTATCGCCATTTGAACCACAAAAAAACAAGAATAATATTTAACCTTGCCGAAATTTGGGATTTAATTTATAATTACAAAAATAAAATTTTCAGTTCGGATAATATTGCAAATCAAGCGTCCGAACATATTCATTCAAACGAAATCATATTAACAATCGGAAAATCAAATGTGGTTGAAAAATTTTTAAAATCGGCCGCAAAAACACGAAAATTTCAAGTAATTGTTGCCGAATGTGCCCCCTTATGTAATGTATGTAAACTCTTTATTAACTCCAAAAAATGAACATTTTTTTAAATGCTTAAAAAACAAATTTTTAGGGCCATTCGTTAGCAGTTAGTTTAGGAAAAAGTAAAATACAAACAACATTGATTCCGGATTCGGCCATTTTTGCAATGATGTCTCGCGTAAACAAGGTTATTATCGGGACGCACACCGTGATGGCCAACGGGGGATTACGAGCCGTGTGTGGGGCCCACACTGTTGCCCTTGCCGCAAAACATTACTCCGTTCCGGTAAATATTACCATAATCTCTTATAGTTCCACAGTTCTGAACTGGTTCTTTTTTACGTACAGGTGATAGTGTTAGTTCCAATTTATAAATTGAGTCCCGTACATTTATGCTCGTATGAACAGGACTCATTTAACATATTTTTATCGCCTGAAAATGTTTTGCCTTACGCCACCGGCAAATTACATTCGAAAGTTCAAGTTTATAATCCGTCGTTCGATTATGTGCCGCCAGAGTTAGTTACATTATTTATATCGAGTCAGTAAGTATCTATGATAGACGAATCAGTGGTACCAACCTGATGTTTATATTTGAATTTTCGTTACAGGGGTGGGAATGCGCCGTCATATATTTATCGACTTTTAAGTGAATTATATCACCCAAGTGATTATAATCTATAATTTTTTATAAATTTTGTTTTAAATTAAATAATTATTTATAAAAAATAAATATTTTTTTATTACTCATGCGCGAGAAGTACTAACTTGGCGCACACATTTTTGTACGCAAAATAACTGTTTAACCACTTTACTTTTCGCACATACTTTTTTGCGTGCGGAAAGTATACTTTTCGCACGCAAATTGACAGTAAAACCGCCTCTTGATTTTTCATTTAATAAATATTTCATAATTATTTCTATAGAAACCATCAACAAAGTAATTTAAACAATATTTAATTCAGAAAAAAAAGACAAATACTCAAAAATATTATTTTAAAAAGTAATAAAAAATAGTATGTGCAACTCGTACGGGATTGTCGATTGCCCACTCGAACGAATGAGCGCACTCACTACGATTGTGCGCTCAACTTCGCTCTCGTGGGCAATCGACATTTTCCCGCCCTTATTACACAATATACTATTTTTTGATAAAGTTACCATAGATACAAATATCTTGACCATAGTCATTTTGATTAATAATGTACATTTGCAATATTTTTGGAGGATTGATTTAAAATCTGGCCAAAAATTATGAGTTCACTGTCGCTGGTAAATCAGCCAGATCAAAATTTTGATATAAATTTAACAAAACCAAAATTGCTTCTACCAGTTCGACATAAAAATGTAGCACATGTTGGAAATCAGACTGATTTTCCAGAAATAATAAAAGAAAAATCAGTTGAATCAGATTTCACTTTTCCTAACGACGAAGAAGAAGAAGAACTCAAAGAAGAATCCGTAAAATCTAGTACAATAATATCAACTGAAGATGGCACTGAACAAAAATTACGTAAAATTTTTCGAAAACTCAAATTTGAAAGTTTATTTTCGAGATCTAAACGAAACACATTACCAAAATTTATCTCGGATAAATCACCGTACACGTACACTCCAACTCCAAATTGGCTCGAAAATATTTTACCATCAAATATCAAATTGGAGACGGTGATTCAAGCCGGAAAACCGTGGCATAAACTTACCGAATGTTCTTGGGCAAACGAACTAAATTATCTTTCTCCAACTTTACCCACACATTTTCCACAGAAAAGTCCAAAATTTCATTGGGGTCCATCGTTCAGCCAAATTGAACAGAAATTGTACGAAAATGAGTATCGTAAAAGGCGGGAAATTATAAAATTTAAAAATATTGTAAAGAAAAAATATTTTAATATTGATCGATATTTGAGGCCGGCCATAAAAATGCAGAATACCAAAAAAGAAATCGAAGAAAATCCGAAGATTCCAGTTTTTAAAAGTGTTCCATTAATTCCAAGTGAACTTGTGTCTTTTGTGACGCCAGAACGATTACGCCATCTATCATATTCAAAAGAAGATGACAAAAAAATAAAAATTCCTAAACCAACAATTAAAGGAATTTACAAACCCTGGCGGTATTTGACAAAACGAAAATGGCCCAAAAACGTGGCCCAAACAACTTATTTCAAAAATTTTATAAAACCCCCTCGCCCCCTTCCGTCCATTGATATCACCCAACTAAAATATATTTCAAACGATAAGTGGCCTTTAGTAGATTCGATGATTAAGAAAAATTCCGATATAACCTCACTTTTTAAAAAACAAACCGCCATTGTTTCCGACTCCCAAATAAACCTGAATCCTATCAACCGTAAAAAAATGAAATTTCCTGTTGCTAACAAACAATCTGAAGACACGTTGAGCATTTCCGATTTACAACACCCGGAAATAAAAAACTTAAGTCGATTGAGTACGTCTACGAAACCGACAACGCCCTCTAAAAGTCGCCGATCTACAAAAACATCAAATTTGTTGTCACTGAAAACCGAATTAACTGTACTTCCGTCAATCCTGACTGGAAAAGGTGTATTTCCGGGTGTTATTATAAAACAACCTGTGGATATTGATTCTAATAGGGCCCCACCGTTTTCCTACAAACTATCAAATTTACATTATTATGAATCTAAGTATACCCGATTATTAGATAAAAAATCGCGCACCCGGATCTTTTATTACTACAGCACTTTTGTGGGGGACAAAAATGACCCTTTTGAAAACCCAACAATCAAAAATTATACAAATGGTAAACGTTTTCTGGTGGTCCACGAAGATAAGGGTGGATCTGTTTATTATTCCACGGGCGAAGAAGCGATTCGATGCAGTTTCGGCCTCGTGAATAATCGGTATCCCGCACGACGGTATACGATTTATAATCGCACAAAAATCCCCCAAATTTTAGCCGTGTTTGATAGTTTAGGCAATGCTATCGTTTACGACACCAAAGGTCGTATTCGTATGAATTATTGTCAAAATTTTGGCACTCTATTCGAAACAAATCAAAAGAAACCGTTCAGATGGCGCTGGCATAATATTCCTGTTCCGAATAGTTCGATTTTTGTCCGAACCGATTCGAGCGACACTGTAATTAATCCGGTAACTGAGATTGATGACATGCGATTGCGCAAAGTGAATTTATACCACAATTATTTGAATGGTATCGATCACACAAATTCGAATTTGATCGATGAGATTAATCCGTTAGCTTTCAATCGAGATGGTTCGATCAATCAGGGTCGATTCCAACCAGTAAAACCATTTAAATTAAAAATTAATAATGAAATTGAACTGTTTATTAAAAATCAGAAACAAATTCAACTAATATTTACCGCTGAAACGGTAAAATTAAAATTAAACTTAGGGATACGTTTAAATCCTGCAATAATCCTAAAAATTGATATTATAGATCCTCGTTTAATTTTAAATAAAAATATTCCATGTAAATTTGATTCTATTGTCGGGAACACTGCAAGCTTATTACAAATTTTAGAACATGTAGGAAATGGTACTAAAATAAACGACTATTTAGATTCATTTCAACTTATTGACTTCAATAAAAAAGAGAGTTTAATAAAATCACGATTAAAACGCTACAATAAAATGCAAACAATTCAAAACAAACAAGAAAATTGTCCTGATGAAATTGTAAATAGTAAATATTATCGAAATATTGAATTATCACGAACGGTTCGCGTAAAAACTACGAATTTTCCGACAAAAATTGATGAAAAAACACCTGAAACCGGGCCAAAAATTGTTACAAAACCGATGCGACCAGTTATAGATTTATATCTTCATAAAAATGTTAGTAAAATATTCAAGAAAACCAAATCGTTAAAGTCGAAAAAAACCGAAATTAATATTATACAAAATCGAAAACTTAAAGGAAGTGCATCTGTTGTTTCTAACGTTGAAAAAATAATTGAAAATAAAGAAAATTTATTATTTTATTATTTAAATAAAAATCTTAAAAAGCCCTGAAAATGATCTATAAATACATTGATCATGCGCAATTTGATCGCTCCAATAATGAAACAAATTTTATAAAATGTTTTGTACAAAACGTAAACGAACGAGAATGTCCTTCTATTTTGTTATTGACTACACATGACTTTAATAAAGTACAGCTAAACCTTTTTTATACGGTCTTTTTTGTGCGATTTTTTTTATGCGGTTCTTAAAAAAAAATGGCCATTAAAATGCATAATGAATCAAAATCAAGAGATAGTAAGAAACGTAAACATTTACTATAATAATCTGGCTTGATCAAAATACTTTTTAACGGCTTTTAAGCATTTAATCAATACATTGCATAAGAACATAAGTTATTGCATCATTTATGTAATTTTTTTACAGATGTATTTTTCAAAATTTTCATAATATTATAAAAATGAAATAAAATGTTTCTACGTGTAAATTAAGGCTTTATCTTGTTTAGAAAAGCAACTTCTATTAAAATTGTGAGGTTTTAAGCGTTTTGAATTATGTATTTTCGATGAAACTTTTTTTTATGCGGACCCGATCCACCGCATAAAAAAAAGTTTTTTTTACAATCTGGACCGAACTAATCTTTTTATACCTATTGTAGCGGTTTTTGCTTTTTACTATTTTTTTTTTTTTATTTATATTTATAAGATTTTGTATAATATTATTTAATTTTTTATTTTATTTAATATAATTTTGTTATATTTTAATTTAATTTATGTTATTCATATTTTATTGTTGAAATAATATTAAAATACTAATCAACCAAAGAATTCAATATTAATCGACATCTTTGTTGTTTGAATATCAGACAAAGAGTATTTATAATTTTATAATATTTAATAAATCTAATTTAATTGTTGAAATGACGTCTTTGCTGTTTTAACACTAGACAAAGAGTGTATTTATAATTTTATAATATTTAATAAATCTAATTTTTAATTGTTGTAATGACGTCTTTGCTGTTTAAACACTAGCCAAAGAGTGTCCTTTTCCTCCATCCTATCATTACGAGCTCTCCGATTCACTCATAAGATTACCATATAAGGTCACAAAAGACGCTCGTCTTCTGATTGGCTCAAAACCTGTCTCTCTCGCCATAATAATATAACTTATATACGTATTGAACAGAACGACAGTAGCGCGGTTAGATCTATTAAGGGTCGTTAGTCAATCAACTAGTGGTTTGAAACTAAACTATACGAAAAAGCTTATAGATTTCACCAACAGGTGTCGACACTAATTCCGCGCTTCAGTTTAAATGCTTAAGGCCATACTGTCACACTATTTATGATATTTTTGAATATACACTAGTGATCTAATTGAGAGAAAGAAAAATGCGTATGTATTAGTCACACGGATATAAAAAAAAATTATAATTTTTTTATGTAAACAAATCATTATATATGTATAAAGGGTGTAATTTTAATAACTCATAATTTTTGGTGAATTTCGTTCTAAATCATTGTAAAATTTTATCGAAATTCACCAAAAATTATAAGAGTTATTAAGATTACACCCTTTATACATAGGTATATTGATTTGTTTACATAAAAGAATTGTAATGTTTTTTTTTTATATTCGTGTGACTAATACATACGCATTTTTCTTTCTCTCAATTAGATCACTAGTATATTTTTTTTTTGTGCGTTTTTTTTTATGCAATCCCTATCCACCGTATAAAAAAAGGTTCAGCTGTACACATATAGAAAGTTATTTTGAAGTTATTGACCCGAGTTGATTAAAAATTCATAACATTGAAATACTTATACTCCAATATTACAAAACACTACCCAATTAGTTATTCTATTAATACATTATGTATTTAAAGCCAATTATTATATAATTTTGTACAAAATTTATGATAAAATTAAAATGTATGAATCTGAAAATGAAATTTTTTTGCTAATACGCATCTTATTAAAATATTTTGCAAAACAAATATTTGAATTTTTTATCCGTCTAAAAATCCAGTAAGTCGGTGATAAGAAAAACAAAAAATTATTTTTAATAAAAATTGAAAGTTATTCTCGAATTTTCGTAAATTAAAATATGAAAAATAAGTCGCAATGGATCGAACATGTGCGTTTATAAACAAGCCTGTCAATATTAACATTTAAAATGTTCTAGATTTAATTAAAGAGGGAAAAATTTAACCGCTTGAAATAAATTCATATTTTTACGATACAAAAAAGCGAATACTCATTATTTGCAAAGAAAAAATTCAGCAAAAAAGTGTGTAATTGAATACCGTACGGTACATTTGTGGAAGATCAATTTTCCATTTTCTAGATATTTTCGTTTTTTAACGTTGTACATAAAATTGTTTTTTTTTTTCCTGTGATGTGTTGCAACCGATTCACCGCTATATTCATACTTGTTTCGGCTAGCTGTTTTGGTGATTTGTTTGTATACAGGACGCAATTAAAATTAACAATTTTTATTGAATTTATCAAACCACATTTTGATTGTTGAATAATTATTTAATTATAATCGGGCGTATAGTTGATTAATTTTGTATGTAATACGGACAGCGTGTTCAATCGATTGACAGCTGGTAATAAAAATGGACTATGAAAATAGCTCAAATATAAATGAGGATATTGAGGCGGGGACGGACGATAATTCGGAATTAATAAATGTTAAAAGTTCGGCGGATGGTGTGCCGGGATCGAATGATCGTGTGAAACGTCGCGCAAAACGGATTAATCGACAGGGTAGCAAGGAATCGGTGACATTGTCGGGCGCGGGTTTCACACAAACCGCTCGTACATGGAAAAATAGTCGACGTCCTCGAAATGGTTATGGACGAGGTTTACCGAAAAAAGGTACGTGAATGATTTTTTATATTGAATTTTATGATTTTCATTTATTTAAAAGTGAAAATTGTTTTGAATTCTTCTGTTTTTTTTTTTCTTTTTGAAATTTTCCTTCAAAATCAAAAAATTCTATGGTTTTGATTTAATATATCGATAGTTTAAATAGGTATCTAACTGTACTTTTTCCAAAACTTTTTTTTTTTATTGATGTTAGGCAATGAAATTACATAAAAGAAAAAATTAATAATTTTTTTTCGTTTTATTTAAGTAACAATATTTTTTTTCGAATTTTTTAATGTTTTATTAAAATTTCGGGAATGGTAAAAACGTGCCGGGTTTAAATATATAACCTAATTTTATCTTAAAAGCCGGTTAAATTAAATAAATATAGGACAACAGTGTTTCGACATGTTTACTAAATTTTAATTTATATTTTCAATTTTTTTAATGATAAAATTGGTTTATTTTTTTGATATGTGTGCATTTTATCTTATCAGATATTTTTTTTCTGGTAAATTCTGCACATTTAAGAAGTGCTTATGTTGCATCTAATTTTTTAAGGTGCATTATTATGCAATCGAGGCCATAAAATATAATTCGTTTTTCTAATGAGTAAATAAAATTGATAAAACTTAACTGTTTGTATCTAAGCAACCCCCTTAATTTCACGTTACCCCACAAAAAGTATAATAATTTTATTTTTTTGAAAATTTTCAATACTTTTAATTCCTAACAAAAGTGATTCAATGGGTCTGTTGAATAAAAAGATACTTTTACTTCCTGTTTTCTAAGTTTTTACTTAAATAAAAACTTATAAGTGATTACTTAAAATAAGAGTTTATTCTAAAAAAAAAGCGTAAACTCTTTTTTTAAGTAATCACTTATAAGTTTTTATTTAAGTAAAAAGTTAAAAAATAGGAAGTAAATACTTCTTTTTATTCAATAGACCCAATAAATTATAATTCATGTTCCCCATCGTCAGAGTGTCTAAAATTTTAAACTGTTCTTAGGGTTTCGTATCTAAGAACGTACAAAGGAACCCCTTTGGCGAAACTGCCAATTTTTCTTAATATTTTGGCCGCATTTATTCCGACTAAAATATTTTGGAAATAATTTTATTTTATTCGAAAAGAGGTCCAAGTTTGATAACAGGGTAAAGTGGGATAGGATATCATTCGAAAGGATTTTGTTTAAATATTTCAAAACTATTAATTTAAATTTTTAATTCGCATTAAATTTTGACTTATGCTCAAAAATGTGCGAGAAAGTAGGTATTATCAGGACTGGCGAGAGGGTGGGGTAATTGGCCGGGGACTCGGGTCTCAAAAAGGGGGCCCGCAGCCTCCAACAGAGTTACGTAATAGACGTATTATTGAATTCTTTTAGTAAAAATACAAGAAAAAAAAGTCAAAATTTATATTTTTATATCTTGTTTGCGGTTTTAAATGTTTTACATATGTAAATAAAAATAGAATTAAGTATGTATTTCTTATCATTTATTGCAACTGCTATCAGTGAGAGGTACATAAATAATTAAATTTTGTTTACGAGGCTCGAACCGAGCGTATAAAATCAATTTTACTATTACATACTTATATAGACACTCTTAACATGCCCATATCTTGAATTATAATTAGTAATTACTTACTGTTTTTATTTAAAAATAAATATATGTAAAGTTATGAACGTTCGTTGTCGGCTAATCATATTTATGTATATTTAAATTAAGGTTATACAAGTACAGTTGAGTCGTCTGCAACACGAATGATTCATTTAACATTACAAAAATTGTTCCTGCTTTGAAAGAGAGTTAAAGTACTGATTAATAATTTAGGTTTTTTTACCGTCATTTTTTCAATTTTGATAGAAAAATACGGTTTCCCGATCAATTTTTGATATTTTAATGCCAGAAATAAAAAAAAAAAAATTGACCCCCAAATTATTAAAATTCCATCAATAAATCGATAAAAAGTCAATTGACTCAGCAGGAGTAATTGTAAATATGAAAATTTACCGTGTTATGGGAGACTCTGTTGTATCGGTTGTATCCATATAATTGATTAAAAATGCTATAAGCGAACTAGAGTGAAATTATGTATTGATGTTTTGTAAATATCAAAAAAATTATGATATGGATTGACAATATTTTAATTGTAAATTTTGCATTATTATTTTATTTTATTTAGTTATTTATTTATTTTTTTTTATCAAGATAAGATAAAATTTAATAAGAAATTTATTAGGTAAATCACCAGTTTTCCCAAGTATTTCAAATTGTTATTAAAAAATAATATTCTCCTAAAGTAATTTTTTTTTTTTTTTTATCAAAAAAACGATAAAATTAAACCATTTCGTAAGTGATGTGATAATTCTTTAATTAAAGAAAAAAATAATAACTAAATTACACATGTGGGCAAAATAATTATGACACTATAATTGTACGAAAGTATTATACCTTTATCCAGCGCTTCTTAAACTTTTTTCATTCGTGACCCTATTTTTCATCATAAAATTTTTCGCGACCCGAGGTATTAAGTCGACATAATTTATTTATTTGTTGAAAAATATGCTTAAATTTAATATTGTTGCAACCCAAAAATTTCGTTTCACTACCACATTTTAGGCCGTAATCCATATCCATCGTTTAAGAAGTGCTACCTTGAAAAATTAAAAAAACTGTTCTGTTACGCAACAATTATTTTGTCTACAGCTGTAAGTAGAATATTTTTTTTCGTAATGTTTATCGCAAAATTTTATTATTTTTATTTTTAAAATTTAATTTGCAGTAATATTTCAGTATTTGATTGAGTTTTAAAGATGAAAAAAAGACTCAAGGTCACGTCCAATATTGTTTACTTTGTTTTTGAGTTCTTTTTCTATACATTTACTTTCAATTGCGTAGATTTTTGCAAATCAACTTATCAAAATTAGAATGTATTAGCTGACCAGTTGCAAGGTGAGGCTTTGTTTACAAACAAACAAACAGCCAAGTGTGTGTTGAACAGGCATCAAGTTCGGGCTCCTCAGTAGTTAGAGCTTTTTACAACACAACTTTCGGAATAAAATATAGGATATTTAAATATATTTTTTATGATTGTCATAAAAATTTGTTATTATGAGGGTCAATTACGTGAGAATTTGGTATTCTTATGCGGCCCATACACGGTTCAACTTGTTGTACAACATGTTGAATCGTGTGTGGGGCAGTTGGTCAACTATTTTGATGGTTGCATAAACGGTTGAAGTAAAATCAAAATATTTTGATTTTACATGGGCGGAGCAAATGGTCTATGAACATGTACTGTGTGTGGGGTAGTTGAACAACAAAACCAGTACATATATGGTGTAAAGGGTGTAATCAACAAAATATTTACAGCGGTAACAATTGGAAAGTTTAAATATTTGATTTTGTTTGTTATTTCCAATAGCTTGCGGTGATACCGCACTTGAAAATTTTAAATTTTGAAAAGAATTTCCCGTTGCAAGAAACCTTAATGTAATTTCTAAGCGTGTTTTTGCAGAAATTGCATCACCCATAAACGTATCTTCTTTGCTTATTAAAGGTGTTATTTTTACTAAAATATCATTAAAAATTATTTCTTCGTTCATTCGCATATAATTTTTATAATCGTCTGGTTCACATTCACTAATTTTTTTTAATAGTTTTTCATTAGAAAACTTTTTTCCCAACCACTCTTTGCTCCATTTTCTTTTTTTTCGTTTACTCAAGCTTTCTTTACTAATTTCTTCAATTACTGCTAAAGCAAGAATTTTATCTATAATTTTAACAAAGTTTTCTTTTTCAAAAATTGTGAATAACTGAAGTTGGACAACAAGTTGAATGAATAGTTTAATAGTGTATGTCAAACAGTTCAACTTGTAGTACAACAAGTTGAACCGTGTATGGGCCGCATTATATCTCCCCTTTAAAGAAAGATATTTTCTTTAAGAGTGTTGAATATAGGCCAACAAACAAACACTTCGGAACCCTATAAATAATCTGGTTTCAAAAAATAAGTCGCATTAGACGCACTTTTAGTGGGTGAACTCAGAAATAACTTCAAACCAAACTCCTAAATACCAAAGTAGTGTTCAAAAATAAAGACGCCATTTTATTTGGTGATTTGTAGGTGGCGCTGGCGGTAAAGGTGTATGGGGCGCACCCGGATCCGAACTTTTGGAGGCGTATGAAGATCAAAATGATCCAAATTATGACAGTGAATCGTTGACGAATGGCGACATCGAATTGAAGGCCGTGATCCCTGAATTAACCGCCGAGGAAATGCAGGTTTGTAACTAAAATAAGTAAAATAAAATACACTTGAATGGTACAGTTGATTTCAAAAAAGTTTGGGACAAATCGTGTCCCAAATTTTTTTTGAAACTTTGTGTACATTTATTCATAATAAATCAAAAACACCATAGCCACTACAAATAAATACTGATTTTCAAATTCATAGATGGCGTATCGATCGAAATCGTGATCCCACAAAAATTTACATATCGAATACGCAGATTGTTCAAGTTTTTGTCCAATTGTACAAATTGCAATCGTTCTATAGCGCGAATATTCCAACCCTTTGATAGCTCTCTTGATATTCACACTAATTTTTCGTGCAAGATTTTCCGCCATTTTCTTCTCGTATTTCGTCTTATGATTTATATAGGAGTTTACAACACGTATCAGTATCTATAATTTAATAAGAGCCATCTGGTGTTAAAATTTTAAACTGTTGAATTGACTAAGGGTGCGTATTTTATCTTCCTTCATATTTTACTATTAAATAATATAGAGAATGTATCATCAATGTATACTTTCATACAAACACAATGAGCATGCGCAGATAGCCCTCCTATGTCCGTGTCTGTTACGAATGTTTTGACGTTTGTTGCGATATTTATCATATGGTTATAATCACATCACGGTTGATGACAACAACGATTGTGATACGAATTTTTCACTCTAGTTATGAATAAAGATATTCGATTTTTTTAGCCTAACTTTCGGGCAAAGGGTAACCTTAAATACAAATTTAACGATCGATATCTCGAAAACTAAGGCGAATTTTAAAATTTTTTACTCTTTATTTTTTGCTTAGAATGTCAAAATCTATCAGATCCGCTTGTCAAATTTTGTCGCCTCGGATATCATACTCTCCCCCCCATTACTTCAAGAGAGACTTGAAGTGATTCTTTAAATTGTAGACTTAAGCAAGATAAATTACGCACTCAAAAAACGTACCCCTTTTATGGTCCAATAATCTGGAATCCGATCAGGCGTTAATTGGAACGTGTTTTCGTATTTTACAATCAATTTTTTATCGATTCGTGGAGGTGTAAAAACCATTTTCAAATCATCATATATCGATCGATCGGAAATGCCCACTTTGACCACGTTTATAGTCGTATTATCGGCGATTCCAAGTCGACTCAACGACAATAATTGTCGAGTTTCAATCCGTTTCTTTTTGACGTCGGTCATTTTAGATGATTTTTGAGAAAATCGTTTTTCGGATGACAGTAATTATGCCAAAAATTTGTTTAGTGGTAACTATGACAATAAAAAAGAAATCGGCGCAATTCATGTACAAAAAAAAAAAAAATTATATTGAGGTTGAAGCGACAAAAATGACTCGTGGGTTTAGTTTAATGGCGGTCCGATAAGGTCCGAATACATTAAATAATCAAAAAATGTCTAGAAAAAAAATCGTGTAAAAATACAATTAAAAATTTAAATATATAAAGCGGCCCCTACACGCTCAATAATATTGCACAAAATCCGAGGTTGTACAATATTATGGATCGTCTGTAAGTTATATTGAAGGGTTGTACAATATATTGTGTTGATCAAAAATAGTTTGAAATATATTGTGCAATGAATGAATATTGTAACGTCTGTAGGCTGTGTAGATATTATTGCGCAATACTACTTTATTTGTTTGTTATTCTGTAGTCATATTTGATGACTATTATTTGAACCAGTATGAATTATTAATTTGCAAGAATAATTATTTATTGCTTTGCAACATCTTTATCACTTAATATTTAAAATTAAACAACAGTTTAATTAAGTACAATTCCTGCATTCAGTTTATTACACAAATTTCTTTAACAAAATTATTGAACTGTCTGGAGAAGCGTTCAATAAATTGCACAAGTTGATTGCACAATATTATTGAGCGTGTAGGGGCCGCTTAAGTACGCGCGTGTAAAATCTCACATATAAGCTTTGTTCCTTTTTCACGAATTTTTAGTTCAAATCAGTAAAAATCATGCGCAGTTGGAAAAGTTGAAAATAATGCGTTCCTTTTAAAAAAATATATTACTTGTACTGATAGTTCAATGTTCCTTTTACTATGAATTTGAATTTGAACTGAGTTCAAAACAGTTCAATCAGTTCGGGATTTTTGTCAAGAATTTGAACTAGAATTTCAGTTTATGTACAGTTTTGAAAAAATTATCAAAAAAAAAAGTTAATGAAGAATAATATCTACGATATCTACCATATCTACGGTTAGCGTCGTTAGCGAGGCTGTCATACGATTGAGTAAAAAGCAAAGTTATTCAAATTTAACTAATAATTAAAATATTTTTGTTGATTTTAACTATACATTTAAAATTTTATTAAGCCAAACTAATTTGGGAAGTTTTTGGATTTTTATTAACCAATGTGGCGATTTGCTTCAAAAAAGATAATGTGTACTCCATCTAGTGTATGGTACATACACATTCTTATATCAATGGATTTTGTTGCTTTTCTCTATGATGGTAGTGTCACACTTCTATGCCCTCTATAGAATATTTTTAGAATTTATTGCGTTCCTTTTTAAAAATTCAGAATTATTAGTTCAAGTACAAATTCATTATTATTTGAACCGTTCATCATTTTGGAAAAGGAACAAAGCTTCTGTTTATTTTTTTAATTATTTTTGCAATTTTTTACAACACAGCTAACCATTTTGTCAGAAAAATATTTAGAATAAAATTTCTTAGAAGATTTCTTTCACAAAAGCAAACAAAATTTTCTGTTAAGTGCAGTGGCGGCTCGTGAGCTTTAAGACTGGGTATGCGCTTTCAAAAAAGATAAACCACACTTAGCGTGTAAAGAAGTACTAAAGAGAAAGCGGAATGATATTTTCTAATTTTTACTAACTATCGTAAAGTCTAATACTAACAAATACTATTTTACTAAAAAATATCGTAAAGTATTGTACGTAAATAATTCATACTCTAAATCAGGAGTGGCCAACCCGCGGTAGTGAAAACCAATGTATCAAAAAAAAAAAAAAAAAAAATACGTAATATATTATGGGAACACATAATTTTATATGCGGCCCGTGGAGTTATGATGCGCTTCCAAAGTGGCCCGCAAGATCATTTGCGTTGGCCACCCCTGCTCTAAATTTACACTTTTCTGCGAAAATACATTGAACACAAAGATGGATAAAAAGAACTAACTGCATGTAGTAATTTTAAAAAAAATTAATAAACGAATAATTAAGAAATAAAAAAAAAATAATTTTACTGAGCACGTTAGACTTTAACTGTAATATTTCAGGAAAGCTTTGTTCAATATAAACTTAAACTGCTTTGATCTTTCATCGTATTCTTAGTATGTTCCTAGAAAACGAATGTGAGTTTTCTATAAATGACTATTATCAAACAAGTAAGGTAAATGCAGTAAACTAAATGAAAGTTTAATTTTTCATCATATCAAAATAGTAAATTTACAAATGGTATGTAAATTCCTGAATTTGATAATTCTGAGAATTCGTCATGTCAACAAAATACAAGATCTAGCATAGCCAAAAAATATACAGCATCAGTTAAGCGTTTCATGAGACCCTTAGTGATTTGTTGTTATGCTTTGAAGAAATATATATTTTCTTTACTGCATCAATTATTACAAAACCAAATGCATTCAATGTAATACATGCTTGCATATGAGCGTGACTCCATTCATATTTTTTGGCAACATTGGGAAAATTTTCGCACCTAGCAGTTGCCCATACAATTTTGTTCTCAGAGACTAGACAAGAGAAAAGCTTTTAGCGAATTTCCAAAACTGGAAATTCAGCTTTTACGCCAGGTGTCATGGTGCGACCTAAGCCCGGGACCATATCAGAAATATGTTTTGAGGTCCCTAGAATACGAAAATGATATTCACTAAAATTTATATATATATATATATATATATATATATGTATCCGCGCGATAACTCTCGAACGAAACGTCTAACGCTTATGAAATTTTGTGTGCGGACTGGATTCTGAATTGGCTTGGCTAAGTTCGTTAGCCAGACACGTCGGATGCCCAGAAGTAGGTTTTCTGGCCATTTTTTATCATTCGATCCTATCATAAGGCAGTTCGATTTTTACATCGTTGAAAAGGAAAAAAAAAATTATGAAGAAAATATTCTTATAATTTTCTTTCTATTTTAAGTATTTTTCGAGAAAATGTAAATTTTCACTTTTATTCTTTCTTTGTTAGTCTAATAAGTAATTTATATTTATATCTCAGTTTTTAATAAGTATAAAAATATTTCACTTTTTTATTAAAAAATTTTGTGAGAACAAGTGAAAACTATTCACATATATGAGATATAACACACATACATGTATAGAGTTTTGTTTCTCATTTATTGCATTATAATTAGCATGGTTCTATTCCATGTTAAAAAATGTAAATTAAACAGATTTTCTAAGCTAATGTAATGAAGAATTTTTTTTTTTTTTTATTGAATTTTTAAGTAAACAAGAAATTGAAGATTATGTTATGATATAAATATTATTAAATATAAAACAAAACAAAATCTGTACAATGTACATATGTATGTACGGAAAAATATTTTGAATCGATTTTGAAAATTTTTCCACTAATAATTAATAATGTTAAAAAATTAAACCATTTCAAATGGATTTAAGGTATTTTATGTGAGGGCAAGGTTTTCGGGACCTAAAAAGGCCAGAAATTAATTAACCAATCGATTTTAAAAAATTTTTCACAGTTAGTAAGTTAAAGTATTTGAATTAATTAATTAAATGATGTCCGCAAGAAGCTTACGAACTGCCATAAGTTATATGAGATCCTTAGAACCCTTTTCTTACTGTTAGAGTACTAGACTTGTATGAGTTTCGCCAGGATTTACTGATCCCATAATTGTAAAAAATAAACTAAACGACCAATTTTAAAAATTTCTTCGCTGTTACAGAGCTAAACTATTTTAGATAGATTTAGAATACATTATGTAAGGTCCGTCAGGGTCCACAGGACCCAAAAGTGTCAAAAATAAACTAACTGACCGATTTTGAAAATTTTTTCACTGTTACAGAGCTAAACTATTTTAGATAAATATCGATTACGTTATGTAAGGTCCGCCTGGGTCCATAGGACCCAAAAGTGTCAAAAATAAACTGCCTGATCGATTTTGAAAATTTTTTCGCTGTTACAGAGCTAAACTGTTTTAGATAAATATAGATTCCGTTATGTAAGGTCTGCCAGGGTCCATAGGATCCAGAAGTGTCAAAAATAAACTAACTGACCGATTTTGAAAATTTTTTCACTGTTACAGAGCTAAACTATTTTAGATAAATATAAATTACGTTATGTAAGGTCCACCAAGGTCCATAGAACCCAAAAGTGTCAAAAATAAACTAACTGACCGATTTTGAAAATTTTTTCACTGTTACAGAGCTAAACTATTTTAGATAAGTATAGATTACGTTATGTAAGGTCTGCCAGGGTCCATAGGATCCAGAAGTGTCAAAAATAAACTAACTGACCGATTTTGAAAATTTTTTCACTGTTACAGAGCTAAACTATTTTAGATAAATATAGATTACGTTATGTAAGGTCTGCCAGGGTCCATGGGATCCAAAAGTGTCAAAAATAAACTAACCGACCGATTTTGAAAATTTTTTCACAGTTGGGGAACTAACTATTTTAGATAGACATACATTACGTTATTTAGGGTCCGCCAGGGTCCATGGGGCCCAAAAGTGGTAAAAATAAACTAACCGACCGATTTTGAAAATTTTTTCACTGTTACAGAGCTAAACTATTTTAGATAAATATAGATTACGTTATGTAAAGTCTGCCAGGGTCCATCGGATCCAAAAGCGTCAAAAATAAACTAGCCGACCGATTTTGAAAATTTTTTCACTGTTGGGGAGCTAAGCTATTTTAGATACATATAGATTACGTTATGTAAGGTCTGAAGTGTCAGTAGGACCTAAAAGTGTCAAAAATAAAATAACTGACCGATTTTGAAACCTTTTTACTATTACGGAGGTAAACTATTTTAGATAGGTACAGGTTGTGTTATCTGAGATCCACAACTGTCCTGCGGATGCAAATGCGGCGTAGAATGCTACACAACGGGTTTTGAATATATATATATATATATATATATATATATATATATATATATATATATATATATATATATATATATATTTTACATAAAGTCCGCCTAGAATATACGGTCGAGCTGATTTTTTAATGAGGTCCACCGGGATCTTGCAGATCCGAAAACGCCAGTAATAAGCTATCGAAAAGATGCTAAAAAATTTCTCACTGCTAGAGAACTAAATTATTTTAGATGGATACAACTATGCTGCACAAAATTCGTTCGGGTTCTTGGGTCCCCAAAAATACCAAAACTAATTACCCAACCGATTTTAAAAATTCTTTTACTCTTAGAAAGCTAAACTATTTTAAATAGGTACAGGTCTTAGATGAGATCCGCCAGTGCCCAAGATTTGGAAATTCGCTATGTTATGCAGATGCTGCGACAGGGGTATTTTGATATTAAACAACAATTTAACCTAGAATATTTATCAAAAGAACTTTATTAAAAATGATGTACAAATGCTTTTTCTGAATTATCAATCCTTAAAATAAGGATAAATTAGCAATGATCTATCACCCGAAAAAATTATATTTTTTCACTTAATATTACACGAGAGATTTGTATTTGTTGTAATAAATTTATGTTTATATAATATAAAAAATATTTATTGTCAAAAATTTTTCTGCTTCGCTGTCGTATTTTTGCTAGTTGGCAGTTCTTCGAGTTAAATTACTTTAGGTAACAAATTAGAATTGTAGAAAACACAAATTTATTTTTAAAAAAAATATAAAATATCGGTTCTAACTTTTTTTTCCACATAAGTTAAATTATTTTCAATATACCTACTCAAATTGTTTGCCTCAATATTCCTTAAAAAAAATGTTTTTTAATACTTTATTGTAGTATTTCATTTTAAAAAAGACAGTTAATAATAAAATAACAGTCAAACCACAACGGAACAGCAACGATAAATTTACAAGAGATATACAAGAAGCATGCTAAAAACCCTAAAACCTGATATGACTAGAACACAAATTAAGTTTTTATTAGTTCGGCTGTAATCGTATGTACGGTAGTCACCGAAAAAATCGCCTACTCTGTGAAAGTACCAACAGGGTTTATAAACAACTAATACAGCTACATAATATATACAAACATACTTATACAGGTTCAGTACACACGGATACGCTGTGCTCAGAGAGCCTACCCGTGGAAAATATGGTACTTGCGCATGTGGAATAATATGTTGGATGTATAGCTGGATAAAGTGGCTATAGATATGCTATAGTGTATATCGTGTATATAATGGGTATATGTAGGTTCTACGGACAATATTACAATATTTATGCATTTTATAATTATGTATATTCTAATATGCAATATATGTAATAATGTACAATATTATCAAAGTAAATCTTATTGAAATTGTGTATTTAAATTATTTTGTAAACAATGTTACCTTCTTGTTATGAATTTATTTCAGTTTTTTCGAAATAGCTGGGGTAGGCGGCGCCTACCCCGCATACCTGGAATAACCGCCACTGGTTAAGTGCTTATAATAACGAATAATGTAGTTAATGTCACAAATGCGGAATGTGCTTCATATATTCTATTCAGTGCTCAATGTATTCAATATCAATAAGTTTTTTTTTGTTTTAGAAAAAAGTTGAACCAATCATTTTGGAATATTTTGAACATGGTGATACGCATGAAGCCGCTCTGTCATTGGACGAAGTGATCGGTAACACTCGTCGTTCATTGGTAAATCAAAAGAATCACGTGATTTGATTGTTAAATTTTGAAAATACTGAATTGCGTGTTATTTTGTTGTGTAGATTGTCCAATGGGCCGTTGAGATCGCCATGGATCATAAACCATCCCACAGAGAGATGACTTCAGTGTTAATTTCCGATTTATATGGACAAATGCTGACTGAACGTGATATTGGCGAAGGTATTCTTATTTTCAGAAATTTAGACGCTATTTTTTTTGGTATTTAATAGACAAAATGTCAAAATTTGAATTAATTCTGACGTGTAATTTATGATATAACAATTTTTTAACACTCAGTTAGTAGGGGAATCCCCAGAATTCATCAAAAATCAACACCTATTCTGCTAAAGATTACACAACTGTTTTTTACAGGATTTGTTCGCCTCATGGGTAATTTACCCGATCTGATTCTGGATACGCCAGACGCCGTTACAATTCTGGGCAATTTCGTTGCCCGCGCAGTCGCTGACGATTGCCTTCCACCAAAATTCGTTAATGTACATAAAGAGAATCCACCGAATGAGCATGCGCATCAAGCATTGTGCCGTGCTGATACTCTTCTGTCAATGAAGCACGGTTTGGTTCGTCTCGATAACGTGTGGGGTGTCGGAGGCGGTTTGAGACCTGTAAAATATTTGGTACGTCAGATGAATCTGCTACTGCAGGAGTTCGTGTCGTCTGGTGATCTCGCGGAAGCTATACGATGTGTGCACTCGTTGGAAGTGCCACATTTCCATCACGAATTGGTCTACGAGGCGGTTATAATGGCCATCGAAGCCGTCAATAATACCACGGCCGAGGCAATTTGTCGACTTCTAAAAGCGTTCGATGAAGCCGTCATTATTACACCGGATCAGTTGGAACGTGGTTTCCAGCGAGTGTTTGATGATATGCAGGATATTTGCTTGGATGTCCCGTTGGCTTACATCACTCTGGATAAGTTTATCGAGCGGTGCTACAAGGAAGGCTTCCTTACTGAAAATATTATGAGTAAAGTACCCAACAGGTAAGTTGCTCCGAAATTACACAATAAATTCGATCATAGTAGGACGTTTGTTTTTTTTTTATGACATAAATGCCTTCTTTTCTCACCAGTATCTTGTTTTTTTAAGTAAATTTCCAACAGAAATTTAATATTTCTGAAAAAAATTCAGATAAAAAAGAATTTAAACCATCCTTGGAATGTTTGTCACACGTAAAACATACGCACAAACACATTATTTATCTTTTAAGGGGAGGTTTACTTGAGAGTCGTTAAAAAAAATCGATTTTTTTTTTTGCAGAAAATGGTAGCTAATTATGTGTAAAATATGTTCCCAAAGTGATTTTGCTGAAAGTAATTTAAGGGAAGGTTTACTTGAGATTTGATAAAAAAAATCGATTTTTTTTGCCGAAATTGATAGCAAATTATGTGTGGAATATGTTCCCAAAGTGATTTTACTGAAAATAATTTAAAAACAAGATTCTTGCACATTAACCGAATTCAGCTTTCTATAAAAAAAAAAAAAAAATTCAGAAAACGTAGTTCACGCAATAATGAGTATTAAATATAAAATTTTGAAAATACGTTTCTTTATATATATTTTATAATATCTCGGAACTACATTTTTGGAACTGGTGGACACGATAACTCAAAAACTATTCGATGGATCGTTTTTTTTAAATTTTTTACTTTAAAGATAATTCAATTCTTCGGCACTTCTACCTAAGTTCGATACATTTTCAATATTTTTTTTTTTTATTTTTAAATTTACTTGAGAACGCGAAAAATAAGACAAAAATCGTAATCAAAGGTTCAAACATCCGCCATTTTTTTTTCTTTCAGCAATTTATTGATATTATAGGTAGAGGTGCCGGTACCCTTCATATATTTTATAAATCTTTTTTGTTTTTGGATTTCGGCGGTTTATTACCGGATGTCCACCAACAAGGCATTAGATTTTCGGATCGTCACACTGCACTATCTATAAAATGGACACTTTTTTATATTTTTCCTTGAAAAATTTTTTTTGTGTAGTTTAATACTTAATAAATATGTGCACAAAATTTGAAATTGATATTTACTTCCGTTCTTGAGATAAAAATTCTAGAAAAATACATAATTTTTAAGGACTCTCGAGTAAACCTCCCCTTAATGGTTCAATTTATGTATGACTTGCTATGATAGAGGTTCTTATGATCGAATCCACAGTGTAAATTAAATTTTAAATTCTAAATAGCGAATTTTTTCAGGGGACGAAAACGGTTCGTGTCTGAGGGCGATGGTGGCCACATTAAGGACAACACATTGCTCCGAAATAACTAAAAAAAAAATTGACGTGTAAAAAAAATTACACACACGAAACCCCTTATCAGAACAATTAAGTTTGCATCATCTTTAAATCGACAATAAAACCAGAATTCAATGAATGATTTTTGAGGTTAAAACATCTACGTACAGTTAAAAATATTGACATAAATATGTAAACGCCATTCAGAAAAAAAAACCACCGATTAAATTTGCATTATTCTCTTTTCTCTTTTCAGGGGTTTTCACTCTTTTTGCAGTTTTAAAAATAGAAACATAATATAAGAAAGTTGTTATTATATATTATTCGTTATATATTCTTTTTTTTTCTATTATAAATTTCTTTTTTTTTTTTTTGCTAAAAGGTCACGACTTTTTTTTTTTAATATGAAGTAAGCAAATCTTAATTATGGATTAAGTTTATAAAAAAAAATTAAAAAATAAAAATAACAACTCAACACCCAATATTTGTTTTTTATTTTTTTTCTTCACCTTTTCGTAATTCAAGATGGCGGCTGATAAAAAATAATTGAAAGCTTACACAGTTTTGCTTACTTACATGTTATCCTTTATATCCCACTTATATTTATTTATTTGTATCAAAAAAAATTTTTGAAATTATACAATTCTGTGTTAAACATCCAAAAACATATTCAAAATATCTTACCCATAATAACAGTATAATGCAGTTATCATACTATTGTACTTACCACAAACCTGATAGTTTAACATTTACATTAGTAATTCAAATTTAAACGAATACTAAGTGTAACAAAATAAGATTTAACTAATCATTTTTTTATAATTCAAAAATATTCACATATCTATCAAAAAAAAACGTGGCCCCAATTTCTTTTGTACCATTTTTAAACATAAAATGCAATTATTGGAGAGAATGGACCTCCCATAGGTGTATCATTTTTCTGAAAATAAAATGATTGTTGTTTTTTGCCGTCATACTTATTTGGAAATCTAAGATATTTATTATAAGCAGGTATCGGATTTCTTACGGATCAGATAGTTTCGTCTTTAGCATGTGCAGGTATACATATTGCACTCAATGTGACTAAAAGTTCAAAATATTTTCATAAAAACAACGTACACAAGTTACATACACACACATACATGTGTGTATCAAAATATTATTTATACGTATTTTATGTAAACATCCTTTTTTTTCTTTTATTTATTACCTGCACAATTGAAAAGTGCCACTGTAATTTTAATTGACTATCAAAAGTGCTTTTGTTTAGATTATGTATGTGATTTATGTGACATGTCATTTAAATTAAATAAATTCATCTTTTTTTATTGTTTTCAATTTTGAGAGATAGAAGTATAGTTGCTTGTTAAAAATTTGGTTTTCAATAATAAAAAATCTTAGTAAATACGTACGTCTCAGCTATTATAGTGGACCGTCTAAATATTCAACAACTTTTCAATATATTTTACAAAAAATTTTTCCGATTTTTTGAATTTTCTTACTTTCGTCAAATAAAAAATGCTGTTACTATTCTAAATGGTGAAAAATGTAATTTTTGACCAATTATATTCATTCAAATGTGCATAATTTCATGTAATTTAGTTGCAAAATTTTATTGAAATAAGTACGGTCCTGACCTGTCCGAAGAAACCCGGTACCTAATTATAAGAAATGATTAGTTAATTTTATTTTAAACTTACAACATTAGTATTTTTAATATTATTCAATCATTTAACCCTTTCGGCACGTTTGAGATCGAACATATTAAAATAAGTGTGTTTAACAGTATCTAACTAAAGCATACTTTTAAAATTTTGGGAATATCTTTGAAAAAATGCTAATGTAAATATCTACTGAATTAGAATTTTGTATAACTTTTACAGTTTTATGAAGTATGGAAAAATATTTGCAAAAAAAAAAATATAATACTAAAGTTGAAAAAAAAAATTAGCGCAGTTTGTTTTAAATATTTGAAAAATCAAGATTTGCGCATGAGCATGCTCCTTGAAGAATGGGCAATCAGTTTTGAGATTACTAAATGTATTTAGATAAGTATTTGCAATAAAACTTTTTGTCACATCAAATTAAAACATCGTAAGAGCACATTTTTTGAAAAATTACTTTTTTTTTGAGTTTACATACAGTTGTATTAACTTTCCGACAAGTGGAGTCATCTGATCGAGGTACTGAAATATTTTTATCGAAAGATAAAAAGATTTGGTTGAGCATTTTTTCAAAATCATCAATTTTGCAAAATTGTACGGTCACTTGTGAATCAAGTAATTGGTCGAATATTTCACTATCACGATTACTAAAAAAAACTTCAGTTTATAAACGTTTAAGTAACTAAAATCTAGTAAAAGTGTGTTTTAATGTATATAGTAAATAAATTTTTAAGAAAAATTCAACAAAATTGTAAATTTAACTAAAATTAGTGCGCATATTGAAATAATTTTTAAACATTTTCTAATTGCTTTCAATTATAATTAACATTTATGTACTTTAATTAATACTTATGCAATTATGTTCTAATTTTTATCTAATTTTTTTAAGTAAATTTTGAAATTAATGAGTAAAAAATCAAACGAAAAATTTTCTACAACTGTATCATATAAGCTTTTTGACTAATGCTTTTGTAGTTTTCAAAAACATACCAATATAACATTTTTTTTTCAATTGTAAGCTTATTATGAGTTTATGACTTCTTTGAAATATCTAAAATATATTTAGAAACTTTTAAAATACGATTTCATTCATTTTTTTATACCACCCGCCATTTTAAAATGATGACGTCCTCGGAATCCACCATTTTGATTTATCTGTCAAATACTGGAGAAAGGTAAGTACATATTATAGAATAAAAATACATGAATTACTTTGATTAATTTAATCGTTTAATTTTGAAAATTCTGTAATAATTGGACATTAAGAAAAATTTACAATTTTAAATACAAAGTTTTAGTAAACAAATTATTGGATTTCAAAATTTTTTTATGTATAAAAATAATTTGGAGAGAAATTGAAGGATTTTGCAATCGGGATTGAGTTTGAACTATAGAGGGTAGCATTGGCGTTGATAGTGGCGCCTTGGTGTGACAAATGAGAAATATTGTGTTATAAAACTCAGTCCCCATAAAAGTTTAGATGCTATTGAACTCTAACTAGGTTTTTGTTGGATAGAATTCAGGAATTACTCAAAAACACATCTCAGTACAAGAATATATTTTTTTTCGATTATAGCTTATTCAAAAATAAAAAAAATCGAAGTATAATATTTAAAATTTTAAAAAATGATTGAATTACGCATTATTTCGTCTCAAAATGTTTCTCTCCGAGTCTAAAATTTAAAAAATTGACATTTTTTTTTATTAAAATAAAATATTTTTTATTGCTGATATTTTCTATCTATACACGACATTAAAACGCTTTAGGCACTGTCTATATCCATTTTGTTGGTTTTTGGTTGAAAATTGTAAGGGTCTGTAAAAAATTTTTATCAAATTTTTCCGGTGTTTTTTTTTTTTAAATAGAATAAAAACGTAATGGTTTAACATTTTCTTATAGAAAAATATGGTTTTATCACACTATAAAGGGGATTACAATATTAGTAATTATATACATGATTTTTGTATTGGTAACGCACACTCGCGCCTCTGGTGATGAAATTATAAAATACGTAACTGACAATGGAGAACTAGGTGGCGCCCACATAATTTGTACTTCTAATGTCACCACCAGATACACATGTGTAATCTTTTCGTCACCAACAATGATATTTTTTATTTTATTTTAAATTTAAAACATAAAATTCAAAAATTTTAAACAAATTTTTTTAATAATATGGCAATAATACATAATTGAAAAAAGATAAATATAGTAAAGTTAAAGAGATAAGAGAGAAGAGATTCAATATAATTTAATACTTTTTTGCATAGATATGGCTGTATGACTCAAGGTTCCTATTAAAGCTGTTTCTTGCGACTTAGCGGTCTGGATATCTTCCATTAATTATAAAACGAAAATTATATAATATAAATAAAACTAAAAATCAATAATTAATCGATTAACAATAAGGGGTCATACACAATCAATGAAATAAGGAATAAGTAGTATGCCATCTAGTGACGTTAAATGGAACTTTAACGTAACTGCCCATAGATATATGTATTTAGGTATTTTTGTACATCAAAATTCATGAAAAAATAACGTTCGTGATGACTTTTTTTGTCATTAAAGTGAAAAAAATCACGAATTTTGACGTACAATAGTACCTACATATTTATATCTATGAGCAGTTCTGTTCAAGTTCTACTCAACGTCACTAGATGGCATACTTCTTATTTCATTGATTGTGTAGACACCCTAATAGAGAAGGAAACGATAATATCTATGAATTTTAAATGATTTAAAAGGTGATAGCGTTTGATGACGTTAACGTAAGATATTATCATTTTAAAAAATTAAAATAAAATTTTTAAAACTCGTTTTGAAACGCACGATATTTTACGAGATGTTTTCACAGCCATTGTGTTTTCTGAAAATTGTCGTGACCGTCGTATAAATTCCACAATAAAAATTCCAGTCTTCATTTCATATTTCTATATACTTCTCGGATTCACCAATTTATTACTTAGAATTATATTATAAATTAACAGATTAATAATATTGAGTTTTTAAACTTAATTAATACATTTTTTTACCGATAGATGGTACTGATTACACAAATATTACTTAAGTAATGATGGAAGCGCTGGGAACAGTTTAACTCCTTTATGTGGGAGATTAATTTGATAATTTTTAATGATAGCTTTCAGTATTGGAAATCATAAAACACATACGCGAACTCTAGTGAAAAAAGTAATCACTGTTAGTAAGTAAGGTTTGTTTTTTACGTAGATTTTATTTTTTAAAATAATTTATTGCTTTGAAATAAATCATTTCTTGAGTTGTCAACTGTACCATATTTGCAGTAGTTTCTTTATTTGTCACTAGATGACTAAACATTAAGTCACGCCCCCATTCAAGACGTTATTTAGTTAAATTAATAAAATTAAATAAGTAATCGATTTTTGACTGATTAGTTTACAATATTAACGATAATTAACTGTACAATATTAAAAATTAAAACTTAATTAATTCTTGTCGAAATGATTTATTAAATAAAACTGATTTTTAAAATGTATTTTTTTGTTTTTTTTTTTTAATATCCGTCTCAATTGAAAAAGGATTAGGAACCTTATTTTATATATATTATTTGAATTGATAAAATACAAAGGTTGTTATACGATTAAATACACAAGAAATATACTTTCCTATATATTCAACCAGTACATAAGCCTTGTATTTAAAAATATGTAAAACTTTTGGGCTTATTAAGCAGAATATACATC
Source organism: Brachynemurus nebulosus (assembly GCA_035578155.1). NCBI lineage: Eukaryota > Metazoa > Arthropoda > Insecta > Neuroptera > Myrmeleontidae > Brachynemurus > Brachynemurus nebulosus. The sequence continues at coordinate 9,811,109 of JAPWDM010000006.1, read as the reverse complement.
ACTTCTTTGAACTATTGCAGTTTGATTAAAACTTATAAATATGTAATTACAAACTCTCAATTAAGATGTTTTTAATTGAATCAAAATTATAAACACAGTGGATTGAACGCAAATAAAAGAAATATAAATAAAAAATTTTTGTATTTGTACCGATATCGTCATAAAAAATCGTTATAAATTAAATCCACTGTATGTATCCATTTTAACCGCAAAATTTGTGGTTTACTATGAGAAAATAATTTATCTTTTAACAATATTTGTTTGTTGCTGATGATGGAGGCATAGATGTCAAAATATTTAGTGTATAATTTTTTTTTTTTAATAGCGAAGAAATGGTGGGACTTGAAAAAAAAAATTTTTAGCGACTTTTAATTAAATTTTGATTTTTAAGACAGTTATGGTGCCTAAGGGCCACAAAAAACCAAAATGTACTGGAATTAAAGCCATGAAACCGAGTTCAAAATACATAATTCAACATATGGAGCATTAAAATGAGTAAAATTTGGTCACAATAGTTGAAAAACTCGAAAAATTTTGTTTTTTTTTCGATTTCGATGAAATTTGGGCGGAAAATGATACAAAAGATTCCATTATTATCGCAGGAGCAAAATATTTTTTTTTTAATTCTTTATCTCTCTTTTCAGTGTTCGAAATTTTTTTAAATTTTGCAGCAATGTAGAAATTGTAGTTTTCTGGAAAAGGACCTCAGAATGGTAGAGATGACCAGAAATACGAATTTGCCACCAGGGGGAACTGAATATATAAAGTACAATTTTTAATAACTTTTCCCCAATAATTTCCCTTTCAACGGCCCACCCTTCCCTAAAAACGACACAAATTTTTATTCTTTGTAACTTTTGAATAGAATGATGTTTTTTAGTGATTCAAATGATTTCGTTACTGAACGCAACCCCCAACCCTCAGCAACGGGGTGGAAAAATCTTATAAACTGTCCTGTCAACTTTTTTTTTTTAAATGAGATCAAATTTGACTAGACCAAGACAAATCACATGTATTTCAAAATTCTAAAATAGAATTTATTTTCTCATAGTTAATCTAATATACACTCTTTTGTTATCACTGTCCAACACGAATGAAATCAATCATTCTATCTTTATCGATTTTGAAACAAATAGAATAATTGGATTTTCATTATCAGATATAAGTTCAAATTTTATTTTTAGACTTGGTAATACTGAAAAAAATGTAATATTGTTAATAATTATTTTATTTGATTGTATTATTTGTCAATGTTTTTATCGCTTAACATTTGACTTGTACTTTTACTATTGACTTAAGCTAGTGAAAATTAAGCAGAAAGACTTGTCGGTTATCTGATTCTAAAATAATATTGAATACTGTTACGAAATATGTTTAATACTAACAGTAAAAATTAAAACCTAAAGTTTTGCTTTCAGTTTTAATAAAATTATAATTCACTTTAAAAATGACAATCATTTTTTAAATGAATTTTACATTTACGCATGCGCAATTGCTACTACTGCTTCGATTTCAATGAAATTTTGAACCTAGTTCCCAAACTCCCTCACAATTTGAACAAAATCAGCATTTAATTAATTTCAGGTTTGCACTTGCGCAGTAACTACGATTGCGATAAAATTTCCTAGCGGGCCATCTAGAAACTAATTCTAGAAACGAGACTCGAAGTTCTAAAACATGAAATGTGAGTGAATTTTGGAGAAAAAAATTTTTAAAATCGCAAAACTTGTATTTCCGCCACCCTGGTAGACTCAGCTTACAATTTGTAGCACTGAAATCTGTATAATTTTTTACATGATATAAAAATATGTCATTTTCAAAGTATATAATAATTTTTTTTGACAACACAGATTTTCACTGGTGCCTCTGGTGATGAAATTAGAAACTGTGTCAGACAAAACGTGTAGGTATTGGGAAATCAAATAGAGGCGTGGTTTAACATTTAGCCTACTGGTAGTAGTTTTATCATTTATCACCAGATGGCAAAAATTGAGACCTAAAAAAATGGTAACAATTTGGAATTGACCGTTTTTATTTGAAAACAGTAAATTATTGTGAAAAAATAAGATTTATATTCAGAAATATATGCCAATTTGTATTGGGCAGACTAGACAGCATAAATTTTGAGAATTGTCAAAATCTAATAAACAAATCTTGCCTACTAGTAGTTAATTTTTTACCACTAGTTCGCGTATCTAAGTTTTACGATTCTCAATATATTTCATTGGTGACAGAAATCAAAAAGTATTTGTACTACCGGTTAGACGTATATGTACACATTCCACCTAATACAGTTCCTAATTTCACCACCAGAGGCGCATGCGTAAATTTTTCGTCGCCAATACTAAACGAAATATTTAAAAATTAGAAGTGATCTATATCTGCTCGGGGTGAAAATAAAAAAAAATAAATAACCTGAAATAGTATTCCCAACCAGTGAGGGGAATAAACTTTACAAAATACTGAACAAATGTTATTATTACGAGACTTTGGTTAAAAATTAAAAATTCTGTTGCCGTTTACGTTTTGTGTCCATCGCATCGAGAATCGGTTGTCTTTTTGTTTGATATCGACGTCGCAACTCATCAATCTCCCGCTCCATTTCCGCGTCTAAATTCGCCATTCGTTGTTGCAACTCTTCGTAACTTAAAAATTTTAAAAATTCAAAATCACCATCAACGAATGCACGTTGAAATTTCGCCTGATTGTCCGGGTGATGTAAATGATGCGCATGTCCACGAATATCAACATTAGCACCACCGGCGGCATTATGGTCCACGATGTCACCGACACCGCCACCAGCTCCACCTGGGGCAGCGGCACCACCAGACACGATTTGTAACTGTAAATGACTCTGAAATCGTTGCGCGCCATCTTGATTCTCTTGTTTGTGAACGGGTTGGATGACATCTACACGCGCTTCCGTTTCTTTTTTATCGAAATGGTCCAGGAAGAGTGGACGATATCGTTTACCGGCTTCACCAGGTCCCGTATCGTGGCGTTTCATGGTCGGTTCATCGCTATCACTATTTATCACCATCGTGTCCGAGTGCAGATCGTTAGGAACTAGAGTACTACTGTTTGTGTGAGCGATCATCGTGCCATCCGGCAGTTCTCGTCCGGGCACCAATGTTTCATCGTTATATTGCACCATTGTTTTATCATTATTCACCCCGAGACACTCGTCCTCATCGGATTCTTCGGTGATTTGAGGTTTTTGAGCGACACCAGCAACCCCAGCGACTGCCCGGCCCCCACTACTCATCGCATTTCGATAACTCTGATTTTCGCGTATCTCATGCGCCTCAGCGATTAATTGTCCTAAAATACTCGGCTGTTTTGCGTTGCCGATAAATTCGTGCTGTAACAATTCACTAGCCGTGGCCCGTTCCTCCGGATTTTTCACTAAACACACACTAACAAAATCGATAAATTCCGGACTCCACTGATCCGGTTCGCGGAATGAGGGTGGCGGTTTTGTGGGTATCATAAATATGGCACGCATTGGATGTATATCGCCGTACGGCGGTTTACCCTCGGCCATCTCCAGCGCGGTTATACCCAAGCTCCATATATCCGCCACACAATCGTATCCAATCTCCTGAATCACTTCCGGCGCCATCCAAAATGGTGTGCCAATCACAGTGTTTCGTTTCGCCATCGTATCCGTCAATTGACCGGCCACACCGAAATCGGCGAGTTTCGCATGCCCCTCGGAATTGAGTAATATATTACCCGCTTTGATATCACGATGAATTTTTCGTCGTAAATGTAAATATTCGAGCCCCTTAAGTGTATCCGATAGGATCGTTGCAATTTCATCTTCCGTCAGTGTTTTTTTACGTAGCCGCATTATATCGGACACTGAACCCGCGCCACAATACTCCATCACAATCCACAAATCTGTATTTTTAAAATAACTCCCATAATATTTTACCACGTATGGACTCTCGCACTGTTGCATAATTGAGATCTCCTTAATAATCTCCTGTAGATCGGTGTCTACTGGGACCTGTTTTATCGCCAAAACTTGACCGGATTCTTTGTGCAGTGCTTTGTAAACACTGCCGTAACTTCCCTCGCCCAATTTACATATTATATCGAACACTTCCTCGGGTTGGCGCGTCAAACTCTCTTCGGATAATTTTTTAAGCTCACTCTTGGAAGACATTTTAAATAAAAACGGAAAAAAAATGCAAGAAATATATACAAATTTAAGTAATCACATAGTTAAAATTAAACGAATACACTGCACACGTTTTAACAAGTCAATTTATTTTTATTTGTTGGGATTTTGTCCTGCAACAACCGTGATTGCAAACGAACCATATATATAATAATTTTTAATGTATAACATTTAAATAATTTTTGGAAATTTTATTCATTTTATAGAAAACATATTTTAACAAAAATATCAACTATAATACAACTGAAAAAATGACATTTAATAAAATTTGTCAAATTATCATCATTCGTCTGGTCGGGACCTCTACTGCTGGTTTTAAAAATAAAAATAACCTATATTAGTATCATTAGTATATTATCTATGTATATTATTTTTGTTTATGGAGGGTAGATATCAGGAGGACTATCTTGACCGGAAAACAATAGAAAAATAGTTCAAAAAGTGTCCCGTTTTAAGTACTAAGTAACAGTTCAAAAACTCGCCAGAATAGCGCTAGAGTAGCAAAAGAGTATAGTGATTTTTTTGTGTTGAGTTTTATAAAAATTTTTTAAATAATAAAACTATTATATGTAACAATTATAATAAAAAAACAATAATTACATAACAACGTGGATGTTTTTCTTACCTAGTTTACTTCTCTAAATTTACCCGTTTGCTACAGTAGCGCCGCCACTATTTACGCCTTTCTATGGACACTTTTTGATACAGAAATGGTACTCCTGATATCTACCCTCCATATTTTTGTTATTTCAACAGAAAGGTAGTTCGGCTGACATAACTCTTGAAACTATTAAAATCTTGAAAACTGGAAATGTCAATTTTACTGACTTCTCTTCTCCCTGTTTCTTTCTCTTTTGAAATTTTCATGAGTTTTTCAAAAATTGTTTAACAACAATTGCATTTAAAATAAATTGCATTGTGCGGGAGGAACTTCATAAATAGCTATAAAAAGTATAGTTCGGTCCAGATTGTAAAAAAAAACTTTTTTATGCGGGTGGATCGGGACCGCATAAAAAAGTTTCATCGAAAATACACATATAAAAACATTTTATTTCATTTTTATAACATTATGAAAATTCTGAAATATACATCTGGAAAAAAAATTTAATGATGCAATAACTACATTATGCAATGTACTAATTAAATACTTTTAATTCTCTTACTTTCTCTTGCTTTTGATTTACATTATGCACTTTATTGGAAATTTTTTTAAAAACCGCATAAAAAAAATCGCACAAAAAAGGACCGCATAAAAAAAGGTTTAGCTGTACCTATTTAATTTGTTTGAAGGGTTTGAGGGTGTCTACACAATTAATGAAATAAGGAATAAGAAATAAGGAATAAGAAGTATGCCATCTAGTGACGTTGAGTGGAACTTTAAAGTAACTGCTCATAGATATAAATATGTAGGTACTTTTGTATGGCAAAATTCGTGATTTTTTCCACTTTAGTGACAAAAAAAGTCATCACGAACGTTATTTTTTCATGAATTTTGATGTACAAAAATACCTAAATACATATACCTATGGGCAGTTACGTTAAAGTTCCATTAAACGTCACTAGATGGCATACTTCTTGTTTCTTATTCCTTATTTCATTGATTGTGTATGACCCATTAGTTTTCAAAATTTTGATTTTGTTTATCGTCATCATCATAAAAAGGAAAGTTTTGAAGAAATTGTAATTATAAATCGAGGATGAAAGTAGGTATATAAACATAAAATAATTTTTAGTAATGAGATCAATAGTATCTCCAGCTGAATGAATCGGAACCAAGTGGAACTAAATAGGAACAACTGGAACGTGGGAATACTGAATACTGTATCAGAATTCAAAACTGTCAGAACTATTGAGAACTAGAGAAACTTGTAATTGCAGAAATAACCAAAAATAACTAAAATAATTTGTCATTTTTTTTAAAAAACAAAACCGTTAAAATCGAAACACATGTGTCTTATATTTAAAATTTAATTTAGTTAAAATTTTAAAACAGAACTTCTGTAACACATCTGAAATAGTTTAAAATTTAAATTCCACTACACCACATACATAAAAAAATAACCTAAAAATGGTGTTTGCGGAAGCTCAAACCGAATTTAAACTGAAATCACCACCAGAAGATGCTATATCATCCGTAAAATTTGGGACACACTCAAATCAATTTTTATTAGTCAGCTCGTGGGACACAACCGTGCGTTTATACGATGTTTCAGCGAACACGTTACGGCATAAATACTCACATGATGCTCCGGTTCTAGACGTTTGTTTTCAGGTAAATTCGAAAATATTAATTAATTTGAGCGTTACTTTATGGTATTCCATATTTGTAAATAATAAACAAATACTTTACTTTGCAAAATACCACTTTTATTTTTGAAACTGTGACAAATTGTTTCGAATCGTTTCAATAGTGTCACAGTATCAAAAATAAAAGTGGTATTTTGCAAAGTAAAGTATTTGTTTATTATTTATAAATTCGAAAAAATTAGAACCAAAATTAAACTTGTAATATTAATTTCGCTTTATTATCGCCAGGATGCAGTTCATTCGTTCAGTGGCGGCTTAGACAACACCTTAAAATCGTACGATTTCAATACGACAACCGAAACAGTGGTGGGAAGTCACAACGACGCGATACGATGTGTCGAATTCGCGTCCGAAGTTAACGCAATCGTGACCGGAAGTTGGGATGCGAACATTAAACTGTGGGATAGTCGCGTACCCCAATGTACCGGGACATATAACACCGCCGAAAAAGTGTATACGATGAGTTTGTGCGGCGAAAAACTAGTCGTCGGGACCGCTAAACGAAAAATAATCGTTTGGGATCTGCGAAATATGGCGTATCCAAGTCAAAAACGGGAATCCAGCTTGAAATATCAGACCCGGTGTATTCGATGTTTCCCAAATAAGCAAGGTTTCGTGTTGAGCAGTATTGAGGGGCGTGTAGCCGTTGAATATTTGGATCGGAATCCGGAAATTCAGAAGAAAAAATACGCGTTTAAGTGCCATCGAATAAAGGAGGACGGTTTGGAACGAATTTATCCGGTGAATGCGATTAGTTTTCACTCACAGTATAACACATTTGCCACTGGGGGCTCCGATGGTTACGTCAATGTTTGGGACGGTTTCAACAAGAAACGTCTCTGCCAATTTCACAGATACAATACTTCGATTACCTCACTTAGTTTTAGTCAAAACGGTTCGTATATAAAATTTATAGTTTTAAAGCTTATAGACGCAGGGGGTGCCCACACTTTTGAAACGGTACTGTACTTAATTTTGTTGTGGTATATTGCCGTGCTATAAGTGTGGGCACCCCCTCGGGACGACGTAGTGTGCATTTTGGCGGATCAATATCCTCACTCTACTTATAACTAACTTTTAAAATATTTTTAGGGACAATATTGGCAATCGCGTGTTCGTATTTACATGAAATGGAGTCACCGCCTAGTCCGGAACCGGAAAATACGGTCTATATACGACATGTTACAGATCAAGAAACAAAACCAAAATAAATATATTCAATGTAATATATTGTATTTTTATTTTAATTATACTTAAAAATAAAATGACTGTTTTCTTTATAAATTTTATTTTATTGTATTTTTTTTTTTTTTTTTGCTTCCGAGACTACTAAAGTAGCGGAAGCATTGTGAAGCACTTTTGAAAAATAAAAAATTTTTTCCCTCCAAAATAAAATTTTTTGCGCACATTTTACGTTTTAGAACCTCCTGAACAATTTTGGTTTGGTGTCTGTCCGTCCGTCCGTCTGTGTGTCGCCAGTTTCCACCAAGTGGCATAACTTTTGAACTATTCGTTTGTTTTTAATGAAATTTTCAGAAATTATGCAGTTTGGTTCCTAGATGGCCCCCGCTATGAATTAAATCGAAATCGGAGTAACGGTAGCTACGCCGCTACCATGTCATTCCATTAATATACTAAATTGCACCAAGTGGCATAACTTCTGAACTCTTCAATTTTTTTTTATGAAATTGTCAGAAATTATGCTGTCTGGTTCCTAGATGGTCCCCTACAAATTTCATTGCATTCGAAGTAATAGTATCCACGGCGCTACCATCAAATCCCATTAAATGTCAATATCTTATTTACTGCTAGTCCCACTTCGCTCAATTTTTTATGAATCGTTTTGTTTATTTATTTTTATTAATTTATATACTTATATGAAATTATACAAAGATATATTGGGCATTAAATTACCAAGGTGCTTTTACGAGTACGAGGAAGCTGTGTGCCACACCCCATTGGCGGCGTATTTTTACTTACATCAGCCGATCTTATTATAAATAAACGTTTTAAATGTACATCACGAGTTTTTGTGCTTGTGCGCATGCGTGTAGATCAGTGTTGCCAACATTAATTCAGACAAAACGAAACTTGTACCATTACAAACAAGAGGACTCTGATGCAAACTCTGACACAAAAAATGAAAAACGTAATTTGGGAAGTGAAAACAGCGAAATTATTTCAAAATCGGCCACTTTTTATGCATGGTATCATTAAATTACGTTTTTTTGATAGTAGCTTCTGACATTTTAGTGTAATGTGACGTCATTACGGTAAATATTTTAATTATTTAGCATTTTTAGTTTATTTCTGTTATAAAAACGGTCGAATTTTTTCAAAAAAATATTGTTTTAGGCGACTAATAAAAAAAATTTTGGTACAAAAGCAGTTATATACGTTGTGTATTTAATTTTTTATTTTTTGTACAACAGTTACATAATTTTTTTTATAACTTACGATAAATTTATTGATATGCTGTTAGGTACTCCATGACTCATGTATCTGTTGTAAACGTGTAGCGGCTTCCTGAGATATTGCTAGGCTGGGCATCAACTGTTTCAAGCCCCGCTCATTCATTAAACTTAAACCGCAAAGGCCAAAATACGTGTGCAACGAGTCCGGCGGATTATCAATCTGTTTCGAGAAGCCACCGGTAAATAGATTTTGTGTAGCCATAATGTAACTACGATTTTTCTCAAAATTAATATACTGTAATGCGCCTAATATGTGCAAAGAAGCCACCACCCAAAATGAATAGCAAGTGTCGTCTGGCTTGTTGGGTCGACCGTGAAAACCGGTCTCTTGCCGATTCAATAGCCAACGTATTAGCCATTTTCGTTGTGTGTCTGAGAGACAATCTAAACGATTCGCTAACGATAGCGTGGCCACCGCGCAGAATGTGGAACCACCGTGGGCCTCCGTGCCCGGGCATTGTCCAAATGCGAAGTCATACGACTGGAAAAACCAAAAAAGTGTTACAAAATAGTTGTTTTATGGTATTCTACTACATGGGGATACAGTAGCTTGTTGAACTCGACAAAATAAAACGAAAGACAGGAATAAAATTTTACGAGATTTTGCTTCGTTTTCGAGATATTGAACGTTAAACTTGTCTTTAAATTCGGATTGCCAACCAAATTTTAGCGATTTTTGTACTTTCCTTTTTCACAAAAAAAAAAAATTTTTTTTGCTGGAGTTCCGAAAATGGGAATACTTCGAATCACTTGGAATTTTTATCAGACACTCAACAATATTAATTATGACTTAGTTAGTTTTTTAGTTTTGACAATATACTTCGACTTTGATATAAAAACTAGGTGGTGAGGTCAGTTAAGGTTAGGTTATTAGTTTAGTTAGTTTTGCCAATATACTTCGACTTTGATATCCAAACTAAGTGGTGAGGTTAGTTTAGACAATATACTTCGACTTTGATATAAAAACTAGGTGGTTGTGTGAGTTGAGATTAGGTTACTTTAGTTAGTTTTAACAATATTAGTTACCACTAATTAGTTTTGACAATATACTTCAATTCTGATAAAAAAAATTAGGTGGTGAGGTTAGTTAAGGTTCGGTTACTTTAGTTAGTTTTGACAATATACTTCGACTTTGATATAAAAACTAGGTGGTGAGGTTAGTTAAGATTAGGCTAGTTTAGTTCATTTTGATAATATAGTTCGACTTTGATATAAAAACTAGGTGGTGAGGTTAGTTAAGGTTAGGTTGTTAGTTTAGTTAGTTTTAACAATATACTTCGACTTTGATATAAAACTGGGTGATGAGGTTAGTTAGGGTTAGGTTAGTTTAGTTAGTTTTGACAATATACCTCGACTTTGATATAAAAATTAGGTCATACAGTATCATTTGTGCTTTCTAAATGGAACAGCTCATTGTCAAAATATTACCCGTACTATATATATAATACAGTTGAACCTCTTTTTTACGATTTTTTAGTCGGTTTTTTAAAAACTTAAATATTAACTATAATAACTTTCTTTGATAAAAATACTTTTTAATGGTTTTTAAGCATTTAATCAGTACATTGCATAAGAATATAATAGTTATTGCATTATTTAGTACAAAATTTCTAAGTTTTGAGCGTTTTGAGTTATATATTTTCGATGACACCTTTTTTTATGCGGTCCCTATCCACCGCATAAAAAAAAGTTCAACTGTATATCCGAATTTAAAGACAAGTTCAACGTTCAATATCTCGAAAACGAAGCGAGATATCGAAAAATTTTATTCTTGTTTTTCGTTTTATTTTGTCACGTTCTATACGGAACTGTCATCAAATTTTGACGTCGTACTAATCTTGCCCTCTACACGAGCCAGAATACTTACAAAACTATTTAAAATATATTGGACAGTTTTATCCACATCCATACCCGACCAATCATTTAAAATATAACAAATACACGCGGCACAATATACAAAACGCATATCACTTTCGCTACCGACCAGCGTAGCCGTAAAATTACCATTTGCGCGTTGTAATTTTCGTAAACCTATAAAATATTTTGAAACATTTCATTAAAGTATATTTCACGACAAGCGAGCAAAATGATTACTTTTAATTATCGAATGCCGATGCACTCTTGAGAGATCATCTCGTAAGATTAATAAAATTGACAATGCTGTATATGTGTGCGCTATAAAACCACATTTGTAATAACTGCGTTCCTTTAACGTGTTCAACGTAAATGAGCCTTGAAATCCGCTTAATTCATCCTCGGGATCATAAACTTGTAAACTATACACCCAATTAATAATTCTGTTCACTTGATCCTCGTTGAACACATTTAACGAGTTTAAAACATCAAGACCCGATAGAGAAAAGAAAGCAATGGTCATTCTGTAATAAAATAATGAATATAAATTCAAACGTTTAATTTAAATTAAATTTTTAAATACCGTTGTGAATCCAAAACCGAATATTGTTGTGGAATAAGTTTTAAACATCTTTCAAAAAATCGAACATGTTCCTTCTTTTTTAATTTTTCCGGTGCAAAATGGATAGTTGAATTGTTTGCTTTCATTTCCGACCGGCCATATTATTAAAATAATACTCGTATAAATTTAAAAATAATATTAAAACTAGATAAAATTTGAAAATATTTGAAAAATTAAAATTTTCTATCACATAATTTTTTAAATAGCAATTTTGGGTGATTAGTTCATAAGTTGCTTTATTTGGAGATTATTCATCAATTTTTTATCTTTAATACGACCATAGAGAAAATACATATGTTGTTAAGGGGCTTGCATACAAAACGAAATACCCAATTGATTATATTTATTCGCAATGCATTCAAAAATTTTGGCGACCAACCGTCCCGGATTCTGTGGGACAGTCCCGGAAAAGTAGTTGCTGTCCCGCATTGAAATTTTTGCTAAAATAGTCCCGGAATGAGTCTAATGCGTCCCGAAATAAAAAAATTTAATTGACAAGGTCCCGAGGCCGGACCTATCGATTTTGATGAAATCTGAATGTATTGTCGAACAGTGTTTCTCAACTTTTCTTCAGTCATGACCCAGTAAAATTCAGGATTAGTTGGAATAGCATTCGGTCTTGTAATATGAAATGTCGTTTTTCCGACCACTTCATTTACCATGTAATTCAGATACATATCGACACTTTCTTAAGCATTAGGCAATTGTTTAAAAGCAATTCTTTTATTTTAGACTGAATTCTTGTAGCATAGCGAATCATTCCAACCATTACGATTACGGTCGTGTTACGATTTGTCGTTCTCCGAGTTAGCGCCGCTATTTTCCTTTTTTCAGGCAAAAAGTTGTGTCAAAATACAATTGCTCAATAATTGTATTTTTTCTTTCAAAAATGTACCTAATTTTTTTTATTTTCGCTCATCAGTTGTAGTGTTGAAAAAAAAAAATTTTGGAATTTTTAAAAATATCACACGAATAAAAATAAGGTCCAAGACTGCTATACTTTCCCGCGCTGACTAGTGAAAAAGTTGGCCGCCTTGGTATTTGAGTTAATTTCCCTTTTATTGAATTCTAATGTATTGGCGACGCAAAGATTACACGAGCGCTCCTGGTTTTTCAAATTAGAAGCTGTATCAAGTAAAAATTTTTGTAATTGTCGATAGAAAAATGTACTATACAAATTATGCGCGGATTACTAGATTTTAAATCACCCATTCATTAATCGTATACGTATATTTTTACTTGATTCTAGTTCTAATTTTACCACCAGAGGCGTGAGTAAGAATCTTTGTGTCGCCAATTATATAAAAACAATTATCATTTATTTATGACTATTTTTTGTCAGTTTAAATTATCCGCAATGATTGTGGATAATTGGAAGTTGACTGTGTTTTGTTTACCTATAAATAAAAACATTTTCAAAAGTCTGTTTTCGAGAATATTTTTACATTCTGAAACAATTTTTACATTCCAGTAAATCGTGCATAAATTGTATATTTTAAAAAATAATGAAAGCCCCCTTAACTCTATGAAAATAACACAAATACATAGTGATTTTCGTTTTTAACAGTTTGAACTCATTCAAGAAAATGAATGACATATCGTTTTTGTTTTTAAGGTTATAAATTATAAATAAAGTTTAAAAATTTGCTTTGTAATCTGTCTATTCTATAATAATTTTATTTAAAGTATTATAATTTAGAAAATAATCTTTAAAGATTTATTATGGCTTCTGAAAGATACAGTTTTTCGTTGACTACGTTCAGGTAAAGAATATTTAATTTTTCATTTTTTATTTTGAAGACAAAAATCGGCGTTAACAGTTTTTAAATTCAGTCCTTCAGGAAAACTTGTTCAAATTGAATATGCATTGGCTGCTGTGGCTGCTGGTGCTCCATCAGTTGGAATTAAAGGTAACAAAAAAATATTATATTGGAAAAATTCATTACCCTACGTTTTTGTCTTAACCTCGTATATGAAAACTCCGAATTTTTGGACATAGAAAAAAAAAACGCATTTAAATCTGTGTTTTCATCACTATGAACTTAAGATTTATGCTAATTACACCCTTTCGGGCTTCGAAGCATAATTTCGAATCCCTACTGATTTCTTTGTGTCGCTTTACATTTTGAAGTGGTGGTATTATTTTACATTACCATTATGATTATTATTAATGTTTTCAAACTTCAGGCGCGCAGTAGTGGTTGCGGGGCCGATTTATTTAAAAATATAGCCGAAAAAAAAAACTATTAAGGTGAATCGATCAGTACTGACAAATAAATTACTAAGTCTATTTTTTTCTCTATAAATAAATATAATTTATGTGTAGAAAAATAAGTTAAATTTGATAATACATGTAACAGTATTAATATTTGATTATTATTGAATCTTTTAATTTTAGTCATTTTAAAAGTAATGAATTTGATTCTAGTACTTGATGTGTACGCACATATAATAACTAACACGTACACAAATATATTATGGGTGTATTAGTATAAAATGACATTTTTATAGTTTGTTTTTTCTATTTATTACAATAACTAAACGTCCAATATTAAATAAAATAATTTTTTAATGATTAAAAAACATAAAAGAAAATAATTTTCAGTTTTTTAAATCTTAAAGTTGGTTTTTAATGACATAACTTACTTAAATATGTAACACTGATTCACCTCTCATCATTCTTTGGCATTTAGTATGTCTACACAATCAATGAAATTAGGAATAAGAAATAAGGAATAAGAAGTATGCCATCTAGTGACGTTGAATGGAACTTTAATGAAATAAGAAATAAGGAATAATGGGTCATACACAATCAATGAAATAAGGAGTAAAACATAAGGAATAAGAAGTATGCCATCTAGTGACGTTGAATGGAACTTTAACGTAACTGCCCATAGGTATATGTATTTAAGTATTTTTGTACGTGATGACTTTTTTTGTTACTAAAGTGAAAAAAATCACGAATTTTGACGTACAAAGTACCTACATATTTATATCTATGAGCAGTTACGTTAAAGTTCCACTCAACGTCACTAGATGGCATACTTCTTATTCCTTATTCCCTATTTCATTGATTGTGTAGACACCCTTAGGAATAAGAAATAAGGAGTATGCCATCTAGTGATGTTGAATGGAACTTTAACGTAACTGGTCGTAGATATAAATATGTAGGTATTTTTTTACGTCAAAATTCGTGATTTTTTTCACTTAGTGACAAAAAAGTCATCACGAACGTTACTTTTTTATGAATTCTGATGTACAAAAATACCTAAATACATTTACCTATGAGCAGTTAAGTTAAAGTTTCATTCAACATCACTAGATGGCATACTTCTTATTCCTTATTTCTTATTCCTTATTTCATTGATTGTGTAGACAGCCTTACTCGTACGTTAAAAATTCTAACTTTGAAAATTTATTTCTTCTAAACTACACGTCAGAAATTATTCAAAATAGTGTCAGTGAATGCATCATATCTTTCTCTATAATATACTAAAAATTTTAAATTCTAAACTTGGAAAATTTCACGTGATCGATTTACCTTAATGAAATTTATTTGTGTGTCCTAAATCATGTAGTTTTTGATATACGAGGTTAAGACAGATACGTAGCGAATTTATTTATTCATAATTTTCATTGATAGCTTCAAATGGGGTTGTTCTTGCCACCGAAAATAAACATAAATCGATCCTGTACGATGAACACAGCGTCCATAAAGTGGAAATGGTGACCAATCACATTGGAATGGTTTATTCGGGAATGGGTCCAGATTATCGTCTGTTGGTGAAACAGGCGCGAAAAATGGCACAAACGTATCTGTTGACGTATCATGAACCGATCCCAACAGCGCAACTTGTTCAACGCGTGGCGATGGTTATGCAAGAATATACACAATCGGGCGGTGTACGACCATTCGGGGTTTCACTGTTGATCTGTGGATGGGACAACGGTAAACCGTACTTATTCCAGTGTGATCCGTCCGGGGCATATTTTGCATGGAAAGCCACCGCCATGGGTAAAAATTTTATAAATGGCAAAACATTTTTGGAGAAACGGTAAAAATGGCGAATTTTTTTTTTTTAGAGTTAAGCGAATTTTTGGTTCATTTTTTTTTTGTTTTTTTGTAGGTTTAGCGAAGATTTAGAATTGGATGATGCCGTTCACACGGCTATTTTGACTTTGAAGGAAGGTTTTGAGGGTCAAATGACCGCTGATAATATTGAAGTGGGTATTTGTGATGAAAATGGGTTCAGAAGATTAGAACCGTCTCACGTTAAAGATTATTTAGCAAATATTCCTTAAGAATACTTCTTGTAACTTTTTTTTTATAATAAAATATTAAAAACTTAAGAATAATAAAAAAAATCTTTATATACAAAATTTTGGAGTTTTTTATTCCAGATTTCTAAAACCATAAAATAAATATTAGACATATTAATAGATTTGAGCGTTACTTTATGGTATTCCATATTTGTAAATAATAAACAAATATTTTACTTTGCAAAATACCACTTTTATTTTTGAAACTGACAATATTGTTTCGAACCGTTAGTTCATTTCCAAACAGAATAAAAATCTGTTTGAAAATGAACTAACGGTTCGAAACAATATTGTCACAGTTTCAAAAATAAAAGTGGTATTTTGCAAAGTAAAATATTTGTTTATTATTTACAAATATTAGATATTTTCAGATGTTGTAGGTCGAAGGTGCACTCCGATTTAAAATATTTTCAAGGTGTTGTTATTTAGGGCCAAAAATTTCTCCTTTCTTCGATATTTTTGTAACTTTATATTTCAAGAATCATCTATTAAAATTTGAAAATGAAATATTGAACGATTGGCGAGTTTAAATTTTAAACGTGTTTTATCCAGAACTATGCTTTCAACAAAAACGGGACACAGTCTACAGCCGATGGTTTTAAATAATTAAAACTACGTATGAGGGCGTGTTTGAAGCGTTACAATTTTTCCTGGTCATTAAACTTAAAAAAATTCACCCCCTTAAATTTAAATCCTTTTTTCAAATTTTTTTCCTTAGTTGTACCCACAGATGAGACAGATCAAGCCTACGTATAACAAAGTGAAATCTTAAAGTTGCAGTAAGTAGCAATTTACACCATTACTGATTTAGTCTGTTATTGACTGCCGTCGTGTTCACGTCAAAATAAAAATCATGTTTTTTTTAATCAACTCGTGAAATTTAAACAGAAAAAAATATGAAGTGTGTCGTATTTAAGCGTAAAAATTCTATTGAATAAAAAATTTCTCAAAATAAAGGGATATCTTTCTTAAAATAAATAAATTTATTTTTAATTGTTGATTAGTTGTCAAATATGTCGGCTATCATAGTATATAGTGTATGTATGCGAACTGCATATATCATCATCAAAATATATTACTAACACATTGGTATATTCGTGTCCATACATCGTGTGTTGTGATTGTATGTGTGCTGTGTTACGTCACCCATTGATTACAGTGGGCACAGTTTGATAGACATTCTAGTTTGACCCCTTGGTTGTACCGGTAAATTTTTGGTAACCCGGAAAAATAATTGTTTTCTTCGAAATCTCGATTTTAGACCACACATTAGGCTCTGTTTTGTACCCCCCCCCCCAAAAAAAAAAAATAAAAATAAAAATTGTCTTGAAATCATAAAGTTTCGATTACAAAGGACTTGCAAATCAAACAATAATATAAATAACACTCTTGCGCTGTTTTCAAAAATTAAACGTATTTATCACAGACCAATGAACACTATTATAATTATTATACTGTGTACAGAAACACCCTATATATGAATTGTCTAAAGTCCGCCGCACACGATGCATGTTTTCGTGATAAATCACTTGATTGGAGTTCTGATGGCAGTTCTGCTTGCTACGCTGTTAGATGTGACGTCACTGATGGCTCTGCTGCATGCGAGCTTGCTTGATTTTGGTGATAGATCCCGTGCTATTTTTTATTGTTTTTCATGCTAGGTTACTTACTAGTTTAAATGTTGAGCAAACTATCAAACAGAATTTTGTCACGTGGGCTTAAAATAAATAGTATTAATTTATTATATGTACATGGTATACATCGTATACATGGTGTACACGTCAATTGTCAACTTTTGGGCAATTATTTTATATAAATTTAATGGGGCAATTACATACGAACGATGCAAACTGTCAAACTAATAATACTGTGTAGATATCTGTAGTGAACTAAATAAATTTAGTTTTCCGCATAAACTTTTATCGTCATTTTTATTTGTTTTAATATTAAATCAATCAAAAAAATAAAAAATTTGACAACTTTAATTTTTCGTTGGCAGGTAATTTGGGAATTATTAGCCTATCTGTCATTAAAAATGTTGCAACAGCAATTCTTTTCTCTTTACTTTTATTTCTTAATATATCTGTCATTCAAAATGTAGGAACAGCAATTTGTCTACGAAAAATAACCTAAATAATAATTTCTATGTCAATGACAATTAATAAATTTAAACTAGCAGCGAACCCTGCTACACTACAAGCAACATAACGAGCTTCGTGTGAGCCAAACTATCAGTGCTCCCTGCTTATCTCCAAGCAACATACCATGCGCAGTACCCTTCAAGATAATCCTGCAAGTAAACTAGCACGAAAACAATCATCGTGTGCGGTAGGCTTAAGCGGACGACGTTTGTGTATTGTCGTCTGGTTAAAGAGAAGTCGGTATATCTGGTTGCCTCAATTATACATTTATATAATTAGTCTATATACAGTCCAAATCGTCCAAACTTGTCTAATAAACAAACTAATTTGCATACTTAAACATCAATTTTATCACTTAAAATATATGAATGTATGATTTTACACGTGATAAATGTTTATGTGTTTCTTTGTCCGATCGATTGCAAACTTGAAATTTGCATTTTTTTCATTTGGGTGATAAAACAGCAATAAAATTTCGCAATATACAGCCCTCGATGACGTCAGTGATATACATTGTACCACGTGATTTTTGGAACACACGGTGCAAACGTGTTTACAACACTTGCGGGCCAGTAAAGTTGTACTTTTACGCAGTGTTGATCTACAAACATGGCTACTCACTGACAGATGTCTTAAAAAATAAAATTTAAATCTAAAAAAAAAATTCATTAAAAAATATTCAAAATTCTTAATGAAAAAACACTTAATCCAGTACAATATTCAATAATTTTCATAATCCATAGTTAATATTTACCAAAAAAATAGTAAGTACACGAAAAAAATTGGATTTATCGAACCTAAAAAATTTAGCCTTTTATTTTGATGTACGAAAAAAGTGGTTTTACTGGCGAAAAAGAGTCATAAATTATGAATTGTGTACGATGTGGATTAAATGTCGCGAGTAGATTGATCGTTTCCAGCCGAATTCTCGTAAATCAACATGGTACGTACTAAAAATTTAAAACAAAATATTTTTATTTAATTAATCAAAAAACCTTGAACGAGATATAATTTTTAAATAGCACATTGCAGATTTTTAGGGCTCCGAAGCATTACTTCGGATCCCTATTGGTTTCGTTGTGTCGTCTTTATTCGAAGGGAAGGGGAAATATTATTACTATTATTATTATTTTAAATTTTATCGTGGACTCAAAGTTCAAAAAAATTTTTTTTAAAAATTTTAGGGATAATCTACGTAACGTTTAGTCGAAAATTTTTACGTCGCACCATCTATTCATCGGCTATCAATTGGAAATCAAATACAACTGATCCGCCAAAAGATCCTCCGTCCGGTCCCGGTCATACCACACCTGGTGGCGGCACCACAACCACTAGCAGTGGCGGTGGCGGTGGTGGTGGCGGAAGCGGGGGTGGTAAAAAAAGTTTATTATCCTGTCCAAAATGTGGTGATCCATGTACGCAAGTTGAAACGTTCGTGAGTTCAACGCGATTCGTCAAATGTGATAGATGTCACCACTTTTTTGTGGTACTGAGCGAAACGGACAGTAAAAAGAAGACAATTGAAAAGTCGGGACAGTATCGGAAACCACCGCCGCCCCCGAAGAAGATATACGAGTATTTAGAACGGCACGTTGTGGGACAGGAACACGCCAAAAAAGTAAGCGATTGATAAAAATTTTGACTTTGGGTTTTTTTTTATAGTGTACTTGGATGTTTTAGGTCTTGTCAGTGGCTGTTTATAATCATTATAAAAGAATTTACAACAATATACCAACGGTACAGGCCAATGTACAGAAACCGGAGACAGCAATTATTGAACATGGGCCCCATCATGCATTTACACACAGAGGTAATTGATGAAATGGTAGAAACGCCCCTTAAATATGGCGAATTTTTAAAATCTTTTATTACCTAGTAAAAAAAAGTTGATCAGGTAAAAGTAGTAGCCACCTGTGGAGCCAGCCGATAACTGTAGTTAAGAGCTTTATAGGTCTTGAGTTTTTGAGCTATGATAATAATTCGAGTATAATAATTTATTGATAAAACATCCACAAAAAGCTTAAATTGGAGGAAAAAATTTTGCCTGAGTTTAATTTTCTTGGTCTTTGTTTTAAACTTATTAATTTGACGGCAGAGAGATATTTTTTACCTTTTTATTCAAGAAACGAACACAATTTAATCAGGTAATTTATCAGTCATAATACAGATGTCGTGCCAAACTTATTCGTTTTAGAGTCCCTATAATAAATAGAGTCGTAACATGTTTGCTGAATGCTGATTGGTTCCGGCATTTTCTGTCCACAGTTTGCGTAAAATACATTGGAAATAAATTAAATATTAGCAAAAATCATTTAGTTTAACCTAGAAAGAATAATTTACTTAAAACTTTTTAATTGTTCATTAATTCATAACTTATTAACAATAATTATGTACTAAAAAATATTTACTCAAACATGTGATAATTAATTTTGAAGCTTCCCGCTCTGTTTTGGAAAGAAAATGGATGACATGTCACGACTATTTATTATAGGGACTCTAATTCACTGGTACAAGTGCCGCCATCTGTGACAGATTTTTCGAAATACGGTATAATAATTGTAAGTTATGTTCAATTTGACCGACATAGTTTAGTATAATTTCTATTTTGCAAATTTTTAGTGTAATTTTTTTGATGTTGATATCTCTAATTTACTTTACCGTCAGTACTTGTCACTGGCAGTACTGAAGGTCCGGCATTTTGAGACAAAAAATTTTCTCTATGGTTCAAATAAAGGCTACGCGACGTTGGCGCCGCGACAATTTTTTTTTCTTTTTTAAATCAGTTTCTAAATTAACGTGTGATAGCTTAAAAAATTGCCCTTTAAATGCCCTTTCCAAATATAAAATTGCCTCAGCTGTATCTTTTAGCAATAATAAGTTATCATTATATATATATTATTTAAACATTTTGACAAATAATTTAGCAATAAAACAATAATAAAAGTTTTTTAATTATCAAAATATTTTTTCCTAGTACTCTTAAATTTGCCCCATCGAAGCGCCAAATTCTTTTTTGATTTAATTATATAATTAGAGAGCAAAAAATTAAAAACATCAAAAAAGAAAAAAAATCTCGAGGCGCTAGCTTCACTTAGCTTAAAATAAAAGAGTTATACTGATACAGTATTTCAAAAAACTTGTCACAGATGGCGGTGCTTCTACCTGTACATGTCAAAGTATTTTGAGCCGCCATATTGTTAGATCAGTTAATTTATCTTAATTACTTAAGGAGTTAAAACCACAAAACTGTTTAGTTTCGTCAAATCTATTCGCTTGAAAGGGCTCTTAAAATGAGAGGTTTGTGAATTACTGAGCTTCAGAGTGACTGACGAACTAGAGTAATCGATTGTCCCCACCGGTAGCTACAACTCTTATTTGAGCAACTTTTTGATTGAGTCAGCAGTTTAGTTCTAATAAGAAGGGAAATTCTCAAATCATTCACTCTGTATTCATCTTTGATAATCTCTGTCACTTATAGATTTGCTCCATCTATCGGGGATCACACAAAGTGGTATGCAACATCCACACGATGGCAGCAGCGTTAGTCGATCATCGTCCACCCATTATCACGGTTCCACTGTCCTAGATAATAACAATTTCGACCTAAAATTGGAGAAAAGTAATATTTTATTGCTCGGTCCGACCGGTTCTGGTAAAACACTTTTGGCGCAAACAATTGCGCAATGTCTCGATGTTCCATTTGCAATTTGTGATTGTACCACGCTGACACAGGCCGGTTACGTGGGCGAAGACATCGAAAGTGTAATCGGAAAATTGCTTCAAGACGCCGGACATAGTGTTGAACGCGCGCAAACTGGTATCGTGTTCCTGGACGAGGTCGATAAAATTGGAGCGGTGCCCGGAATTCATCAGTTGCGAGACGTGGGTGGCGAGGGTGTGCAACAGGGTATGTTAAAAATGTTAGAGGGCACCATCGTCAACGTACCTGAACGAAATTCGCCGAGGAAGCTTCGCGGTGAAACGGTGCAAGTGGACACGACGAATATACTGTTCGTGGCCAGTGGTGCTTATAACGGGCTAGATAAATTAATTCTTAGACGAAATAATGAGAAGGTAATCAAATTTTATGTTAGGTGAGAGTTTTCAACTTGTAACTGTATGTGAAATAGTATTTAGGGTTTGGGTCACCGGCCAAGGGACTTGGACGGCGCGCTGTCATGCAAACAGCCCACGAATCCGGCTCGCCACTCAACGTAGAGCAAGAAATCAAGGAGCGTGATGAAGCGCTAAAACAAGTTCAAGCACGAGATTTAATTGACTTCGGAATGATTCCAGTAAGTTCAGAAAATAGTAATTTGATCTGGTGCTGAAGATAAAAACTATTTAAATAAACAATCTCTTTTATTTATCACAAACAAACTTTAAAATACCCCTGTCGTAGCATTCTGCATAACATAGCGAATTTATGTTCACCAAAATTAGTTTTTCTTAGAAACAAGTTTACATAAAATAATGGTTCAAAAACCTTTTTTATGTAATTTGTTTTCCTCTTTTCAATGGTATAAAAAATATCACAAAAACTTTTGAATTTAGGAAAATTTTGGCAAAACACTAATTTTTTTTTCACGAAAAATGTTCAAAATGTTCCGGGCATTGAACGTGTTTGGTTGAAGAACTCATCTAAGATTTTTGGATTTCCAATGTTTCCACCAAATTTCATAAAAATAGAATGTTTTGCTCGAGAGTAATCGTACTGATACATAAATACATATATATGTATAATTCTATATAGTATATGTAAATTTTAGTGAATGTCATTTTCGACTTCTAGGGACCTGAAAATAAATTTCTATCATAGTCTCGACCTCAAGTCGCGCCATAATAGCTGAATTTTCGATTGGACATATTTCCAAGAAACCTACCAAATATCATAGGGATTGATTCACACTTGTTAGATATGGGTTAGAGTCCCTATAATAAATAGAGTTGTGACATATCATCCATTTTCTTTCCAAAACAGAGCGAAAAGCTTCAAAATTAATTGTCACATGTTTGAGTAAATATTTTCGAGTACATAATTATCATTAATAAGTTATAAATTAATAAACAATTGAAAATTTTTAATTGAATTATTCTTTCTAGGTTAATCTAAATGACTTTTGTTAATATTTAATTTATTTTTAATGTATTTTACGGAAACTCTGGACAGAAAATGCCGGAACCAATCAGCGTTCAGCACACATTTATTATAGGGACTCTAATATAGGTTAAACTGACATAGATTCCCAATTGAATTTTTTTTTATTCTAAGAAATAAATGAACATTTTCGAAATAAACTCAATCTTAAATCTAACTCTTTACCTTTTTACAGGAATTCGTTGGCAGATTTCCGGTGTTAGTCCCATTTCATAGCCTCGACGTCAATTTACTAGTGCGAATACTAACGGAACCTCAAAACGCAATTGTACCTCAATATCAACGTCTACTCTCGATGGATCGTTGTGAACTCACATTCACACAAGAAGCGTACCGAGCCATTGCCACACTCGCAATGGAACGTAAAACGGGCGCGAGAGGGCTTCGTGCAATTATGGAAGCACTGTTGTTAGAACCAATGTTTGAAATTCCCGGCACAGATGTCGCGTCAGTCCACATAACCGAGGATTACGTGAAGGGGGTGACCACTCGACCGATTTATACGTACCGGGGGAAATCCGGCGATGTGAATTCATCGAATGCCAGTGAGGAAGAGGGCGATAAAAATCAGATACGTATTCAACAGTCGGCATAACCGGAAATTTAATTTTTTTTTTTGTAATATAAAGTTTATTACTAATTTTTTTCCGTAAATTTTGTGAGGAACATAGGTTTTATACGCAGTACTGCTGTTATTTTGAAGTTACAACTTCGTTAGAAGTTAAATTAATTTATAAATTACGAGAATAAGTCAATTTATTTGAAATAAAAAGAAATTTGTAAATATGGTTTTCATTCAGAATATATTAACTATACTACACATTGTACGTTTGAATGTTATATATAAATAAATTTTATTAGAATTACAATCACCAGGATATCATTGTTCCTCCAGGACTTAGTACTTTTTGTCTATTACTTTCATTACTACTACCCCTCCTGAATCACTCATGTTTCCCCTTGTTTTATTCCATACAATTCTACTATTTACAGAAAAATGGCACACCTATGGGAAATTCAATATCCCCTCACACTACAGAATAACATTTTTTATGCGATGGATAGGGACCGCTATAAAAAGTATACATAGTTTGTTCCAGATTGTAAAAAAACCTTTTTATGCGATGAATTGGGACCGCGTAAAAAAAGTTTCATAGAAAATACATGACTCAAAAAGTCACGATTTCCTTAGAAGTTATTTTTCTACACATGAAAACACTGTTTCATTTTTATAATATTATAAAAATTGTGATAAATACACCCATCAAAAAAAAAAAAAAAAATGATGCAATAATTTATATTTTTATGCAATGTACTGATTAAATGTTTAAAAACGATCAATAAGTAATTTTATCGCAAATTAATGTTTAAATTTCTTGCTATCTCTTGCTTTTTATTCACATTATGTATGTTAACCTTTAAATGGCTAAGACGAGTTAACTCGGCATGCAATATGGCGACTCAAAATGCTTTGATATGTATATATTCTCTAATACAAGTGTCGCCATCTGTGACAGATTTGTCAAAATACGGTATACATAATTGTAAGTAATGTTCAATTTTACCAACATAGTTTATAGTATAATTTATATTTTGCAAATTCCTAGGGTATCATTTTTTGATGTTGGTATTTTTGATTTTCTTTTTTTGTAACCTTATCTATTGTACTTGTCGCTGGCAGTAAAAAGTTTGACATTTTGAGTTAAAAGAGTTCATGCGCATTTTTTAAAAAACCACATAAAAAAAGTTATGTTGTACTCTTTTTGGAATATTTGTGGACTTTCTTTCGGCCAAAAAAAAGTATCTATTCTGCCAGAATATTTTATCATAGATTTAAAAAAAAAAATACATAAATTTGTTAAATAATGTACCGCCAGATGGCATTTGAATCGGAGAAATAGATAAAACAATAACTAATCGCAAAATAAAATATTTATTGTAAAAATAAAATTTTAACAATCCATAATTATTGATAAACTGTGAAAAAAACAATATTTTTCGCAAATTTTAAAGGCGTTAAAATAAATCAAAACTTATAAATTCACAATATATTCTTAAAAATATTTACAACTCGCTTAAAATTTACTTATTTTATCATTATCACATAATCTTAACATTTACAAGTTCTAAAAAATTTGCAAATGTTGTATCTAATTAATTTATTTCGTAAAAATTAGACCAAATTCTCTTAATTATTTATAAATATTTTAAAATTTTTATCATAAAAATTTGACTAGATTTCGTAAAACATTTGTTTAAAACTATTTAGCTAGAGTTATTTGGCTCGGGATCTCGTGAACGTCGATTTCGCGGACCACTTCGTCGAATTTCGTTCAAACACGCCAACATTCGGATCATAAACGCGGCCGGAACAGTGATTGTATCTCTGGTCTCCTCCAGCATAACTTCATTGCGTTCAGTCAACTAGAAAGAGATAGAATTGATACGTATTTTGTTAGACAAAAATGGCTGTTGTTTTTATTAATACCTCTTTCATTAATTCAACATTGAATTCGGGTTGCTCGCGAGTTGGAGTCCAAATTTTGATGTCGTAGTCAATTCCTGACGTTGCAAGAAGCGGGTACAGAGGGTGCGGTTGGATACAATTCACCACGTGTTGATCGCCCTGAAGGAGCATAACGATTTCGCTGGTGAATCGATCCCAAACGAATATGTGTCCACAATCGGATCCCGACATTACAAATTGGTTTCCGTAAAAATTTACCTCTTTGATCATGGTCCTATAAAATTCGAAAAATTAATAGGGTTCTTGACTGAAGTTACGAAAATATTCTAAAAGCATTGTTTTTCCATGTCAGTTAAGTGATTTTTTTATTTTCGACAGATTCTGTAAAAAATCATCAAAAAAAGTAACCCTACAATTTTAAATGAGAAAAAGGCGGGAAAAACACCTCGCTATAGTGACGTCACCGTTTGAAGCAACTAAACGTCAATGTCAATATTTATAACCTCAAAACTTTGATTATATTCATAAAATGTCAAAGTAAAAGCAAGTATTATTTGAATTCTGGTCGATTATTATTACTATATATATATATATATATATATATATATATATATATATATATATATATATATATATATATATATATATATATATCTATAAGCTAATAGAAATATTCAAAAGAAAACACAATTTCATCTCACCGATGAAAATTATCAAAATCGACATATCTAGCTACAAAATGTTACGTCATTTTCAAGAAATGGCGCGTTTTCACTAATTTGAATATTTGTTGAAAAATGACGATTTTCAAAATAAAATTTCTAAATAGTTATCAATTTTTTTTATGTTTCATCACTAAAATTGGACATATGTAATGATAATGCATAGAATTATTTAATATTTGACACAAAATTTAAATACAGTCAAGTACCGTAAACTATTATAAAAATATAGGCAATCGGATATACGTTGTGTATGGTGGTTTGCATATATTGAGAGGTAATTAGATTTTGTCAAATGAATGATTAAATCACTATATTGAACCGTACTGTGGGCTAGAGTATACATAATAATAAAGTTTTCCCCTTAAGGACCTATAAAAAATAAAACATAAAAAATATTCGCTAGACCGGTTTCGGCCACTTTTGTAGCCCTCTTCAGTAGCATAAAATATAAATAAATATAAAAACCATAAATATAGTGTAAAAATATAAAAACCATAAAAATATAAATAACCAAAAATATTTTTCCTAATCCTTTGAGCCAGAAATCCAATCAGAAATTATTGCATTTTTGATTTTTATATTTATTATAGGTATTTTGGTTTTTATATTTATTTATTTTTTATGCTACTGAAGAGGACTAAAAAAGTAGTCGAAACCGATCTAGCGAATATTTTTTTTGTGAGTCCTTAAGGGGAAAAACTTTATTATTATGTAAATGGATGATTGTCATGAACTAAAGAACAATTTGGAAGCATTTTATGCATCTTTTCGACAGTAATTTACCTAGCGTTTCGATGTCCCGTGAATTTTCGTTTAACTTTCGGCATTGTCGTTTCACTCTCGTCCAAGAAAGTTTCATTTTCAATGGTAAGTCGATTGGAAGAGTTTGCGAATCCGCTAATATCGTCAAAACTGTAAACCACCGGTTCTTCTTCGTTCTCATTTTGATCTTGGTCGGAATTATCCTCTTCAACGGCGGCCATCTCCACATCGTTCGGGCGTGACGGCGCGTTCTCCGTCGCGTCACTCTGAATTGAAAGGGTTGACAGGCGGCTGGCCGTGCCACTCGTTGACGGGGTATTCTCCTCGGTCGCGGCCGGTGTCGGGGCGGCTCCAGCCGGTTCTGGATTTGTACTGTTTGCACCTGGACTTGAACTTTCAGCCGTCGTTGGTTCATTGTTCGATTCCTCGCCGGCGTTGTTCTGTTGTCGTCGTTGGTTTGAGTTGCCGTTACGTCCACTGAGTGCCGCTCGAGTGTGCGGGTCATTTAACATTCTGGTCAACACGTCGGTCATTCGTTGCATTAGTGTGGCTTGAAGTTGCGGTCGCGCTTGACCGATTCCATTGTTTACGTTGACGGTTTCTCGTTCGGGACGCGCATCCGGTCCAGTGTCCGACCAATCGCCACGCAGACGTAGCTTACGAACACGACGTTCACTGGCGCTCATGTTGTCCTTGTTGGCTTTCATATCGGCGCAATCTGCGTTCAATTTTTTCGCTGTTGGGTCCTAAAATTAAAAAAATTCGTGAATATCACTCTGAAGAGAGGAAATTTAAATACCTCCCGTCGTAGCATCTGCATAACATAGCGAATTTCCAAAAATTGGACACTGGTGGATCTCATATAACAACCTGTATCCATCTAAAATAATTTAACTCTCTAACAATGACAAAATTTTATAAAACATATGCATTTAAACACGCTTAACTTTTTAAAGGTGAAAAAATTTTCAAAATCGGTTGGGTAGTTTATTTTTGGCGCTTTTGGGACCTCCGCACCCTGGCGGACCTCATATAACATTTAACTTATATCCATCTAAAATAGTTTAGCTCTCTAACAGTAAACAAATTTTCAAAATCGGTGATGACGCGCTCGTGAAAAGTTAGTTAATTTTTATTTTGAAAAATGAAACAGATATAAATATTGTTACTGTAATGACAAAAAAGATTAAGCATTTATTGTAAAGAAATTCAGCAAAGTTTTTGATTTTTCTCAAAAGCTAGTTCACTTAGAACAATTTTTTTGAAAGCTTATCTTATGTAATTTTTTACTCTTTCCGATGGTGTAAAAAAAATTTAAAAAATTTTTGAAATTTGGTTAATTTTTGCAAAAAATTACCAAAAATGGCGAAAATTGGTGAAAATTTTGGCTTCAAAAAATAGGATATATCTGGCTGACGAACTCATCCAAGCTTTTGAGACTTTTGACCTTCTCACCAAATTTCGTAAAGATTGGATGCTTCCTTCGAGAGTTATCGCGCAGACACATATATACAAATTTTAATGAAGCTTATTTTCGGTTTCCCGATGCTTCAAAATAAATTTCTGCCATAGTCGCGGGCTCAAGTCTTTTCATGGTACCCGCTGTAATCAGGGCCGGATCTACGCGGGGGCAGCCGGGACACGGGCTCCGTTCGGCAGGTCTTGTGGGGCGCCAAAAATAGTTTTTTTGCTCGTCACTTCTTTTTTGGGAAGGAAAAAGAAATTTTTTTTCTACAGGGGCGCCACTTACGCCAGGTCCGACCTTGGCTGTAATAAGTGAATTTCCATTCTGGAAATTCACTTAACTCGGGAATTCCCAGTGTCACCTCTAGGTGACAGTGATTTGTGATTTTTTTACACACAATATAACAAATTTTAAAAATAAATGTGTTACGACTAAAATGTTAATACTTAGTAGTATTCATGGTTTTAATTTGGCAACACTGAAGTTATTTATGTTAACGGTCAAATTAATTCAGTTGTTTCAAACGATTTGCTGTTTTATTGCACGTGAGTGTATCTTGTGGTATTTTTGCTGTTATAAAAATGTCTAGATGAGTAGGTACTGTTATTAGTGTTATAACAAATTATTATTTAAGAATGAAGCTTATAATGAAAGTGATTTTTTGCCGGTAATTTCATACTGTTTTATCAGTTTATATTACAAATAACGGCCTGTATGACCTATAATTGACACACCATTTAAAAAAAACTAAAGGGTATTTTTTTTTCAATTATTTATTTTTTATATGTTGAGTACCTAAAGATAAAAACTAGCACAAAATAAGAATATTTTGTCGATAGATCGCGGCTTGGGAATTGTCGAGTTAAAGTAAAATTCCAGAATGGAAATTCGCTTAAAAATGATGTCTTTACCTTAAGTCCAAACAGATAAATATAATCGGACGAATAGCTGACGAGCAGATCCTCGCCATCGGGACTGTACGTTACGCTGGTGATTCGATAGTACTGTTGATCCAAACTTGGCGCCATATAGCACGATATCGGCTTAATCCGTTCCTGTTTCTCCGCATCCTTGGTGGTGGTGAGCGTGCGACGATCAAACGTGCGCACCTTACCATCCGAGCACCCCACCGCCAACTCGTACGGCACATGCTCGTTCACACAGATGGCGGTGACGGCACGTCTGTACGTCATCAACACGTCATCGTTACACCGTAACTTGTTACACTGTTTTTTCACGCGCAAATCAAAAAAGCGTACAGTGCCATCTTCGCCGCAACTTATAAAACAATTCGGATCGTTGGGTATGGTGACAATTTCGTAGGTGGTACCGTAGTGACATAAAAATTTATTATGCAACGTTTCGTTGGGACTATTTAAATCGGTATACAGAATGACACCGTCACCCGAACACGAGACAATTTGCGTGTCGGCGGTGTTCGGGAGAAATTTCGCGCTGAAAATATTCGCTTTGTGACTGGTGCGATACGAGGTGAGCACTTTCTCCTGGAACGGATCAGTGATCACCAGATGTTGATCATCGGAACCGGACAGAAGTAGATTGCCACGTTCGTTCCAGCATAGTGAATTGACGCATCCACGATGCACGTTTAAACGTTTTTGTAAATTGAGCCGTTGCACTAGTTCTAAACTATCTGAAATACGATTTGAGAAATATTATTATTGAGAAATGTTATGCGTGTAGTATTATGGATGTATATTTACCTTTTGCTGCTGAATATAATTTAATATTATTATTTAAATCGTAACTTTTGTAGCATATACTATTAAAAATATTGTACTTTTTACGAAAATCCATAATTATTGCAAAAAAATTGACGTACACCAAAATATAACGATGAACTATTTCCAAATATTATGATTTAAATGACACATTTTCACACTGTCCTTTTAACACTGACATAAATAAATTTTTGAGGCTGTTTGACATATATATACAAATTTTATTCTAGTACTTGTATAAAATATATTTATTATCATTACACCTTCAAGTACATATTACTATTTTGATTTTATTATGTACTTACTACGCTTACTACTTTTTTTTACCATTACGCGTATATATAGTGTGCCTCGGAATAGTCATCATGTTCTAATGAGCCATTTTCTCAAAATATCTACATTTCTATGATTGAAATTTTAATTTAAAAATTGCTATGTAACTGCATGAGAAAATTGTTTAACACCAGGGCGGCGACACGGGTTAAGGTCCATTCATATCTACAGACACTAAACGTAACAGACACGTATCGTGCCAGACACGACAAATATTGTTTAATGCTTTTCTTATGGGTGTATTCATATTATAGCGTAACGTAAGCGCACAGACACGTACAGTGACAGACAGTGTCCGCACAGTATTCTCGAGGAGAATATTTTGTCTGTGCTGGAACGTATCTGTTGACTTTGCGCGGCTAATATGAATGCATTTTTCAAAACGTACAAACAAAATTCCTAGAATTTATTTATAAACTTTCATTTTATTCGTTTTATGAAGTATAAATAACGAAAAATTAATCGAATTTGTTAGAAAATAAACATTTTCTGTTAATTATATAAGATCTGAATAACAAACATTTAATCGAATTTATTAGGTTATGTACATTTCTCCACAATCACACTGATAAGAAATTTGGCGATAATCAAAAGTAACGCAATTTCGGAAATTATAACGGAATTTCGGAAAAATCTTCAATATAAAAGTCACATAATGTTGTCAGATTTGCTATAATTTAATTTTTGTAATTCACTGATACATACTATATGTGCTATACGTATAGTATCTACTGTCTGTGTCTGTCTGCTCATTGTCTGTGTAATATGAATACTTTTGAAAATGTCGTGTCTGCCACGATACGTGTCTGTGACGTACAGTGTCTGTAGATATGAATGAACCTTTATTCGGAACTACATCTCTATAGTTGGAATATTAATTTCTAAAAAACAAACAATATTCCTAGGTAACCAAATTGGAAAATTTCGTTGCTAAAGTGGAATTAACAGAAGGTGATTTTTGGTTGGTTAAATTAATATCTCGATTATAGACATGTAATCCCAAATACCAGTGTCGCCGCCCTGGTGACAGATTGCTACATATTTGAAAAAATGATCCATTAGAACGAGTTAACTTAAGTTAACCGTTTAGGTATTAATTATCTCAAAATGTTTATGGATTTAACCGGCGTATATCAGTGATAGTGATTTCGAACAAAACTATTGAAAAAATGTTTCGGATTTGATCACTTTATGTTGGGGTTCCCAGACTAGTTGATTCTTTAAATCCAAAAGTATATTTCAAACTACTTTTTTAAAATTATTACTTCTATAATTATTTAACTCGCTCCATGCCAATGATAAATATTTTATACTGAACTGAACGTTACCGAATATTTTTTATGGACACATTGTATATAATTATGCCGCAGTCACTTAAGGTATTTCATTAAAATCGAAATACTTCCAAACTAATTTCGTAATTCTATTGTATTCGTAAGCGAAACGAATAGATTTTTCATAAAAACGAGATAATATTGGTAATATGTATTGGATGTGGCTACCACATGTGCGTATACAAAAACGTTTTTTTGAGGCGCAACGTTGGAAACGTATTTCATAAGAATAGAAAGGTGTCAAGTGTCAAACTCAATTATTTTAAAAACTTTAATGGCTCTCACACAATGAATGAAATAAGAAATAAGAGTTAATGGGTGTTCGCCAACGAATGACATTGAATGAAACTGCTCATAGGTATATGGAGGTATTTTTGTATATCCAATTTCATGAAAATATAACGTTCGTGATGACTTTTTTTGTCACTTAGTGACAAAAAAAAAATCACGAATTTTGGTGTACAAAAATACCTACATATACCGACGAGCAGTTAAGTTAAAGTTTCATTCAATGTCACTCGATGGCGAACACCACAGGATACCAGAGACAACATATCTATCTCTATACTACTGAAACCAGTGCAACCAGTAAAGGATAGAAAATATGTTATATACGTGCACTAGGTTTACTTTATATTTGTGCGATGATCTGTTTTTGTGTGAGTGATCGGAGGTGTATATGGCTCCGTGTGGGGATTCTAACAATGCCAACAACAATCAAAACGTGATTAAAACAATTGACCTACACTCATACACTGCTACAGAGCGAGTGACTACTAAGTAGCCTAACTTGCACAGAACTGCACACTGTAGATTTCATGATATAGTTGCGTTACCTCTGGACTCTGGGGCGAACACCCATTATCTCTTATTCCTTATTTCATTCCTAGTGTGAAATCCATTACTTCTAAACACAGATGAGACAGATCAAGCCTACCTATAAAAAAGTGAAATCTTAAAGTTGCAATAAGTAGCAATTTACACCACTACTACTTTAGTCTGGTACTGACTGCCGCGGTGTTTACGTCAAAATAAAAATCATGTTTTTTTAATCAACTCGTGAAATTTAAACAGAAAAAAATATGAAGTGTGTCGTATTTAAGTGTAAAAATTCTATTGAATAAAAAATTTCTCAAAATAAAGGGATATCTTTCTTAAAATAGATAAATTTATTTTTAATTGTTTATTAGTTGTCAAATATGTCGGCCATCATAGTATATAGTGTATGTATGCGAACTGCATATATCATCATCAAAATATATTACTAACACATTGGTATATTTGTGTCCATACATCGTGTGTTGTGATTGTATGTGTGCTGTGTTACGTCACCCATTGATTACAGTGGGAACAGTTTGGTAGACGTTCTAGTTTGACCCCTTGCTTCTAAAGTTTTTAACGAGTCTCAGTATATATTGTATTTTGTGGTGTAAATTTTATTTTAGAATTTAATGAAAAATATAATATATACGGCCCTGATTTTGATAATAATTCCGCGTTTTAGTTGAAAAATTGTATATATGCATGATGTATCGTTTATATCAGAATGTCCTGTCATAAATGTTTTCATATTTATTTTGTTATATAGGATTATTGTGAGAAAAGGAAAATGAATGTTTTTTTTTTTTGTTTTGTTTTATAAAAGATACATTTGTGATAAATTAATTGTATATTTAGCAAATGAAATAAGCGAATAAATTGTCATTAGTAAACGCTTAATGGTTATAATCCAGTTATATATTATACGCTGTTTTGTTTGTTCTATATTAAACCACAAAGTTAAAAAAATATTCAACTAAAAGTAAATTCTAAATTAAAAATGTCGTATCGTATTTTAATTGAAATTGGACATGAGGCGTCAATTCGTACCAAACGTACACCAGAAGGTTTTACCCACGATTGGGAAATATTTGTGCGAGGTTGTGACGCCGATATTCAACATTACGTTGAAAAGGTGGTTTTCAATTTACATGAAACGTTCACAAAACCACGACGAGGTAATTTTTATCGTCTATGCCGAAACTCAAATTTTAAATTTCTCAATTATTTTTAGTTGTAAAAGAACCGCCATATAAGGTGAAAGAATCCGGTTACGCGGGATTTAACCTGCTCATCGAATTATACCTGAAAAATAGCGAGGAACCGAAAAAAATCACATTTTATTACGATTTAAGTTTACAACCGTCCGGGCCGGCTATTTCCAAAGTTCAAAAAGAGAAGTACGTGTTCCATCATCCAAATGAAGAGTTCCGTCAGCGACTGATCAAAGGTGGCGCGATGCTCGTCAACGCCCCATCCGGTCACAACGACAATGTACGCGAGGTGACCGTATCGTCCGAGGACGTCCGATCACAGTTGGTCGACAAACCAAAACTTACCGCCAGTGACACGGCGAAAAAACATAAAATACGCCCGGAAGAGCCAAAATTTCCAAACAGTTTCGCCGATCTCTTTGGACCGCCCATAACAAAAAACACAAAAGTATCACCAGATCCAAAATCACAAGTGAAAAATTCCCCAAAAAATGTTCCAGCAAAACCCGATAAAAACAGTGTGCCAGAAAAAGTTAAAAGTAAACACAGCCCACATAAAGACAAGTCCGAACGCAATAAGGACAAAGAACACACAAAGAAGAACAAAGACGAGAAGAAGAGTAAAGATAAAGTGAAAGAGAGGGACAAAAGTAAGGAGAAAAGCTCAAAAAGGGATAAGAGTCCACCTCGACCCAGTACAAGTCCACGCCGCTCGCCCAAACGCGAGGCAAGTCCAAAGAGAAATTCTAGTCCGAAACGGCCAACAACACCCCCACCCCCGCCACCGCCACCAGCACCGCCAAAACCGACGAAAGTTGACGAGCGCAATTCCGACAAAAAAATAAAAAAAGATAAAAAGGACAAAACAAAGGATAAAGATAAAGACAAACATAAAGAATACAAATCTCACGCAAAGGACGAGATTAAAATCGAATCCGATGTGAAAGACATCAAAAACACGTACAAAGACTCGACAAAATCGAGCAAAGAGAAGGAAATCACAAAAACGAAAGAAAAACTGAAACCCGACACCGTAAAAGAGAAAGAAATTGACGTGAAAAGTGAAAAATCGAAAAGCGACAAAAATCACGAAACAAATGAGAAGCACAAACACAAACATAAAAAGAAGGATCGCGACAAAGGCAAAAAGGACGACAAAGAGAAACGCCATGATAAAAAAACCGACAAAAATAATGGCGAGGTCACACTAAAACCACCCACAAATGACTCCACAAAGATGCTACCTCCACCAGAACCCGACAAGGACGACCATCAACACAAAAACAACACCGCAACACCAACCACAGACGTCTACACGCGCGAGGAAACCCCAAAACCGACAAAAGAAAAACCAACGAATCCACTAAAAACCCTAATCACCGAAGTGGAAGAAAACAACGATTCCAGCGACAGTTCGTCCAACAGTATCGTTGAACAGGAACGCCCGAAAAACAACATAAAACCCCCCGCCGCCGTCGAACCGATCAAAGAAATGCCCCCACCACCACCCGCCGTGGTGGTACAACCCCCAGAACCCCCTGTCGAGAAGAAACCCACGGCGGCGGAAATTGAACGTCCGGAAAAAATAAAGAAACCGAAAAAGCATAAGGATAAACATAAATCGAGTAAAAGTCCCGAGAAGGATAATGAACGTAAACGAAAACGAAAATCGTCGAAGAATGACGACGCGGACGCGGAGAAACGTGGAAACGACGAACGTCCACAGAAACAGATCAAAGACGATCGATCGGACGACGAGGAATCACCGAAAATCACCGCCGCAGAAACGCAACGTGAATCACCACAACCCACGTCGGCCGATTATATGTTGATCCTGAAAGATTTACAACATAAAATCATGACGCTGCAGGATAACAGTGAGTTACAGCGCGTGGTACAGTTAATCGCCGAGACGGGGCAGTACGAAATCACCAGACAAACGTTTGACTTTGATTTGTGTGCACTAGATCGCGGGACTGTACGAAGGTTACAGGAATTTTTTACAGCAACTTAAAAAAGTGTTACTTTTTTTTTACTTCATTTATTAGTACGATTCTGAGGTGCTTATTATGAGAGACATCTAGTGGTAAAATATGAATCAATAATGGTTAATTATGTAATTGGTTACATAGCGAAGTTTATTAATTGTTAATTACATTTTTTTATTAACTTAAGATCTGTTAAGAAATTATTTTCGATAGCTAAAAAGTTCTTAATTATGTTAGAAAATTTATCTAATGATAGCACAAAATGTAAAGTACAAATTGCACAAAAATCCAATTGATTATTGGTGACGAAAAGATTACGCACGCGCCGATATATACGTCTGATTGATGATAGAAATATATATTATGGCGATTACTAGGGATGTTATGGATCCAGTGTTGTGCTTATCTAGATAACGTTATTTGAAATTTTATCTAGATAACGTTTTCGTTATCTATTATCTTTCATCTAGATATTTTCAAAAGAAGTTATCTTTTATCTTATTTTTTTATTAAGCGAAGGAAAAAGATAAGATAATAAAAATAAAAATACATCTTTATTTTTTCTGAAAAATAGAAAATTGAAACTAAATTCACCGTTTGCCTTCCCTATATGTATTCATTTGGCCGACCATATATAATTCAGATAAATTTTGACAGTTTCTTAAGAATTACAAAAATATTTAAAAGCAATTATTTAATTTTAAACAGAATTCTTGTTGTCTGGAATTATTGCCGTCATTAGTTGGAATAACATTTAGTCGTGTAATATGAAATGTCGTATTCCGACCACTTGGTCTACCATGTAATTCAAAGAAGTATTGACATTTTTTTAAGCATTAGAGAAATGTTTAGAAGCAATTTTCGTATTTTAAATTGAATTCTTGTAGCTAGAAATTATTTCGGCCATTAGTTGGAATAACATTTTATCGTGTAATATGAAGTGTCGTTTTCCGACCACTTGGTCGATCATGTAATTCAGATAAGTATCGACACTTTTTAAGCACTTTTTTAAACAAAAAATGTTGTACTCTATTGTGCTAGACGTATGCTATCATGGATCGTAAATAAAATAACTAAATTCCAAAACATGCGATTTTCATCGCCAAAAACTTTTCTTTAACAGTTTGTAATTTACACATCTTTCTGGGGACTGGTGAGGTATTTTCGCAGCCCGGCACCGGTCCACGGACCGGCGGTTGAGAAACATTGACCTAATGCATTATTTTTGTAAATATTATCTTATCTGTTATCTAAAATTTTATCTAGATAATGGTTAAATTATCTGTTATCTATCTAGATATTTTCAATTATGTTATCTATTATCTGTTATCTAGATAATAAAATTCGATATCTTGCCCAACACTGTATGAATATGAAATTGCGGATACGGATATTTAAAATTTTTTTTTTCGGTTTTGGCTTCGGTTACGGATATGTAATAATATCGGATAATATTTCGGATACGGTTACGGTTACGGATAATAGCTTTTAGTGGAGAAAAAAGGGGAAAATTTTACCGCAAAAAGTGAACGTCAAATACAAATCAACGGAAATCTATCAAGAGAAATACAAGCAGCAAAAATGCTGCCTGTTATTATCCGAAACAAATCCGAAACTTTTATTTTCGGATACG
Source organism: Brachynemurus nebulosus (assembly GCA_035578155.1). NCBI lineage: Eukaryota > Metazoa > Arthropoda > Insecta > Neuroptera > Myrmeleontidae > Brachynemurus > Brachynemurus nebulosus. Next base: position 9,773,565 of record JAPWDM010000006.1, on the reverse strand, counting down.
GTTTCGGATATATAATTATTTCGGATATCCGATAGTTTTGGTTACGGTTACGGATATCCATAACATCCCTAGTGATTACTATCTTCAGTTAGAGGTATACATACATATTTTATCTGATACAGCTTTTATAGCTCTTTTACTAGCAGAGGCGCGTGCGTAATCTTTTCGTCACCAATACTGACGATACTTACTGAATTTTATTTTACTTAAGTAAAGAGATTTTTAAAATTTTATTTACAATTAGGATGTTCTCACAACGAATGATGTTAAACGGGGGGAGTAACGTCATCTAGTAATTTTGAATGAAACTTTGTGTAGTTTGTAAATTATAAACCAATATTTTATTTGCAAAATACCACTTTTATTTTTGAAACAATATTGTCACAGTTTCAAAAATAAAAATGGTATTTTGCAAAGTAAAATATTTGTTTATTATTTACAAATATGGAATACTATAAAGTAACGCTCAAATCTATTAATATTTGTGTAGTTTCCTAATAATAGCGATTTTGAATTAGTGAAATATTGGCTTGCGTTCGCCAGAAAAACTATTACGTAACAGAGCTTGCACCGTTACAAATTAGTTTTTAACTTACTGACCGTTTTTTATTCCATAATTTTTTTTTAACTTCAGAGTGTACTTCAGAAGTTACGAATTTGTACCATGAAAATATGTTAATTTTTTTGAATCAGAGCCCTCTAGTTCGTAACGGTCCAAGCTCTGTTACGGAACATGTTTCTCTGGCGAACGCTTTTGCGAAAATAAAGTTTTATCTAAAATCGCTAGATGGCGTTACGTTCTTTGCGTCTTACGTCATTCATTGCGAAAACACCTTCAGACTTTTTTTTATATTCAGAAATATAAAAATGCGTTCACACAACGCAAGTTTTGTAACTATTGGTAAAAAGTTGCAATCCTGTTCACACATATTCCAAAAGCAGTGAATTAAATCCAAATTTTTCGTTTAAAAAATTACCAGAATTCCGCATTATGTGTTCTGGTAAAGATCTGAGAGAGAAACTAAACAAAATTTACAAAAATGGCAGTTTTTGGAAGATGTTTGAACTGTACTACAACTTTTTACTTATTAGGTCACGTTCACATGGTGCAAGTTTTACTAAAGCAACGTTCACACATTTTAGGTTTTCTAAATGTAGTGTCTGTTCACATGTGTGTAATCATATTTTGAGGTGTGTTCGCACGTAACAAGCGTTGTTTGAATGTACATTTACAATCACTGAAGATAATATATGTAGTTTTATTTTCACCGTCAAAATAACCCGTTTATAATTTGACACGATTTGAACAATTGCACCGTATATTATGTTTTTAAATGACAGAAGTTTGTATATTATTTCGAAATTGAAATTGTGTGTGTGTCGTTTGTAATTTTTCAGTGAGCACTCCAGAATTAATTATTTTTTAAAATTCAATTATATTGAATTGTTTATTGGCTATAAAATTTTAATAAGCAAGAACTAGGTTTATTTTTATTATCTTTACATAAGAATGATAATAAAAACAAAATTATTTATTTATTACTTATTAATGTTAAAAATTTTATTTCAACTATATGTATTATATAATACTATCAATTTGTAAATAAAGAGTTGTACATTTTTCAAGCATTTAAAAAAAATGTCTTTTTTTAAACCCCTTCAAAAGAATTTTATAGAAAGGTTTCAGCTCGTTACGGCTTATTCGCCAGTTCTTTTCATTCGTTACCAGATTGCTAAAGCTGACAGTACAACAACTAATTTAGAATTGTCCGTTTTTAATTTTGAAAAAACAAGAATAACATTTAAAAAACTATATCAGTTTGTATTGTACAAAATAAACAGTATAAATTTTATAAACTGTTATTTTTTACGATTTCCATAATTCAAAGCCAAAATACGTTCGTTCACTGTTCAGAGAAATTAGGGAAAGTGGGCGTTTCTTTAACGATTCAATATACATTATGTATTGAGAAATCAAATGGAGGCGTGGTTTAATATTTAGCCTACCGGCAGTAGTTATACCATTCGTCACCAGATGGCAAAAATTGTAAACTAAAAAATGGTAGCAATTTGGAATTGATTGTTTTTTTTAAATAGTAAATTATTGTGAAAAAATAAGGATTATATTAAAAAATATGCCAGTTTGCATTCTGCAGATTAAAAACAACACAAATTTTGTGAACTGTCAAAATCTAATAAACAAACCTTGCCTACAACTGCCAGTAGTTTTTTAAAAGCTTTTATTTAACTTGCTATGTTAGTATGTTGGTTTAGATCAAATCTTGGAATCAAAATTTAGGCAGGTTCTAATTGAGCTAGACGTTTCAAATTTTGCATACGTGTCTAACCTTGATGACAATGCAATATTGTATAATTAGTTTTGTCCTAAATCGCTCCAAAACCAAAATTGTTGATTTTTAGTCCTGTGCAACTTTTTGACAGTTCGAACTGTCAAATATTGTCCATTGATTTTACATTGCAGTTTTTTGTTTCCATAGTTATGTCTGATTAGGGTAAATTAACCGATTAAAATATAGGTAAAAAAATTACTTTTTTAATTCTTTTTTTAAATTAATTGTGATCAGACTAAAAGGTAGAAAATAAATTAAAGTAAAAAAAATGTTTTTTAAGAAAAAGCTTTTATTTAAAAATGAGCTAAAAAAAATAAAATAACTTTTGAGTGAAGTTTGAAGCAATATGTAACATAATTTATAAAAGCTTCAGGCCCTTAATTAAGTTTGGTAACTACTGAAAAGTAAAATAGCTACACTTATACGTATATCCAAAACACCCAAAACAGAAATAACTAATGATAACGCCTCAAGCTTTTATAAATTATGTTGCACATTGCTTCAAACTTCACTCAAAAGTTATTTTATTTTTTTTAGCTCATTTTTAAATAAAAGCTTTTTCTTAAAAAACATTTTTTTTACTTTAATTTTTTTACCACTAGTTCGCGTATCTAAGTTTTACGATTCCCAATATTTTAAGTCAATTTAATATGCATCTCACATTTGTATTTCTAAGTGTAATTTAAAAAAAAAAAATACCGAAAAAAAGTGCTCTTCAGTTTCTATTTGATCTTAAAATTAAGTCTCAATATTTATGTATTTGCTATTTTTACTGAATTATTGAGTAAAATATTGATTTCGAACTTTTGAAACACTCTGTAAATTGACACATAATATGGCCGCTATCATGTTGCTCTATTGATTTTTTTTAATAGTTGGCTATTCTGTGTATTTATAAATATTATCCATGGTACCAAATACTTTATCTCTGACATTTAATGACGTTTGAATTATAAACGGAAAATCGAATAGTTTTGTCAAGGGCTCGAAGTTGTCAAATTATTTGTCAGTCCAGCAGATTGAACTATTTAAAAAATCAAAAAATATGGCTGGATGTATTCCATGTTTTGTAATTCCTCTATTACTTTTCATTTTTCATCGATACATTCAACCGATCCTTCTGAAAATTTGGAATCCATGGGAAAAACTTCAATATAACAAAGATGTAAAATTTGAGTGCAATTGCGACAGTTCATCAAATGGTGAAGTTTGCAAGAAACTGAACACGAGTGACTCAAAAACGGCAAAATCGGAGAAAATTGATTAGGAAATTTGGTGGGAACTGAACGAAAAAAAAAGAACTGGAAAAATTTTATTTTCTATAATTTTTATTTTTTAAGTCAGTATTGTGATTATAACAAATCCTTAATATAAAAATGTAATGTTAAAAATATTTTTGTCTGTTGCGAAAAAAATTGTTTTTGTAAATAAAATTAAAAAAAAATGATACATAACAGTTGTAATACTAATAAAAAACAAATTACAGTTGTGGCCATAAAAACAATCGCACCAATAACATTTTGATTCAATATTATTACTAGAGAGTAAGGACACTGGTCCTCACAAACGGGGTTAGCACACACTACGTCATCAAAAGTATGGGGACACTTTGGCCGAGGGGGTGCCCATACTTTCGACACGGTACTGCCGTATCAAAAGTGTGGGCACCCCCGTCGGCCAAGATGTCTCCCCATACATTTGATGACGTAGTGTTTGCTAGAACCCACTATAAAAAAAAAACTGGCCACCCCTTAGAACGCATTTGTGACTCATGAAAAAAATATTTAAAAAAAATGAAATATTTATGGCCACAAGTGTACAAAGAAAACACTTCTAGTTTCGGAAATTTTTGCAAAAATGCTCAAAATTCAGAATGTTTTAGGAAAATAATTAATTAACACTTCTTAATTCTACTTCAAAAACTAAAGTACTATTTGGCGGGATAACTGGTGGTGATCCTTTAGCTCCGTACCTGAAAAAAAAACAATTTATTAGGAATATTAAGGGAAGTTTAGTCACAGTCCTATTAACTTTTATTCTTTATGTTTTCTGGGTCGCACGGAACACGAATTTGCAGTTTGTTGACAGATATTTTGCCTGAAACATTGACTATATTGCGAAAAAAGTCAAATTTTTGCTAATTTATTAGGTTTTTAACCTTAATCTTGGTAGATATGTATTTTCTCGAAAAAGTTGTTCTTTACAAAATTAAAGTAGACAAAATTTCCTACAAATTTTGTACATAACAATTCGATATATGAGCAACCGTTTCGCCGCCAGAGCGCGTTGAAAAACCGGCAGAATTCTTAAAAATAAAAAAAATCAATAAGAGAGAATAACATCGGTCGTTTCCATGGAAATAAGAAATAAAATGGCAAAATTGACGTTTTTATTTTTAAAAATTCTGCCCGTTTTTTAGCGCGCTCTAGCGGCGAAACGGTTGGTCGTAGAAAGAATTGTTATGCACAAAATTTGTAGGAAATTTTGTCTACTTTAATTTTGTAGCCAATAACTTTTTCGAGAAAATGCATATTTACTAAGATTAAGGTCAAAAACTTAATAAATTAATAGATTTGAGCGTTACTTTATGGTATTTCATATTTGTAAATAATAAACAAATATTTTACTTTGCAAAATACCACTTTTATTTTTGAAACTGTGACAATATTGTTTCGAACCTGTTTGAAAATGAACTAACGGTTCGAAACAATATTGTCATGGTTTCAAAAATAAAAGTGGTGTTTTACAAAGTAAAATATTTGTTTATTATTTACCTAATAAATTAACAAAAAATTGACTTTTTTCGCAAAATAATCAATGCTTCGGGCAAAATTCGTGTTCAGCGACCCAAAAAACATCAAGAATAAAGGTTATTAGGACTGTGACTAAACTTTCCGCTTTCTTTTTTAGTCATTATGTTATAATGTGACATCGTACGCATTACTTACGCCATATGTGGTGGACAAGTGATACGCCGTTTACCGCCCACACGCATTCCCGCCACTCCAATATCCCATCCTTGAATCACCTCTTTTTTGCCGAGTCGAAATTTAAAACCGGGACCGGTTTTTGACGCGTCGAATTGTTTCCCGTTCGATTTTAGACGTCCTTCGTAGTAGACCTGGACGAATTTACCGGGTTTCGCGACTGCGCCGCTTCCTACTTTTAAATCTTCGATGTGCACGCCACCTTCAACGGTTTTTTTCAATGGTTTGTTCTCTTTATCGGCGCCTTTTTTGTCCGCTTTATCCTCTTGTTTGTTTGTGTCCTTTTTCTTCGATTTATCTTTTTTCTGTTGTTGATTCTCTTGTTTCTTTGTTTTGGGCGATTCCTCGGAGGCGCCTTTTTTCGCCGAATTTTCTTCTTGTTGTTTCTTTTTTTTATCTTTTTTTGGGGACACGGTTCCATTTTGTATTTTTTGTTTTTTGTCTTTTTTCGATGGTTTCTTTTCGACTACAGTTTCTTCAGCTTCTTCTTCTTCTTCGCTCTCCTACGAAACGAATTTTAATTGAAATTACTTGTTTGATAATGACTACATTAATTGAAACATGTCACAAACTGACCAAACTTTTGAGTATCATCAATGATTAGATTATTGTAGAAGTTCGTTCCAATGATTATATGTAGATGTCGGAAGTGTCACCCTATTGAATGAATAATTATATGGCACTACGGAAAAAGAACGCTTACGGGAATTCAAAATGATTTTTTCGTTTTCGATTAAATCCGAAAAAAAATTGACCGCTCCAATTTTTAGAAAAACGGTTTCAAATTTTTGTAATTTTAACACGAGCTCTTATGGGAAAACAATTTTTTTTTTTAATAAAATGAAAACATGTCAAAGGAATTTGATAAAAATTTAATATTTCTGAAATATAATTTATAAACATCATTTTACTACGTTTTTACAACGCTTTTTCAACAATGCTTTTATATTGCTACAACATAAACGCGCGGAAATTCAAAAAAGCAAGTGGTATACAAATATAATAACTAAAGAATATTAATACATTATTAATACATTACAATACACTGACTCTCGCACCAAATACTTTAAATTTTTCCCCCTTCAAATACGATATTTTATTCCAAATATTCTTATTGGTTCAATATAAAAGATAGTTTTCTGTGCTAATGCATATTTATAACCAAATTTTTAACCGTATAAAACCGTTAATTGTTTGATAATGTCAAAAACTGCCTTAAAAATTTCCTTTATAATAAATTTTTTTCCCAAATTTGATGACACTAATATAAACATAAACTGTAGAAACGTTTGAGAGTCACTGTACACCGATCTAACTCACAACTAGTGCGATCAGGGGCGCAACAACTACAAATCTGCAGGGGATGCAACAAAAATTTAAATACACAAATTTTTTGATAACGCAATTCTCCGATAATAATGGAAAATGTTATCGCAAAATGTCGTCACTGAAAATTTGATTTTCAAGTAAAAAATTTGGGGGACAGGTCTACCCACACTGTCAACTTCCCATTGGGTGTCCTTAAAGACTAGAGACTACTGTACATAAATAATTCTTTTTCCATTTCGGGCAAAATCTCTCCTGGGCCCCCGATAGAGGCTTTGCCCCTTGCACCATACCGGGGGCTTCGCCTTCTGTACCTAAGGGTGGCGGCTCCACCCTTATCAAACAAATGATAACATCATTTGTTCTCAAGATATGCGAGACAAAATATATTTCAAAAACAGTTTCTTATTTCGTTTTTTTTAAATTTTATAATAATATACTGGCGTTTTTAACATCAAGGAAGGTTCTTAGGCCATTATATAATAATGTTATGGTAAAAAATCCATATAATTTATGTTATCTTAATAAAGTTAATTCTGTTTTTTTACCACAAAAAAAAACCGCTAATCCGAATTTGCTGAAAACTTTATCCGGTCTTCATTTTTTGATTACGCATCTAATGAAATTAGTCCGGAGTTGATATCATCATTTGTTCTCGAGATATGCGAGACGAAAAAAAATTCACGAACGAACGAACACACACACAGACATCACGCTAAAAACGATGGATTCGGATTACAGTGACCTTGAAACGTGGAGATATGTCAAAATTAGCGATTCGTAAAATCGGACCCATTACAATAACTTCCTATGGGAAGTTAAAAATATTAGTAAACCCCTAAAAATTTTACCTGTTAATAAAAATAAAATCAATTGAAGGAAAATTTATGTAATTTTATGAATTCACGTAATTTTAGGGGGGGTGGGGGTCCGGACCCCTTGGACCTCTCCGGTTGTTGCGCTCCTGAATGCGACAATATTATACGGAACCGTATATTAAATCAATTAACATGTTATTAGTTAGGAAGAATTCGGAATAAATTATTCAGTTTCGTAAATTTAATCATTTATTTCAAAATTTTATAAAAATACAAAGTCTAATTTTGGGTAATAACTATCCAATATATCTTTCTTGTGACTTCTAATGAAAATTTTCAATAAAACCAGAAATATCTAACATGCTAAATAGTTTTTTTGTTTGTCGCCAACAATGCTGAAACGGCGTTTTGATCTTTTTGCAAGATAATTAGATTTTAGTGCCAAAATCCAAAAAGTATCGTATTTAAAAAATTAAAAGAATTTATTACCATATCTTCATCATCGCTGCTTTCTTCATTTTCATCTTCATCATCATCGTCATCAGACTCTTCTTCCTCCTCGCCCTCGCCTTCGCCTTCCGCTTCCTCATCATCTTCGGCATCACTTTCTTCGTCGTCATCATCATCGCTATCGTCACTGTCGCTTGCCAACGCATCGGCGATAAACGATTCATCGTTATCGTCCGACTCGTTCGCCAAAGCTTCAAGTAAATCGGCCGTTGGTAATTTTTTCTTCTTTGTTTTAATTTCTGAAACAAAATAATTCGTAGCAATTAAATACCCTTGTTGGATTTCATATAAAAACTTGTATCCATTTAAAATAGTTTAGCTCTCTTTACAGCGAAAAAATTTTCAAAATTGGTTGAGTAGTTAATTTTTAGCGCTTTTTGGGTCTGCAGGACCATGGCGAATCTCATTTAAATGAAATTAAATTTTTAAAGGTGAAAAAATTATCAAAGTCGGTTAGGTAGTTTCAATAATAAACAAATATTTTACTTTGCAAAATACCACTTTTATTTTTGAAACTGTGACAATATTGTTTCGTTAGTTCATTTTCAAACAGTTTATTCTGTTTGAAAATGAACTAACGGTTCGAAACAATGTTGTCACAGTTTCAAAAATAAAAGTGGTATTTTGCAAAGTAACGCTCAAATCTATTAATATTATGGGTAGTTTCATTTTCGGCACTTTGGGACCCCCGGACCCCGGCAGATAACTTATATCCATTTAAAATAATATTTATCTCTCTAACAGTAAACAAATTTTCAAAATCGGTGATGACGCGCTCTTGAAAACTTAATTAATTTTTATTTTGAAAAATGAAACAGACAGAAATATTGCTATTGTAATGATAAAAACAATGAAGCATTTATTATTAAAAAAAAAATTCAGCAAATTTCTTAATTTTTCTCAAAATCTAGTTCATTTAGAACAATGTTTTAAAAGTTTGTCTTATGTAATTTTTTACGCTCTTTTGATGGTGTAAAAAAAATCAAAAAAACTTTTAAATTCTGGCCAAATTTTGCAAAAAACCACTAAAATTAGCCAAAATTTTGGCTTCCAAAAATCGGATGTGTCTGCCTGACGGACTCATCCAAGCTATTGGGACTTTTGACCTACACATCAAATTTCGTAACAATTGGAGGCTTCCTTCGAGAGTTATCTCGCAAACACAAATATACACACATACATATACATATATATGTATATAAATTTTAATGAAGGTCATTTTCGGTTTCTCGAGGCCTCAAAACGAATTTCTGTCCTGGAGTCCCGGGCTCGGGTCTTTTCGTGGCACCCGCTACAATAAGCGTATTTCCAAAACGGAAATTCACTTAAAAACATACCCTTTTCCTCGTCCCCTTTTCGTTTTAACGGTTTCTTGTCCGGTTTGACTAGTTCAGGCACTTCTTCCTCCGCGGCTTCCTCTTCCAACATTTCATCCAAATCGTCTTCGGGCACCAAATATCCGGTTAAATGAACATATCCGCTACCGCTATGCATAAACGCAATTTTATCGCCCGATTGAAAATTTAAATCGAGCGGTGTTTGTAGAATGTTTTTCGTGTTCAAGTTGCACAGCAGGAAATTTTTGTCGTTTATGCCAACCAAAACTTGAACATTCTGATTTTGTTCGGACGTGGTGTCCAATGCGGCCATTGAAATGTGGAAGGAACGTTGCACCACTTGGGTGTAACGTTTATTCGGTTCCATAATCAGTCCTTTCATCAAAAAAATAATTTCCGTTAAAGTTTATTTGAAAATATCAACTCGACTCAATATATAACACGTGCAAAATTTACTTACCCCAAAACATTTTGGATTATATTTAAATATTATAACGTAATTAAACACAAATATGAGTAGGAGCTTGAATAAATTTTTGATTAAAAAGTACACGTTTTAATGTAAAAAATTGTTGTAACTTGTTCGTGTTTTGCCGGTTCGAATGGTGTCGCAGAAATGAATGGAATAAGCAAGAAAAATTAAAGATTTAAGCCGCCAATCATTTGTAGGGTATTGTCAGCATTTGTGTATAAAATGGCAAGTTAAAAAATCTTAAGTCCCTAAATTTTGGTGGCTTACGCTTTAGAGATGGGTTATTCTCTATAAAATCGATTTTATCAAATCAATGCTGGCGTTCCAGACGAAAATTTTGTTATGGGTCATACACAATAAATGAAATAAGGAATAAGAAGTATGCCATCTAGTGACTTTGAATGGAACTTTAACGTAACTGCCCATAGGTATATGTAGTTAAGTATTTTTATACATCAAAATTCATGAAAAAATAACGTTCGTGATGACTTTTTTTGTCACTAAAGTGAAAAAAATCACGAATTTTGACGTATAAAAGTACCTACATATTTATATCTATGAGCAGTTACGTTAAAGTTCCACTCAACGTCACTAGATGGCATACTTCTTGCTCCTTATTTCATTGATTGTGTAGACACCGTTAGCCTAACGTTAGCTAACGGAGCTTTCACCGTTACAAACCAGAGGGCTCTGATTCAAAAAATTAATGCACGTTAATTATTTTTCATGGTTTTTCACGGTATAAATACTTAATTTTTGAAGTACAGCCACATTTAAAAATTATGGAATAAAAATAACCAGTCACCATGTTAGAAATTGTTGTTTTAATATATAATGTACGTTAATTTTTGAATGCATGCCCTCTGGTTTGTAACGGTGAAAGCTCCGTTAGCTAACGTTAGGCTAACAAAATTTTCATCTGGAACGCCAGCAATAGTAATGATTTTTATTTTTAGATATGTATATATAACGGCAGATTTTACTTGATTAATTTTAGTTTTTATAACAAAATTAACTGCAGTTACAACAGAAAAATAGGCTACAGTAAATTAGACTTTTAGTAATACCTTATTACGCTCATTACTTAAGACATATTCCGCATTATTAATTTCATTTTTGTAATTCAATTTATTAGCGACCCCAATCTCAAATAATTTAGATTCTAGAATATTATTGTAATTTCAGTTAATATAAATGTGATTGTAGTTTCAATTAGGGTTTCCGATCTCTGGCCAAAAAATCGATCTTGTGGATCGATTTGAATCGTCAAACCAAAGATCGATACAGGAAAAAATCGGCTTACAAAAGATCGATCTGATGAAAATCGATTCAATTTTTATACTTACAGAAGATAAAAGAAATATAAAAGTTTTAACGAAATTACTTATTAGGTAATCATAAATAGTTTCAAAAGAATTTTTAATTTCCTTTGAAGATGAACTGCTGAATATAATATAAATAAAATGGTTTCCAGTTTGTGCTAAAAGTGTTACACGAATCCAAAATTTAACTTAATTTTCTATAAATGAATCATAAAAGCGGTAAAATTATTTTACAACATAAACAGCTAAAATATATTCTACAATAATTTTGAAAAAACATATTTTTACTAAAAATATTTTACTTTAAATTCGAAAAAAATCGATCTCCGATTCTATAAATTTTTCACGATCTCGATCACGATAAAATCGAATCGAGATCGGAAATTCTAGTTTCAGTTATGTAAAATTATAAGAAAAACGCCCAACACTAATTACGGTCCAGTTCGAAAATTGACATAAAACCATCTTAATTCAAATTTGAAAAATATTTCATTCAAGTCCAACTTTTTCTTTAGGACCAAAATGAAACAATTACAAAGATTAGTTTTTTCAAAAATTGATCTTAGGTAAATTATAGTAACCAAAAAAATAAAAATAAGAAATAACATTAAAATTAAGAGGTCTAATTTCTTGTTGTTTTAATTATAGCGAGTTCAGTGATGGAATTACACTTATCAATTCCATGGATTTAGAAAAATTCAAACAGTTAACTGAAATTTGTTTCAAATCTGAAAATGCTAAAACGGCTCTAAAAGACGAATTCGTTTCTAGTTTCACAAAAGAGACAAAAATTCTGCTACATTTAAAAAACATTTTCGCTAAATTGATTATGAAACCGAAAGATTTACAGGATTTTCTAACTGAAAAAGTTAAATTAAGTAACGATAAAGCCGAAGTATTTATTAAAGTATGGAGTGCCAAACCGAACTATGTGTTAAACAACTTAAAAAATGGTCAACATTTGGATGGAGTTGCGTGGGAATTGTATACAGAAGTTGCCGAGGATAATACTTTTACATTTCCAAATTTTAAAGGCAAATTACAGTTGTTTGTTGGCGATAATTCAAATACAACGGAAAGTTTGAGTTTAGACTTAAATCATTCAGACATGTATAAATTATATACTGAGTTTGAAAAAATACAACATTTATTAGATAATTTAAAATAATATAAAAATTTATTAAATATTTGAAAGTAGTTTTGTTATTTTTTTTGTAAGGCATTTGATGATTAAGACGAGTTAACTCGTTCAGCATATAGGGACCGAGGCTGAACTACAGGCGGCAGCACTGGCGTTGATAGTGGCGCCTTTATGTGACATAAATGAGAAATATTATGGGTGAATGTTACAATCGACAATATAGACAAAATATCTAAATATAAAAAATATCTTTGCCATTCACACAAAATGTTTCTTTAAATCTAACACCAGATGGCAGTAATGTTGTTAAGTTCAATCCCGTTGATATTTTTTTATTGGAGAAAAATTGTTCTCCATATTCATTTTATTTTTAAGGTTCGTGAGAAAGAATTGTTGGAATCCTTATAATTTCATCATGTCTGTCTGTCTGTCGGTCAAATCCGTATAATTTCTACATCTTTCAGCCGTCTGGTGGTGAATAGAAGAATTACTAAGAGTATTAGGCTGAAGTTGACAGCTAAAGAAATGGTAGCAGTTTTGAATTGGTTGTTTTTATCTAAAAACAATAAATCATTATGAAAAAATTAAAACGACATTCTAAAAAACATTCGAATTCGTAAATTAAACCACACAAATTTTGTGAATTGTTAAAACCTAAGAAACAAACCTTGTTTACTAGTAGTAATTTTTTTGACCACTAGTTGGCGTATCAAACTTTTACGATTCCCAGTACAGCAAAAAATATTATTCTTAATTCCTAGAGGGACTTTTCGTAAAAATCTGTCATGATTGCAGTGATTTCTAATTGGGAATCGTAAAACTTAGATACGCGAACTAGTTGTTAAAAAAATAACTACTGCCAGTTGTAGGCAAGGTTTGTTTATTAGATTTTGACAATTCACAAAATTTATGTTGTTTAATTTACAAAACACAGACTAGTATGTTTTTTTGAATGTCATTCAAATTTTTTTCATAATAATTTACTGTTTTCAAATAAAAACGGACAATTCCAAATAAAATTGCTACCATTGCTACCATTTAAGTGTCAACTTGTGCCATCTGATGACGAATGAAGAAATTACTGCCTGTAGACTTAAATGTTAAACCACGCCTCCATTTGTTTTCCCAATTAAAGATTATTTATCCTAATCTGTTATAAAAAGTGCAGTAATTTGAGTTGAAAATTTTTTTCATGTGCCTTATTAAAGGGGTTAATTCTAGCGCGGGCAGACAAAAGGACTTAAATCCAAAACATCAACTTTACAGTAGAGAGTAAAAACTAAAATTAAATGCATGCAACATCAGTTTAATTGAATTATCTTCAAGTTTACATGACTTTTTGTAATTTTTTTAAAATAAATTACTTTCTTAACATATAACACAGTAAATCATAAAAAAAGAATTAAAGAGCCTTAAACTAAAATTTTTTAAGACATGTTTATGGACTTAACATATAAAAAACAACAATAGATTTCATTGTTAAAACCATTTGTGGACTTAACCCGTTTTAGCCGGTAGTTGTTGCCATAAAAATACATTTCCAATTTAATTAGACTATGTACTTATTTATTATTTTATTAAGAATTTTAAGAAATTAACTTCTTTTTCTAGTTTCTGAAAAGAATTTTTTTTTATAACAAGTGCATAAAAAATGATGTTAGGGGTGGAATTGACTTTTGCCCTTTTGGAAATATATGAGATACTCTCTTGGTTCTTATTATAAAATTAAAAAAAAAAAGTCAAAAATGGACTTAAGTCCTTTTGTCTGCCGGCGTTAGAATTATTTTTTTATTTTTGGTGGGATAAAGGATAATTTTATTAGACAAATGTAAAACTTTAAATATAAAACTTTATTTTAAACAAATTTTTTCTAACTTTTTATGTTGAAATAATCAACTTATATTTACAAAAGACGTAATCGTGAATTTCACGACCAATTTTCCACAATTTCAGTCATTTCAATCACAATAGAATATTCCGGCAATCTAATTCAACCCATATTCAAGGATCAACCGACGTTGATCACTAAATTTTTCTGCGCATCTGCACTCGGTTTCAAATTATGATGTTTCTCATTCGAAACTTGTTGATGGCTTCCATTCGCACCGGCCAACAACAAATTCAACGCCCCCTCCAAATCAATTAAATCCTCCGTTAACTTTTCGTCATCTCGGACGAGTTCTGTCAACTTGAGACACATCTTACCAATCTCTGGATTCTGTATATGAACACTCTCTTCCACCACGTCCAAAAAAATATTGGCAACATCGATCAGAACTCGGGTAAATCGATAATCGCTGATATACTTCAAGAGAAAACGTAAAATTTGTAAAATCGATTTATTATCGCGTCCGGCGAAGGCTGCGTGGAGTCGTTTTCGTCGGATCAACTCTTCCATCAGACTAACAGTCTTTTCGGGCGTCTTATTTACACAGTACGGTTGTAGAACACAATCCAAAGCTTTGGAAAATTGAAATTTTTTCAGGAAAACATCATGTTTGGCTAATTTTTCTTTTTCGTATGTGGGTACAACAATATCAACCGTGGCTGGGTTCGTGTCCGAGGCGAATTTATACGAAATCTTTTGGTTTTGGTTGGTGGTGTCTTTCTCCTTCACGTCACGTTCACGTCGACTCACTGAGACAATACCGTCCACGGTGCCGGCAACGATTGTCTCATCACCCGGTGAAATGGCCAGACTTAAAATGGCGTTCGGGTAGTCTAAAGTGTGGACAGTTTTATATGACGAGACATCGTAAATTTTCACGTGTCGATCTAAACTGGCCGACATGAATCGACGTCCATCTTGCGCCAATCGAAGACACGTGATCGTTTTATGGTGTTGAGAAATTGTGGTCAATAGACGTCCGCCCATGAATGCGTCCCATACGCGTATCTCCGTCCCGCCAGCCGACAGAAATATACCACCAGATGGCATATAGAGCACCGATTCCACCGGACCACCATGGTCAACCGAGAATGCTGTACTATTACTGCGGGTATCGTACATTTTACATGTGTTATCGTACGATCCGGATAAAATAATATCATTCGACACCGGACTAACGGCTCCGGCTCGAATATAATCCGTGTGTTGCCCGGCGAATTCGTAGACGGTCGTTTCCGTGGGTATATCCCATACGCGAACTGTTTTATCATCGGAAAATGACGCGATTGACGTTTTATTGAGCGTGAAAAATGTTCGATGTACAGCGGCCGTGTGCCCCTTAAACAGACGTAATAAATTTTTTGAATTTACGTCGAACAGTTTCACATTTTTCTCTTCGCCGCCCACGCACAGTAATCGTCCATCCGCGCGAAATGAACCGCCGTATGCACTTTCGCGAAATCTTGATAAATTTTTCGCCACCAATTTTGTGATTGGATTGTAAATTTGCACTCGTACCGAACATGTGACGGCAAAATAATACGGTTCGACCGGTGAAAAGTCGATGTAGTCTATTGGACCGAATTCTTTAATTAATACCGGTACCTGAAAATAATAAAAATTTTGTTAAGTTTAGATTTATGTAATAACTAGCTGTACTCGCGACGTCGTTCACGCGACGCGTATTGTTATAAATTCAATGAGAAGTATATAAGTGTAATAATTTTACAGAACTTGCATAGGGCAATAATTTTTGCGTAATGCATGCATATGCACAAAATGATTTTTGTATTTTCCCGTGGGAATGAGACATTTTCCCGTAACAACGTTAACGCAGGTAATATAAGCTATTACCACACCAAATTTCATGAAAATCCGTTCAATAATGTGTGCATATGCTCAAATTAGTTTTTCTATTTTTCCGTGGGAATGAAACATTTTCCGGGAGTAAAGAGTATCTTGGATGTTGACCCAGGCAATAATTTATCACCATACCAAATTTCATCAAAATCGGTCCAATAGTTTTTGCGTAATGTGTGCATATGCTCAGAATGGTTTTTCTATTTTCCCGTGGAAATGAGACATTTTCCCGGAATAAAAAGTATCCTAGATGTTGACCCAGGTAATAAGTTATCATCACACCACATTTCATTAAAATCCGGCCAATAGTTTTTGCGTGATGCGTGAACAGACAGACAGATAGACAAAAATTTTAAAAATCGCTGTTTTCATATCTACACTGATAACTGTTGACAGTATCAGTATAATTTTCAAAAAATATTCCATGTACAGAAATGGTCTTGTTATAGTTTTATTATGTATATGTATAATATTAATTTTGGGAACTTACCGATAACTTTTTCCAGTAAATATTATCGGGTGTAAGGACCGAACTGGGTTTTGCATATATTGCAATATTCGTTTTTTTAAACGAACTCATATTTTTATTTAACTTTTTACTTTAAATAACTTAAAAATTATTATAACCAACGAAAAATAAATTAAAAATGTGTATCATTTTTTTGAAAGTAGATTTCCACATGTTTTAGCTATCCTATCTGGCACGAAAAGACTCGAAACGTCAATAAAATTACCACGGAGGTATGTGGAGATGGCATTTCGTATGTGTGAATATTACAGAAATGAAGCATTACACACACATTCACAATCGCATACGTACCTAAAAAATGCCATTGTAATCTCTTAACAATTTTAAATAGGGGATATTTTAGTAAAAGTAATATAGGGAACAAAGGAATATTTAGCAAAGTATTTGCCAATAACAAAAACTTTTTTGGTTTTTTGATGTTTTTTAATGAAAATAAGAGTTATATGTATAAAAAAAATACATAAAAAATATATACATAAAAAAATTTTGTTTAGACACCCATGTGTATAACATTATAAAATGGCGGATACCCATATTTAATTTTTAAAACATGATTTCTACTCATCTATGAAACGTAATTGGGTTTTTTCCTTCTGTTTTTACTCTATTGTCGCTTTTGCACGATAAAACACAACAATTAACCATTTTGATTTCCGATGGAAAACGTTGTAGTCAGTTTTAATTTCACGACAACTTTTCATACATCTCACGTGACGCACACACACAACTAAACAATGACAGAAGGAACACCAGTGCTTGGCTTCAGATCATCTAACAAAATGACTAGTCCATATACATCCATGGTATTTCTACTCTACATATGTATACGTATCTTATCTATGTGCGTTACACCTACTCCGTGGTTCCACCATAAATCGTTATCTTCTCTATGTCAATCCGTACATTACGGTTGTCAAAAAAAATAGTAAATAATACTTTTGTGGTGTTGAATTATTTTAAAAATAATATAAATATAAAAAATGGCACATTTATTTAGCTATTATGATTTATTATTAAACACAATATTGTAATTGATTGATTAGTAACACTTTATGTAACATATTTCAGTGAATATTTATGTTGTTATTGTTATAATGGCTTCAACAATCCGAAAACGATCTGAGGGTGTTCTACCACCGTGTGCCAGTACGGCACGATTGGAGGAGCGAAGGCATCGCGCGCGAGCACTTCGTTTCGAACGTAATCGCAAACAGGATAAGCCGGATGATTTCGTGTGCTACGAGGACAGTGATTCGGATGATGAAACGATCTCGTTAAAGAAGGAAACGTTAAATGAATCGTACAGTTTTGTGGATTATATACGTAGTAGGGAAATGAATAATCGCGAGATTCGCACGGTGGCGAAAGATTATGGCTCGCGGCACATTTTGACGCACGATATGTTCAAAGAAACGCCCGTGTCGTTGGGTAATATGAATAAAGTGTTCTGTTCGCAGTGGCTGAGCGATCGACAGATTGTGTTTGGTACAAAATGCAATAAGGTAGCCCATTTATTGTGTTTCAATTTTATTTTTTTTTTATTACTCATGCGGCAGAAGTACTAATTTGGCGCACACATTTCTGTACGCAAAATAGCTGTTTGCCCACTACACTCTTCTTACCTACATTTTGGCATGCGGAAAGTATACTTTCCACACGCAAATTGACAATAAAACACGCAAAGTCACCTCTCGATTTTTCATTTAATAAATATTTCATAATTATTTCTATAGAAACCACCAACAAAGTAATGGGGTATTTGACAGTAGTTGAAAAAATATCTATTTTGATTTTTAAGTAATTGCTCGAGTCATAATGATACTGAATATTGCTTTTTTACAAGTTATTTCATTCAAAAATATAAAAATTTTAATTAAATAAAATTACAAAATTTACGTTAAAAATGACGTAATCAAAAACATCAAGCAAAAGCAGCTTACGTCACAAGCTCGTTCGAATATGTAGGTATTATATTTGTAGTTAGGAAAAAAACTGTTTACTTTTTTGGTAACTATGAAACCAGCGAAGTGGCCGAGCGTGCTTAAGCACTAACTGGCACTTGCGACTGGTAGGTCGAGGGTTCGAATCCGACGACCGGCTATGGTCGTGAAGGTTTTCTGCAGTTTCCCTTCACAATTCCAGATGATTATCGGCATAGTTCCTTAAGAAGACGGCTGCAGACGCATACCCACCAAATCCTAGCTCTCACCCACTTTCCTTCTCCTCCACCCACATCATAAATGTATGTATAATGTAACAAATATAATGTAATGAATAAATAAAAAAAATATACAAAATAATGATGTGGGTGGCGTCTGTTATGGACTGAATTGTCCGGAAAACGGACGTTAAACGCATTATTAATATTATATTTATGGTAACTATGAAAAAAATTTTTAATTATTAATTTTCATTACTAGACCTACTACTACTACTCAATGTTTTAGAGCCAACGACGTCATACGATTTGACGTCACAGAAAGCATCGTTTTGGCGATCTTTTTAAAAACTGAAATTTGATCCGTGATTTTTATTAAAAATATAGTACAAAATAATTTAAAAATGTGTATTATGAGTTTAGTAAGAAGTAATAAACACACTAAGATTGTTTTTAAAAAATTGTCAAATACTCCATTTAAACAATATTTAGTCACTGAACACTGAATCGAACATATTAACATATTGTTTCCTAGAGATACCACAGGCATTAAATTTTGAAGCATGACTCTTGAAGCTTGTTGTTAATTTCGTGAAAATTGTTTTTGTTAGTTAATGGTTTATGATGTGACAACGCACACACTCGATCAAATTCCATCGTTGAATGGTCGACGAGACATGGTTGGCGGTCTTGATCAGCAACAGTGCGGCATACATTCGGTTGAATTGAATCCGTCGAAGACATTGTTGGCATCTGGTGCGAGACATTCGGGCGATATTGCTGTATATAGACTACCAACGTTAGACCCGGTTTGCGTTGGCGAATATGCACACAGAGATTGGGTGAGATTTATAAGATAAAAAGATTTATACTGTAATTTATACAAAATTTTTTGGGTATTTTGCTAAATTGGCATCAATAAAATGATTTTCGATAACAGTTAATTCCTAATCTTATCGAAAACTAAATCACCTTACTATTTATTCACTGCAGAGTGCGCAAATGTGAATACTGACAATATTCAAATTTTATCGTGATTGATTTGATGACGTCACTAACAATAAGTTTCATAAAATGTTTTAATACTTTAGAAATTCTAAATTAAATGTTAAGATGACGAAGTTGCAAGCGAATTATGGGATTTCGACAACGTTTTTGTATTTTTACCAAAATTAGGCCTGTAAGACTATTATAAAAAAGACTTTTGTCGAATTAGTCATATTTCTGAATGGAATTTCGCCATTTTGGTAGCAAAAATGAAAAGTTCGCACCCAAATTACTCTAATTCGATCAATTACTCAAATTCAAATCACTTCCATAAAGCATGATTTGAGAAAAAAGAAATTTTTTAATTTGATGACGTTATCAGGTTTACTAAAAGTTTTCAGTGACTAAAAAATCTTAAATAAAATGGTAGAATGATGAAATTAGATGCGAATTATAGGTTTTCAAAGTCATTCTTTTTATTTTTACCAAAATTAGGCTCGTGGGACCACTAAAAAAACCAGTTTTATTGAATCAGTCAAATTTATGAAAGGAATTTCGCCATTTTGATAGTAAAAATGAAAAGTTCGCACCCAAATTACTCTAATTCAATCAATTACTCAAATTCAAATCACTTCCATAAAGTATGATTTGAGAAAAAAGAAATTTTTTAATTTGATGACGTCATCAGGTTTACTAAAATTTTTCAGTGACTAAAAAACCTTAAATAAAATGGAATAACGAAATTGGAAGCAAATTATATGTTTTCAGTCATTCTTTTCATTTTTACCAAAATTAGGCTCGTGGGACCATTAAAAAACCAGTTTTATCGAATCAATCAAATTTCTGAAAGGAATTTCGCCATTTTGTTGGCAAAAATGAAAAGTTCGTACCCAAATTACTCTAATTTGATCAATTACTCAAATTCAACTCACTTCCATAAAGTATGATTTGAGAAAAAAGAATTTTTTTAATTTGATGACGTCATCAGGTTTATTAAAATTTTTCAGTGATTAAAAAACCTTAAATAAAATGATAGAATGTCATTCTTTTCATTTTTACCAAAATTGAGCATGTAGGAGCACTTTGAAAAAGACTTTTGTCGAGTTAGTCGTATTTCTTGAAGGAATTTCGCTAATCTCTCTGTTTATTAGGTATTTGATATGTGTTGGATCGACGACCACTTCCTGGTGTCCGGTTCACGGGACTCCCGAATGAGTCTGTGGCGTATAACACCAGATCTACTGGAGGAGAAACATGAGGGCATGCCCCTGTACGAGCACATATCTCCGGTGGCAATCAAGGATTGTAAGAATGCGCAGAAGGTGCGCGCGTTAGTCTATAATAAATCATTTAGTGAGATTGCGGCGCTGTCACTGAACGGGTACATCCACGTTTGGAACGCGAACACATTCAAACAGAAATTGTCGCGAAAACTCCCGTCGTGTCAGGAGAATGTGTGCATTGCCGTACAGGAGAAGGGACTATATGCAATTGGGTGTAGATCTTACACGCTACTATTAGACGCACGAACACTTCAGGTAAGAAAAATGGAGAAAAAACTCAAAAATACTACGAAAATTTTTAATTATTTTTGTTTTAGGCCGTAAAAAAAGTTTCGGCCCGATATTCCGGTTGTGGTATTCGGTCGGCCAGTTTCCAGAGTAATGTTTTAACCGTTGGAACGGGACTTGGAATGCTCATGTTCTACGATTTAAGGGCCGGAAAATATTTAGAATCTAGTATCAATTCTTCAAGAACGGTGGTTCTTAAAGCTAGTAAAGGCTACGTTGTAAGTATAACCCATTAATAAGGGAAATACAATCCTGTAGAGGGACGAAATACAGGGTGAACCGTAACGATTGCCCCAAATTAAAAGTGATGATAGGCCATGAAAAATTGAACAAAAAATCCTAATACGATTTTTTTCTATGGTGTCTTTTTTTCGAAAAAATTAATGTTAGAAATTCGAGACCACTGTTTTAGAATCACTGATGTAACTGCACATATATATTTGATATTTAACACACATACATACACACTTTTTGCGCGGAGCATGTGCATAAGGGATGATTTTGGGTGGTATACAAAAATTATCCCTTAAATCCCTATTAGTGCATCCCTAAAATATGAATCCATTATTCAAAAGCGTCTAAAAGTGGATAGTTTTCTTTTTTTGGCCTGCAACATTATTTGATATTTAATTCAACCCATTTTAAACACAATTTCAATTTTCAGTATCCGGACGGTGAATTTATGGACGGATCACAAAATGTTAAATATGTTCCTGCAATTTATACGCATGCGTACGACAGTAGCGGGACAAGATTATTTACCGCGGGTGGACCGTTGCCTGCAACGTTTATTGGAAATTATGCTGGTCTATGGCAGTAATTTTAATCATTCAAACAATTCATTCAGATAATTTTGCTGCAGTGGCGGTTGATCGGGTAAGAGGTTTGGGTATGCAGTAAAAATAAAAAAATACCACAAGACTGAATAAAAATACAACAGTGCACTGTCTGCAAATATGAATTAATAATTTACAAATGATTATCTCGAATTTAGGGCGATAAATTGATTATTAATTTATTTACTAATTTAATTATGAGTATAATATATTAATTTTTTCTTCTTATAGAATATTAAATTGTCTTATTTTGTAATTTTTCACTTGCTATTTGTAAGTATTTAAAAGAAATATATAATTAATTTTGTTTAATTTTGAAAATTTAAGGGTACCAATACATACTTTGCACCTATTCATTGACCGCCATTGCTAGTACTGCATTTTTAATCGTATCTTGAATTGGAATAAAAAATGATTTGTGTATGTAAAAGTTATTTTCGTTTTTTTTCTTTTTTAAATAAAATTCTAAAATTAGACACATATTTTCTTATTTCCTAACCTCCCTCCCCCCTACTTACAGCAAAAATCACTGAAAACAACTGTTTTAAAAAAAAGTAACTAAAAAAGATCGTTTTTCAAGTTTATTGTAACAAAAGTAATATATAATAGCACAGTAATGTACAAAAATTTTCGTTATGCACGAAATTTAATACTAATTATTGATATTTGATATGTTTTTATTGTTTTTTGAAGGACTGATCATTTTTTTTTTTAAAGTTGGTATTAAATATTTTTGAGCATTATTTTCCGACAATTTTATTTTGTTAAAATCACAGGACCATTATTAAAACAATTTTTTTGGAAAGAGAATCTAGGGGAATCCCCGACTGGATAAAAGAACAATATATAACGCCATTTTATAAAAAGAAAAGGCATCCAGGAATTCTAAATTCTCAATGGAGCACCCAAGTTACTCTGAGTGGTAACTTCAAAAGTAGAATTAAAAAGAAATTCATTTTTTATATATAAAAAAATGTTTTTATTAGAAAATCAAATCGGGGCGTGGCTTAATGATTAGCCATCTGGTGGCGAATGGACTAAAATTAACAATTAAAGAAATAGTAGCAATTTGGAATTGTTTGTTTTTATTTGGAAATTATGAAAAAAATATGCTAATTTGTATTTTGTAAACTTAACCGCACAAATTTTTTAAATTATTAAAATTTAATAAGCCACCTAGTGATAAAAAGGATTGTTTATTAAATTTTAACACCCCTCAAAGTTTGAATTTGAAAAATGACACCTTTTATGGAATGTCATTCTTATTTTCTTTTTTTTTATAATAATTTACTGCTACCATTTCTTTAACTGTCAACTTTAGCGTATTCGCAGTAGTTTCTATATTTATCACCAGACGGCTCAACACTAAATCATGCCTCCATTTGACTTCCCAATCGGCAGTAATTATTTTTTGATCACTAAAAAAATGGCGGAATTTGTTTATGTTGACAATACTGACGCAATCACGCATGCGCAACATTAACAAATTAAAATTGCCTACATTTGAATCTGTTTCAAAAAATAAAAAAATCCATAATTTTGATCTTTAGTTTTGCTGTTTATTGAAAACTGTAACATTGAATTTACCTTAAAATAACATCTGTTTTGAAATGTTCATTTTGTTATAAATTTTCTATTTTCTTTTTTTTTCTTTGACAATTATTTTTAACAATTAAGTTTAATTATCACATTTATTAATTATTAGATTTAGTTCACGCGTCCACTTTGAAATATATACACATGCGCAATTCCGTTACAAATACTACCAACCTCGTTCCAAAAAATATGTATGTGATATGTCGTTGTGGCCATCTTTAAAACAATTGATCACGTGATTGATTACGTTGGTGGCGCTGAACGAAGTGTGTTAGTAATTGTTAGGAATGTACGCAAAAATTTTTTTACAGAACCAGTCTTTAAAATTGACAGTAACATTGATTCGAGATCATAATTTTTTTTTAGTCAATTTTTCTTTTTATATATAACTTATACAAAAAATGGTGAACTATTATTTTAATATATATTTTTTTTAATCAGCTGACCAGCTGATTTTTAACTTTTTTTTGGTTTTTTATTGATTTTATTTATTATTTTATTTTTTTTTTGGTTCTTTTCGTTTTTTTTTTGTTTCATTTGAATATAAACTAAATAGAAAATTAAAAACTGTAAATAATAACAAATAAGTTAAAAAATAAAAAAGAAGGAACTGAACAAATTTTCGCGAATGAATGAAGTGAATTATTTCGAATTCAAGTTCGTTCGTTTATTTGGGTAAGAATTCAACTAGTTCTGTCTTTTGGCGTGTTTTGCTACTAATTAAAGCTGATTTGAAAATCACAGATAGTTTTGGTGTAACGCAGCAGACAGACTGTTCGTTTTCCCCCGCTCAATAAATAGCCTGGGCAATCTGGGCTTGTGGAAGCGCACTTTGAGCTAAGTTCAATCACCTTGTTAATTTTTTTTTTTGTTTACAGTTTTAATAGTAGTAGCGGATTATTCGTGGAATCATGATTAAGGCATTTTTTTTTTAAATATTTACAATATGTCCAAAAAAAATTTTTTTAAATATCTTGCGACGATCTTAAATACGTTGCTTTAAAATCGTTAAATATTGATTCTAAATCGCGTGTATCACGTAAACGTTCGTACGAAATGAGAAAAACTAATTTAACATGTTCAAACACATCGGGATCGTAAACTGAACGAGCGGTGTTCGTTAAATCGAACGGCTCCTCTATACACAAGTGTTTCCACTGATGGGGATCGTTTTTAGCACTTCGCGCCCGTTTACACTCCTCGATACTGATACGGGACCCTAAACGTACGGATATCGCGTAATTGTTGTATTCGAACGTTGAATAGTAGTGTAAAAATGCAAGTAATAGTTCGCCCAGCGTTTGTGTGTTATCCGATTGAAAGGGCAACAGTTGCTCGTGCATGTCGATTGTGTGAATGTCCGAATGGGCACTGAACTTGTTTGGATATATTCCTTGGAGGCACGGTACGACCGGGGGGCTAACGCCACCTGTAATTAAAATATGCGTTGGTAATGAAAATTGTTAGTGTAGTAATACGGTACTTGACTGTATTCAAAATTTGTTTTAAATGTTGAATAATTTTATGTATTATCCTTAAATATATTCAATTTTAGTAGTGACGAATAAAAATATTCTTTAATTATTTAAAAATTCGATTTTGAAAATTATAAATTTTTAGCCTTCATTTAAATGATTAAAAACGCAGTGATATTTGAAAATGACGTCATTTTTTATAGCAGATCTTATTACTGTAGTTACGTATTGTCTATGACAAATTGCATTTTCATTGTGACATTTTTACAATTCTAATTGACCAAGAGAGAAGTTGTTTTTCTTTGTAATTTATTTTGAACTTTTTGGTATGCAATTAATTTTGCACTCAAAAAAGATTGATGGAAGGAATACATCGTCACTTAATACGTAAAATATCCTTATCAACTTATTTTAAATATTATGTTAAAAATGCTTTTATTTTTTGCTACAATTTTAAAGTTACGTAAAACTGTTTTCTTAAAATGCATTTAATACTTGTAGGGCTTCATGAAAATCTTACAGTGATGATAAATGAAGAAGATAACAAAGTAGAAAGTTGTAAATACCACTAAAACTGAGCATGATGACTGCTGAATATTGTGTACAAATTTGAAACCGTGTTGACATGAATGAAAGCGACATCTGTTTGAGTTAAATCGTGACGTCATTGCATACATCACTACGCCAAGTCGTTTTTCCTGCCAATTTGTTCATTTAAAATTGAACAATGGTTTTTTTGAAGATTTTTAAAAATTTAACAATTTTTAAGTTCCGAAAATTTTTATCTACTTTTTTACTTGCAAATCAATCAAGAAAATGAGAAATCTTTACGGAATTTCGTTGGCACACAGTTTGGGAAATTGCCGTTATTATGGGATACTTACACTGTAAAAAATGTATAACCATTAACGCCAACGAATAACTTGATATTGTCATATTTTTGGCATCATTTATATGATGATGTCGTGCCCACAGTTTGACAATTAGAACGAGCGGTCGCACACGCCAATCCATGTTCGCATAACACCGCAACAAATGCGTATTTCGAATACCAACCGAATTATTACAATTTAAATCTACTTCTATACAACGTTTTGCATCACTAAATTTTAGAATAGGCACCTTTGCTTGAATTAATTCAATTTTCGATATAAAATCTGAAAATAACAACAATTTTTTTTTTTAAATTATTAACTTATATATTATAATGGTCGGAGTCAGTGACGGTTCATGAGATTTTTTAATGGCGGAACGCAAAGACTTCACTCGCGCCTCTAGTGGTAAAATTAGAAACTGTTCCAAGTAAAAATATGCTGCCAATGGGGTGTGGCACACAGCTTCCTCGTACTCGTAAAAGACTTTAAAACAGTATTCTACCAAATATATATACCGTCAATTTATATTTTCGTCTTAAAGTTCATAAAAAATTGTTGTAACTCAAAATACTTAAAGGCTAAATTACAAAATAATAGCAAAAATATTTTAGACACAAACCCCCAAAATACTTTAAAAATTTGAGCGAAATGGGACTAGCAGTAAATAAGATATTGACATTTAATGGGATTTCATGGTAGCGCCGTGGGTACTATTACTCCGAATGCAATGAAATTTGTAGTGGTCCATCTAGGAACCAGACCGCATAATTTCTGACAATTTCGTAAAAAAGAATTGAATAGTTCAGAAGTTATGCAACTTGGTGCAATTTAGTATATTAATGGAACGGCATGGTAGCGGCGTAGCTACCGTTACTCCGATTTCGATTAAATTCATAGGGCACCATCTAGGAACCAAACTGCATAATTTCTGAAAATTTCATTAAAAACAATCAAATAGTTCAGAAGTTATGCCACTTGGTGCAAACTGGCGACACACAGACGGACAGACACCAAACCAAAATTGTTCAGAAAGCTCGAAACCGTAAGTTGTCCGTAAAAAATTTTATTTTGCAGGAAAAAAGTTTTTTATTTTTTAAAAAGTGATCACAATGCTTCCGCTACTTTAGTAATCTCGGAAGCAAAATACACGCATACGTTTAATTTTACCAACAGAGGCGCGCGTGTAATATTTATGTCGCCAATTGGCGACACAAAGATTCTCGCTCGCGCCTCTCGTGGTAAAATTAGAACTAGTATCAAGTAAAAATATACGTATACGTTTATTTGATGATATAAAATCTAGTAATCCTGACATAATTTGTATAATACATATTTCTATCGTCAATACAGCTTCTAATTTAAAAACCCAGAGGTGCTCGCGTAACCTTTGTGTCGTCAATAAAAGCAAAAATTTATTAATTTTAATTTTTTTGAAATTATTTAACAACTAGATGAAACTAGTTTGAACATTATTATAATTTATTACTAGTAGCTTATGACAAATTTAAATACAACTGTCTACAAACTATAAGCTATCTCCATTTCACATAAATTTCCATTTTCGACTGGAAGGGCCACTATAGTCGCCCTCTAGCCATACGGGACGAACCGTCACTGATCAAAACTATTTCCGATTTTTACCGCATTGTTTTAAAAGTCGCTGTACAACTTCAAGATGTACAACCGCTTCGCACCGTTGATCCATTTCTGACGGACGCACTAACAGACACATGTCCATATCACTGTTATTCGAACCAAATCCTGAAATGGTTGATCCAACTAAAAAAAGACCGTATCGCGGGTAATAAGTCTAAAAAAATAAAACAAAACAAAAAACAATTATTTTCATTTTTTAGGGAAAAAAAAACGTACTAAAGGTGCACCTAGACATGCAACATTTACAAGGTGACATTAGGATTTAGGATAAATATTAAAGTACTGTACTTTTATTAATATATAAAGTGATTTCCACAAATTCATCTTATCTTTATATGTGTTTATCGTTTGTTGATTGGCAATGAATCGATTCCATATTGCTTTACTCAGACCATCCCACACGCCGCCCGTGAGTAGATTCGGGTGTTCCCCGCGCACTTCAATCTCATTGGCACGCGCTAAATATCGATCCGGAGCTATTAACGGTTGCATACCGCCACCAATCGATCTCCGGTGTCGATTTCCATTATTTCGATTATTTTGTACCCTAATAACACCAACAGTATTGAATAAATTTCGTATCGAATAAACATGTTTTGGTGACGAAAAAATTCGGTACGCGCCTCTGGTGGTGAAATTAGAAACTGTATCAACGAATTTTTGCGTCGCCAATAGTATGTCGACCAGCGGTTTCCAAACTTTGTGCACTTACGCCCCCCCTCCTATAAAAAATCTTACCACTGCTGCCCCCTTCTTTAAATATATTTAATTCATAAATTATTTTTTTACTGAAAAAACTCATATTCTTGGCGGACAAAAGGAGAGAAAACCGTTGATCAGACACGTATTCGATACTTACGCGCGCTAATATGACTCTGACCGCTTGAGAATTGTTATTGTTAAAATATTACGTACAGTAGCGAGAAGAAAAATCGGTGTTAAGGGGTTACATAGATTTTTTTTAGAAAAAAAAACCTAATTTATTCCAACTTTTGGTAATTTTTTTCTATTATCAAATAATTATGGCTTGTACTTGAACAAAGGGATTTAAAAAAAATTAAATTTAAACTTTTGACAGTGTTTTAAACAAAAAATTTTCATTTTTGGTAAAAATTTTCTTGTTTTTCATTGATTTTCTACTTATAAAATGAGATGTAATGAACGGAAAGAGTAATTTTTCGTTCAAGTACAAGCCATAAGCATCTAATATTAGAAAAAATTTTGTTTTTTATTTTTGATAAGAATTTCACGAGTTACTACAGCGAAAAATCAGAGATTTTCGAAAACTTGCTGTCAATGGCTTAACTACTTTTTTTTTTCATAAAAATTTTTTTACAGTGTCTCAAAATAATATATAATAATATGCCAAAAGTTGAAATAAATTATATTTTCTTATATTGTAAAAAAATCGAAAAAATAGTGTTCTTTTTGCTAAAAAAGACCCATTTATGTAACTCCTTAATATAAAATATCCATTATTTGGTAATTATGTTTGAGCGCTTATTCTTAAAACCATGATTTTATCAAAATGACAACGATATTTGCAATTAACCTGCGCCCCCCAGTTTGGAAACCGCTGATGTAGACCATTAAATACCACTTTTATTTTATCAATTTTGTTTGATAATGATCATAATGATCGAAACGTATCACAAAATTGATTAAACATGATGCTTGCGAGTAATAACGACCATTTTACAGATATTTGTGAGCCTGTGATAGTTTATGCAGATTTTGAATCGATTAATAATTATAAAAATTTAATTGGGCGTTATTGGCCGCAAGTAATTTCTCGTGAGTTACAAGCAACAAAATGGTCGGATGGTAAAATGGACAACTACACTACCTGCGTTTAGTTTGATACACAGTGCAATTGTTTGTATGAGAGTATGTCGGATTTTGTGAGAGACTATTACTGTGATGATGACTGTTATAAAAGTAACCACCAGGTGAATGAAGGGCTGATTGTTGATAATAAGCTTGTTGTGTGCCATACATGTGTTTCAAACCTGTAAAAGATTAAGAATTCGCAAAAAACGGCCGGTGACAATGAAAAATTTATAAGAGATATTAAAAAAAAATTCATTACGACTTTAAAAATTGTATTATATTACGCAAATTTCAAAATGGTGCAAATGACAAGCAAATTATTGGTTCCTCCGCACTACTTCACCCTCCTGTCGGTATTACAGATTGCTATGTGTTCCACAATTAATGAAATAAAAAGTTATAAAATTAATTATAAAGATGTCAAAAAATTAATTTTCACAAAATTTTATAAACTGCAAAATTATATTGCAATCTGTATTACTGACAGTACAACGAAGCAATATGGCGGACATTTTAAAAGGACAAATTGTTAATCGAACACGAAATTCAAAGGGTAAAAATTTTAATAAAAAAGTGCAAAAACCACGTTTCTAGGAAAAAACTTAACGGGAGCGTGAGTAAACGTTGTCGGGATCACGTATAAAGCTAAAAACGGGGCGTAGTTTAATATTTAACCATCTGGTGACGAATGAAAGAACTACTGCGAGTAGACTTATTAAAGTTAATAGTTACAAAAATGATAATAATTTGAAACTGTCCGCTTTTAAATTGGAAAAATGACATTCCAAAGAATACTTCAATTTGTATTTTGCAAATTAAACAACATAAATTTTATAAAATGTCAAAACCTTAGAAACAAAGCTTGCCTACTCGCAGTAGTTATTTTTTTGATCACTAGTTTGCGTATCTAATTTTTACAATTTCCCAGACAAGAAATTGGCGGCAATTGTACACTTTCACGATCACCTGTTTTTTTGGCTAAAAAAAAACTAGTGGTCCGATTTGGATGATTTTTTTCAAAAATGTTCGTGATTACGGCGGATTAATGATTCGAGTCACAGAAATAAACAAAAATGAATATTTTTGATAGTTTTATGGCTTTAAATTGACAAAAATGTGAAGCTTTTAGGAATATTCGTTCATAAAAAATTTTTAACGTGGGTATATCAACTTTTTATATTATTTTTCGTAATCTACATGAAAAAATGAACAATTTAAAAAAAAAAAACTTTTCGATTTTATACTACTAAAAATACAAAGAATGCTAAAAAACAAAAAATTTTGACCAATAATCTTTATAAAAATGTTTTACATTGTTAGATCGACTTCTCAACCTCAATTTCGAGCAAAGGGTAATTGGAAACCTTATTTAACCCCTTTAGCGGCTCATGTAAAACTAACCAAATAAAATGATCTCTGAAAATACTTAATTTAATTGCATAATTATATGGTGTACCCATTCGATAATTTTTGCTTTAGTAATGCTTTTACGATAGCAGATGACAGCATCTTACAGTTACCAACACAAGGCGAGTTCAGGTCGGGAGAGTCATTCAAGTTGTATAATTCATATGACGAGCTGTGCTCGGGATAGCCGCTAAAGGCGTTAATTACCCGTTGCTCGAAAATGAGGTTCCAGTGGTGCTCCGCCGTTCATTTATTTCTCAGCCTCTCCCAGCACTTCCAGTATTGGTGTCGAGTTCTAGTATTTTTTTTCCATTAATCCGCCGTAATGACGAACATTTAAAAAAAAAACATCCAAATCGGATCATTAGTTTTTTATTTATAGCCAAAAAACCAGATGACCGCGAAAGTGGACAATTACCAAATTTGCTTACAATTTGCACCATTGTAAATCTACATAATTTTTACATAATATACGCAATTTTCTAAAATGCGGAATGAATTTTTTTTTTATTAACACGCTGATGGACGCAAACCATTCCAATTGGAATACTATGTTTTAGCGAATTTCCAGAATGGAATTCAACTATTACAGCCACTGTCATGACGCGACTTGAGCCCGGGATTATGGCAGAAATTTATTTTAAGGTCCCTAGAAACCGAAAATAATATTTACTAAAATTTTTATATATACATGTGTATAGGTATATGTATTAGGGATGTTATGAATATGAAATTTCGGATACGGATACGGATACGGATATTCAAAAACATTTTTTCGGTTTCGATTTTGGTTACGGATATGTAATAATATCGGATGTTTCGGATACGGTTATGGATACGGATAATTGTTTTCAATGACAATTTTTTTAGAAGAAAGGGGAAAATTTTATCCCAAAAAGTGAACGCCAAACACAAGTCAATGGAAATCTATCTAGAGAAATACATGGAGCAAAAATTTGCTTTGATTTAACCTCAGTTTTCCAACGACAGTTGTCTGTTATTATCCGAAACAAATCCGAAACTTTTATTTTCGGATACGGTTTCGGATATCCATAACATCCCTCATATGTATATATGTATGTATATATGTGTCCGCGCGATAACTCTCGAACAAAGTATCCAATATTTACGAAATTTGGTGAAAACATTGGAAGTCCCAAACTCTTGAATGAGTTCTTCAGCCAGACACGTCGGATGTCAGGAACATGGTTTTTGTTCTTGCAAAAAATTAGTTTTTTATCAAAATTTCTACTTATTCAAAAATTTTTGCGAAATTTTTTTACACCATTTAAAAGACGAGAAAAAATTACATAAAAAAGTCTTTAAACTATTATTCGATGTCAACTAGTTGCCGAGAAAAACTAATTTTTATAAATGGAAATTCGCTATGTTATGCAGGATGTTGCGACAGCGGGTTTTTTTTCCGAATATTTTCAAATACAATCACTGAGTACGAGGGCTGTGTCCATCAACATGTTAAAATACTAGTTGTACTAATTGAAAAAAAAAAAATGACACCACTAGGTGCACTAGGTGATGTTGATACGGTGTCTAGTTACCTTTTATTTCAGGTACTGGCGAGTGCGGTTGCGATTTACAACTATCATCGCTATCGTAACTACGTGGCGTTGGCGAACGTGTACAATCCCCACCTTCTGGCACCGTCATCTGATTATTCCAACAGTAGTGGCGATGTGCACTATGTTTATTGTTGTTGTAATTTTTATGTAACGAATTATTGTTCAAATATGAATGGGGCGGTGGCGGCATCACCGTGTGCTGATGTCGTATTGGCGCCATTTCCATTCCCACACACAGCCGTTGATGATGATGTCCAAGACCAAGTGCGTGTGCGTGGTGGCTCGTTGTAACCGTGGGTCGATTTGTTCGAATTGTTGAATGTTGTACTGTGTTAGGCAAATTGATTAAGATGTGTGGTGAATACACAGCTTGATACATTTTTTTTAGAAAATACACAAAAAAAACAATAACCACCCCCAACACGTTTGGTAAATGGTTATTTATTAGGTACATAGCCCCATGCTGCCTGAAATAGTTAATTTTAAAACGATTAAAAAATATTATAAATCACGAGTCAAAGCATGCAAGCAAAAAAAAGAAATAAATTCGATGCAAGTGTCATCACAGAAGTTGCAAACGACAAAATTCTTTTAAAATATTAAATTATAATATTTTTTAAATTTTATTTAGTTATTTAATTAATTTAATTTTAATACATACAATGGTGAGCCGTCAAAATTGTGATGAAACGATAAATTGTAATTAATTTTTTTTTTGAAACAATTATAATAAAATTTGTAGATAATGAAGGCGGGCTGTCGCCATAAGATGAGGGCGCGGATGGCGCGTATGATTCTATGACATCTGATTCGATTAAACTGTCAATTTTAAAATTTCATACCCACTCTCTCGTAGCCCGACAAAGTATGCCAAATTAGGGATGTGACATGGAGTGAAAAAAATCGATTACTAAATAATCGATTTTTTTCTTTTTAATATAAATCGAGGCAATTTCCCAAATTACGTGCCAACGAAATTTTGTAGTTTTTTCCTTTTTTATTGATTTACAAGTAAAACAAGTAAAAAAGCAGATAAAAATTGTTGGACACGTTTAATTTTCGTTAAAAAATATTAAAATTTAATATATTAAGCATTGCGTTTAGTAAGTAAATAACTCATTTTCCTTTCTTTTTTTAAAATTTGAGCAAAGGGAAATATTAGAAAGAAAAACAAACAATTTAATTTAATTATCATATTTATTTATTATTAAATAATATAATTCCTAAGAGGAATAGTAAAATCATATTAACATAACCTAAATTTCCTATAAATAAAAAATTAAGTTTTAATATTTTTTACTGAAAATTAAATATGTGCGTAAACTTTTATCGTCATTTTTATTTGTTTTAATACTAAATCAATCAAAAAAAAAAAAAAAAAAAAAAAAAAAAAAAATTTGACAACTTTATTTTTTCGTTGGCACCTAGTTTGGGAATTAGTCATAAATCGATTTGTAAAAAATCGATTTTAAAAGAAATAATTTATTTTTGCGAGAAATACGATATTTTTTTTTAATTATTCGAAATATTGCATACTTTTCTATATAATAATAAAACTAGCAGATCAATATTAATAATTCATTAGAATGAAGATCAGTTAAAATAGTAAGTGACAAAAATAACAAAAACGACAACCGTCTGGTTTTAAAACTAAAAAAAACAAACCAAGTTTTTCTTTCAGCTTTCAACTTAAATAATAAGGAAACTAAACAGAATTTTTGGTGGCGTTCGAAACGAAAATTTTGTTAGCCTAACGTTAGCTAACGGAGTTTTCACCGTTACAAAACAGAGGGCACGCATTTAAAAGATTAACATACATTATATATTAAAACAACAATTTCTAACATGGTGACTGATTATTTTTATGTCATAATTTTTCAGAAATTAAGTATCTATACCGTAAAAAACTATGAAAAAATATTTAACGTGAATTAATTTTTTGAATCAGATCCCTCTGGTTTGTAATGGTGAAAGCTCCGTTAGCTAACGTTAGGCCCGTTAGGCTAACAAAATTTTCGTCCCGAACGCTAGCATTGTTACAAATTTTTAGTAATCAATTTTATTTTTTATATCATCGATTTATTAAAAACTGATTGTTATTAGTTAGAGAATCGATTATTAAAAATCGATTATAGGAAAAAAATAATCGATTAATATAAAAATCGATTTTTTCACATCCTTGATGCCAATTAAAAGAAAAAAAAAAATGCTGGTGGAAAGGAAATAATCTGCACCCGTCATTTATGCAAATAAAAAAAAAATTGAACCCCTCCCAGTTTTCCATAAAAAAATCTCAAACTTACATCATTTTAACACGACGATATCCTGAAAATTAAAGGTTTTTCCGACCCTCTTTCGGGTGATAAAAACTGAAACTTTTTTTAAAAAAAATTGAGCCACCTTTAGATTTTCTATTATAAAAATGATTACTCACAATCAGTTATAAAAAGCTGAGTGCGCTCATTATTCAGCTATAACAACCCGCATGCGTTGGTGTTTTTTTTTTTATTACATCCTGTACAGAGTACAGAGGTACAGCAACTATCTCTTTTCTGTAATCACCAGTGGGCATTTCTGGGCACATTAGGCTACTTAGTAGTCAATCTCTCAGTAGCAGTCGATGAGTGTTGGTCAATCACAAGACAATGGATTTGATTGTTATTGGCATTGTTACGTCCACACACGAAGCGTTGTGGTATCATACATATGTATGTAAAGCACGGTCACGTGACGACCACTACCACCAAGGATCACTAACACAAATACACAATATCGCACTAATACAAAGTAAACCCAGTGCACGTATATAACATATTTTCTATCTCTTACTGGTTACACTGGTTCCAGTAGTATAGAGATAGATATGTTTTCTCTACTGCTCTGTGGTTTTTTGAATATCTAAATTCATTAATATATTATGTAAATATGTGAGTGGTGATTGGTGAATTCATTTAGATATCTGAGCTTTGCCTGTTTTTGACGCCCAACGAATGCGCAGTTAGCCTTCGTTTGTGTCGCAAGTGCCCTTATGTAAATGCGGCTCTGAGTACAGTAGAACTTCGATTGTTCGGAAGATGTTAGGAAATTATTAAAAAAAAGGACATTTTAAAATTAATACATCTTTATTATTTTATATTATTAACAATATACAAATTGACAAAATTTCTAAAAGGACATTTTTAGTAATACGGCCTCCGTGGATTATTCTGAAATAGAGACAATAAAATAAAATTTTGATCTTTATTTGACGAGGTCAAAATATTTACCAAAGGATTTGGCCTAAATCGATACGCTAACATCATTCGTTTACGATAAGCATCATATTCATCGTCATTTTCACTTACATTTCCGGCCACATTCGCGCCCAAACCCTGATTCAAATCCCGCTGTGGGGCCCTACACAACAAAAAAAACAATTAACGAAATTTCCGACATGATTATTTCCTGTCTTACTTATTAATCGGTTCAACAATTCCAGATCCTTCAGCACCCAATCCTTGCCCCTCCGACCAACCCAATTTTTGCAACATTTTAAACCCGATATTGTCCGATTTCAATTTATACTCTTTGTAGTCGGACAGATTTGGTTCTCGGCCCTCTTTCGCGGCATTACTCTGTTCTAAAAATTTACGCAACTCTTCGGGCGGTAGAAAATCACCGATGTGATGTTTGCCTTCCGCTTTTTTCGTTAATTCGGTGGCCCAAAGTTTTGTGGCCTCCATTTCCTGTTGACGAAGTTTATGCTCCCACGTGCCACCTTCCACCTCTTCATCAGAGTCGTACTCGTATTTGAATTTGCCGGCTTTTTGAAGTCGTTCGACTTCTTGCCGTTTTCGTAACATGTCCTGGTACAGAAGATTGATTTTGTAGTGATCTTCGGCTTTTTGCCAATCTTCCTCGGAGAGATTCGTGGTTCCGAAGGTGTTTATGGCGTATTGGATTAACGCGGGATCGGTCCGAGTCACTTTTGTTAGTAGAATTGAACTTGTTTGGTTGGTGGGGGTGGTGGTTGTTTTTAGTGGAGGGACTTGTGGGGGTAACGTGATGATAGGGGTGGATGATTTGTTTTCTGGAAGTACGGACGGTAAAATATTGGCAACGGATTCCACTTTTTCACCCCATCGACTCTTTCGTTTACGTTTTCTTCGTTTTGCGGAGTCACTAGTGTGGCCTTCGGTGTCGCTATCGGTCAATGGCCTCGTTTCCGATTTGTTTGAGTTATGTTTCCCCGGTTCGTCATTATCTTCATTCACTGAGGCATTATCCGGTTCGTAGATGTCCTCGGGTTTGTACTCGTTATTGGAAGAAGTGTTTAACTCGGCTTTGAATTCTTTAACTAATTTCTGATACTGTTGGTAAGCAGCAGAATTAACATTATATAAAAACCTAGAACATAAATTCGTTTAACACGCAGAAAAAAAATATACATTAGCAAAATAAGCACAATTGAGCTAAATTATTTTGAGTTAGTTGTATTATTTCTATTAAATACGGTTTTAAGAAAAAAATAACTTCGTTTCTTCAATTTTTTTTTTTTGGATTTGGAAGTATTTGGAACTCGTTACCACATATTTGGATCTTGATGACTTCTTTGCCGGACAGCGTCCTCATAACTGCTACCAAACTGCGCCACCATTCGTGCAACGGAAGTCATAGCGTTGTAACTTTCGGATCCTATGGGGCAGACTTCACAGCGCATCAAACAGTGCTCTCAAAGATCAATTCAAGAACGAAATTCTAATATGTAAAACGGTTTTGTGAGTTGCGCAATTTTTAAATGAACCGTTACAAAACTGTAAGTCGCAACTATTTGTGGCTGTTGAGTAAGAACCATTTTACAGATAGATTCATTCTTGATCAAATCAAATAATAGGCAAAAATAATTTAGATAATCGTCAGATGATCAATAATTTTCAAAATGTCCGTCCCAGATATTAGGTTAAGATATATACACAAGAGATTCGATCATAGCAGGATGTTTGTTCTATTTTATGACGTAAATGCTTCCTTTTTTAATAATTATATTTTTTTCAAGGACAATTTCTCTGATTTTTCAGACAATATTTGAGTCCCAATAACCCATACCGAGACAAACAATTTTTTAACCGCTGATGGAATGATTATCACACGTACAAACACAAAAATTTTATTTTAATGTTTTAATTCTAGCGCAGGCAGACAAAAGTAGTTAAATCCAAAATATCAACTTTACAGTAGAGAGTAAAAACTAAAATGAAATGCAGGCAATATCAGTTTATTTGGATTAACTTCAAGTTTACGCGACATTTTGTAAATTTTTTTTAATCAATTACTTTCTTAACATGCAACACAGTAAATCATAAAAAAAAACTTTAAGCCTTAAAAACAACAATAAATTTTATTATTAAAACCAATTGTGGACTTAACCTGTTTTAGCGGGTAGTTGTTGCCATAAAAATATATTTCCAATTTTATTAAGAATTTTAAGAACTTTTTTTGTTAGTTTCTGAAAAGAATTTTTTTTATAACAAGTGCATAAAAAATGATGTTAGGGGTGGCATTGACTTTTGCCCTTTTGGAAATATATGAGACTTTCTTGGTTTTTATTATAAAATAAAAAAAAAACTGACTTAACTGCTTTTGTCTGCCTGCGCTAGAATTTATGTATCACCTGTTACGATAGAGGTTGCTATGATCAAATTCACAGAGTAATTTTATTAAGAATTTAAAATGAAAGACTTTCACATTAGTTTGAATACGGTTTTGAAAAATAAATTGGTTTCTGGTTCAAGTTTCAACCTTTTTCATTTTAAATCCTTATTCAAAGATAATTTATAATTAATCGGGTTGAACAAAAAAAAAAATTGACAATAAAACTGACTTATTTACCTGCATTACTATTATTTGACGATAATAAATTTGGTGGTGGTACAGTCATCGGCGGTATAGAACTCGTTAATTGTTGTGGATTTTGGGGTGGTGGTTGTGTCAAAAGTGGTGGAATTGTTGACGTTGCGCCGATTGACGGTGTCGTGATTCCGGGTGGTGGTAAATTGATTTGTGGTTGAATATGACAGATATTCATACCGATAGGTGGCAGCACCGGTTGCGCCATCAACGGGGGAATTGCCGACACGGGATACTGATTTTGGTTGGGTGGAATTACCGGGGCTAGCCCCGAATTCGGGGGTGGTATGGATGTTTGAGCCATCAGAGGAGCGGGAGGCGGTAATCCGGTTGGTGGTAACGTGTTTGTTGATTGGATTGGTGGGGGATAACTAACGTTCATACCGACCAAATTTTTTTCTGGTTTTACCGTGTTTATTAGTGGGGGTGGCACTGATTTGTTTGGGGGTGGGATATTTTTAAGAACGTCCGTGTTGATTATGTTGTCTTGTAGTTGATTCGGGGGTGGAATGTTGTGTATGTCCAAGGATTTCGGGTTCGGAATTTCGGTTATGGGTACAGGGGGCGGTGGAATGTTCGGTAACTGTATGGGCACTGTGGATCCGGGTTCGTTTTGGGTGGTAGACAAGTGGGGTCTTGTAAAAGAGGGGGGTGGATAATTTGTTGAGATTAGCGTATTGTCGTATTGCGTGGATGATCGATTTTGGGAATTTGATATTTCCGGTTGGTATGATTGCTTGTAGTGGGTAGCAAAATTTTTTTGCTCGTATCTGGTATTGCTGTCTGAATATCGTGAGTATTTTGAGCTGTTATCGTTATTTGCTAGTGAATTTGAATCGCGATTTGATGACCATCGACTTGGTTTTGATTTTTCACTAAAAAATGAATTTTTTGAAGTTATTTTAGAATTTTTATATTTTTTTTTTGGCTAATTCCCAAATTTTGTGGCAACCTATAGAGCTGTCAAATTTTTTTTTTTTTTTTTTTGTTTTGTTTTGACTGATTTAGTATTAAAGCAAATAAAAATGACGACAAAAGTTTATGCACATATTTAATTTTCATTAAAAAATATTAAAAATTTTAGCGAATTTCCAAAATGGAATTCAGCTATTACAGCCACTGTCATGACGCGACTTGAGCCCGGGACTACGAACGAAATGTCTTACTTTTACGAAATTTGGTGAAAATCTTGGAAGTCCTAAACCGTTGGACAAGTTCGTTAATCAAACACGTCCAATGCCCGACACATGGTTTTTAGGGCATTTTTCGTGGAAAAAAAATTAATTTTTTACCAAAATTTCTACTTATTCAAAGATTTTGGCAAAATTTTTTTACACCATTTAAAAAAGGAGAAAAAATTACATAAAAAGGTCTTTAAACTATTACTCTATGTCAACTAGTTTCCGAGAAAAACTAATATTTCTAAACGGAAATTCGCTATGTTATGCAGGATGCTGCGACAGGGATATTTTATTTATGGGAAAGCGTTTTATGTAATGGCACTTTTTACTATTTCTTTTAGAAATTATATTATCTAGTAATAAATAAATATGATAATTAAATTAAATTGTTTGTTTTTCTTTCTAGTATTTCCCTTTGACCAAATTTAAAAAAAAAAAAAGAAAAATTTATTATTTACTTACTAAATCCAATCCTTAATATATTAAATTTTAATTTTTTTTAACGAAAATTAAACGTGTCCGAAAATTTTTATCTACTTTTTTACTTCCAAATCAATAAAAAAAAAGAAAACTTTACGGAATTTCGTTGGCACAAAGTTTGGGAAATTGCCATTTTTTTTAAATTCTTATTTACTTATTCTTTCTATCTTGTTCGCACTTTTCTGGTGTTTCGGAATTCTGTTCAGGCTTTGTGGTTCGAATTTCATTCAATTTTTCTTTATTCAACTGTTTAAATTGATCCAAAAATGACCCGTCATTGGAAAATATGTTGATTCCGGTAGTTGGTGGCTTTTTTGTGTCCTTCTCTTTGCTGTAAGATGTCACAAAATAAAATTTTCTGGGTCAGTAAAACGATTATATCACTGACAGTACCTTGCTGAAGGGGTATCTGTTGGTTGGGTTTGTTTGGATTCACTTGAATTCGTATCCGATTCATTTGAATCACCCTTCTGCGTTTCAGTTTTTTGAAGTCGAGCTTGAATTTCACGTTTTTTCTGTTCAATAACTTGTTCAACTTTTGACATTTGTGCAAAACGATCCACGCGAGAGGTTCTCGTTGTTGCAAAATCCACACCTTTCCGTTGCATTTTCATGCAATTCGAAACATTTACACAATATTACATAAAAAATAGATTCATTTACATGTAGAACCTAAAAATTTCATTTATTTGGACCCTGAATAATTGATTTGTTATTATAATTGGATCATTTTTGCTTTTTTTGCAGATAAATTCATAAAACAAAATTACCAACGATTCAAATGGCATCAATTTACGAGTTTGCAACTGTTAAAAATTAAAAAATATGAAAATGTCAATTGTTTCACCATGGTGTAAGTACATAGGTGTGCTTACAATTGGAACCATGATAGATAACCACTTCTTTGATTTAAAAAAAAAAAAAAAAAAAAAAACCACTAAAAAGGGTAGATTGGAATATTTTTAACCTTTGCATTCAATATTTTGGGTATAATATGATTTCAATTTTCGTATACTTTGCTATCAATAAATAAATTACTTTACTTTGCAACAAATACCACTTTATCAATTTTTAGCATTGAAGCCGTGGTTTAATCAAAAAATATTAATTGAATTTTATATTTATTTTAAATTCTGCATCAATTAAAAAAAAAACCAACCACTAGAACGCTCGTGGTCACTTTTCAATTTCTAAGCAACTTTGTAAGTGTAAGTTGCTAGCGTATTACTTTCCCGTTTCTATTGACTGGTGTCTATTCACCTCAGCTAGTTTCCATTTAAAGTAGTAGAGTCCCTATAATAAATAGCGTCGTGACATGTGTGCTGAACGCTGATTGGTTCCGGCATTTTCTGTCGAAAGTTTGTGTAAAATACATTGGAAATAAATATTAACAAAAATCGTTTAGTTTAATCTACAATGAATAATTAAATTAAAAATTTTTAATTGTTCGTTAATTCATAACTTATAAACAATAATTATGTACGAGTATTTAAAAATATTTACTCAAACATGTGATAATTAATTCTGAAACTTCCCGCTCTGTTTTAGATAGAGAATGAATGACATGTCACGACTCTATTATAGGGACTAGAGGTAGGTTATAGTACAGACATCTCGTTTTTCATTAATAAAACTTATAAACGTTACTTACTATTACTTACCTTTATATTTAACAGAACTTGATGAGTTTTCAATGTAAAAATAATACTCAATAAAAATGTTAAATGAAAGTATTTATTCAGACAGTAATTTTAATTATTTGTTCCCTTCCATTTTAAAAATAAAAGAAATGACATTTGATTGTGTTAAATAGAAATTAATTAATAATTAACATAAATTGTCAATTTACTAATAGAATTTTGTAATCAAATTCCTATTCTTATTTTTCCAATTAAATTTTATTTTTGATTGAAAAAAATAGAAAAAAAAATAAAAATATTAGCAACAATCTTGCCTGTGAAACAATATATATTATTAAAAAATATATTTAGACCTGCCTAAGTAATTTGCTTTATTGCAAAAATAGTTAATCATCTTACAATAAAAACTATCTAATAAAGTAAAAATATTGAAAATTACTGCAGGAATCGAATATTCAGAGAAATGCTTCTTTTTTTTTCATTTACATGAATTAAAAATTAAAAAGAATTCCGGATACTTAAAAAATAAAGTTTTTAGCATGTAGAAATATAATAACGAGAATCTAAAAAATAAGCTTTTTTTTGGTAATTTAGAGCTTGGATTTTTGTAGGTGCTTTTAAGCATTTCTGGCTAAATCTTCGGCGAGAACAGCTCGATTAAGCCCGTTTACGGTATTTATGGTGGGCATCAATTATTTTGATTTTTTTTTTTATTATGGATCATCATTTGAAACTCGTCGTCATTACTACCAATTTAACTCCTGTCACCTATCACGATATTCTGCGATATGTGTACCAACAATTTAATTCCAGGCAGATTTCACTTGCTAATTTTCTTTGATCGCTCCCGCGACGTAACTTCACGATTGGTGCACGATTCAGTACGGTTGTGAGAATTGTGTACCAGTTGGCTGAAAGGTGAATGCCGAGCGATCACCCTGATACGTGGAATCTTGCGACAATAATCCGTCCATTTGCGATTGGTATTCGATCATGTACGAATCTTGACTGAGTTCCGCCTGCGATAGACCCGGTTGCGAGAGACTGAAACCCGGTTGAGACATGTTCTGCGACATGCTCTGGGTCAACTGTAATCCTTGACTGAACGGTTGCGTTTGGTCTTGGCTATTGGTTTGGCTGAGACCGCGAGTGTTGCGCATATTCTTCAGATTTGCGTTCTTGTTTGCCGATAGACGATTGTTACGTTGATTTTGTCGGGCCTGCAGTGATTGTTGTTGTTGATTGTAGAAGCGGGGTGGAACGTGGGCCATGTTCATGAACATGCCAACGGGCACGGGCAGATTGTTGAGGGTGGCCTGAGCTCGTTCCGGCGATATGTAACTGATTGGATCGTGAGTGCGACTGAACATATCCATTGGCATACCTGCTGTACGCGGATAATTGTACTGGCCGTTCACTTGACCGGTGCGATCGTACACGGAACCCGGCACCATCGCTTCACGGGCATCATACATCGACGTGGACATGAAATGAGATCCAGGATTTGATGAATTCACTAATTTTTTCGGTTTGGCAAACTGAATTAGCGATTCTTTCAAATTATTTAGCGGGCCTTCTACAAGGACTTTTTGTTCTTTATAAAAATTGAGTAAGTGATTCCAGAGTGGTTGTTTCGATAACACTTTCGGATTTCCGATGATTA
Source organism: Brachynemurus nebulosus (assembly GCA_035578155.1). NCBI lineage: Eukaryota > Metazoa > Arthropoda > Insecta > Neuroptera > Myrmeleontidae > Brachynemurus > Brachynemurus nebulosus. The sequence continues at coordinate 9,730,203 of JAPWDM010000006.1, read as the reverse complement.
TGATGCCATATTTAGCTCTGGTTAATGCCACATTCAATCGACGGGGGTCGTTTAAGAAACCGATTCCCTGGTGTTCGTTGGATCGTACACACGACATGATGATGATATCCTTTTCTCGTCCTTGGAACGCATCAACACTGGCAATTTCAATCTCCTGATATAATTTACTGTGTAAGGAGCCTTGATACTGCATGTACTGGACTAGATAGGCCCTCTGGCCTTCGTAGGGTGTTATGACACCTATTTGTTCCGGTTTAACGCCACACCGTAAGAATCTTGTGGTGATTTTTTCCACATTTGCCGCTTCGGTTCTATTTAGATAACTTGTTCCTGATCCGGCGATTTCCTCTTGTCCTTGAGTGACATAAAAGAACATTGGTTTATCTGTAGCCGGCCATGGGAAATCAATTTTACATAGTTTTCGCTCGTCAGCGCAAACACCATTTTGAAGACTGCCTTCGTAGAAGAAATTCGACGGGAAACGTGACAATTCCGGGTGCATACGATACTGAACTTCCAATCGGAATGGACGAATACCAAGGACAACAAGCCGTTCGAATAAACTCTGCGACAATCCAGCTCTGGCGGCTTTTTTACACATTACAACCGGTCCCAACTGGCAATGATCGCCAACCAGGATAAGCTGTTTAGCTCCGAGCACGACAGGGACCATACACTCAGGCTCAGTGGACTGCATACTTTCATCGATCAAAATCGAATGAAATTTAATTCGTGCCAGACGTGGATCACCGGCTCCCACGCATGTGCAACAGATCACATCTGCCGCTTCCAGTAATTCTTTTTCTGAAGCTTTTTTCAGAGTGCGGTATCGTTTCTCATCCACCGAACTCAATTCACCAGTTTCGTCTTTCAATTGTTGTAGTTTTTGGAGTTCAGTGTTGGAATCCATGCCGCGAATTTGATTGTGCAACGCCAAAAAACTGACCGGCGAATCAATGGCTTCCCGAGATTTTGCACACAGGCGAACCACTTTCAGATTGGAACGATGAATTTTTTCGGTCAACTGATCGACAGCAGTGTTACTTGGGGCACACACCAGAACCGGACCGCCATTTTGTTTCACCAATTGGTACACGATTGTTGCGGATGTCACGGTTTTACCAGTTCCTGGCGGTCCTTGGATCAGCGACAGAGGTCGTTGTAACGCGTGTTTTACGGCGTACACTTGGGATCTGTTCAAGTCGGGTAAATTTGGTGCGGAAAAATGTTTCGGGAGATGACATCGGAACAATACCTCGTCAACTTCATGACCCAACAGACGATGATAGATGTATCCGGAAACGGAACTATCGTCCACAGCAAACTTACGCAACGCCAACTGCATTCGATCGAAACTGGTACTTTTCCATATGAAATCGACAACGAAATTATTGGTACAATCGGTCGGAGCACCCGAGTTATGTTTCAATTCAATACCAATATCTTCACCATAGTTATCGGGGATCTTGATCACGTGGCCCACTCCGGCCCACGGTTTATGCATTTCGCCGACGTATCGTAGACGCAGCTCATCGCCGTGCATCAATTTCATGTCACCGTCGGTTTTGGCGAGCGTGAAATACGCGATGGTTTTCTTATTCAGGCCCACGTCCCAGCGTACTTCGATGTTTTCTTGCGTTTGTGATTCTTTTAAACGTTTGTCGTAATCAGCCTCCAATTTCACCAACGGTCCAAATATATTTTGATACTGATAGCCATCCTCGTACCTCAAAAGAACCTGTAAGAAAATTTGGTAAAAAAAATTGGCTATTTGAAAATAGTTTTTCGAAATTATATTTAAAAATGTGAAAATATTCTCTTTGGTACTTTTGGCTTTAAGTAAATAATCGATAAGACTATGAGTTAACTTTCGAGTTGCCAAGAAGAAGTTTACTGTTTAGATGAAACACTGAGCATTGAATGACTGAATTGAACTCTAACATAATATGTTCCCTACAGAGGGAGTACAAGCATTAAAATATGAAATATATGCCGCCATTAAACTAAACCACATTTGTGAAATTAGTTACACTGTATTCCATTATAATCACGAAAATTGCGTTTTATTTGATTTTAATTGATAGTTACTGTGCATGCGTAAAAATAAAATATATATTAAGGCTTTAAAAATAAAAAAATAATTAATTTTTGAAATTATTTAACAGTTTGAAACGTCAAATAATGTGTACTGGTTTCTTTAATTTGTTTGTGGGTTGATTTGACACACTAAAAAATATCATATTAATAATAAGACATGAAATTTAAGATAAGATACAATTTAAGCGTAAAGCCACTTTGAAGATTCGATAAAAAACGAATACGAGGAAGCTGTGTGCCATCTCCTATGAACAGTGTCTTTTGTTTATATATTTTTTTATTACCTATGCTGGAGAAGTACTAACTTGGCGCACATATTTTTGTACGCAAAATAGCTGTTTGTCCACTGTACTCTTCTCACACACTTCTTTGCGTGCGGAAAGTAAATTTTCCGCACGCAAATTGACAATAAAACACGCAAACCCGCCTCTTGATTTTTCATTTAATAAATATTTCATAATTATTTCTATAGAAACCACCAACAAAGTAATTTAAACAATATTTAATTCAGAAAAAAAAGAAACACTCAAAAATATTATTTTAAAAAGTAATAAAAAATAGTAATAATGTGAATAGAAAAAAAGTATGTGAAATTCATTATAAAAAATAGTATGTGCAACTCGTGCGGGATTGTCGATTGCCCACTCGAGCGAATGAGCGCACTCACTACGATCGTGCGCTCAACTTCGCTCTCGTGCGCAATCGACAATTTCCCGCCTTTATTGCACAATATACTATTAATGTATGCATAGAATGTGGTGTATTACTTTTATTAATTCCGATTATCAATAAGATTAAACTATGAATCATTTTTATTTTTGTTTTAATTTTTGTGTTTGTACCACAAGGTGTCATTTCGAAAAGATGTAAAAACCCAAATTTTGTGAAACTATGATTTGTGATATTTTGAAAAAAAAAAATGAATAGAAATAATAATTTAGAGGAACGCTTTCTTATTAAGGGGCACTCTAGTCTAAAAATACGAAAAAATCGACTTCTTGTTTTTTTCATATTTTCAAAGCTCACTCCTTTAAGAATAAGCCTCTACAAGGATTTACGGCAATTCGAATTATTTTCGGAGTTATTGTTATTTTTTCCTTGTGTACTGTGTATCATTTCAGTGTTAAATTCAAATTTTTAATATAAATTACTCGAAACTACTGTTTTCGATACGGTTGACATGATATCTCAAGTTCTAATGCACTGATTTACTTGAAATTTGGTACAGACCTTCTTAATACTATCAAAATTGGTCCAACGTAGGGGTTTTTGGATTTTCTTTTTTTTTTTTTTTACTATTTTTAAAAAACTTCAAAAGTTGAAAAAACGAGGCGAAAAAATACTTGTTTTTAAATGAACGCCAATTTGTGAAAAAATTTACTTTTTCAAATCGGCTACGTCCAACTAATTCTACATCCTTGTTTATTAAGAATTAACTAAAATTTTATGTTTCAGATCACCAGGAGGGTTGGAATCACGTCAACCAGGAGACACCTTTTTTTTTGAGTCCCCACGTTGCCGACCTGTACCGATTTCAATTTTGAATTTTTTTTTTAAATTTTTATACATTTTTATACTTTTCAAATATCAATAAAAAACTGGTAAAAAAATGGATACTAAAAATGTTTACTGTTTTGTTTTTTTATTACGCCCGTTAAAATCATCTCAAAATCGAGCCTCTAGACTAGAAACCCCCTTAAACAAAAAGACCATGAAAATGGGAAAACCGAAGATGCTATAATTAGTGATGAATATTAATTACAAATTCAAAAGAAAACATTTTCACATTTTCTAATATGAATTTTCACAAAGAAAATCTTTCAGACATCAATTACTGTAAATAGTTATACCTGTTGAGGTTCTTCATCCACACCCGGTTTTTCCAAATCTTGAAACGTGGCATCCACATTATCCTTCCACAATTCCTCAAGTTTATTGATCTGTTGTGCGGAAATTTGTCGAGCTCGAAGCTGTTCCTGTTCACTGGGTATTTTTACGAGCCACGACAAAAAACATCGATCCGCAATTAACGGTTTCCACTGTTCCTGATCCCAATTCATATCTTTGAGGGAATTTTGGGCGGCACAGGGTTGACGGCAAAGCAACACTACCACTGAATCGGCTTTGGCCGGGATAAAACCTAACACGAACACGTTTCGTACACCACAACTATAACATTCGAGCACAGTTTCGCCCAACGGTCCATCTTTGTGAAGTGTCACTTCCTTGTGTTTGGCTCGCACCAAATGATTGATAATATGGCTTCCGGAAGTGTTACCGCGCCCGTTACAAAACCATTTTTTGCACAAGTTGCACATAACAACACAACTTGGTTCGTGGATTCCACAATATTTACACGCGTAATCGGGTAATTCTTTGCTGTAGAATTCCTCATCTTCCTCTTCAAATTGCAACTCAGCCAAACCTTGCGTGGCCGACGAAATTTTATTCGAAATATCATTCGTTACATTTTTCAAAGTTCCATTCAACTGTCAAAATCAAAATTTTAATTTAGTAAAAAAAATGTCAACCCTAAAAAAAAGCAATTTCCGATACTCACTTTATTACTCAACTGGGCCCCACCATGTTCGAGTTGAGACGCTTGCGTTTGACTCTGCGATGGTAATGTAAAATCGGTGAACTCAAAGTCGGAACCTTGAGTGTCCGCTCCAATTAAATCTGCCTCCTCGGTTTCCAAAAACGTGAGAGTTTGAGAACTGGGACCATATGCGTCCACACTCATTTTGACAAATCGAAATTTTTAAAACAAAATCGGTAACAAAATTTTTCGGTAAGTTTAGAACAAAAAAAATTTATTATACAGTGCAAAATTGAAAACAATTTACACGTTTTGTAGTTACTACGTTGATATAAAATCTGTGGTAACAGCCATATTAGTGACGAAGAGATTAATAAATGCCGTCTCACTTTATTTTAATCGGTTTAATAAATGACGAAAAGAGAAAGTGATATTTAATGTTATTAATCATAGCCATCTGTGTAGAGTTTATTCGTCACAAACATTAAAAAGAATAGAGACGACCAATAATTAATACGGATATCTTGTTCGGTTTCACAGAATACAGAACTTGCACTACTATCTCTATCGTGTAATCAGTAGTGTGCACTGCTGAGCAAGTTAGGCTACTTAAGGGTTACTCGTCCGGTAATAGTGGATGAGTGTAGGTCAATTGTTTTGATCACTTTTTGATTGTTATGGGCATTGTTACTAGCGCCAAACGAAGTCACATACATGCGTATGTAGTATTATATACATATACGTATGCGACATCACGTAACATACCTCCGATCACTCACACACACAAGACAGATCACACAAATACATACAAAGTAAACCCAGTGCACATATATATTTTCTATCCCTTTTTGGTTACACTGGTTTCAGTAGTATAAAGATAGCAATGTCGCCTCTGTACTCTGTGGTTCGGTTTTCATTTTTCCATGAAATAGATGTACAATAGGTATGGTGGCTTACCTATTGTGATAACACACGTGGCTCAAGGTGGTTCATGTACATTTAGTTGGGATCGTAGGATACATGTCATGAAAATATTATGTAATGTGACGTAAGAAGTGTACAGGGTGTACACTTCTTACGTCACTTCTTAATTATTTTTATGGTAAGTAATCTATTGGGATCTGATGAATGACGGTAGGACATCTGGTATTGAAAAATCATACTATTTTTAAAATGCATTTGCCGAAATGTCATTTCTGAGGTAAGTCTTGTAGATTTACATATCCATGCAACTGATTTGATTTTAGCGAATTTCCAAAACTGGAAATTCAGCTTTTACGCCAGGTGTCATGTGCGACCTAAGCCCGGGACCATATCAGAAATATGTTTTGAGGTCCCTAGAATACGAAAATGATATTCACTAAAATTTATATATATATATATATATATATATATATATATATATATATATATATATATATATATATATATATATATATATGTATCCGCGCGATAACTCTCGAACGAAACGTCTAACGCTTATGAAATTTTGTGTGCGGACTGGATTCTGAATTGGCTTGGCTAAGTTCGTTAGCCAGACACGTCGGATGCCCAGAAGTAGGTTTTCTGGCCATTTTTTATCATTCGATCCTATCATAAGGCAGTTCGATTTTTACATCGTTGAAAAGGAAAAAAAAAATTATGAAGAAAATATTCTTATAATTTTCTTTCTATTTTAAGTATTTTTCGAGAAAATGTAAATTTTCACTTTTATTCTTTCTTTGTTAGTCTAATAAGTAATTTATATTTATATCTGTTTTTAATAAGTATAAAAATATTTCACTTTTTTATTAAAGAATTTTGTGAGAACAAGTGAAAACTATTCACATATATGAGATATAACACACATACATGTATAGAGTTTTGTTTCTCATTTATTGCATTATAATTAGCATGGTTCTATTCCATGTTAAAAAATGTAAATTAAACAGATTTTCTAAGCTAATGTAATGAAGAATTTTTTTTTTTTTTATTGAATTTTTAAGTAAACAAGAAATTGAAGATTATGTTATGATATAAATATTATTAAATATAATATAAAACAAAACAAAATATGTACAATGTACATATGTATGTACGGAAAAATATTTTGAATCGATTTTGAAAATTTTTCCACTAATAATTATTAATGTTAAAAAATTAAACCATTTCAAATGGATTTAAGGTATTTTATGTGAGGTCAAGGTTTTCGGGACCTAAAAAGGCCAGAAATTAATTAACCAATCGATTTTAAAAAATTTTTCACAGTTAGTAAGTTAAAGTATTTGAATTAATTAATTAAATGATGTCCGCAAGAAGCTTACGGACTGCCATAAGTTATATGAGATCCTTAGAACCCTTTTCTTACTGTTAGAGTACTAGACTTGTATGAGTTTCGCCAGGATTTACTGATCCCATAATTGTAAAAAATAAACTAAACGACCAATTTTAAAAATTTCTTCGCTGTTACAGAGCTAAACTATTTTAGATAGATTTAGAATACATTATGTAAGGTCCGCCAGGGTCCACAGGACCCAAAAGTGTCAAAAATAAACTAACTGACCGATTTTGAAAATTTTTTCACTGTTACAGAGCTAAACTATTTTAGATAAATATCGATTACGTTATGTAAGGTCCGCCTGGGTCCATAGGACCCAAAAGTGTCAAAAATAAACTGCCTGATCGATTTTGAAAATTTTTTCGCTGTTACAGAGCTAAACTGTTTTAGATAAATATAGATTCCGTTATGTAAGGTCTGCCAGGGTCCATAGGATCCAGAAGTGTCAAAAATAAACTAACTGACCGATTTTGAAAATTTTTTCACTGTTACAGAGCTAAACTATTTTAGATAAATATAAATTACGTTATGTAAGGTCCACCAAGGTCCATAGAACCCAAAAGTGTCAAAAATAAACTAACTGACCGATTTTGAAAATTTTTTCACTGTTACAGAGCTAAACTATTTTAGATAAATATAAATTACGTTATGTAAGGTCCACCAAGGTCCATAGAACCCAAAAGTGTCAAAAATAAACTAACTGACCGATTTTGAAAATTTTTTCACTGTTACAGAGCTAAACTATTTTAGATAAGTATAGATTACGTTATGTAAGGTCTGCCAGGGTCCATAGGATCCAGAAGTGTCAAAAATAAACTAACTGACCGATTTTGAAAATTTTTTCACTGTTACAGAGCTAAACTATTTTAGATAAATATAGATTACGTTATGTAAGGTCTGCCAGGGTCCATGGGATCCAAAAGTGTCAAAAATAAACTAACCGACCGATTTTGAAAATTTTTTCACAGTTGGGGAACTAACTATTTTAGATAGACATACATTACGTTATTTAGGGTCCGCCAGGGTCCATGGGGCCCAAAAGTGGTAAAAATAAACTAACCGACCGATTTTGAAAATTTTTTCACTGTTACAGAGCTAAACTATTTTAGATAAATATAGATTACGTTATGTAAAGTCTGCCAGGGTCCATCGGATCCAAAAGCGTCAAAAATAAACTAGCCGACCGATTTTGAAAATTTTTTCACTGTTGGGGAGCTAAGCTATTTTAGATACATATAGATTACGTTATGTAAGGTCTGAAGTGTCAGTAGGACCTAAAAGTGTCAAAAATAAAATAACTGACCGATTTTGAAACCTTTTTACTATTACGGAGGTAAACTATTTTAGATAGGTACAGGTTGTGTTATCTGAGATCCACAACTGTCCTGCGGATGCAAATGCGGCGTAGAATGCTACACAACGGGTTTTGAATATATATATATATATATATATATATATATATATATATATATGTATATATATACATATATATATATATATATATATATACATATATATATATATATATATATATATATATATATATATATATATATATATATATATATATATATATATATATATATATATATATATATATATATATATATATATATATATATATATATATATTTTACATAAAGTCCGCCTAGAATATACGGTCGAGCTGATTTTTTAATGAGGTCCACCGGGATCTTGCAGATCCGAAAACGCCAGTAATAAGCTATCGAAAAGATACTAAAAAATTTCTCACTGCTAGAGAACTAAATTATTTTAGATGGATACAACTATGCTGCACAAAATTCGTTCGGGTTCTTGGGTCCCCAAAAATACCAAAACTAATTACACAACCGATTTTAAAAATTCTTTTACTCTTAGAAAGCTAAACTATTTTAAATAGGTACAGGTCTTAGATGAGATCCGCCAGTGCCCAAGATTTGGAAATTCGCTTTGTTATGCAGATGCTGCGACAGGGGTATTTCCATTCATTTACAATTTTCCAGTTGTTTCATGACGTTTACTATTTAAATTTGACGTTTGTATACTGCAATGCCTTTTATACAACAATGAAATAAGAATAGAGTCCCTATAATAAATAGAGTCGTGACATGTGTGCTGAATGCTGATTGGTTCCGGCATTTTCTGTCCAACGTTGAGTAAAATAAATTGAAAATAAATTAAATATTTACCAAAAATCATTTAGTTTAACCTAGAAAGAATAATTAAATTAAAAATTTTAATTATTCATTAATTTGTAACTTATTAACGATAATTATGTACTCAAAAATATTTACTCAAATATGTGAGAATTAATTTTGAAGCTTCCCGTTTTGTTTTGGATAGAAAATGGATTACATGTCACGACTCTATTTATTATATGGACTCTAAATAAGAAATAAGAAGTGTGCCATCTAGTGGCGTTGAATCGAACTTTAACGTAACTGCTCATAGATATTTGTATTTAGGAATTTTTGTACATCAAAATTCATGAAAAAATAACGTTCGTGATTACTTTTTTGTCACGGAGTGAAAAAAATCACGAATTTTGGCGTACAAAAATATCTACATATTTATATCTATGAGTGTTGCATTCAAGTTCCATTCAGCGTTACTAGATGACACACTCCTTATTTCTTATTTCAATGATTGTGTAAATGGCATAAATTGCAATACCTATTCATTAATTCATTCGCGCAATTTTTGATATTTTTACCACATTTTAAGTGTTTTATAGACGTAAAATTTTCTCTTCTTCAAAAAATATCTTTGCTTCGGATTTGTGTCAACTCAAGTCCAAATTGTTCTACTATATCATTTTTTTTTTAAATATAGCATTGAATTGATTACTATATATAAAACTAATATTAATGCACTTACTCGTCAACCATTTTTCTTCAAAATTCCTAATTATTTTTTGGGAAGTAGATTTAGTTTTTGAGAACCAGTTTAAATAATTTAACCTTTTCAACCCAATAAAAGTCCAAAGAAAAAAGAACACTTTTTTCATTTTAGCAATTTTGATTTTAAACAAACTCAAAAAAAGACGTTTATATTTTACAAATTTTTTTTATTTTAAATTATTATAAATTACATTTAATATACAGAAATTTATTTTTAAAACTAAAACTAAAAACTATGAATAAAATGTTAATACAGACGATTGATTTCCACGAACTAATACAAAAGGCGGTAAGTCTTTTGTTAATACTTCTAACCATGCCATATACAACGGCGCCGATACGGTACCTTTTCGTGGCATTGGTAACGACCTAAAAAACAAATTTAGTGATTAATCATAGATATTATTCGTTTAATACAAATAAAACTTACATAACAACTAGAGTTGCATCATGTGAATTTTCGAGAAGTAATTCTCGTAAGCGTAATTGACGATTTGTTTTCTCTTGTAATGTTGTTTCTTCTACGTAAGAAATTTTACATTCTGAAAAAGAAACCAAGATAGAGTTTTTGGATATAATTCATTACAAAATTTTTTTATTAATTATACCATTTTGAACATTATTATCTGTAGTTTGTCGAAATTTTTCAATTATTGAATTAAATAAGGCTACTGTTTCTGGTTTGGGTTTTTCCGTAATATCAGACACCATTTGTAAGCTTGAGTAGTCTATTCTAAATTTGGCTAATAAATTGGCCATACTATGAAAAAAAAAAATTGAGAATTAATTTAAAAAAATTGGTATTTAGACAAATTAGACGAGAGGTGACGTTTGTTATTTCTTACTTTCTCTCTTCTACTTCTAATTCTTGTCTTTTATTTGCTAGAGCGAAAACTCTTAGTTTACAGTTGGCCCAGTCTTGTCTTGTTGATATAATGTATGGCAATAACATGGTGAGACCACCATCATCGTACAACCACCAAACGTCAATTTTGCCTTTTCCTTGTTTTCGTTGAAATACGTTCATGTTCTCTATTGTTTCTCTCGGTAAATCTTTGTACTCAGCTAAAATTTTACTGATTGCAGCTTTTCCTTTAGGTTTCAAGTACGACGTGTTAGTGTTGGCATTCTTTAATGAATTTAAAACACCTAAAATGAATATTTTTAATAACTTTATAAAGTGACTGGTCTAATGAAGTAATGGGGCTTATTTTATTTTTTTGCTAAACTAATTCTTATATTAAAGTAGCTTTTATCTTACTATTATCTTATTTTGTTGTCTATCAACTTCACTAGAAAAGTTTGAAGAAGATAGGAGTTAAGAATCGAACCAGTAGGACGAATCGGATATCTTTATTCAGTTAGAATGAAAAGTCAATATGTCGGACAGTCACTGAGTACTTAATCGAACATATTATACCTCATTTCAAATACAACTGATCATGAGTCAAAGTTAAAAAATTAAATAATTGTTACATTCGAAACAAATCAATCTTTTATTCTTTTCTAAAAACAAATTGCAAATTTAAAAATTACGTAAGTGCAATAATGAAAAAGATAAAGCTAAGAAAACGAAAATTATTTAAATTCATAAGCGATGAAGCATGGTTAAATTTAAGTGAAATAGACCATAACATATGTTTCTTAGAGATTTCACAGGCATTAAATTGTGAAGCATAACTCCATTTTATTAAACCCAACTTGTAACCACGGAGACTTGTTTATATAATATTAGCTAAACCATTAAATTAATGGTTTGACCGCCATTAAAGTAATCACATCAGTCAATTTTTTTGCTTCAATTTTTTTAGTGTAATTGTAATACACAGCATTCTCTCTAGTCGATTCTCTCCTCAATGGCGGACAATATGGTGCTGGCATGGTACTGGTTTTTTTTTTACAGTTCAAAAAATAAATTTGCTGTATTTTATAACAATAAGAACGCCAAAGGAAAAGAACCTCATGGAATTTATAGAGTTTTAAGATTTTTAGACAATGAATAAAACTGCTCTATGTGAAAATAATATTTGAATGAAATGTGGCATCCATTCTTAGAGGTTTTAGAGACAACTTTTAAGTTAAGAAATAAAATAGTATGAAAGACAAGTTTAATAGTTTTAACAGTATTGTTGAAAAGTGTATTTTTGAAACTGTTGAAAATATTATCAATACCACTAACAAGGAATGTTACGGAAGTGTACCCCTGCGATTTTGTTCATTTTAAGATATATTGTAGTACTTGACAAAGTAGCAAACATATTTTAATTATACGTGCCCAATTCCATATTTAGGGGGTAAAACACCCCTTAAAAAATTTCCTGAAAAATCATATTTTGGTATTTTTCCCATACTAGCCCTTAAGCAATTTTGATGAAAAGTGGTCAAAAGATTTAGACTGAGGTTACATTACTACAGAATTTTTTTCACTGGGGTCACTTCATTTTTAAGGGGTGAAACACCCCTAAGAGTGGGTTTTTAAAAATTTTTTTAGGGAAATCATAGCTCAAATTCTTTAAAATTCTGTAAAAAGGCTACAGGTTATTAGTTAATAAATAATACGTGTTACTCACTGTAGTGGCGCGGAGTAACTGAGGGGCTATGGGGGGCCCTGTATGAGAACGAAATTTTTAATAAAAATTAAATATTTTGGGTTTTCCTCACTATAAAATTTATAAAATTTTCAAGATTAATTATCAATAAATTATTTAATTCTTTACTTTATTTTATGGCTTGTGGATCTTTTCAAAATGTGAATAAAAGAAGTTTTTTTGCCAAATACCGGTAAAAAAAGTGTCCTTTTAGTAGATTCGTGGAGTGTAAATTGTCCGATTACCATTAACGAATTAACATCTACAGACAAAGAAATAACAGTCATGATAATACCTAAAGGGACTACAGGGAAGATACAACCACTAGATGTATACGGATTCCGAATATGGAATAATTTTATCAAGCGGTTTTCGGATAGTATAATGCTACTCAATTACGATATCAATCTTCATTCTCGTAACAACATAATAAATCTGCAATCACTGATTCATAACCAATTTTCTTCTCCTCGATATCAAAAATTATTCCGTTATTCATGGTACAAAAGCGGATACATAAGTAAGAAACCAGAAAAATTTGAGAATCCAGTTGCCTTTGCTCTCCAAGAAAATTTGTCCCCCAAATGCGAAATTGAAGGTTGTGAAGAATTATCTATTATAAAATGTTGTTGGTGCACGAATTCGCTCTGCTTAAGACACTTCTTTGAAGAATATCATTACTGCGTAAATTATTACCCATAATTCTAAATAACATTTTTTAATACTTCTATAATATTTGATAAATACATTGTAAAATACAGGCATACTGAAGCACTTTAACATCCGTTCACTGTACCACTATTCAACATCTACTCAAAATAATAAATAAAACTTAAATTATATTTTTACTTGTATATTCTTCCACTATTCTTCATAACCCATCACATTTAATTACAAGCTACAATCGAAAATTTTTTTTCATGATGCTATTTCAGTGTTTCAGAACTATCTATTTCAAGTCAAGGAGTTTGCCAGTTAACCTTATTTTTGAGATTTTATAAATTTTATAGCGAGTAAAATCCAAAATATTTAATTTTTGTTAAAAATTTCGTTCTCATATAGAGCCCCCCATAGCCCCCCAGTTACGCCGTGCCACTACAGTGGGTAACACGTATTATTTATTAACTAATAACTTATAGTCTTTTTATAGAATTTTAAAGAATTTGAGCTATGATTTCCCTAAAAATTTTTTTAAAAACCCACTCTTAGGGGTGTTTCACCCCTTAAAAATTAAGTGACCCCAATGAAAAAAATTCTATAGTAATGTAACCTCAGTCTAAATCTTTTGACCACTTTTCATCAAAATTGCTTAAGGTCTAGTATGGGAAAAATACCAAAATATGATTTTTTAGGAAATTTTTGAAGGGGTGTTTTACCCCCTAAAGATGGGATTGGGCACGTATAATTAAAATATGTTTGTTACTTTGTCAAGTACTACAATATATCTTAAAATGAACAAAATCGCAGGGGTACACTTCCGTAACATTCCTTGTAAGCACTGAATACAGTAGAGGGAGTATCGACATTAAAATATGAAGCGTATACCGCCATTAAACTAAGCTACATTTTTGATTGTGATTGTATAATCCACCATTATAATCATGTGAAAAAAAATTAATTTTGTTTGTTTTTGTGAATTAAATCTGTTAAGAAGCTTCATTAAAAAAAAAAACATTGTTTTAAAGTGCTTTTTTACAGTATGTGAAAAATTGCAAACCAATTCAAGAACACAGGTGCGTACTTTAAATATTTAAATTGTATGTATTTGTCCACCATGTTAATTTCTCACTTTAATTGAATAAAGATACACGATTTTTAACTACTTTAGGAAGGATTTGAAGTCATTCTTAGCTTATCTTCCTCCTTTCTTAATTTTATTTTTAACAGCAAATTAAAAGACAATATAATAAGAAACATTTTCGTATAGTAAGATAAAAATATGCCCGCTTACGGACCTATTAAGACTTACCGAGTTTACTCATATCACTAGTAATTGAGCTTTCATTCAATCCAATATGCGTTATACTGAGATTTGAATCGGCATGCATCATACTCGAGTGTCTGTTCAACGAAATTCCATTATGTCGATTTAAATGCGGAGTCCCAAGCAATGTTAAATCGTTATTACTCTGTCCCGTACCGTATTCGTCATCATCGGTCACCCGACTGAAATCCAATCCGGAATTCAGACGTAAAATTACAACCGCCAAACGATTATCGAACGCATTACTGAAATCAAACAATTCAAATTTACTTAAATGTTTTAACGGCACACAAAAACCGCTAAATATTTACTGTAAAATATTGAAATATGACGTAAGATCTTCAGAATTACAATTTTGCCAGTTATTCTTGTAGCCCATCATCAAAACATTCGGGCAAAGTTTCCCAATGCCGCAAGCTTGCTGTAACGCTTTCGCGCCCACTTCTAAATTGAAACCGTCAACAATCGAATAGAACGCTTTAATTTTTCGATGACGTAACCATTCGTAACCTGATCGAAGGCGGGACGCACGCATCCGATGTGGCAGTCGATACTAGAAAAGAAGGTGTAACAATTTCTACAGTGGGTTGGAAGAACCCAAAAAAAACCAAAAGTAAATTTAATGTAAGAAGAACTAATAACACTTACTTGTATGATGTCACCGCATACTAACAGTGAATTGTGTTTGGTGATCAAATTTGCCAGGTCAACCAGTGGCGGACGTGCACACGGTTTTCCGCACAGCACTAAAATTTGTGGACGGTAATTTTTCACGTGTTCGTTGACGTTTGTCAGACGTTGAGCGGTTGTTAGGGCTGTTTTGTACGTTTGAGCTTGCGTTGATGATCCCCAATTGACATCTACGCGAAAAAATGAGTAATATTTGTTGAATTGTTAGAAAAAATCAAAAAAAGTTTTCTTTATTACTTTTATCAATAAGATTACGAGTCTACTTTTGAGTTTCACTCCATCGGCTGAAATAATATTCAATGAGGAAGCCCTCTGTTGAGTTATATACAAAACAACACCGAATACATAGTTTTAATAGTTTTTAATCACTTTCTGTGCAAACCAGTTCCGGTAAGCATCAATGGTGTGGTTATACGGGGGATAAATTGGCTGTAGCTCCAAAGAATTTCGTCATTTTGATAGCAAAAATGAAAAGTTCACACTCAACTTACCCTAATTCAACCAATTACCTTAATCTAAATTACTTTTATAAAGCTTGTGTTGAAAAAAAAAACTGAAATTTTTAATGTGATGACGTCATTAAGTTTACTAAAACTTTTCAGTGCCTTAAAAACCCCAAATAAAATGACTGAATGGCGATATTGGAAGCGAACTATACGTTTTCGAAACCGTTCTTTTCATTTTTATCAAAACTAAGCATGACGTAGGACCACCATAAAACGGACTTCTGTCGATTCATTCATACTTCTAAAAAGAATTTCGTAATTTTGATAGCAAAAATGGAAAATTCACACCCAAACTACTTCCATAAAGCCAGATTTGAGAAAAGAAGGATTTTTTTTATCAAGATCACTAAAATTGTTCAATTCTTTAAAAACTGGGCCAATTTCTGAAAGGAATTTCGTCATTTTGACTGCAAAAATGAAAAGTTTACCCTCAAATTATCCTAATTCAACCAATCACTAAAATTTAAATCATTTCCATGAAGCTTAATTTGAGAAAAATGAAATATTTTTAGTTGGTGACGTCATCAAGTTCACTAAAATTTTTCAATGCCTTAAAACCCGTAAATAAAATGATTGTATGGCGAAATTGGAAGCAAATAATATATTTTCGAAGCTATTTTTCCAACTTTTACCAAAATTAAATATGTACGATTACCAGAAAACATAATTCTATCGAATCATTCATATTTCTTCCTGACAACGACGACGGGAAACTTGAAAGTTGACTCGGAATCTTATAAATTATTTATCAATGAAAAGTAAAAAAAATGATATTACTGACCTGGTTTTCGATAAACGACCAATAAGTACAGCGCAAATATAACGATAAACGTGATTAAAGACGAAACCCAATCGATCAGAAACATTATAATCACGCACATTATGAAACCAGCCAAACTAAGCCAAGTATTATAGTACTAAAGGAGAAATGAAAAAAAAAATTAGTATTAAAAGTCGAATAACGTACACAGAGAGAAAATTCATATAAAAATTACTGTGCTCAGCACTACAATCGACGTATAAAAGGCGAACATATTCAATTTTGTACGGTAAAAATATAAAAATTATAATTAATCATAGAAAATTTAAAGGATAGAATGTTCTTTCCGTAATATTAGCTCCGTAAAATTTGTAAAACAGCACAGTAAAAAGTTCCATTGCCGGCAGTTTAATTGTTTTTCTTACAAAAATTACCATGCTGTCTTAAAATAGAAGAAAAGTAGAAAAGAATAAAAGAAGCTAACAGTAGAAAGAAAGAAAGAAAAGGTATCAACGCTGTCACATAGCGAGGCAAGCTGCAGAAAGTAACAACACAATCATATATGAAGGTCACATAGCAGGACTGTTGGTGTTGCAAGTAACTGGTTAGCTGGTGTGGTGTCGAATCAGTGTTCATTAGAATGTCTTGACGGATGGTCATCGTTTAATTCATCATTTTGTTACTCCACTATCTTCAGTATTAGAATATATTGTTGCTAATCATTTTTGTATATGTAGATCATAAAGAATCAAAGGTCGGAAAAGATCGGGCATCTTCGAAGTTTTTACAGGTACAGCCGAAGCGACATAAGGTTGCGGGTCAGATGCGCAAATGAAAGAGTACGTCAACAAGAATTAAACTATAACATATATGCATAAGAGTGTGATAGAAGTTGTGTTACCACATTAAATTTTATCATGCTATAATATATTTTTTACTTTGATCGTCGATCGCGTACGCATTAAAAGAGAGCATGGTAATTTTTCTGAAATTTTATCTACAAAAATTATATGATTTTTCTCTCCGTGTAGTACCTACGTTAAGTTTACTTACCTTAAAAGTTGGTCGCCACCCTAAAGGTTTGATTAACGCCGCATGGAATGTACAAAAATTGATTAGGGCGTACGAGGCCAAGTAAAAATTCGATATCAGAGGTGCGATCATGTTTAAATTGGCTGCAAATAAGAAAAAGAAAACACTATAGTACCTCAAACCAGCAGGGCTGGGAACTATTTAAAATGATTTCATTTTAAATATGTATTTAAAATACAAAATGGCATTTTGCATTTTCTATTTTAAATTAGTTTGGTCAAACCATTTCCCATTTTGTATTTAAAATGGAAATTTGAATCCATTTTAGATTTAAAATGAAAATGCATGTATACTCAAATTTATGTGTATACAATATTAATTATAGAATTTGAGCTGAATGACTTGAAGTCTAACAAATTGTAAGTTAAATGTAAGTTGATTTAATTGATTCAATTTTCTTTATAACTCGAGTTGCAATGTCACTAAAGTTAAATTTGTTACTAGAGTTGCAGTTCTCTTAAGTCAAACTTTTCTGACTCAAGTTGTGTACTACTATCTTTAAGACGTGTCGATAAGAAATGTTTTTGTGTTTCGAGTAGATGATTTTCATAATTTTATTTAAGCCGGGTTCACATATAACGAACGAATGCGAACGAACGCGAACGAATGTGAACAAACGTAAACGAATGGCAGCGAACAAACATAAACGGACAAATGTGGACGTAGTCACGAAAGCGAACAAACACGAACGAACAGTTTCGAACACTTACGAATGTTTTCCATTTGTTGTCGGTACATCAAAGAAAAAGATTCGTTCGTGTTTGTTTGTGTCTGTCAGATGTGGACGATTAAAGATTATTCTAACAATAAATTAAGATAGTTTAAAATAAATTCAGTTAACAATTTAAAATTGATAAGATTTGAAATTTTATTTCGATGTTTTGGAATGTTTTTGATAATTTTTTAGGGAATCTTTGGAAGGAAAATTTGATTAACAGAAGTCGCAATATGTAATAACACTGAAGTCTTTCTTTAACAGGAATTGCTTTCCGATAATAAGTGTATATTTTGTTTAGATATTTTTGGTCCAACTATTTCAGTTACTTTTCGAAATCTGATAGTGACAATCTTGTAAAATTTCCAAAAAATTAGGAATTTTCACAAATTAAATCAGTTAGTAAATTAGAGGCATTATAATGAGTTTTGCTTTTATGAAACAAAACCATCCATCAACATCTTTTTGATTTGTTGGTTTTTAAAGATCGCATGATAAAATTGGTGTCAAAATGTGGGCGATATTAGTAGACCATAAAACTCTTATTGCGATAACTTTTCATTTCAAAATTTATTAAACTTATTTAAAAAAATTATTGTGTAGCCGGAACATAAACGAACATCAACGAATTGACGTTAATTGTTCATTCGCGTTCGTTTGTGTTTGTTTTTGTTTGTTCATGTTCGTTCATGTTGGTTCACGTTCGTTCACGTTTGTTTGCATTCGTTCGCGTTCGTTCGTTATATGTAGACCCGGCTTTAGAAGTTGCAGTCGTAGCGTCGTCAAGGTTTTGTAATATAATGCCCGCTACTGTACCCACTTCTTAACATATTGTAGACTTATTGTTGTACACAACGGTATCGATCAATCTAGAAAATGAATAACTGAAAATGGAATAAAGAAGTCTTTGATTAAATCGCTAAGTCAGCGAAACGCTAAAGAACTGAAATCGAATGATCAATACGCGAGGCAAGGGGAATGCCATGGCGAGCTTGGCTTGAGGCCCTATAGACGGGTCGATGTGATTCATTCAGTTTTTAGATTCAGTCTTGAGACAAAGTAATGTAATTTTGAAGTAAAAAGCAATTAAGATCTTTTTGTGTTGTGCTTGTGTAATCCCCAAGGAGAGGTAATATGCACTTCCTTTCTTAATGTTATTGCTACATATGCAACCCGATTCGGAATATTTTTACTAAAATTTCAACTAATAATTATTTAAGATATTTTTTTGGATAATTTTCACATAACTTATATTAATCCTTAAACCATACCCGAATTGGCTTGCATATGTATTAATTATTAGATTTTAAGAATTTTTATTATATCTTTGTTTTTCATTGTTAATCATAATTTCTATTGTAACTTAATTTGGCCCGTTAGGAATTCAATCCTGTAAATTTGATATTTTATTTCTTAATATAAATCTATTATTGTTTTCACGAGTTGTTTGAATTATACAATTTCCTGTCGTATCATCGGTGTAACTATTAAATACTTAACCGCGTCCCAAAATTAAACAATATAATAATTCTAAATATATTTAAGTAAATACGGCTATTGCTACCACTTTTTACAACCAACTATCAATACTTTACATATGGTGGCAGCGGTGGGATAGCGAAATTACTCCCATACCGCTGTTTAGAAACTGGTGTACGAATTCCAAAAAAAAAAAAAAATTTTCTTTTCAAAATTTTTTCATTGATATTTGTTTAAAGTACGCTTGAATCGGTTTTCAACATTAAAATTGTAATTTACTCATTTAATTTTGATCATTTGAATTTTATTTGAAGATTTTTTTTTATATTCAAAATGACCACTCCCGAAATGCCTACTCCTGGTACGTCGTCTGTCGTAACCGCCCAATCAAAATTGGTAACCCCCGGTAATATTTTCAGTCAAAACGTGATTACGACACCCGTTGCGTCATCAAGCGAAACCACTCAGGCTCAAAGACCCGCACCCATTAATGCAACAGGTCCTATTTTAGTAGCATTACCAGAATTTTCGGGAAAACCAAATGAAAATGTGAAAGAATTTTTCGCAAAAATTAAACAAAGGATAATTTTAGAAAATTGGTCACAAGAACAAGCAGTCGCGGTTGTCCGTTATCAATTATCAGGGGACGCATATAAATTTGTGGAATCAGAACCGTCACTTAATGAACCGGATATTACTTTTCAAACGTTAAAAGACGCTTTACTAAAAAAATACATAAAAAAATTAACACCCAGACAGGAAATTGAATCGCTAGCCCATTGTAATCAAAAAGTTAAGGAAAATGTTGACGATTTCGCAACTCGATTAAAAATTTTAGGAAATGCAGTTTTAACAGAAGATTTAAAACTTGTAGATAATGATGTAGGCAGACAGGCTATACGTATTAAACATGATAAAGATTTAATTTATTTCTTTCTACAAGGGCTAAAAGATGAAATTAAACAGATGATTGCATTTGAAATTAATAAAGAACCAAACATTAGATTTGAAAGGGTTATAGAGTTAGCAAAGCAGGCCGAGGTTACAATTCAGTCATTAAAAGGATCACGAAATATGTACGACATTAATTCGGTTAATCATAGGGTTAAATGTTTCAATTGTAATAGGGAAGGTCATATTAAAAGAAACTGCCCAAATTTTGGTAATAACCGTCGTGAAAATTTTAATCGCCCTAATCGTCCAAATTTTTCTCGTCCTGAACAAACTAATTTTAAACGTAATAATTTTTCAAATGATAATGGTTTCAACAATAATTACCGCAGGTCACAAAATTTAAATGATAATTATTCTAAACCAGGTAATTGTAGTAGACAAAAAAATTTTCAACAGGGCCAGAAAAATTTTAACAGTCAATTTAAACAAGGTAACGGTCGTCAAAATCAAATTCGTAATACAAATCGCACCCAAACCCGATATTCACAAAAGCAAGGTGAACCTAGCAAACACACAAATTTTGAAACACGGGGTACTTTTTTAGATGTAGGAACCAGCACAGGAAAAGACACAAGCCGGTCGATACATACGATACATACCGATTCAGAAAAATAGCCTTGAAAAATGATTCAATTAAAACGCGTGCACATAATGATGTATTAAGAAATAGGCATACACATAATCAGAAAAAGTTTGATTATTTATTTAAACGTTCATTTAATAAAACTAATACTTCTTATCAGTTTCAAATACCAGCAATATTTAATGCGCAACATTGTAATAGAAATAATTTTAAAAAAACGAATACTTGTATCGTCGAATTAATTGTGAATAATTTTAAAGTAAATTTACTTATTGACTCTGGTTCTGGAATTACGATTTTGCGAAGAAATAGCATAAAACAGTTAGACTTAAAATTACGTAGATCAGAAGCTGTACTGCGAAGTGTATCTGGAAATTTAATTAATGTTTTAGGTTCCGCTAAATTAAATTTTTTCATTGATAATCAAAATTGTCCTTTTGAATGTATTATAGTGGATGATCATGAAGTCGCTTTATCTGTAGATGGTATAATCGGCCGTGATATGTTGCAATATTTTAACGCACGCATTTATTTTGATAAAAATATATTACAATTAGGGAATTCGCAAATACCGATTAAGACAGAACTTACAAATACGGAATATTTTAGGAATTATTATGTTGATAATAAGGAGTTAGACCAGTTAGTGTTAGATAAGTTAGAACAAATGCGTCAAAGGTTAGATGACTTAGATGAAAAAATTAAGAATATTGAGCAAAGGGTAATTTTATGTCCAAAAGCTACAGAAAGGGTAGCAAATCAGATAAATAATCGATCGGAAATTAGTAATGAAACAGAACATGTTCGTGATTCTAGGGACGCAACTGTACTTTTTAATGAATGTATGTTAAATAATAATAGTGTCATTGAACTTGGTAATGAAAAATCTAAAAATAGAACTAGTAGCAAGGTTAAATTAAATCGTGAATTTAATGGAAAATTAGGGGAAGTGTGCGTCAACGAAAGCAATATAATAAATTGTGTTAATCAAAAAGATACCATTTTAAATGGAAATGAAATTCGTAAAGTAAGACAGGAAAATAAAAAGGCAGGTATAGGGCCTAACAAAGATAAATGTGTAGTAAACCATAATGAAAAATTGTTATGTAATAAAGTAAATAGTAACGTTGTAAAAACGGAACGAACGGTTAGGAAACCGGAAAATAGAATAAAAGAATTAGAGGAAAATATTAATGCTAGTGAAAATTGTGTAGGAAATGAAAATGTAAAAGAAAAAAATAGCCAAACATTTGAGAGTATACATAATGAAGTAGGCTTTGTGAACCAAATATTTAGGGAAAAGTCGGTTCAGCAATGTAGTAGGGAAATTCCGTTGGATCTGCCAGTACCAAGGGTAGAAACTAACGGTGAAGATGATCGGATTGACGGAGTAGTTGGTACCTACCCGATCATTCTAACATCTTCTTTTAAAGTACCACCGCGTTGTATACAATTGATTTCAGGTACAATATCGGATATAAATTCTGATCACCTGACAGTTGTAGTCGAACCAGTCCAATTACCTATTAACGGATTATTAATAGCTCGAACCTTATGTTACGCCTCGAATATTAGGTTAAATATTGTAAATCTAACGAATGAAGAAATTGAATTAGATAAAAATACTGAGATCGCGCGCGCAGAAAAAGTAATCGTCGACGAAGAATTAAGTGATAGTGATAATGAAAATAAATGTATTGTAAATGAAAATGTAGGAATCGTAGCTAGCAACGGTAAAAAGGTTAAATCCAATAAGAAAGTGTGGAAAAGGAAAAATATAGGTAAATACGTAGAAAATGTAGAATTTAATGAGGAAAAAGTTAACTTTAGTGAAAATGATAATAGGGTAAAGGACCCTGGTATATTACAAGTAAATAGGGGAACCATGAATTTTAATGGTAAAGTTAAAAATGGAAACGTTACTGAAAATATTGAATTAGTGGCCACAGTTAATAAAGTTAATAAGGAATCAATTGATTTGAAGGTTAATGAGTTAGGACATTTATCTGAAAATGAGAAAACAAGGTTAAAGGAATTACTTTATGAATTTATTGAAATATTTGATGTAGGAAATGTTAAGTTGACACATACTTCTAAAATACAACATCGTATAATTACTACTTCTGAAACACCCATTACCAAAGCACCTTATCGTATACCCTTCGCTCAACGAGAAGAACTTAAGAAACAAATTGATGAAATGTTAGAACAAGGAATTATTAGGGAATCAAATTCACCCTGGTCTGCTCCAGTAGTTATGGTACCGCGTAAAACAATTGATGGGGAAGTACAGCAAGTGAGGGTCTGTATTGACTATAGGGCTTTAAATGCCATAACGGTCAGGGAATATCTACCACTGCCAAATATTCAAGAAACGTTAGATCAAATAGGAGATTCGCTGTTTTTCACAACTTTAGACTTATTATCTGGTTATTGGCAGGTACCCGTTCATCCTGATGATATTCCTAAGACTGCTTTCTCAACTATTGACGGTCATTATGAGTTCCTACGCATGCCATTTGGATTAATTAACGCTCCAGCAACTTTCCAGAAACTTATGAATGCTACTTTGTCCGGACTGACGTATGAACAATGTCTAGTTTACCTTGACGATATAATTGTATTCGCTAAAAACTTTGATGAACACCTAATTAGATTGAGAAATGTATTTAACAGGCTTAAAGAAGCAAATTTAAAACTAAAATTAAAAAAATGTACTTTTTTGGCTGAATCAGTAAAGTATCTGGGACACATTGTAAGTAAAGTTGGTACGCACCCAGACCCTGAAAAGACATCCATTGTTAAAACTTACCCTGTTCCAAAGTCTCCTAAAGAAATACGACAATTTTTAGGACTTATAGGTTTTTATCGTAGGTACATACAGGACTTTGCAAAATTAGCGGCCCCACTGACAGAACTGACTAGAAAGAATAAACAATTTATTTGGGAACAAAAACATCAAGAATCTTTTGACACACTTAGACAAAAATTAATTGAAGCACCTATTTTAGCACATCCGAATTTCAACGAGACTTTCATACTTTCTACGGACGCATCGAAAACGGCCGTGGGAGCTATTTTAAGTCAGAACATAGACGGGGTTGAAAAACCAATAGCATATGCAGGGAGACAACTTAATAAAAATGAACGGAATTATACAATAACGGAATTAGAGTGTCTTGCGATTGTATATGGTATCAAACAATTTAGATGTTATCTTTATGGTAGGCAATTTACGGTAGTAACTGATCATCGTGCTCTAAAATGGCTTTTAACACTAAAAGATCCGACGTCTAGATTAGCCCGGTGGGCCCTACTTTTGAGTGAGTACAGTTTTGACATACAGTACAGACCTGGAAAATTGCACAATAATGTTGATGCTCTAAGTAGAATTCCTGTAGAAAATGTTAATTATGTTAGTTATTTACCCGTATGGAATAGAGAACTAATTAAAAACGAACAACAAAATGATAATTCTTTAAAAATTATTTTTGAAACTCTAAAAACAAATCCGGAATCCTTAGAATATTTCCTAGATGACGATAATATACTGTATAAAAAGGGAACTAAAAATGAACGTCACGATAGATTAGTAGTCCCTACGTCACTTAGAACTAAATTTATACATGAATATCATGATTTACCATTTGCTTCTCATCAAGGAGTAATAAAAACTCTAAATTTAATGAAACAAAAATTTTATTGGCCCAATATGAATAAAGATATTGATATGTACATTAAAACTTGTGACTCATGTAACAGACGTAAAACAGTCAATAATCGGAAACCTGCTCCATTACAAAATTTACCTTTAGTGCATAAGCCTCTCGAAATGGTGAGTATTGATATTGTCGGCCCACTTCCAGTAACAGAAAAGTACAGAAATAAATATTTGCTGACATTTCAAGATTATTTTACTCGATATGTTGAAGCAATACCCTTAGAGGATCAAAAAGCAGAGACTGTAGCAAAAGCATTTGTGACACAAATTATTTGTAGACATGGTGTACCACGTAAATTACTGACTGACAGAGGCACAAATTTTACTTCGGATCTTATGAAAAACATTTGTAAAGAATTAAAAATTGACAAAATTCAAACCACAGCTTATAATCCAAAATGCAATGGTATGGTGGAAAGATTTCACAGAGTTTTGAAGGACATGTTGTCTCATTTTATTAGTAAAAATCAAAGAAATTGGGATGAGATCTTACCATATGTACTATTTGCATACCGTACTTCAGTACATACTTCAACCGGTGAAACCCCATTTTTCCTTATGCACGGACGAGACGCAGAATTACCTTTTGACGATATTTTACGACCACGAAGACTAAAATACGACTATGCAGAAAATTATACAACTGAAATGACAGCCAGATTACACCAAGCTTTTGACTACGTAGTGCAAAATCTTAAAAAGTCGGCGAAACAACGTGAAATACAGTATAATAAGAAAACTGCTGAAATTGAGTTTAATATAGGTGACAAAGTACTTCTTTATGACAACAGCCAGGTTATTGGTCAAAGTAAAAAACTTGCTCGTCCTTGGATTGGTCCGTTTAAAATTACAGAGAAGCTTAGTCCCGTAACATATCGTATTTTAAACGAGAAAAATAAAAATACACAAGTAGTTAATGTTAATAGATTAAAATTGTACTTAGAAAGGAATGCCCAACATGATAGTTCTAATGTTAAAACAGTAAAAGAACCTGTAGAAGACGTTATTGTTAAACCTAAAATATATGCACCATTACAAATTAGGAATCTTGAAACCGACGAAATAGAAGAGGCCGAACCGATAATTTTACATAGAGATATGCACGAACATGACGAACAAGATGAACAGGTAGAATATGAACCTTGGATAGGAACCCCCATGTCATTAGATAATGAAAGATTTGATAATATAGTATTTGACGATCGGTATGAACCAAATTTAGAAGAAATTAGGGAATCAGACAGTGAAAATGCCGAATATTACGAAGACGTTAGACAATCTGATGATGACGAAATTAGAGAATCGGAATATGAAGAAGCTAGGGAATCATATGACGAAAGTAGGCCAGACGATGATAGTAACGACCTAGATGACGTAAATGTTGAACAAGAAAGTAAAACAGGTGATAATGAATTGACTGATCAAGATACACAACCTACTCATACGTATCGACTTAGAAGTCGAGGTTCAGTAGAAGAACACCCTTGGGTTCTTAAAAAACGGATCTAAGTAATTGTAAAAAAAAAAAAAAAAAAAAAAAATTAAAAAAAAAAAGGGGTAATAAAATCAATTTTACGGTAAAAGTGTAATAATTATGTAAAAATCTTGAAAAAAAAAAAAGTTAGAACAGAATTTATCTTATTGTAAAAAGGTAATGATAATTGAAAGTTAAAAAAAAAAAAATTTGTAAATTAAAAATAAAGCGTATCATTTTTGTAAATTGTAATTATAAAATAAGTTCAAGTACTAATGATTTTCCTTTTGTTTGAGGAAAAAATCAAGAAAATGAACTTAGTAAAAGCCACCTGGACATGGGTGTTATTGCATCTATACGTCGGTACAGTAATCGCCATCATAGCCTATGATTGCCAGGACCAAAATATGAACATCTCCACGTTTAGTCTTACGAAAATTGGCGAGTGTAGACAACCAGCTACTGATCGAGTCACTACGCATGAAAGAATCCAGTTGATTCAACTTCGCGACATCGAAGTGGTTCATGTTATTCAATGTAAAATATACGTTAGCAGACTCATCTACTACTGTGGAATGCATTCTCATCTCGCTGCTGTCCGAAATGGGTTCTCGACATATATTCATTCTGTTTCAAAGGATATGTGTAACAGTATGCATCGATTACGTCGTATCGATCAATTCTATGGTAAAACAATCGATGGACTCATTGTCAATGGTACCTATCACACCACGTTATTAATGGCTGGACGTATGGTGACTGAAAATTCTTGTCAAGGAGTCGACTACGAAGATCGAACCGGAACATGGTCAAATGTTATAGTCCAAGCTGCTGTCGAAATCACATTAAACGATGGATACGTTCCAGTGAAAGTTAACGAGAATAAAATCATTTTACCCGGAGGAATCACCTGCCCATATCAAGAACGCTCGTGTATCGATTCTGTTTATGGATATTCATTTTGGGAACAAGTTGACACTAATTCTTGTTCCGCCAGCAAGTATACAGTAATTTATGAAGGTGAAGCCACGAAAGTTTCGCCGAAATACCATTCCGAAAACATTTCCGACACTACAATCTACACCGTGGACAAAGGTGAAAAAGTCTTCGCAATGCCAATTAGAAGACCAACAATGATTTGCGGACAATCTGCATATGAAACAGACCACCCTAAATTCTACATCATTAAACCCTCCGAAAGTGGTATGTTCTACTTCAATCAAGTCGTTCATGGAGTATTTGACATCGATCCTACGGCTTATACAAATTCAAAAGTAGTATTTATTGAACGTCACATAAGTGGTCAATTATCAAAATTGTATGAAGACGTGATTCTACAAAGATGTGAACTGGAACAGCAAGTATTACGAAATCTTCAAACATTGGCAATTACTTCACCACAAGAATTCGCTTATGCTAAAATGAAAGTACCTGGTTATACCGCCGTTAACTATGGAGAAGTCGTCCATATAATCGAGTGTAACCCTGTCGAGGTAAATGTACGTTTTGTAGACAGGTGTTTTCACGAATTACCGGTGACACACGACAACAAATCAATGTTCATGTCTCCGCGAAGTCACATTTTACAGAAATTCGGAACTGAGGTTACATGCAGTCCATTTCTTTACTCGGCGTTCAAGTTAAATGGCCACTGGTATAAAAGTACAAAAGGTTTACATCAGATGCCAATACCACAAATTTTGGAACCGTCAAATCAAAACAAATGGTCTTATCTTAATCCAACTAATTTATTCGCGGGTGGATTGTATTCACAACAAGATATGTTAGCACTACAACAACACCTAGTGCTACCCTCCGAAAGACAAGCTATCAACGGGATTATCACCAGAGGCATGGTTGGTCTAGAAACAGACTTACAAGGTACAAAATTGGAAACCCTCCTCTCAGAAGAAGCAATCGAAAATTGGTTTTATCGAGTGTGGTCCAAAGCCTGGACTTGGTTTAGTGGAATTGGACTAATTACATCTGGAATAATGGGTATCATAGTTATCTTCAAGTTATTCAAGTTCATTATCGATACATTTATACATGGCGTCATTTTATACAACATTTTTGGATGGAGTATCCGACTTGTTGCTGCTATCTTCGACAGTGTCACAGTTTACTGCCTACATAAGTACCATGACAAGAAAGCTACACAAACTGAAACAGTAATCAATGAATCCCCAACGGAAATACGATGTGAACAGCCCCCAGAGAATCCACAACAGTTGTATCCTACACCACCAGTGATAAGTACGACGCGCTGTCCAGATTGGATTGAAACGACTCATTAATGTGAAAAAGTGAATTTTAAAGACTTAAATAATTGGACATTAGTGTTAGAAAAAAAAAAAAAAAGAAAATGAATACATAGGCGTATCTATGAAAATTAATGTAATTTCTGAAAATGTTAATGATCACATACGAGTAATTAGCAAAGTAACAAACCTTTATGAATTTAAATAATTTAATTAGCAACTATTGTGATTGGATAGTTTGAATTTGAGATGAAATATACATAAATACGCTTATGAATGAATTTTGGAATTATTTTAAGAATTTCGATAAGTATTAAATAATAGAGTAATTGAAAAAAAAATAAATCTTTTAAATAGGGTTCTTGATCGTAATTCTAACTCAAGATTTTTATTCGAATAAATCAATTTTAATAGAAAGTAAAGGTAAATTGAATTTTTAATGAAAGAATATTCAAACTTGATAACGAATACACGGATTTGACAATAATTTTTGATTTATTTTATGGAACAAGAGAGTAATTACTGTAATAAATAAATAAATAGCAATTTTGTTTAATATTGTAATCAAAAGTAATAGAATTCAACTATGAATTGGTGAAGAAGATAGATTTAAAAGTAAATTTTGATCAAACAGTTAACAATAAATATTAATCATTGTAGGAATTATGAGGGTTAGGCTCGGGTGAGATTTGCGATTCTCACGGACAATATAAAAGCATGAGAAGCGCAAATCCCATTCTCTTTTGATCTCCATAAGCAACGAACACCACTGGCCAAGCAGTGTACCGTTCGGAATACAAGGAACAATAAACAAGTAAGAAATTTAATTTAGTAATTTATTAATTGATCACCATTTAGACCACTAGGAGAATGATGTGTTATGATAATGAGATAGAAAAAAAAAAGAATTAAATTGATACAAGTGGTTAATCGTTAGGAAATTGGAAACAGAAAGGTAACCAATTTTATGTATCAATATTGATATACGAATAGTTATTAATGAAAAAAAAAACTAATTTTAGGGATACTTCGTGTAATTGAGAACCTACTTAGTGTAAAGGAAAGGATAGGATTAAGAATTGTTCCAAAAAAAAAAAAAAAATATAACATGATGACTTAACAACACCGACGCTGAATGGAGACAGCTAGGTGAGTTTATTACTGATTTTAAGTAGCAAAAGTTGATTTTCGCCAATTCATAGGATGACTGTTTGAATTGAGAATTGCAAAAAAATTAACCAAACGCTCCTTGTTCCCTGAATGACAAGAAAATAATTTACCGGATGTGACTTTATTTTTTGGCCTAACCACACGCTGAGTGTCCTATTTGTGGATACAGCACTCCCGTGTGGGAGTCGGATTTTTAATTGTAAGGGGTTGTCGTTAGTGGCAACCTAACACTTCGTCGCCAACCCTGGCTCCATATGTGTCGCACTGGAGTGTGACACGGGGCTGATATGGATGTGCGGGCACCCAAAAATGGTATGAGTTAAAATTTCGTTTGTTGGAAAAACTAAAGGTTTAGTTTAGAAGGGGGTTGCTCGTATACCATGCCAGCCAATGGAGCCAACCCTTTTAAAATTATTTATACAGATTTTGGGCGGCGAAGTTGCGTATTGGAAAGGGACCGAACAGCCCTTAAAATCGAGCCAACCCTTGCGTCTGTTGCGGCATTCGCAAGTGGAGAATAAATTTAGTTTTTGACTGTTTGGTCCAGAATTTTTGCGGCTCTATAAACTGGATTAAGACAATTGGGAGGGATAAATTGTTAATTATCAAAATTCCTTTTCGGCACAACCTAGGAGGCAAGGCCACAAACTTCCTCCATCAAAATTCCCTTTCGAGTGCTCTTGTAGGGGACATAAGGGGGATAGCTCGGGACATAATCGCCCAGTGATGCCCGCCAAAAAAAAAAAACATGAAAGGAAACAATCTTTCATAAAAAAAAAAAACAAGAGTACAGATAATTTTTCTATTTTTCATACTTATTAGGTATTTTATTATATTTCTTTCAAAGAAGTTTTGGAATTTAAAAAAAAAAAGAAGATTTTAATTAATTATTTAAAGTATAAGGAATTATATTTGAAGTATAATATGGTTAAGGTATTATGTGAATGATGACATAATAAGATTAAAGGAAAGAAATTAGTAATCTTAATAGTGAAAAACAATTTAGTTTTTTTTAAAGCTGGGATAATTAGGCAGGAACTAATAATTTTTTTTAGAAAGAAATAAGAGTTATTTTTATTTGAAACAATTAGATGTATACTTTAATTATATGTATGGCATTGTATTATGCATAATAAAAGTGAAGTTTTAAAATTTGAACTGTCACAAATAATTAATAGCAAATATTAAGGAGTAAAGAGAATTATCAAAAATTACGATTTGGATTTTTGAAAGAAATTATTCACTTTTGTTATGTCACGTATCTAATTAGGAATTTTAATTTTATTTTGAAAATTTTAGGTAATTTAAAAAAAAAAAAAATTTTTTATTATTGAGCATGTATTCATATTTCTAATTGAAATTAAGATAGGATAAAAAGTTAATTTTTCTTTCCAAACCTGAACGAAAAATTAACTTTCATT
This sequence comes from Brachynemurus nebulosus, assembly GCA_035578155.1. Lineage (NCBI taxonomy): Eukaryota > Metazoa > Arthropoda > Insecta > Neuroptera > Myrmeleontidae > Brachynemurus > Brachynemurus nebulosus. The sequence continues at coordinate 9,698,952 of JAPWDM010000006.1, read as the reverse complement.
TTAAGGGGGAGGAAGTGTAATATAATGCCCGCTACTGTACCCACTTCTTAACATATTGTAGACTTATTGTTGTACACAACGGTATCGATCAATCTAGAAAATGAATAACTGAAAATGGAATAAAGAAGTCTTTGATTAAATCGCTAAGTCAGCGAAACGCTAAAGAACTGAAATCGAATGATCAATACGCGAGGCAAGGGGAATGCCATGGCGAGCTTGGCTTGAGGCCCTATAGACGGGTCGATGTGATTCATTCAGTTTTTAGATTCAGTCTTGAGACAAAGTAATGTAATTTTGAAGTAAAAAGCAATTAAGATCTTTTTGTGTTGTGCTTGTGTAATCCCCAAGGAGAGGTAATATGCACTTCCTTTCTTAATGTTATTGCTACATATGCAACCCGATTCGGAATATTTTTACTAAAATTTCAACTAATAATTATTTAAGATATTTTTTTGGATAATTTTCACATAACTTATATTAATCCTTAAACCATACCCGAATTGGCTTGCATATGTATTAATTATTAGATTTTAAGAATTTTTATTATATCTTTGTTTTTCATTGTTAATCATAATTTCTATTGTAACTTAATTTGGCCCGTTAGGAATTCAATCCTGTAAATTTGATATTTTATTTCTTAATATAAATCTATTATTGTTTTCACGAGTTGTTTGAATTATACAATTTCCTGTCGTATCATCGGTGTAACTATTAAATACTTAACCGCGTCCCAAAATTAAACAATATAATAATTCTAAATATATTTAAGTAAATACGGCTATTGCTACCACTTTTTACAACCAACTATCAATACTTTACAGTTTGAATATGTCAAGGCCGAATTAAATTTTACGATATTTTTAAGTAACAATATTTGAAAAGTTAAGTTTCGTTTTCATATCATGCAAACTTTACAAAATTTTCTCAAAAGACTGCCTGTCTTTATGTATTTAATTTCAGTACGTTTGATATTTTCTTAACTTTTTTTTTTTTTTTTTAAATAATATAAATAATGATAAAAAAATTTATAGAGTAAATTTAAAGTAAAAGCATTTTGCATTTTATAGTCCATTTTAAATAACTATTTTCCATTTTGAATTTTAAATATGTTCAGCAAAACCATTTTCCATTTTGTATTTTAAATGCATTTTTGGAAACCATTTTCCATTTTCTATTTTAAATGGTTTCTATGAACCATTTTTCCCAGCCCTGCAAACCAGAATACCTCAAAACCGTTTATTACCCAATAAAATAAAACATGCAGAAATGACAAACGTTAACACATATCCACGATATGGTTCGCCATTTTTCCCGTACGCTTTCGAAAAGAAAATCAGTCCGGGATATATTCGATCGATACCCAACGCTTGTATCAATCGCGGCACCGATAATAAATTCGTCAACGCAGTGCTTAAAGTTGCGGCGAAACACCCGGCATAAATCAGCGGGCCCCAACTTGACATAATGTTCATCATCGAATAACTATTGTGCAGTCCATAATCGCAATTCGGCATACAAGCACTCAATGTTCCATTGTCCAGATCGGCGATTGATCCACTAGCATCACGAATTGCAGCGGCTCCAGCGAAAAATACGAATACGACGTAAGATATCATTGAGATGAGTAGGGCCAGAAGAGTACCTTTTGGGATTGACGACGCTGGATCCTAAAATGTGAACTATTGTTTAAATTTTTTTTAATCGGAGTGTTTTTTGGTGATGAAAATATTACTTTTAAATCGCCGGAAATATTTGCGCCTGCTTGAATTCCGGTCACGGATGGGAAAAATATTGAGAAAACTGAGAAAAAATCGTAGGACACGTGTTCGTGTTCTCGATAATTTGAGTTCCAATTTTCTTTGAACACCGTAACTAAATTAAAATGAAACTTTTATTAGAGAAATTGGTTAAAATTTAACGGGTTATATGCATTTCCGCTGAGGAAATCGATTATTTAATAAATTATTTTAAGTACAGCAGGACGAAGTAAGAAACTTAAACATTAATTGTAATAAATCACTTTGATAAAATCACTTATTGATTGTTTTTAAGTGTTTGATCAGTACATTTCATCAGAATATAAATTATTGCATCATCTGTAAAGTTTTTTTTTTACAGATGTATTTATCACAGTTTTCATAATATTATAAAAATGTAATAAAATGTTCTCATATGTGTAAATTAATGCTTTGTCTTGTCTAGAAAAGCAACTTCTAAGGAAATAGTGAGGTTTTGAGCGTTTTGAGTTACATAGTTATCTTCTATGAAACTTTCGCTATTACAGCTATTACTACTAAAATTCAGCTATTACAGCCACTGTAATGACGCGATTTCAGTCCGGGACTATGACAGAAATTTGTTTTGAGGTCCCTAGACACCAAAAATGACATTCACTAAAATTTATATGTATATACAATTATACATAATATATATGTATACATGTATTTATGTATTTATGTATCAGCACAATAACTCTCGAACAAAACATTCTATTTTTATCAAATTTGGTGAAACGATTGGAAGTCCAAAAATTGGACTTGGATGAGTTCTTCAGCCAGATACGTCCGATGCCTCCGATGCCCGGAACATAGTTTTTTGGGTATTATTCGTGAAAAAAATTAGTCTTTTACCAAAATTTCCCCAAATCCAAAAGTTTTTTTTTTACACCATTGAAAAGAAGATAAAAATCACATAAAAAGGTTATTGAACTGGTATATAAACTGGTTTCCGAGAAAATCTAATTTTTATAAACGTAAATTCGCTATGTTATGTAGGATGCTGCGACGGGGGTATTTTACATCAGCAGTAAATCAGTACATTCTGAATAATACAAAATTTGAAAATTTTTCTAAGAAAACTATTTTGCCGATAGAATTGTCTTAATTAAATTAATTTTTATTATAAAAAAATACTGAGGACCAAAAATTTTACAATCGAAAGCGTCTTTCGATGAACGTGATTTATTAAAAAATATTATATCGATTGTTTTGTAGTGGTTTTACACTCAAGGTCATTTTCTTTACAAATAATACTTCGCTTCTTATAAAATTTTGTGAAAATATTCTTAATATTTTCGGAAAAACAAATGCATATAACCTCGCGTTATTTATCAATCTAACTTTCTGTAAAAAAAAATTATTACAATTAAATCCAGTAAATCCTTCCGCCATTTGTTCTTTGGTCCGTGGTCCTATTATTGTCCCGACCAGAAAATCGATTATGGCGCCGGTAATAACAGCCACTAAAAAGTTCTGCGCTTTCGATTCCCATTCCATTCCGACTGCGCATATAATTATCATAACAACCAATGAAATCAATCCGACAATTCTTACGTCATTTACGCCACCATCGATAATTTGCAATTGGTACGACGATAAAAGATCATTTAGTGAATCACAGAAACCGATTGTATTCATACTGGCAGCCACTGCATTGGCAAACGCAAAAACAATACCGACAGATGCTCCAAATTCGGGACCAAGTGATCTCGAAATAATATAGTAGATTCCTCCTGTAAAAAAAAAAAAAACGGTTTCCATTAAAAACTCTTAACCAATCCCTATTGCTTCCGAGACTACTAAAGTAGTGAAAGCATTGTGATCACTTTTGAAAAATAAAAAATTTTTTTCCTCCAAAATAAAATTTTTTACGCATATTTTACGTTTTAGAGCTTCTTGAACAATTTTGGTTTGGTGTCTGTCTGTCCGTCTGTGTCACCAGTTTGCATCAAGTGGCATAACTTCTGAACTATTCGATTGTTTTTAATGAAATTTTCAGAAATTATGTAGGTTGGTTCCAAGATGGTCCCCTATGAATTTAATCGAAATCAGAGTAACGGTAGCTACCCCGCTACCATGAAATCTCATTAAATGTCAATATCTTATTTACTGCTAGCCCCACTTCGTTCAAATTTTTAAAGTATTTTGGGGGTTAGTTTTTAAAATATTTTTGCTATTATTTTATAATTTAGCCTTTAAGTATTTTGAGTTACAACAATTTTTTATGAACTTTAAGGCGAAAATATAATTTCACGGTGTATTATATTTGGTAGAATACTGTTTTAAAGTCTTTTACGAGTACAAAGAAGCTATGTGCCACACCCCATTGGCAGCGTATTTTTGTATCTGACCACTTCTACTTACCCCCTTTAACTTCACCATTTGTACAAATTGCTGAAAGCGATAACGTTGTAACGACACATACAACTGCTGAAATTCCGATAATGATTAGTGTTTGACCTGCAAAAGAGATAGAAATCTTAGAGTGTGCGTCAAAAAATTTGTGGAAACAGTTTGTCATACCAACACCCGCTTGTGCTACAACCCATGATAATCGTAAAAAGAGCATAACACCCCAAATGTTGAGAAGGCATGGTATAAATACACCCTGGATCCAACCAAGTTTAATACCGTGGCCGCTTGGAATTCCTGAATGTTTCTCCGGTTCTTTTTCCACATTATCCTGCAAAAAAGAGATGTCATAATCTATACATATAAAAAAAAACTGTAACGAGACCGTTTCTGTACATTGAATATTTTTTGAAAATTGTACTGGTACTGTAAATAGTTATCGATGTAGATATCAAAACAGCGATTTTTGAATTTTTTGTCTGTGTCTATTTGTCTCTCTGTCTGTCAGGGCCGTAACTAGGCTGGGGCAGCCAGGGCATTGCCCCGAGGCCCCCAGCCAAAGGGGGCCCCCAAGAGAAAACAAGAAATAGCAAATTTCTAAATTTCTTGGCAAAGTTTAAGAGCGGTATTTCTGTAAAATTAGGATGGCAAACGACTGACGAGCAAAAAAAAAGGGTCGCCGCTTTTTTGCTAGGGGGTGAAATTTTTTGTTTTTGCTCGGGGCGGCGTAGGGGCCCCGAACGCACTTTCTGCCCCGGGGCCCCTGAAGACCTAGTTACGGCTCTGCTGTTTGTCTGTTTGTCTGTTCACGCATCATGCAAAAATTACTGGACGGGTTTTAATGAAATTTGGTGTGGTGATGACTTATTACCTGAGTCAACATCTAAGATACTTTTTACTCCGTGAAAATGTTTCATTCCCACGGGAAAATAGAAAAACCATTTTGAGTATGTGCACACATTACGCAAAAACTATGGAACGGTTTTGATGAAATTTGGTGTGGTGGCAACTTATTACCTAAGTCAACATCTAAGATACTTTTTACTCCGAGAAAATGTTTCCTTCCCACGGGAAAATACAAAAACCATTTTGAGCATGTGCATGCATTACGCAAAACTAGTGTTCTATGCAAACGCTTTATAATAATTATTGTACTTATATACTTCTCATTGATTTTATGCGTGAACGACGTCGCGGGTACAGCTAGTATTTGAAAATAATCGAATATTCGCAATAATTCGTTGAGTTTTTGATAAACAAAAATTTTCAAGCGATTTTTATAAAACAATTTTAATTGGGTGATTATGATAAAAAGGCTTATGGATAAGAAAAATGAAAATAAGGAAAATTATTATCAGTCGTTTTTATCTTGGAATAGTTATATGTGTTGTGTAAATGTATTTCGTAGGAAATAAATTTCTATAAAGTTGTCTGGCGGATTTCTTTTGTAGCTTTTCCGGATTAAACTAGTTTTTACACTTTATTATTATCCAAAGGGGGGTATTTATTGATGTATTATTATTATTATTATTATTTTAATCGACAATTGAATTCATATGTATCAAGTCTCATATATAGTTGTAGTTTTCTCACTTTTGTTTTTAAAAATAAAGTAAAAAAAATGGTTTTTTAAGAAAAAGCTTTTATTTAAAAATGAGCTAAAAAAAAATAAAATAATTTTTGAGTGACGTTTGAAGCAATATGCAACATAATTTATAAAAGCTTGAGGCGTTATCATTAGTTATTTCTGTTTTGGACGTTTTGGATATACGTATAAGTGTAGCTATTTTACTTTTCAGTAGTTACCAAACTTAATTAAACGCCTCAAGCTTTTATAAATTATGTTGCGTATCTTCAAACTTCACTCAAAAATTATTTTATTTTTTTTAGCTCATTTTTAAATAAAAGCTTTTTCTTAAAAAAACATTTTTTTTACTTTATTTTCTACTTTTTAGTCTGATCACAATTAATTTAAAAAAAAAGAATTAAAGAAGTAATTTTTTTACCTATATTTTAATCGGTTAATTTACCCTAATCAGACATAACTATGGAAACAAAAAATTGCAATGTAAAATCAATGGACAATATTTGACAATCCGAAATGTCAAAAAGTTGCACAGGACTAAAAATCAACAATTTTGGTTTTGGGGCGATTTAGGACAAAACTAATTATACAATATTGCATTGTCATCAAGGTTAGACACGTATGCAAAATTTGAAACCTCTAGCTCAATTAGAACCTGCCTAAATTTTGAATCCAAGATTTGATCTAAACCAACATACTAACATAGCAAGTTAAATAAAAGCTTTTAAAAAGGTAGATTTTCACAGCGAATAAAATGGTAGGAAACATTTCATTGGCCATTTTATTGTGAGTAAACAGGATTAATATGAAACAATGATGTGGGAGCGAGAGAGGGGCCGGTAAGAAAAAAATGTCTAGAGTTTAGGTACTCTAGGACCCCAAAGTGAGTAAATTCGTCTTTATCGAAACTTTTTTAAACATAAGAAAAATGTTCAAAAGCAATTCTTTAATTTTGAATCGATTTACTTTAGTCTGAAATCATTTCGGCCATTATTTGGAATAACATTTAGTTCGTGTAATATGAAATGTCGTTTTCCGACCACTTGAACGACCATCTAATTCAGATAAATAGCGACACTTTTTTAGCATTAGAGAAATGTTTAAAAGCAAGTCTTTAATTTTAAGTACAATTCTTGTAGCCTGGAATCATTTTTTGTAATAACGTTTAGTCGTGTAATATGAAATGTCGTTTTCCGACCACTTGGCCTACCAGGGCCGTAACTGCCCCGGGGACCCCAAGAGAATTGAAGAATTATTTCTTGGCAAATTTTAAGGGCGGTATTTCTGTAAAATTTGACGACTGATGAGCAAAAAAAACGGTCACTGCTTGTTTTTGTCGAGGAGTGGAATTTTAAAATTAGGGCAACAAACGACTGACGAGCAAAAAAAAGGTCACTGTTTTTTTTTTTGCTGGGGGCCGAATTTTTTGTTTTTGCTCGGACCAGCGTAGGGGCCCCGAATGTACTTTTTGCCCCGAGATCCCTGAAGACATAGTTACGGCCCTGTGGCCTACTAAGTAATTCAGATAAATAGCGACACTTTTTTTAGTATTAGAGAAATGTCTAAAAGCAATTCTTTAATTTTAAATAGAATAAATAATTGTGTGAAGCAGTGTGTGCTCTATATTTTGTGGGGCACGGAGGGGGCCCGGTAAGAAGAAAATGTTCAAGGGCCCAAAATGGATTAATACGTCCCTGATCGTGTGAGGTACCATTTGAAAAAGCTTCCTCTAAGGTTACTAAAAATATTTTTTTTTTATAATTTTTGGTTCAGTAGTAGTCTTAATTTTTCAATTTCAAATATTATCGAGTGCTTGTTAAACATTACTACGTGTGACAAATTTTTATGATAGATCTTAAAATTTTTAGAAATAACCGCGTATCCTTGAGCTCTTAGGTTTCTAAAGCTTAAATTTTGATTTTTATAGGGTTAGTAGATAATGAGTGATAGATTATCGGAAAACGGAGTTTTTTCGACAATGTTATAGTAGCTGAAAAAAATTTAAATAATATGCTCTTAATTGTTTTTTTAAATATATATTAAATATTTAGACTATTTTCTTCCGAATACAATTAAGTTTTTTTTTTCAAACAAAGTAATTTTACAATTAAAGAATATGAAACATTTTTAAAAATTAAACATTTTGGAATTATAAGTAACAACCTTGAATAGAAAATAATAGACCGAACAATTAAAAAATTTTTAAATGAATAAATTAATTGAATTCTGTTGTTCTAGTTCACAGTAATATACCCTTGTAAATTATAAGCTTGTAATGATCGAAGTATTTTTTTTTTTTTTTTTTTTTTTTTGATAAATAACATATAAATAGTTTTATTGGTTTTTATAAAATTTTAATTTGACTATCCACTTATGGCAATCTTTCAGAATGATTTCGAAGTGAACTCTGACAACATTTATGTGGTGAGTTCAAATGTACTTTCAAACTTCAATATATAAATACTAAAAATATCATCACATTTTATATTATGAATGCGTTATAAATTTTAATTGAATTTCGTCTTTCCAGTTTCTATTTATAGTTTAATCATTTTCATTAATGTAAAATTCGATTTCATCATGAAAATTTATTTAAAATAATTTGGACATATTGAGTACAATGTTGATATGTAGATACTATATGAGGAGTAGTTGAACAGAAGGTAACATTTCCACTTTTTGGCTTTTTGCTTTTTTTGCAAAATCGTACTTATATCTATAAACTACACATCCTATTTGAATTTGGCGTATTAAATAGCAATAATTTTCCCCTAAAAACGAGTCCCAATCTCGGTTTTCGAACAAAAAGGAACATATCCATTTCTTTATAAAAGTATTATTTTAGTTCTAACAAAAAGTGACATTTTCTTATGTAACATTAGATTTTTAGATTTAGATTATTAGATTTAGTAGCTGAAAACGCTAGAGAAAGTTAATCAAACTATCTGTAACAAAAGGTAACATTTATATTCAATAAGTATCAAAAAGTGACATTTTCAAGTTTTACTGACAAAGGTAACATTTCCAAAATTCAAACTTAGTTATCTCCTGTAATACCTATGAAAGTTTTTAAATTGACAAAACAATGACGTACGGTAACTTTTTTTAATGTACAATTCTGCATAAACAGAATATTTTGAAAAATAAATGCTTACTCTTTAATCACATTTTACTGATTTCTGAAAAAAAAAGCAACGATGGAAATGTTACCTTCTGTTCGACACTTCGACTACTCCTCATATATATATATATATATATATATATATATATATATATATATATATATATATATATATATATATATATATCCAAAAAGTATACAAAAAATACGGTCTAGTATTGTTAAATTTTCTGGAATAGTGAAAAGCACTTTAAAGTACAATGCGAATCAAAAGATCAGAATTATTGTATTATAAACTGTTAATACGTAGTAGAAAAGACAATTATTATTCAAGATCATTTTTTTTTTTGATCACAATCTATCACAATCAGAATTAAAAGGCATTTCCGATATAGATAGGATCAAAAATTTCACGACAGAATAATAATTTTTCATATTCTTGCAATAATTTTTATAATTTGTTTCAAATGTGTTGGTTAGACAAAGTTAAGCCTGATCCAGACGGAACGTTTTATCTAAACGATAAAACTAAAACGTTCATGCAAGTCGTTCGACAAAACGTACAGAAATTAGCGTGTCCACACGTTTCCAACTAATCGGCCAAATTTTAAGTTTCGCGAAGTTTATCATGGAGGAACATAGACTGTCTCCTTGTTAGCCGTTTCATCAATTTTTTTTTTATATTTTTTGATCAGAACTTGATATGCCTGGACTTTTTATTCCGGTCAGTGTACTCTGGGCTCTTAACTTACCACAACCAAGGAAAACTCCGGTAAAGTTTAACAAATTCAAGATCAGATATTATAAAATGATAATATATGCATATAATAAAATTGTAACGAGACCATTTCTGTACATGGAATATTTTTGGAAAATTGTACTGGTACTGTAAATAGTTATCGATGTAGATATCAAAACAGCGATTTTTAGAAATTTTGTCTGTCATTAGTGTGGTGATAACTTATTACTTGGGTCAACATGGTCTGTTCACGCATCACGCAAAAACTATTGGACGGATTTTAATGAAATTTGGTGTGATGATAACTTATTACCTGGGTCAACATCTAAAATACATTTTGCTCCGGGAAAATTTCTCAATCCCACGGGAAAATGGAAAAACCATTTTGAGCATGTGCACACTTTGGGCAAAAACTATTCTGGACAGATTTTAATAAAATTTGGTGTGGTGATAATTTATTACCTAGGGCAACATTTAAGATACTTTTTACTCCGGGAAAGTGCCTCATTCCCACGGGAAAATAGAAAAATCATTTTGTGCATGTCCACGCATTACGCAAAAACTATTGGACGGATTTTGATGAAATTTAGTGTGGTGATAACTTATTACTTGGGTCAACATTTAAGATACGTTTTGCTCCGGGAAAGTGTTCCATTCCCAGGGGAAAATGGAAAAACCGCCTAATATAAACGGTAGCGGTAACAATTAGACTAACTGCCCGAAATTTCCAATCTAATACGTGTTATTACTAGATATTACTTGAAATTTTCTGAATCTTTGGTATTTTGGTTAAAAACATGGATAGGAAAAGTTATTGATTCGTTGCGGTGTATGTAATAAGTTGTTCGAATTCAATTGTTCGAAATCAGTTGTTCGAAATCAGTTGTTCGAAAAATCAATTGTTCGAAGAAGCAATTATTCGAAAATCAATTATTTGAAACTTGATTGTCCGAAAGTTAATTGTTCGAACAGAAATATTGGATTCAAAGGTCGTGAAAGAATTAATGATATAAATATTTGAATTTTTGAATGAATTTTATTTAATTAATTACATTGGGCAACAATTACACAAATATTATTCATATTATGTTGCTCTACAGATGTTTTATACTATGCCACTTTACCTTCCTATCATACAATCATTTATGGAAATTGTTTACATAAATAGCCCTATCTTTATAATTTTAAACTACATACATGAGTCTAGACTGAACGAGCAAATTAGAGTTACAAATTCAAAGAAAAATGATGTCAGGTAAACTGTTTTCTCGGTAAAATTTTTTTCAAGGTATTTAAATATAAAAATAATAATTTTTTTTTAAAGAAACTACTGACTACGTAACCCTAACTTAATGCAGGTCCAATACGTACTTTTTCATTGAAATACAATAGATAGGTGAAACACTTGTTTCCCTTTTTGCTTTTTAGAGTGAAATTTTAGGGTCGGGTCGACCTTTTTCAACCGCGGGATGCAATTCGTGATCAACCATAATAAAAAAAATACCTCCATCCATAATTAGGATTTATCCTTACCGGAAATGTATATTTAATAATAATAAACACATTTACAATGGGAAGTATGGTGTCCTTTTAATGGGTTTTTTGGAATAAATGATGAGATTGGACTTAATGGACTTTCCTCTAAAACTTTCTTAATATAACGATAATAATAAAAATTTACCTGTATCCATAATTAGGATTTATCCTTACCGGAAATGTCCTTTTAATAATAAACACAGTTACAATTGCAGGCATGATGTCCTTTTAATTATACCTATATTTTTTTTTTTTTTGGAATAAATTATTTACGTATATTTTTTGATAAGCACAACGCCATTGATATCGTTTTTTAAATGAAAAATAAAACCAATTAATTTACATTATCTTCGCAAATTGAAATGTATATATTTGTGCATTATGGTAAACAAAAAAAAAGCTACAAAAAGTTCAATTTCGGTTAGATTTGATTTTGAAAAATTGTTACAAAAAATGAAACTGTGTTCTACAAAGATGCAACGTTTTTTCGGACAATTTCAACAAAATTTTTCAAACAATTGATTTCGAACAATTGAGGTTCGAATAATTAATTTTCGAATTATTGATTTTCGAATAGTTGATTTTCGAACAATAGATTTCGAACAATTTACTTTCGAACAATTGATTTCGAACAAATTACCTAGATCCGATTCGTTGATATCTTAAGTTATTTCTGAATTTAAAAAAAAAAATTATTTATGAATCAGATATTTACAAAATTATTAAAATAGTTAATTATAGCTAAATTAGTTTCGTCTTCATTTTATTTAAATTTTAATCGAAAATTTATACAATATTGGCTAATTTTATGGAAGTGGTACATTACAACTTAAAACATCTCAAATTTGCATTTTATGTATTTCAAACTCAAGGATTTTTAAAAAGATAAATTTTTATTTTTGTACAAAATTAATTTTTTTTTAAGGGTACACCCTATATAATTCGACAGCATTAAATAGAAGATTGTGAGTTCTGTGAATCCATATCAGGTTTTCCTATATCAAAAATTAATATTTTGGAAGTAATCTTTATTTGACAATCAACCTGATTATTTTCAATTTTCGGAAAATTTCCTTGTAATTCCACTTTTTTAATTGTTATTGTTGAATCACTGTTTTAATTGTCGTTCATTGGGCAAAAATTTACCATTTCTTTTTACTTTATTTCTTATCCAGTAGCTGTTAGTTCGCAAATTAAAAACTATTTTGATCGAATTTGTGCAACATATTCTGTTATTTTAATATAAAAAAAAGCATTGTAGTATGTTTTTATATGATTGCATGTAAAAACAATATATCAATTCCATAAGGACACAATATGTTAATTTATTAATTAACTAGTTGGTCCGGTAGACGCTCGTTCTGCCCTTTTTGATAGGTGACGCCATAGTGACACTATAAATCACCATAAATATTGTGAATATGAGTTTTTTTTTTTAGCTATGAACCCGTTGTTAATTAGTGTTTCGCCCAAAACAATAATTAATATATTGTGTAAATATGACCTTGACCGCTAAAGTTGTTCAGAAATTAACGATTACTAACAGACGCACCAACGATTACATATTTTTTAGGTGATTCTCCTAAATTTTATAAGAATTTTTTTTCATGTTTTTACCAAAATATGGGTCTTTTCACTGTAGTGATGTCGAACCGAGGAACAGTTAGTCGATTAATAGACTAAAATTGTTTTTCGTACAAAATTAGTCATTAGTCGAAAACATCGAGCCCAGAATAATCGACTAATCGACTAAATTTTTAGTCGAATTCATGAACAGGGTAAGTTTTTCTTTTGAATTTAATTATCGACTTTTAATATTTTTTCTTTAAGAAAAAGAAAGATATGAGATATCATAATGAGTTGATCATATAAACGTGAAAAATCATACAAACAGATAATTTTTGAGTTTTCATATTTTGAAGTCTTATAAATAATACAGAAAAATTATTAAATTAGTCGTTTTTAGTCATTAAAAAAAAAAAAAATTAATCATTTTAGTCTCGTAGTCGAGGACAAAATAATCGACTAAAAATGTCTAAATGTAAACAAAATTAGTCGACTAAACCGATTGATCGATTAATTTTGTTTACATTTAGTCATATTTTAATCGACTATTTTACTTTCGATTAAATGACTAAAATGATTAATTTTTTTTTTTTAAATAACTAAAAACGACTAATTTAACAATTTTTCCGTATTATTTATTGGACTTGAAAAAATGGAAACTTAAAAAGTTAACTAGGTATAGGTATTTGTACGATTTTTCATTTTTTTGTGATTAATAGAAAAAGAAAAATATTAAAAGTTTATAATTAAATTCAAAAGAAAACCTCGTTTTTGAAAGAGTTATATACATCGATTACCCTATTCACGAATTCGACTAAAAATTTAATCGATTAGTCGACTACTCTATGCTCGATATTTTCGACTAATGACTAATTTTATCCGAAAAACAATTTTTCGTCAATTATTCGACTCTCTGCTTCTCAACTCGACATCACTACTTTCCAGCGAAGAAAGTCTACTTTACCTCCGCATGACTATTTGGAATCACCCAATCCCTTATGTTTAAAATATGTAGTTTAAAAAATTGCTTTTATTGCTTACTCTTTAAATGCTGAAGAACAATTAACTCTGTTTGATGTCTTGATTGGAAACATTCGAGTGATACTCGTGAATGATAATGAACCTTCTTGAGCAAACACCACCCTCCCGTACACCAACCCCAATAGAAACAATAGAACAAGATGAAAAAGGGGGTTGATTACTGTCATCAAATCGATTAAAAATACAAGTTCAACAAAATTTCATCTTTTTTTTTGTCTGTGTCGGGCGCTTGTCGAGCAAAGGATCGATGGTGTAATTGATAGCACACCTGGCTAGTTACCAGGAGATCCTGGGTTCGAACCCCGGCCGATCCGGATAATTTTTTCCATCACTTTGTGATTTTTAATTTACAAAATTTCATCTGATATTGACACATAAAGGAAATATGTATATGGGTTGCCAATTATGGAGGCGAGAACAAAAAATTACCTTATTTACAGCCTCTTCACCGTGCAATTCACCGAGCGATGGCCTCCGTAAAGCCCTCCGTGAGTTCCGATAAAAATCCAATCGCGGTAACGCTTCCCGCGTCATTTGCGCCAACGAGCGACGCCGTCGATTCGCAAAATCCGGTAAACAAATTGTCGAAGCCACATTCAACGATCCGATCACATCCGTTTCCGTTTCCGAATGTACAGTGCCGCCGTTACCGATACGTTCGTTAATCGGTAACGAATTGTATTGAATGTCGAATGCATCGTCAATATTGCTCACTGTTAACGAGTTCTTGTGTTTTAAATTTGCGGTACTGTGCGATAACGTGATCGGTTCATCAAGACTCTTGACACGTTCAACTTTAAATCGTGATTCCATTTTGGAAGTTTTTTCGCTTTGAAAGTCACTTAAAAATACACGCACCACTAGGGCACCAGAATTTTATGCATTGTTGTATTAATAAAAAAAACACAGTTCACATTTGTTATAGTTTTTCGAAAATCAACAAACAATTTGAATTGAATTCGTTAAAATGGTAACAATCAAATCGTTGTTAAGTATGAGACGCTGAAAATACGATGTTGCTTTTGCGTTTTCATCAACCGAAGTGGTAGTAGCGACGTAACAGCATGTTGGGCGTGAATGAAGTAAACATCCCTCCGCGTGTGACGTATGGTCCACACCAAGTCCACACGTTTCCACGTTTTGACGGCCGAGAGAGCAGCGGCAACAACACAATGCTCTTGTTGTCTTGTCTCTATCAATTTTATTGTACGTGATTTTTCCGATTTTCTATCTTTTATATAAGTATGTATACTGTAATGTACCAATACATTGCTAATAAAATATGTTACCTATATATTACGATCGTGTGGTGTATACAATATAGATAATATAAGATTTTCAATTGTATTGTTTACCGTGTCAATTATATGCTGATAAGACTTAAGGGGGTTTTCTTCTGGTCTAGAGAGCAAAAATTTTGGATTTTTTAGGAATTAATAAAAAAATACCCCTGTCATAGCACCTGCATAACATAGCGAATACGGGACTTGACTGTATTTAAAATTTGTGTCAAATGTTAAATAATTGTAATCATTATCATTACATATCGCCCCTTGAGAATAAAACTGTTACAACTGCAAAATCACTAATTTTAAGATATTAAAGAAATAAGATTTTGAAGAAATTTAAAACCGAATAACTTTTTTCCAAATCATCTTAGAACTTTAAAACTTTGTTAGGTTCATTCTAACAGTTAGTTTTAAATGTTGTGATAAAAACTTTGTCGAGAAAATTCATAGTTTAAATTTTCATTGCAGTTGTAACCAAAAATTTTTTAGTTATTTTACAAAAAGTTGCATTCTGTTTAGGATTATAATGTTATATCTGCAAATAATACATTTTTTCTTAATTATTTCACAAAATATTACTTTTTGTTGGTGACGCAAAGTTGTATCTGCAACTAATACTTTTCAGAAATTTTGAAAATTTCGCTTTATATAACTTTATAATGGCAATTGTTTAAGGTAACAAATTCCATAATTATATTACAGATAGAGATGGGCAACGGGAAAATTCCCAGTGGGAATTTTCCCGGGAATATTCCCATTTGGGTAATTATTAAGTATTTTCCCGGGAAAATTCCCAAGGTAACACATTCCATAACTGTATTACAGATAGAGATGGGCAACGGCAAAATTCCCGATAGGAATTTTCCCGGGAATATTCTCATTTGGGTAATTATTGAGTATTTTTCCGGGAAAATTCCCGAAACCTGAGTAAAAACGATTACTTACAATTAGCTGTACTATTTTACAAATGCGTTTTTAATTAAAGACCGCGACACCAGTCCCTCAATTTACGTGAATATTCGTTTCATGGGGATTCAATTTATGCGGATAAAAAATCGCGTAAATTAAATCCGTCATTATAAAAAAAAGATACTGGAAATAAAAGCTACCAAAAATTGTAGAGAATTTTATAATACTTTAAATGATAACGAAAATGTAGAAATTTACACGTTAAAATTTAAAAAAAAAAACGTTTTTTTTCGATATCGATAATTTTCAATAACGAAAAATAGGTTTTGACAGTCCCAATATATTAGGAATACCCACAACTTGCTTCGCTTAAGCCTTCAAAAATTTCGTTATTTTTGAGTTACGATGTACCGTTTACGAGATATTTACGACCAAAGGTTTACGTTTTCGAAAAGTATTGAAAACTAATTTTTTTGAAAATATTTTATTGGTGACAAAACCAATTTGACTAATCAGTCTGAATCAATTAATTATAATCAGTTTATGATGAGTAACTCGGTATCGATAATTTTCGATAACGAAAAGTAAGTTTTGATAGTCCCAGTATGTTCGGAATACCCATAACTTGCTTCGCTTAAGCCTTCAAAAATTTCGTTATTTTTGAGCTACGATGCACCGTTTACGAGATATTTACGATCAAAAGTTTACGTTTTCGAAAAGTATGAAAACTAATTTTTTCGAAAATATTCTATTGCCGACCAAAGAAATGGGACTAATAGAGCATAAATTCAACCATTATACAATCAATTTATAATAATTTGTTAGGCATTTAGTAGTAAAAGCAATTAAACACATTTAACAGAAAATATTATGTTATTTATTCTTCTTTTCTTCTATTACAACTATTAGGAGTATGTAGCTATTAGGGATATGCTGCTACAATTTTATTTTGTTTTTGGATTTTAATTTACTTATATGGTTTCTTACATTTTCTTTTATATCAATATTTTGCCGATTGAAGTTTTTCCCACGTTTGTCTGTTTTTATTATACAAATATTTCGATCAAGCTTTTAGTTTACTTTTCCAGTTTACATTTTATCTTCTACGCAATATCCTGATTTAATTTTTGTTTTTACCGGAAAAATTTCTAAGTTTTCAGTGAATAACGTTCTGACCCTGTATTAATTAAACCTTTTTGTATATTTGTCGCCCGTAAATCGCGATTTCGCTTTCGTTTCTTTCGTTCCGAAACAGGTGTTGTTAAATTTCCATTAGTATTATTTGGGAAAGTTTCGTCCAGATTAAAATATATATCCGAATTAACAGTAATAGTTAAAGCAGAAGACAAAAACTGTCCATTATTTAAATTTAAATGGATAAAATTATTTAAATTGTTTAAATTATATGGTTTAAATTGTTTAAATTATAAGATTATATTCAGAAAGAGCTGTTAAATTAATTTTTTCTTATCAGCGTCCATATTTTGAAATTAAAATAAATTATAATTACATTTTAATAACAATAATGCTACGAAAGAATTCGTCTAAACTCAACAAATATTAAATATGGCTAAAATTGTGAACATCATTATTCAGTTACATTGTAAAATGATAACAGAAGAAGGAATACCAAAATGCGTGTAGTTCTGTATGTACCTACAATCCACTCTAACTAACATGTAGCCACTTAATAAAAGAAATCACATACATATACCTTTTTTAATCGAAATAAAAAGTTAATTTTTTGTTTTCTCTTTGTTACAACTGCACATGTAACAAAAATTTTTTAAACCATTTATTCTTAGACTGTTAAAATTTAAAAAAAGTTTATGGACTATAACTTTTTTATTTTCTAGAATTTTAGGATGAAAATTTCACCAATCGATAGCTTAAATGTAGCTGAATCCAATGATATAAAAATCTCAAAAACGAAAAATTTGCAGTTGCAACAGTTTTATTCTCAATGTGCGATATGTCCAATTTTAATGATGAAACTTAAAAAAATTTGATAACTATTTAGAAATTTTATTTTGAAAATCGCCATTTTTCAACAAATATTCAAATTAGTGAAAACGCGCCATTTCTTGAATATGACGTAACATTTTGTAGTTAGATATGTCGATTTTGGTAATTTTCATCGATGAAGTGAAATTGTGTTTCCTTTGAATATTTCTGTTAGCTTATATATATATATATATATATATATATATATATATATATATATATATATATATATATATATATATATATATATATAGTAATAATAATCAGCCAGAATTCTAATAAATACTTGCTTTTACTTTGATATTTTATGAATGTAATCAAAGTTTTGAGGTTATAAATACTGACATTGACGTTTAGTTGCTTCAAACTGTGACGTCACTATAGTGAGGCGTTTCTCCCGCCTTTTTCTCACCTGTCGAAAATAAAAATATCACTTAACTGATATGGAAAAACAATGCTTTTAGAATACTTTTTTAACTTCAGTCAAGTACCCTATTTCCAAAGATTTGACACTGGTGGACCTCATATAACAACCTGTATCCATTTAAAATAGTTTAGCTCTCTGACAGTGAAAACATTTTCAAAATTGATTGAGTAGTTAATTTTTGGTGCTTTTGGGTCCCTAGGACCTTGGCAGATTTTATGTGGTATAGCATATATGCATTTAAACGAGTTTAACTTTTTAAAGGTGAAAATATTTTCAGAATCGGTTGGGTAGTTCATTTTTTACACTTTTACGACTCCCATACCCTGGCGGACCTCATATAAGATAACTTATATCCATCTAAAATAGTTTAGCTCTCTAACAGTGAACAAATTTTCAAAATCGGTGATGAAGCGCTCTTGAAAAGTTAGTGAATTGTTATTTGGAGAAATGAAACAGATATAAATATTGTTATTGTAATGACAAAAATGATTAAGCACTTATTGTAAAGAAATTCAGCAGATTTCTTAATTTTTCTCAAAAGCTAGTTCACTTAGAACAATGTTTTAAACGCTTATCTTATGTAATTTTTTTACGCTCTTTCCGATGGTGTAAAAAAAATTTTAAAAAAATTTGAAATCTGGCCAATTTTTGCAAAAAACCACTAAAAATGGCGAAACTTGGCCAAAATTTTGGCTTCCAAAAATCAGACGTATCTGGTTGACGAACTCATCCAAGCTTTTGGGACTTTTGATTTTTAACCGTCTATACTTTTAGAAAATGAAACAAAAAAAAATTGAATTTTAAAAAATGTTAGGCAAGAATACTATATCTTAAGCGGCGAGCTTTGAACGAAAAAGCGATTATCCTGTCTATTCTACTCCAATTTTGCGAGATTTTGTAAAGGTCCCTATTGTGTGGCGGCCTCGGGGCACGCGCCCCAAGTGCCCTCATTTATTTCCGGCTCTGGTTTGAATCCATATGATCACTTTAAAACAAGTTGCCTAAAGCTCTATTAGGAAGCCATACCTTGGACGTGTATTTTTAAGTTGTTGTAAAATAAAAAATCTCAAAAATGATGTAAAAACAACTTCTTAAGGACGTTCGTGCGTCAAACCTAATAGTAGATAAAAATTTTAATTTTAGAGAATTGACAAGTTCAATTATATAGTTATCTTCCTTCAAAGATTTTAAGGCCTTTATAGATCATTTCTTAAAGTAACTGACGATTAAAAATCAAATTTTTAACACAGAGCTATTAGGAAAAAATATTCTAAACAGCATTTTTTTATTTTAAAAATTATAGTAAGTATATTATAAGAGTAGATACCATAATAAAAAATGTTTAAAAATATTCTTTGAAATATGCAATTTATATAATTGCACAAAAAACCTCGTGTTGACGAACGTTAAAATGAAATATTAATTATTGAAATTAATATTCGGGTAGATTTTGATGTGTACACGTACATAATATACATACAAGGTCAAATCAGACTACTAAATTTCAATCAACAACTGTGTGTGCATTGATGTCATAGATCAGTATATAGGTGGTACGTATAGCAATCACCCATATACACGACACGATATGACACATGAACAAGTACAAGCTCTGTATGCATAACATACAGGTATAGTGTTTTGTGGTAGCCTACATAACATTATTCTGTAGTGTTTTGTGGACGCGCTCGAACGTCTTTAAAAATCATTTATTTTCTGATTGTCTAAATCAGACGTCCCCCTTAAAAGTATACATTTATGTATACATATATGTGTATTCGAAATTTTTTGTAATTGTTTCAGTACCCGCTTTGGCTTGTTTTTGTGCAACAACCCTTGCTTCACTCCCGCTGTGTCTTTCACATTTAAATTGGTTTTTCGGAATTTGCATTCAGTTTTAATTACTTGTGTTCTCGTTCATTTACATTTACGGCGGAAATGCGATTTATAATTTAAACAGGGGATTTACAAAAGCATGGATAAATTCACTTGTTTTAATTATTTCATTTATTTTTTGTTAATTAATTGTTAACTTTTAACCTATATAGATATTTCAACGTTCCCAGCACCCCCACCATAATATTTTAAACCATTTGAAACGCGTAGAATTGATGAAAATACAATTTTCACTTCTGAAATTTCTCTTTGAGACGAAATTATCTACCATAAAAATATAAGTATTCGGTTTTACCCAGTTTAATGATCGATTTATTTACTTTAATAAGGAAAAACCTTATTGGGTTGTTGCTGTTCATCTTATAAAAAGCATCACCAATTAGAGTTTTCATAAAATTCGACGGAGTTTTCACCTAAAGTTTTATAAGTTGTTTTGATTTTAAAAAAATTCAATTAAACTTTTTTGCTTTGATGCAATCATAAGCTATTTTTGAAAGTTTAAAGTAATACAATTCGTAATTTAAACGACAGAAGCAATTTGAATCTATGAGACAAAAAATTCAGTTTTAAAATAAAGGTTTTTTTTTTTTTTTGATGATAACAAAAACGGAAAAATCACTCCCAAATTATCCAAATGACATAATTTATTCAAAATGTTCATGAATTATGTATGAATATATAGTTTTTATTGGTAAATAATTCCCATTACGTTAATAATTAGAAAAACTAGAAAATTTTTCGAATTCATCACGTATTACATACACGTGCTTCTGCTTGTGAATAGAATAATGTATATATTTGGATGTAAGTATACTTGTGAACAAAATAAATTTAAAGACCCATTAAACTGAATAACACTCATTCCAATTCGTTTTTATATTAAGTGATAGATATAAATATAAATGAAAGATTCTTTATTTGTGCCGTATACGCTCTTAGAGCATTCATCTAATTGCAATGAAACTTGTGAATGAGTTGTTGTGCGCATGCCTGCGAAGATTTCTGAATTAGTACAACCATTTTGTAATAGGTGACGCTCGAGTCATTTCAACTAATGTGTGTATTTCATTTTAGTTTATTGAGTGGAATTGCAAAGCATGCCGGGTACTCGCTAGTTTTCATAACAAAATTTATACCATTTCGAAGCCTTAAATTCAAATCCCACTAAAATACCACTAGTGTCAGCAATAAATTGAAGACATGAGTGGATGAAGGTGTTATCTAACATTTCTATAATTTTACAATAGAAGCGTTTGAAAGTTTTTATTTGCATATATACTTCCCATGCAATAGCATGTGTTTATTATTGAATTTCTACAAAACTATTAGACGTAATGAAACCAAATTGACTTCGATTTTTGATATAAAAACTAGGTGGTGAGGTTGGTTTTGGTTAGGTTAGTTTAGTTAGTTTTGCTTCGATTTTTGATATAAAAAAATCGGTGGTGAGGTTGGTTTTTGTTAGGTTAGTTTAGTTAGTTTTGATGATACTTCAGCATAGGGATAGGATACTCCAACATTTTTCAAAAAAACGACTTTTTGAAAAAAATGTTCCATAACACCTTCATCCACTCATGTCTTCAGTTATATAGGTGTAAATTCAAAGTTTTCAACTCAGTCGACACAAATGACATCAGCACGCCAGAGCCGCTATGTTTAAACAGTAATACTCTGAATTCTACAGAGGCACACACAGAGATTTTATTATAATAATTGAAGGATTCCAAAAGGCGCTAAGTCATTTTTTGTCTAATGTGAGATTTTAGTTGATGCAGAATGTTCAAGTCCAGCTCTACACGATTTTCATAGTGCCACCCTTCAAAATGAGCTTAGTCTACTGTAAAATGAATGATGAAAAATGGAATGTTTTCCAAAAAAGCGCTAAGTCAGTGACAGTTTTATTTCGAAACGCTCTAGGTCAAATTTACTCGTAAACCATTGAATTTTTTTTCCAATAATAGCTGGTATTTTTTTCCAAATTTGCTTATAGGCAGATTTTCTGTTATATCAAACACATGAAATAGCTAATAATGCACTGTTTAAAATGTTTCTTGAATAAAATATATCTGTATTTAAACAAACTAGGTTTATTTTAACCAACTCAACCCAACTTTTTAAAGGCTTTTTTTTCAATATAATCTATTGAAAATTATATGTATAAATAAGAACAAATAAATAACATCAATAATAATTAATTATTATCTAAGAACTTGAAAATAATTTAAACCGATTACTACATTTGCCTACCTAGATAGTTTTTTACATTTCCTGAAAAATTGCAAAAAGTGACAGCGCGTTTTGGAATCCACCTCTTCAATTCTTTATTATTATTTAACTGAATTTTCTTTGCCGATATATCAATTACAGATAAATATAAACATTAGTTTACGAAAATAAAATTTATGCTATTTCATGTAATTTATGCACGTTCGATTTTGATATGTATGAAGAAATACATACTTCATAGTTATTACCTTAATGCCCGGTTTTTCAGTGGCCGTTTAAACTTGAGTTTATGTAAACCACGTTTAGCTAAACTCAAGTTTAAACTTATCAATTAAACCACCGATGTTTTACAGTGTCAATACTACCGTAGTTTATTTAAACGGAGTTTAAACTAAGTAACCATAGCAATATACTACTTTTGGCTTTTTTTTAATACATGTCAAAACAGATTGTTTAAATTGTGATGATATTTTCTACTATGTGAAAATAATTTAAATGTATATATTTGAATATATTTTTAAAAATTACATTAGGGTGCAATTTTTAAAGCGTGTCATAAAAAAAGGCATTTGGCTGTGCAATTTGTTTGCATTTATCAGTGTTTCTGATTCAGTGCGTCACATTTCTAATTTCAAAAGCAGCAATTACTTTAGGAAACCGTGCAATGTTATAAAAATTTCCTATAATTTGAGTCTTTTCCATGTCTGACACTGGAAATTTAAGAAATTTAATAAATTTAAGAGGAATATTCTGAGATACTAGTTTCAGTACTTTACTAGTAGTAGTTTTCGATACTCCTGCGAAATCTTCACACATTATAAGCATACCCCCACTTGCATAATATCTTAATGTCAAGAAGAACATTATTTCAGGAGATAATGCGTTATTCTTAAAAATTATTACTATTATAATAGTTTTCAGTTTAATGATTATTATCTAAAAGAAAAAAAAACAATGCCAGTTTATTATATGCTGTGTATGAGGGCGAGTTTTCTCCAGAACGAAAAAGGCAATATCTTTTTGCATTGGAAATCTTGAATAAAAATCTTGAAATCTTGAATAAAAAATGATTAGGACGGAAACGTATGGTTTTTACCCGACGCACGTACATTTACTAAATCTAAATAATACTCTTGGTCGCTCTCATTTTATATTTTATTTAACCAAAAATTAAACACAATATTTGACGTTTCCTAGGTTTAAACTAAATGTGTAGTTTAAACCACGAATATTGGCCGTTTAAATTAAACGTAGTTTAAACTGATGGCCATATTTAAACTCACACTGTAAAACTGAAAAATGAGATAAACTCGAGTTTAACTATAATCTTTGGTTTAAACCATCACTGAAAAACCGGGCATAAGTCACACAAAAAATTTTTCTCTTTAATAAAATCTACTAAAAATAGCATTCATTCCAATTAATTCCAAGTATCACTGTTTTTGTTTTTTAACGGAGTACTGAGTAATAACGAAACCGTTGACACAGATCCATTTTAATCCGTTCAAAATATTTTATATATAGGTGGTTATATACTTTTGAACGTTACCGTACTTGTTGCGTCTATTTTTATGCCTTATTGAAAGGTATCTTTCTTCACATTTATACGGGGCAAATCGGGAAAACTATTGACTTGTAATTTATTGCAAATTTGTTTGTTGAAAATTCGATAAATTATTGAATTTTATTAACAATTGTTTTGAAAAATGTACAGATCACAGACCAATATTATATTATATAGACTATAATTATACAAATGTATAATTGAGGCAGCCAGATACGACCAAGTTCCGACCTAATGATATTCTGTAATATAGTAATCAATGCAATAACCGATTGTATCCGTAGTAACGTTTTCAAATAATTATTGTCAAAATATAATATTGATAGTAAAATTTTATTTTTTTGAGAAGAAATTGCAAAATTTTGAAAGAAAGAAAGTGATATTCGCTTTATTTTCAAAATCGTACGTATACAAATTGACATTATATTATATTCCTTAAATCTCACCCGTCTCACCCTGTTACCTGCTTCAAGAAAAATGCCTACAAACTGGCTTTACGCTTTGTCTAGTAGTATAATATAATAGTGTTCATTGGTCTGTGGTACAGATTCAGTGTATAAAGCTCCGATTTTTATGTATATAATCGTAAAAAACTGAAAAATACAGGGTTTATCCAAGACATTGAAAAATTTTTTTAAAATTGATAACGGCTTTTGTTATCAATAGATAAAAATACTATCAGGTGAATTTTAAATAGTATAATTACTAGAAATGGTGTTTTGCATTTTTTTTTTTGAAATTTGACCTCATTTTTTTTAAATTACTGTAAAAGTTACTTATGGGTTGACTCGTAAAAACAAAGACGGCTCTTGTTTGAGTGGGATTCCCCGTGATTTACGATTGAAACAACTTCACACATCATACATTTCTGCTTTGAAAATGAATCAAATAATTTTTTGGTATTTACTAATCGTTTTAATTTGATTGAAAATTGAAATCACAGGAAACTCATTTCATTTACGACGTTAATTGAAATTCATTAAGATCTGTGGTGCCAGTAATTCGTAGAAATTTTCAAACTGAAAAGGTGTTGATGAAGAAAATTCTTGTAAATATTTGTTATGCATTCTTGAGAAGTAAACAATTTTCAGTGTTGAATTTTAAAATGTCTCCAAATTTTTTTGTATACAAATATGCATATATTATTGAATTTACGAGATAAATTATTATTTTCTGTATATTTTGTGTAAAACCTTGAAATTGGAGTGCTTGGGTACTTATGTAATAACAATTTTGCTGTGATTACACATTTATGTGGTGTTAAAAAAAAGACAATAGCATAATTTTGATATCTAGAACAAAAAAAATATCTAAACAAGAGCACCTGATAACTTAATTGGCAAAATTCAATACATTTTTTAAGATTTTTTAATTGGTTATGAAAAAGTATTTTTTGCTTTGAAAATTACTGCTGAGATTAAAATCGAAATTTAAAGTTGGAATTTAAAGAAATGCTGGACATTAAGTCAGGATTTCCGTCTGGTGTTAAGTTGGATTTTAAAGGTACGGGGTTGACGTAAAAACTATTGGACAGATTTTGATAAGACTTTGTAATATTATTCGTTAAAGATTTGATCAACATCTGCAATTAGAATTATCACGATACTCTTTATGGGGGTTGAAATATTAAAGATGAAAATGGATATATTAAAGATTTAACAATAAATGAAAAAAAAAAGAAAAACGAAAGATTACTTAGGTTACAAAATAACACTTAAAAATATAAGTAAATTTCAAATTCAAAATTATTTTACAGAAATTTAATTTTAGGGAAAGATCAGGGCTGGATCTACCCTAAGTGGCGCCCGGGGCAGCGTTAAAAAAGTGGCGCCCCTGTAGAAAAATAAATATTTCTTTCAAACTTTTTTTCCCTCCTCCAAAAAACTCAAATATCTAATTTTGGCGCCCCCCAAAACCTAGCGCCCGGGGCACGTGCCCACTCTCCCCCTCCCTTCCTAGATCCAGCCCTGGGAAGATAGATAAGTTCTAATTACAGAGGAATTGAACGTAATTTTAAAATTAACCATCACGGTCCTGGAATTCCAAAAAGGGTCCCAAAATTAATTGATGAGTAGTTTGACGAAGAAGACTATTAGGAAATTTTGAAAAATCAACCTCTGAGAGGATTAGAGCAGTTAATTTTTGTCTTTGTTGGGGAAGTTTCCAATTGTTTGTTGGTAACTAGCCAAAGAAAAATAATCGATAAAAAATGATAAGAAAAAATCAACATCAACAGTTTTAGAGGACTACGCAGAAAGAATTTTCTTTACCAAATTACGAAATTCTTGCTACGATGAGAGGGTTAGTTACTTAATAAATTGATTCCCTATTCGCCCTGGGCGATCTCCCTGCCCGCCTTTGCGTAAATACGCCACTGAATATAGCAAAATTTAAGTAATTTTGTTTCATTTAATTATGTAAATGTGTCCCAAAGAACGATCCTTTTGGATAGCGTTTCATTTATCATTTAAACGAAACTGGATCAACGATTATCAGACTATCTCACTTTTTCACATTTATTTTGTCTCTGTCCTTTGCATGTCCTGAACACGTTCTATGCAATATTTATTGTTTGTAGAGCAAAAAAATTTATTGATTCAATTGTCACGTCACAGTCCCGTCACATTTTCGCGTCATGATTAAATTCAATTTTCATTCGTGCACCTTATCTACGAATATATCGTATGTGTATACATATATCAATCACCTACCTGTCGTACACGTGTACAAAAAAAAGAAAATACCCCTGTCGCAACATCCTGCATAACATAGCGAATTTTCCTTTATAAAAATTCGTTTTTCTCGGAAATTAGTTTACATAGAATAATGATTCGGAAACATAGAAACCGTAGAAATTTACGAAAAACCGCAAAATATCAATTTTTTATTACTATATACAGATATCTGTGGAAAAATTTATAAAAAAAATCATGCAAATTAATTTGTTGCTAAGCATTTGGAGAAAAATAATTTTGGAGTTTTTTTAAATATTAATAAGTATTTCTATAGATACCACCAATAATATTTTTACCTACGACTACTATGAAATTACTTATCTACTGCGCAAAATACTATTTGTATCCTATAAAGAAATAAACAGTTGGATTGTGCAGTTATCATCAATTGGCACTTCTGCTGTTTTCAGCAAATTCCATACATATGAAAATTAGATATGCTATAAAAATATGAATATGACTTGAAAATATGAATAATACTTTAGACTCGTCGAGCGAGTGAAGCGAAGCACATAAAGAACTGATTTTGTACAAAATTTCAGAATATGAAATTTAAATGAACGTATGGTCACATTGTTCGTCAGTTACATCAAATAGAGCGCAAATTAAAAAGCTGAAAAAATTTGACAATTTTTACTCGAGTACTGTTGAGATCTCTGTGAAAAATGAAAGTGACGTTAAAATGGTTTCTCATGGCCTTGGTGACTTGACGGGCCTAAAATAGAAACAATTCTAAAACTGCTGGTATAGGTACCCATACTAAGTTCTTACTGTGCGGAAATTAGCCATGTTAATAAAATATGAAGATAGTTATTTTAGAGTCATTGGCCGAACAGGGTCAAGTGCTATAAATAATTGATTTTGCACAGAATTTTAGAATATATGATTGAATTGACCTATAAATTTTACTTATAATTTAATTTAACATTATACATTCTAGATTATACATTCTATTCCACGTCATATTTGTTTATGTTCACGATGTCAATTATTTTTATAATTATACTGTGTATTGTGTGATAATTGTGCAGTGTATCGTTTGAAATGATAAGAAAAAATTAATTCAATCAATTATAACTACTGAGCCACAGCAACGCGTGGCCGGGTCAGTTAGTGTACATATAAATTTTAGTGAATATTATTTTCGGTTTCTAGAGACCTCAAAATAAATTTCTGCTTTAGTCCCGAGCTCAAGTCGCCTCGTGAGAGTGGCTCTAATGGCTGAATTTCATTTTGGAAATTCGCTAAAAGAAGCACCTACTTCTATTCCTAACCCCTAAGTACCTATCCAGACATATTAGCTTTTTAATGTATAACACAATTAATTATTATTATTACTAATACATATTTTATCATAATGGTATTTCATGTTAACATAATTATTATATGTATTAAAACACATAATATAATTCATATACAGTCCATCTGTAAGTGTACATATATTTATCAAAAGTGATGAACCAATTTGTCCGCCATATTTTAAACGACAGATTATTTTGTTAAAATTGTGTTTTATTTTATGAAATTCCTTTTTTCTTAAATCAAGCTTTATGGGACTGACTGGAATGGGTGTTAGGATGATTGGTTGAATTAAGATAATTTGGGATCAAAATCTTTTTTTTTTTAGTGGTTTTAGATATTTAATTTTGGTAAAAATGAAAAAAACTACCTCGAAAATCTATAATTCAGTTCAAATTTCACCATTCTTTCATTTTATTTACGACTCTTAAGGTGTTAAAGAATTTTCGTAAACCTGATGACGTCATCAAGTTAAATTTTTTTCTCTCAAATTAAACTGTACGGAA
The DNA here is from genome assembly GCA_035578155.1 of Brachynemurus nebulosus. NCBI lineage: Eukaryota > Metazoa > Arthropoda > Insecta > Neuroptera > Myrmeleontidae > Brachynemurus > Brachynemurus nebulosus. The sequence continues at coordinate 9,670,379 of JAPWDM010000006.1, read as the reverse complement.
GTGATTCAAATTCGGGTGACTGATTTAGTTAGGGTAATTTAAGTGTAAACTTTTCATTTTTACTATCAAACTGATGAAATTCCTTTTAGAAATGTAGCTAATTCGACAGAAGCCATTTTTTTAGTGGTCCTATCTATTTAATTTTAGTAAAAATAAAAAGAACGGCTTCGAAAACGTATAATTCAGTTCAAATTTCATCATTCTATCATTTTATTTACGGCTTCTAAGGTTCTGAAAATTTGTCGTAGACTTGATGACATCATCAAGTTAAATTTTTTTTCTTAAATTAGACTATACAGAATTGATTCGAATTCGAGTGATTGGTTGAATTAGTAGGATAATTTGAGTGTAAACTTTTTATTTTTACTATCAAAATGACGAAATTCTTTTTGGAAATATTTATGGTCTTACATAGTGCCCCTATAAATATGCCACTATGTAGTTGCGTAAATAAACTTGCTAAATTTTTCAACCTTGGTAATTTTGTTCGTAAGGATAGAAAACAGGTATTTTTAAACGCTTTTCCCAAAAAAATGTTATTAAAAATTACATAAAAAAATGAAAATCTGGTGCATAATTTTTGTCAATGACTGTACGTAGTCATGTAAATATTTATCTAATAATATTTTCTAAGTGGGTAGGGTGTGTGGTGTACCACGATATTTGACGATTTCTCGGAATCCGTAAAAGAAATTTGATACCTCATTTTGGTGAAAATAATTTTATTTTCATATACATATATTTACGACATTAATAATGTGAAAATTATTTGCACTAAGAAATTGAAAATAAAATTGCATTAAGAGTGCATTTTATATTTTGATTATTTGCTGTAAAAAAATTTTAATATCTACCCCCTTATGGTCTTTTAACGTAGTTGCTCTGAGATAGTCAGGTACAAAAGTATAGCTCAGCGAAAAAAGATTTTCTTTTATCAAAAATTAAATAATGTATTAATATTCTTCAGTTATTATATTTATATACAATTTGTTTTTTTTTTTTTTTTTGAATTTCCGCACGCTTATGTTGCAGCAATATAAAAGCATTGTTGAAAAAGCGTTTTAAAATGATGTTTATAAATTATATTTCAAAAACGGCGTGGACAATAATTTTTATTTGTTATTAAATATGGTTTGTAACTTTGTATTTTATAACATATTAAATTTTTATCAAATTACTTTGACACGTTTTCATTTTATTCAAAAAAATAGAGTTTTCCCATAAGAGCTCGTGTTAAAATTACAAAACTTTGAAACCATTTTTCTCAAAATTGGGATGGTCAATATTTTTTTCGGTGAGGGCTCGTATTATTAGTATTGAATTAAATACAGTAGAGCACCAGTTTTGTCAAGAAAAAGTAGTCTCCAAAAGTGGTGCTTGACAAAAGTGATGCTTTTTGACCAGGGGCGATTCACAAATATCGTAAGATTATGTTTTGAATTAAAATTATGTTTTTTTTTAAAATATTAATAGAAAAAAAGAAGTGAAGAATTAAAAATTATTTAGGGTAAAAGCCCCCTTTGTGGAACGGTATCTAATTATGAACATTTACATATTAATGAAGTTATTTCTGAAAGAAACGTCTGATAACAAAAATTATTATTAATAGAATGATTGTTTTTCAAATTAAATTCACCTCGCATTTAAAGTTTCCTTACCTAATTAAAGAAATAAATATGTAAATGTCAAAACTGTTCCAGTATTAGATACCGTTCCACAAAGGGGGCTTTTACCCTATCTCAGAAAATATTTTTTTATTTGTCGTTTTATCAATTTGCTTTGATATAATTTTGTTTACATTTTACGTACGATAAAAACCGCCACAGAACAGAATACATATAAATATTCTATGTACAATAATGAAATTCTACATTCCCACGCTTTGAGGTCTCTTGTTGTTTGTCATTACTATTATCGGTATATTTATTTGTTTCTTTTGGTAAAATCATGCGTCATGGTCTATTGCACATCGATTTAATATTTATGTACTTGACATTTTTGATGCAACTTTCCAAAAGTGATGTTGACTAATTTGATGCTTTCAAAAAATTTCCAAAACTGATGTTTCCATTATCGGTGCTATACTGTAAATGTCTAGAGAAGTTTTGTTAGAATCCTTTGAAAAAATCGTTTTATCCATCAACTACTTTAACATTTAACACGCTCTTCGTCATAACCTGTAATGACAAACTGGTACACTAGTGGCGGAGAACTATCGATAGTATTCGATAGTCAAAACTATCGATATTTTTTTCCTTACTATCGATAGTTTTTTTCAGTCATTTCCTTTACTTATAAATACTATAAAGATAATAAAAATTATAGCCAGAGATATAAAAATAAGGGAATTTCCGGGCGAAAAGGAATAATTACGCCCCTGTGTAAAACCGGCAACCTTTTTTTTTTTGCTCGCCGTCTATTCAAATGCCCCTCCCCCAGTCAAAAAACTGTCACGATTGACTATCGATAGTCAGGACTCTGAACTATCAATAGTTCTCCATCACTATGGCACACTATTTTGACAGCAAAGCTAATACATTTTCTATGGAATTGCTGAAGTTAATTAGGTTTCATTTAACGTCTTACAACGCCTCAATGACCGTAAACCTGTTAATGTATGTGTTAAGGTTAAGTGTTACGATATTAAGGAACTGACAGTAAGTCATAAAACATTATTTTAAATTTAAATTTCCTAATGTTTTCCCAATTGTTCATTATAACCTAAGTGTTGCACAGCGCCCCCACCATAACCGATATACTACAAGGATGTGTTCTTGTTACCTATCACTTCTCTATTTCAGTATTTGGAATTCATTATTATTGAAGGTTTCTATTGTATTTTACATTCCAATTACAGTAAAACAATATTATATCATTTTAGAAGAGATATTTTAGATAACATTCTAAATACTTGTTATAGTGAAGTACCGTTCAATACTTTTTAGAAAATATTTCGAAAATGACAATATAAGTATTTTGTTTATATTGAAAAAATCATTTTTTCTAATCTTTTGTTTATGTTTTGATAAAACTGATTTCCGACAATTGGTCTTTATTAATTAAACAAATATACATATGAATTTTAAAAATTATTGAGAAAAACTATTGACGTTAATATGCGTTTACGAGTTTCTAAGTGCGAGAAAAACATGTGAATAATTCAATAATAAACGTTTTTAGAACAAGGTTCACCACGACGAAGCATTTTTTAATTGATCAACTCAAAAAAAAAAGCAACAATTAAAATAGTTTTAAGCTTTTAATAATAATTAACAGGATTAGTAAAGGTAATTAGAAGTGTATTTGTTTAATAATTATGAGCAAATATCAAAATAAATATGAAATTTTATTGTATTTGTGACGAAAATTGTTAATAAAAATTGATTTGAATCGTTTAGTAACTGTGTAAAAGTTTACAGTATTCATTATTAGTCATGTTCAAATTAAAATTAAATTAATTTGATATGTACATAAAATTTGTATGCACCAAAATAACTGAAAATACAAATATTACTATTATACGTAATGTTTTATAGAGTATTTTTTGGAAAATGTAATGGACGCATAATTGAAGTGACGACGATCCTTTTTAAAAGCTTTTATTTAACTTGCAACGTTTGTTTGTTTAAATCAAATCTTGTAATCAAAATTTAGACAAGTTCTAATTGAACTAGAAGTTTCAAATTTTGTATACGTATAACTTTGATGACACTGCAGTATTAATTTTGTTTTTGACATTTCGAACTGTCAAATATTATTCAATGATTTTACATTGCAATTTTTAGTTTCCATAGTTATGTTTGATTAGGGTAAAACAACCGATTAAAATATAGGTAAAAAAATTACTTCTTGAATTATTTTTTTTTTAATTTTAGCGAATTTTCAAAACTGGAAATTCAGCTATTAATTAATTATGATCAGACTAAAAAGTATAAAATAAATTTAAGTAATAAAATAGTTTTTTAAAGTAAGCTTTTATTTAAAAACTGTCTAAAAAGTATAAAATAACTTTTGAGTGAAATTTGAAGCAATATACAATATAATTTATAAAAGCTTGAGGCGTTTAATTAAGTTTGGTAACTACTGAAAAGTAAAGCTACTTATATCCAAAATGGAAATAATTAATGATAATGCTTCAAGCTTTTATAAATTATATTACATATATCATCAAATTTCACTAAAAAGTTATTTTACACTTTTTAGACAGTTTTATTATAATGCTTACTATTTTTTTACTTAAATTTATTTATGCCTTATTAATTCATACTGTCTAATATTTTCACTAAACTTTTAAAAAAATGTCCGCTTATCCTTCGTATAACTCACGTGGAAAACTTATTTTTAAAAAAAAATCGAATCTAATCTTTATTGTCTAATTTAGACGTGTCTGGCAAACACTATAATTAATAATAAATTTAATCCGAATAGTTGTAAAATCCAGATTAGAGGCAAAAAAAATCAAAATAAAATCGTCACTTATCGCTAAGTGAAACAAAAAGTTACATTTATCAATTCGTTACACCTAATTGTGAATATTTGTCATTGTAATATGACAGAAATAATATTTTTTTGCAAGGTTACCTATATTGATAGGTATTACCTGTACACAGATAATATATTATAAATAAATCATTTTTTCTAGATACAATACTAGCTAAAAACTAGCTAAAACTAGAATTAATTACAAATTTTAATGGAAAAATATAAAATCCATAGTGCTTACGTATACATGAGAGCTTATAGGTTGCATGATTGGTTATTTTGAATTTTTATTTTTTGATGTGGTGTCATCACTGTTTGTCGTTCTTATTAACAACAAATACATTGTAATAATAACGATAATATTGTTCAAATTATTCGAATAATGCAAATATTACTTATTTATTGAATTTAAAATAATGTTAAAATGAAACAAAAAATCGATTTAAAAAGAATAGTATCATTAGTTAAATAATGTCTGTCTTTAATGTCTCAACGTTTTAACAAATTGAAATATGTACAGACAAATTACAATGTATTCAACATATTTTTTAAGGGGTTATATACACTTACTTTAGGAAGTTAAGCGTATTAAAAAAAGTGGCCTTAACGTAGTTGCTTTGAGATAGTCAGGTACAAAAGTAAATTTCAGCGAAAAAATTTTCTTTTATCAAAAATAAAATAACGTATTAATATTTTTCAGTTATTATATTTGTATACCACTTGTTTTTTTTAATTTTCGCGCGCTTATGTTGTAGCAATATAAAAGCATTGTTGAAGAAGCGTTGTAAAATGATGTTTATAAATTATATTTAAAAAACGGCGTAGTGAATAATTTTTATTTCTTATTAAATATGGTTTGTAATTTTGTATTTTATAACATATTAAATTTTTATCAAATTCCTTTGACACGTTTTCATTTTATTAAAAAAAAAAATAGTTTTTCCATAAGAGCCCGTGTTAAAATTACAAAACTTTGAAATCGTTTTTCTCAAAATTGGGATAATCAATTTTAATCGGAAAATAAATATCTAGAGAAGTTTCGTTAAAATCCTTTGAAAAAGTCGTTTTATCGACCATCTACCTTAAGTACAGTCTCACACACTTTGGGGCACCTCACAACAGCCGTTTTCAAATAAAGTTATTTTATTAATTTATGTATATTCTGAGATAGATAATTTCGTATAAGTTAAAAAAAATTATCAGCAAATGCATATAACTCCAGAAACTAGAGTTCAACCCGTTCAACCTGTATTACAGATACACTTTTTATAATTTAACGTAGTCACTTCATTGGGGATGAGGGTGGGGATGGGGTAGTTTTTTATATTGTTATTAATATGATGAGTAAATGTTTGCAATGACATCATTCGATGATTGACATATATTCGCATTTGTAAGTTTTTCACGCCTTTTATTCACGAGATATTATTATTATTATTAAGGGGGACCACTAGTGTGACGTTTTCAAAAAATTGGAAAAATTTTTTTTTGTATGTTTCGGTAGTCTATACCTTTAAAAATAACATACTAAAATTTCAAATGCATATCTCAAATAGTTTTTTAATTACAGCCATCCGAAGAGCGGATTCTGATTTTCATTGTTAACTTTGAGGAATTGAGAAATGTATGAAGGTTGATAGTTCGGGAGTTTCTGGACGTGGCTGCCAGTCACATGTTGTGGAGTGATTTGGAGACATTTCAACGACTCATCTAGTTTTACTACGACCGTTATATAGTGAGTACATCGTAAATAATTTTAGTAAAAATTCTCAGTGATTAAAACTAAAAGGTAAAATTACTAAAAAACTACATTTTTCAAATTTGCTGCAGTTATAACTCGAAGACAAATCATTCGATCGATATGATTCTTATTGCAGCTTCTTTTATATATATATTTCTTCGTATCATGAACCGTCAGTTTTCCGATCGAATACAAAAATGTAATTTTCGGAAGCCAAAAACCATCAAATTTTCGCGCAAAATTTGAAACTCTTTTTGTAATAACTCCGCCATTTTATTAAATTTTAACTTTTTTTTTCGATTGAGGTTCACGGCACGGACCACACCTTCTAGTTAAATAGGCTTTTTGGTATTTTTGATTTCAGGCAGTGTGAAGGTCGCTATCACTGCAGAAGTGGGGGAACTTTTTTTTGAAGCCTTGGTAGATCTCCAATAACTCACTGAATTTTCAATTTTTTGGTCCAAAAATTCTATCATGAATTTATTATATATCAACGAATATATCCTGAAAATATTAAAACATTCCATATAGTAGTTTTCTTTAAAAAAATTCCCAAAAATCACCTTTTTTTCAGGCGGTCACACTAATGGTCCCCCTTAACAGAAAAAAAAGTCATTTTTGTAAGTTTATAATGTTTCATCTATACAGCAATTTCTAGCAAATTTTGAGCTTTATCATTAAAACCACTAGATCAAAAATTACATTTCTTCTTTTTTAGAATCCTTAGGCTGCCTGTACACGATCAGTAACACTGTCAGTATTTACTGACAAAAATAATGAATCATTATTTTTATTGTATAAATTATATATACGAATACTTCAGTATTATCAATACACGATCAGTAATAATGTCAGTATTTCTAAATACTGACAGTATTACTGATCGTGTACAGACAGCTTTAGAGGTAGCTCTTTCAAGTCACATCCCACACGATATATTAATTAAAACTTTTTTTTTATCAAACTGAATCCAAAATTATTTTTTACTGATATAATATGTGCGCGCCATCAAGATCTAACATTATACCGAATTTCAAATTCCTACGGTACATAGTTTTCGAGGGACACGAGGGTAATCCTATAAGGATTATGCTTTTTCTTTAGGGTACCGAATCCTAAAAATAAAATTGGTTTACAATTTTTCGATATTATGCTTAAAATTTTTATTCAATTAAAAGATCTTTAAATGAAAGAGCGTTAATAAATTTAAATATAGAACAGGAAATTTTATTATTCAATTAATTATTGTTTTTGAATTTGTAACGAACCGATTTGAATTTAAAATATTAAATTCGTGTACATGCTGGTTCATGTACATATCGCAAGTTTACACGAACACTGACTTAACTAAAAAAAAAAAAATTTTTGGCGATTCCATAAAATTAAGTTCAGTTGTGTATAAGAAACCGTTAAAATAACGAAATTCAGTAATGAATTTCAGGAATAAAAAGTCAATAATCGATTTCGTTTTCATTCTACAGATTTAATGACATAACCCTTATCTGCGGGTAATATACATACATATAACTCAAATTAGACCTATTAAGAGTTAAGTCAGTATACGTCTAAACGTGCAATATGTACATATGTACATATTAGTGTTTATTTTGGCACAAAATATGAATTTTATAAATTATTATTATATGATATTGTTATTTAATGTATCGAAATGAATCATTATTATAAATTTTTAATTTAAACATAAATTTTATTACAGAAATGACTTATTGTTACAACTAAAAATATGTTACAAATGGTTTGAAGTAGACATTTCAATTTTTGAACGTTAGAAAATTCGATATTCTATCAAATATTCAAAAAAGGTGTCAAATATTCAAAAGTATCACCGTTTAGTGCCGATGGCCACATGCGTTTTTTTACCGCTGCGTGCACGCAGCGGCACCGCAAAATGTGATGCACGCATACGGTTTTTGCACGTTGCGTGCACGCTGCGGCGCCGCACCGTGCACGCAGCGGTAAAAACACGCATGTGTGCATCGGCACTTAATGTGTACGTAATAATAATTGGTAGCAGAGCGAGGAATTTGTAGTTCGCCTCAAACAATCCTAAATCAGTTTTTCGATATTTCTGTTGCTTTTTCGAATAGAAGATTCTGGAATTGTGTAAATGTTCGTACAAGTGATTAAGGTACCATCACAGTGTGATTGGCCGAAAAATAGTCAATTTTCGCGATTTTTTTTCGGATGGATAGGATGGGGGAATGAGAATGAATTTTTTTTTACGAATAATACCACTATTTAACAATACAAAAATATTTTTTTTATTCATTTTTATCTGTTTTTTATAATTATTATTATTTTTTGAAAAAATTGTCTTTAAAGAAGGGCAGAAATTGGTGCCCACGATTGCGGCCGCAGTTTTCATTTGGAAAAAAAATCAAATAGATTATCAATCTGTTCCACACGAAAAACTATAAAAAATTTTGTACTTTTTATTCAAACTGCCGCTATTTTTTCAAATTTCAAAAAAAAAGCTCCCATAACTACATAGCGGCTTACCTACAGATTGATTCTATTTGATTTTTTTTTTCCAAATGAAAACTGCGGCCGCAATCGTGGGCACCAATTTCCGCCCTGTTTTAAAAATACTTTTTTCAAAAAATTATAATGATTATAAAAAAGAAATAAAAATGAAAAAAAAATAGTATATTGTGCAATAAGTGCGGGAAATTGTCGATTGCCCACGAAAGCGAAGTTGAGCGCACGAACGTAGTGAGTGCGCTCATTCGCTTGAGTAGGGCAATCGACAATCCCGCACGAGTTGCACATACTATTTTTTATTACGAATTTCACATACTTTTTTCTATTATTATCATTATTTTTGACATTTATATTACTTTTGAAAATAATATTTTTGAGTGTTCGTCTTTTTTTTCTGAATTAATTATCGTTTAAATTACTTTGTTGGTGGTTTCTATAGAAATAATTATGAAATATTTATTAAATGAAAAATTAAGAGGCGGCTTTGCGTGTTTTGATTAAATTTTGCGTGTTTTATTGTCAATTTGCGTGTGGAAAGTTACTTTCCACACGCAAAAAAGTATGCGGGAAGAGTACAGTTGGCAAACAGCCATTTTGCGTACAAAAATATGTGCGCCAAGTTAGTACTTCTCCCGCATGAGTAATAAAAAAAATATTTTTGTATTGTTAAATAGTGGTATTAATCGTAAAAAAAATTCATCCCCATTCCCCCATCCTATCCATCCAAAAATTAATCGCGAAAATTTTATTTTTTTCGGCCGATCACACTGTGATTGTACCTTAAGTAGTGCCATGAACTTCCATTAATTTTGATAGAATGATTTCTTAAGTGAACTACAAATTCCTAACTCTATTATCAGTTACTGTATATCACAAATGAAAGTCGCGAACTGGGGGTGGGACGCGTTACTGGTGTCTGGAGTGTTTGTACGCATGCGTGTAATGGGGAAAGACGTTCAGGGTTGTTGCAAATACGATATTTGAATATATCCGCACTTGCGAATGCGGATGCGGATACAAATATCTGCAACAACCCTATTAGAAAGAACTTATACACTAAGGTATATGAATATTTTTGATGTTTACTGTATGTTTATACAGTTTGTAGTATATGACAAAATGCATATGCCAACAATAAAATACAATTTGAATGATCAAAGTATGGTTATTTATTTAAATAAGATTATATTTTTAGAATTAAGATACTTTTGTTTAATAATTATTGTTATAACAATTTTAGCGAATTTATATTATTTTTGGTTAATTTACTGGCAAATTCATGGCCAGAAAAACACCAAATTTAGTGAACATAAAATAGTAGAATTATAAAACTAATTAAATACAATATTTTTGGTTTTATTCCTGTACCAATACCTAATATGTAGTTGCGTTTTTTCCGAATTGCATTCAGTGTTTCACCATTAAGATAAACTACATTCTCCTAGAAAAAATAAATTGGTTCACTCTTTGTAAAAAAAAAAGAAATCAGAAATATTAAATACTTCTGTAAAAATTGCCAGCTGTTTCGAATCCATATAATTTATTACAAGCGCAGGTATTCCATATAACGCCTCTGTTCTGATAAGATCCAATTCCGGTGGTGCTAGAACACTTAACAGGAGTCCTAGTGCCCAAACATCCTGTTTCTTCCACGCATGTGGCGGTCCATAAGCCAACGGACTCATTGCAATATCGATTAACACCTTTTGTCATTACATATTTACTTCAAATACAGTACCCTCTCTTAATACCGTCATCTACTACAGTACCCTCTCTCAATTTTTCAACTTCACATACAATAGTAGGGAAGTGAAACTTGAACGTGACGGTATTTCGAAAGAGTAGTGTTTATGTTACGGTAAAATTAAAAATTTCTTACCCTCTTTTGTTTAACCGAACACATTTTTATGCTCCAAAAAACTCGAAAATCAATTGCTAAAAAATTATTTGGATCAATTAGTGAAAGTTCATACGAGGAGAAACCGCATATGATGCCTCTCATCTTGTTTATATATATCGGCAGTTTTATTTGATTTGCGCCCCATTTTAATTTTATGCCATAAGCCATTATACCTTAAAAAATTTGACTGATATTTACTTGGAGACAGATTATAACTTAAGGTGGTTGGCGCTCGCAATCTCTTTTTCCTTTCCTTTTTTTACAGAAATTATTATTTTGCTAATACTATAAAGTAAAAACCGTATACACATCATTTAGTATACAGCGTGATTCATATAATAAGCATGTAATGCAGTATTTATTACGAAATAATAAATAAGAAGGAATATTTTCAGTTTTTTATTTAATTACTAAATATTTTACATTAAAATGTATTGCAAACATACATGGTATTTATATTATACATATATGCACATAAAATTCGCAAGTCGAAGTTACCATTCTGTATATTTAAAATTTTTTTAATTTAAAAGAGAAACAAAAATAATTTCATTTCTATTTATTCAAAGTGTTTTAGCAAAAGAGTAGTTCCTGTAATTTAATAAAATTAATTGAAAAAGGTCATTATATAAAAAAAATAGGGACGTCTAACCAATATTCAATATGGCTGATATAAATTTAGATACAAAATTAAATTTCAATATTAGAAATTATTTACTTATTCGATTAAGGGATTTCCCCGTTAACTACATTTTCCCTATTAAGTTCAGAGTTAGCTAAAATTTTGAAATTTGTTCAAAAGAGTTATTCATTAACTTTTAGAATGTTCTACTGCGCCAACCATAATTTAAAAAATGAATTGATTACCTATTTGTCGAATATTAAAATTGTCAGCTTGTCCTAAAAATTCAATCAACTGCCAATTATTATAATCTAAATTAAATAAATCTAAATCAGGTATGGTAACGACAAATTTATTCAATTTTTGGAGCAGGTCCCGAGATAATATTCCATCACCTAGAAAGGTACATATTATGATAAAAAATTCTAATTCACCGTAGGCAATTGACAATACTATTCAGTAAAAACATTAACATAGGTTGGTTTAGATATTTTAGAAAAACGATTTCAAGTATTCTTTCATTTTAAGATAAAAACGTTTTTTTGCAATTTAGTAATACAGTTGATCCTTTTTTTTGTACGGTGGATAGGGATCGTATAAAAAAAAATCGCACAAAAAAAATATATTCAAAAATATCATAAATAGCTATGAAAAGTATAATTCGATCCAGATTGTAAAAAAACTTTTTTTTTTTGCGGTGGATCGGGACCGCATAAAAAAGTTTCATCGAAAAAACATAACTCAAAACGCTCAAAACTTAGAAATTTCCTTAGAAGTTGCTTCTATAAACAAGATAAAGCATTAATTTAGTCGTAGATACATTTTATTTCAATTTTATAATATTTTGAAAAATACACCTGTAAAAAAATTAAATGATGCCATAACTTATGTTTTTATGCAATGTATTGATTAAATGCTTAAAAGCCGTTAAAAAGTATTTTTATCAAAGAAAGTTATTATAGTAAATGCTTAAGTTTCTTACTGTCTCTTGATTATAACCCTTTGCACTCGAACCAGTTTTTAGTATGGGTACTCAGCTACTCGACAATAGTTTTAATAAAAAATTGTAATACATCAAAGATAAGCATTTTAAACAAAAGTAGTTTTTTTTGTAAATATGTAAGTTTAATTTTAAACTTACATATTTTATTTTTATTTGCATATTACAAACATTATATTTTAATATTAAATTTTATAATTTTCCTTAGTGTGATATTTGAAGTAAAGAATAAGATGGCGCTTAAGAGGCGCCTTTCGAGTGCAACGGGTATTTATTATGTCGCGGTGGCGGCCCCTATCGACTGCAAAGGGTTAATTTATATTATGCATTTTAATGGCCATTTTTTAAAAACCGCATAAAAAAATCGCACAAAAAAGGACCGCATAAAAAAAAGTTCAGCTGCAATAATAATATATTTGAACCTTTGATTTTTTTCCACAATTGCTCCTTGACAGGTTCGGATAAGACTTGCGTATTCACCAGATTAATATTGCTAATAAGCCAGTCTCGATCTAAATCAGTAATAAAATCTTTTTCTATGCCGGTAATAAGATTATGTCTTTGCATTTTTTCCCTTTCCAATTGGAGGACCTTATTCAAAACAAAAAAATCTTACAGTTACAGTAGGCATAATTATATTATTTAAAAATTCAATGACCAATAAACCACCATTGAATAAAACAATTTTGTTTTTAGCAAATAATTAATGTAAAGTGTGTGTGTTTGTTACCTATCATTTCTCTATTACAAAAATTAAACAATTTTGTTCCTTTTAATCGCTGGCATTATTTAGAGGGAATGAAACGAAATATAACGGTGAAGAATTGGAAGCTAGAGTAGGGTTATAACTTTTATAAAAATTTTGCGCCGTACATATACTGTGTGAGTTTTTCGAGAGTTGCCATTTTTATTACAGCCAAACCGTTGATTTAATCGAAAAATTGTTCAAATAAGAGTTGTAGATATCGACGGGGGCAACGGATTGCTATAGTCAGGAGCTTTATAGCTCTTACGGTTTTCCAGTTATGATACAAACTTATAGATTTTTAAATGGGACTAGATATTAATTTTTCGATAAAACTGATCTAATGCATTAATTAACAACATAAATGAGCAAAAAAATTTTTTTTTACCCAAGTTTAATTTTAGCGAATTTCGAAAACTCGAAATTCAGCTATTACAGTAGGTCTCATGACGCAATCTGAGTCCGGGACTATGGCAGAAATCTGTTTTGAGGTCCCTAGAATACGAAAATGATATTCACTAAAATTTATATATATATATATATATATATATATATATATATATATATATATATATATATTATTTATGTGTTCCCACGATAACTCTCGAACGAAACGTCTAACGCTTATGAAATTTTATGTGCGGACTGGATTCTGAATTGGCTTGGCTAAGTTCGTTAGCCAGACACGTCGGATGCCCAGAAGTAGGTTTTCTGGCCATTTTTTATCATTCGATCCTATCATAAGGCAGTTCGATTTTTACATCGTTGAAAAGGAAAAAAAAATTATGAAGAAAATATTCTTATAATTTTCTTTCTATTTTAAGTATTTTTCGAGAAAATGTAAATTTTCACTTTTATTCTTTCTTTGTTAGTCTAATAAGTAATTTATATTTATATCTCAGTTCTTTATGAAGTATAAAAATATTTCACTTTTTTATTAAAGAATTTTGTGAGAACAAGTGAACACTATTCACATATATGTGATATAACACACATACATGTATAGAGTTTTGTTTCTCATTTATTGCATTATAATTAGCATGGTTCTATCCCATGTTAAAAAATGTAAATTAAACAGATTTTCTAAGCTAATGTAATGAAGAATTTTTTTTTTTTATTGAATTTTTAAGTAAACAAGAAATTGAAGATTATGTTATGATATAAATATTATTAAATATGAAACAAAACAAAATATGTACAATGTACATATGTATGTACGGAAAAATATTTTGAATCGATTTTGGAAATTTTTCCATTAATAATTAATAATCTTAAAAAATTAAACCATTTCAAATGGATTTAAGGTATTTTATGTAAGGTCAAGGTTTTCGGGACCTAAAAAGGCCAGAAATTAATTAACCAATCGATTTTAAAAATTTTTTCACAGTTAGTAAGTTAAAGTATTTGAATTAATTAATTAAATGATGTCCGCAAGAAGCTTACGGACTGCCATAAGTTATATGAGATCCTTAGAACCCTTTTCTTACTGTTAGAGTACTAGACTTGTATGAGTTTCGCCAGGATTTACTGATCCCATAATTGTAAAAAATAAACTAAACGACCAATTTTAAAAATTTCTTCACTGTTACAGAGCTAAACTATTTTAGATAGATTTAGAATACATTATGTAAGGTCCGCCAGGGTCCACAGGACCCAAAAATGTCAAAAATAATTTAACTGACCGATTTTGAAAATTTTTTCACTGTTACAGAGCTAAACTGTTTTAGATAAATATAGATTCCGTTATGTAAGGTTTGCCAGGGTCCATAGGATCCAGAAGTGTCAAAAATAAACTAACTGACCGATTTTGAAAATTTTTGCACTGTTACAGAGCTAAACTATTTTAGATAAATATAAATTACGTTATGTAAGGTCCACCAAGGTCCATAGAACCCAAAAGTGTCAAAAATAAACTAACTGACCGATTTTGAAAATTTTTTCACTATTACAGAGCTAAACTATTTTAGATAAATATAGATTACGTTATGTAAGGTCTGCCAGGGTCCATGGGATCCAAAAGTGTCAAAAATAAACTAACCGACCGATTTTGAAAATTTTTTCACTGTTGGGGAACTAACTATTTTAGATAGACATACATTACGTTATTTAGGGTCCGCCAGGGTCCATGGGACCCAAAAGTGGTAAAAATAAACTAACCGACCGATTTTGAAAATTTTTTCACTGTTACAGAGCTAAACTATTTTAGATAAATATAGATTACGTTATGTAAAGTCTGCCAGGGTCCATCGGATCCAAAAGCGTCAAAAATAAACTAGCCGACCGATTTTGAAAATTTTTTCACTGTTGGGGAGCTAAGCTATTTTAGATACATATAGATTACGTTATGTAAGGTCTGAAGTGTCAGTAGGACCTAAAAGTGTCAAAAATAAAATAACTGGCCGATTTTGAAACCTTTTTACTATTACCGAGGTAAACTATTTTAGATAGGTACAGGTTGTGTTATCTGAGATCCACAACTGTCCTGCGGATGCAAATGCGGCGTAGAATGCTACACAACGGGTTTTGAATATATATATATATATATATATATATATATATATATATATATATATTACATAAAGTCCGCCTAGAATATACGGTCGAGCTGATTTTTTAATGAGGTCCACCGGGATCTTGCAGATCCGAAAACGCCAGTAATAAGCTATCGAACCGATGCTAAAAAATTTCTCACTGCTAGAGAACTAAATTATTTTAGATGGATACAACTATGCTGCACAAAATTCGTTCGGGTTCTTGGGTCCCCAAAAATACCAAAACTAATTACCCAACCGATTTTAAAAATTCTTTTACTCTTAGAAAGCTAAACTATTTTAAATAGGTACAGGTCTTAGATGAGATCCGCCAGTGCCCAAGATTTGGAAATTCGCTATGTTATGCAGATGCTGCGACAGGGGTATTTTAATTTTTCTTTAATGTATCAGTTAGGCAGTAAAAATATGCATATGTACTTGAGGCTACTTCAACCGATACTGTTTTTCTTGGTTACATTTCTATTACCTCCTAGAAAAGAACCTTTTCCAGTACCATTTCTATCATAAAAATTTGGTTGCAATAGAAATGGCAACTCTCAAAAAACTCACATGGTATATGTATATGGCACTATAGAAAGCTTTCAGTGTGATATAATTACATATTCTCAGATCAATTCGAACACATATGCAAGCTAATGTTTTATTATGTAAAGTAAATTGTCTATGTTTGCCGAATTGAAAATGAAATCTTACCTTTTGTTTTAATTTGAGTAACTCATTTTTGAACTCTTCTATCTACAAATAAAACAATATTAAATAAAAAAGAAACGTGAATTTTTATTTAGTTTAAATTTCAGTTTTCTGACATCATCAAATGCACTAAATAAATTGAGATGCTTGATAGCAAAATTTAATAAGAAATCGAGTTTTATAGATTAACTTTCTCGATGGAATTAGGTCATTTGGATGAGTAAATAAAAATGAGTAATTTTGCATTTGATAAAATTTGGGATATTAACACTTTACAGACCGAGAACACAATATGTGTGTTATAGTCAGAACAACCCTAAAGACAGGCCACAATGCTTGCGGCCGCTTTAAACGGTCATTTATTTTTTTTTAATTTTTTTATCACTTTATTGTTATTAACAACGTATTTATTTTTATTGCTTTTTTGCAGGTTCCAGGGAACTAGGAATGTTGTGTATATGAGATTTCAGATAACGTTTCGAATACGATTACGGTTATTAGTGATGAGTAAATGCAAGACCAAGACCAAGATTTGGCAGTCTTGGTCTTGGTGTTGTTCTTGCATTAAGAATCTTGGTCTTGGTCTTGCCAGAGCAGTTTGAGTCTTGGTCTTGGTCTCGCAAAATGCAGTCTTAGTCTTGGTATTGCTAAAAAATCTTGCACTTTCTTGCATTTTTTTATTAGCGAATTTTTTCCTTCTAAAATCAGAATTTTCTCTCTTTATGGTATTAATTATATTTTCAAATTATTTAAGAAGTTTAGCAAGAGTCTTGCTTTTTTCTTGGTCTTGCTCACTTGAGTCTTGGTATTGGTCTTGCAGCCATACTTATAGTCTTGGTCTTGGTCTTGCTCTTGGTATACATAGTCTTGGTATTGGTCTTGCAATAAATGCAAGACCAAGACTAATTTTGCTCATCACTCACGGTTATAGTGACCTTTTTTTGGAAGAAATTGAAAAATTATACCAACTAAAGTAAATATTGTAATTTTGCTTTTATTTACGAAATTGCACACCCGAAACTTTTGTTTCAAATATTGAAAAGTTTCAATTATGGCTACGGAGACACATAACATTCCTAGTACAATCCTCGTTATATTAAGCCTCGTTGACACTGAGCGAGTTTACTCGCTACTAGCTGGCAAGTTTACTAGCAGCTTGTAAACTCGTTCAGTGTCATCGAGGCTTTAGATACTGTTACCGTGGTTGGCTCTTTTAGTCTGGTACAATTACTTGCGGTGTTACTGCTAAAATCTTGGCGCAGTTTGTTGTCCAGATTTTCATTCGTGATAAGACTAGTATCTGGATTTATTGGCTGCATTTGATAAAATTTAAAGTAGGTATTAAAAAAGCAAGTTGTCAAAAAATTTAAAAATGGATACGCACTTCATTAGACATGAGTGCCGTTGTCTGATTTTGTTCAAGTTCGATCGGTCCAACTGAGGTTTCATTGGTCGAAGTTTGGTCCAATGTGTTGTTTAAATTTTCACTCGTAGTATCCATCGTATCCATTATGGTTCCATTTCTAAGACTTTCGCTGATTGATTCAGTTGAATTTATTGTCTACATAATATAGCAGACATCTATCAGTTTTAATTGTTTTCAATGTACTTATGAGTAGCACATGTAGTGTAAGCGTTTGATTGGTTATCAAAAGATCCTAGGTTCGAATCCCAACAGGTCTTTAGCAATTTGTTTAAATCACTATTGAAATTACATTGAAAAAGCTCATTTTATAATTAAAAAAATCATTCAGTTCTTAACCCCTTATTGCATGAATTATGAAGGAGGTGAAGAAAAAAATTTTTTTTTACTGAAAATGTCTTTCACTTCTTTTATTTTAGTAGTCAAATTAAGAAAAAAAAATTAAGTGTTATTGTTTAGAAATTACTTAACGAAGCCATATATGGCTTCGTATGCATTTTAGTATTATAATTATAATCGATATATGACTTCGTATGCGTTAAATAAAAAATACAATTATATTTTATGAAAATTTGTATGCAATTTTATTTGCCATTGTAACATAAGTAAACTTGACACTTTCCATATTTGGCGAATGAACGGAATTTTGAGCAGTTTTGACATAATTGTCAATTTAGTTTTGTCCATTCGGGGAAATGGTCACCTTATCTGATCGCACAGACTTCAAAGGAAGGCCTTGATGCCTAGTTGGAGTTTTTCAATGAGTATAGGTGAGCCGGGCAAGCTAGATGGAGTACCTTTTCGGCTTGTTGCAGTACATTTTCTGGCCACCAAAGTTGATGAACTGCCTTGGCTGGTGTGAGTACTCAGGGGAATCAGAAGCAAAATCATCGTCACTCACGAAGCCATCACCAGGAATAGAACTGACATACTGGGATGTACCATAAAAGTGATACGAAGCCATATATGCCCAATAATAATTTGGATTAAACGCATACGAAGCCAAATATGGCAACTTCAAAATAAGCCCCAAAAATCGAAGGAAACAAGAAAACACATACGAATCACAACTATTCCATGTTCTTGAATATATAAAGAATGTGTTTTGAAAATTTTTGATTTTAATACTTACCGTTTTATTGTTTAGTTTTCACAAATAAAATTAGCACCAATTAATTACACTGTAACGGCCGGACACTCTGAACATAACTTCAAATAATTTGACAACCCGTACTTACCAAAGACAACAAAAATTACGTTCCGTGACTCGAAGGAGTATAAAGTTAGGATTTAATATTAGTTTCAAAAAAAAATTTTTAATATGTTGAAAAAAAAAATAGTAAAACTTAAAATCCATATATGGCTTTGTATGCGATAAGGGGTTAAATCAAATTACTTAAAGTGTTGGTTTTTGATATTTTTTTTTGGGGGGGGGGATTTCCCTTTTAGTTGCGTATAATATATAATATAATATTTAAAAAATTTTTTCAAAAACTCAAACCACATTAAAAATGGCTACGAACCTCATTAAACATGGGTATTGTCAGTTGGGCATTTGAGATTGCACTGGTTAAATTTTGGCCCAATGTACGCAATGTACTGCTCAGATTTTCACTCGTAATATTGGTAACAGTGGTCCCGGTAGTATTCATCTTGGTGGCGTTGTTAGTGCTTGCGCTGATTGGTTCAGTGGAATTTATTGTCTTTTTAATATAATCCGAAAAATCAAATTTTAAAAGAAATCTCAAGACAATTTAAGAATGGGTACGAAAATACGAACCTCGTTAGATATGGGCATAGCTAACTGATTTTGTTCCAATGTGTTGTTCAGATTTTTATTATCGGTAGCAACCGGTGTCGTGGTCGCTTTGCCAGAACTTTCACTCATTGATTTAGTTGTAATTGGTGGCCGCACGATTAAATCCACATTTATCAAATCTTCCTCATAGTCTTCATCGTCAATACCGTCAGCGGAAATAGCTAAGTAATTTAAATAAAACGATTTTTTATTCGCATTTGAATATAAAAATAAAATTTTATTGCAAATTTTTTACCTTCAGAGAATATCAAAACAATAATAATAATATTGAATATTTTTTTTATAAACATATTTTAAGCTTATGTCTACTATTTAGGCAATTTGTTAAATTTATTTATTTTTTGTATTTTATCTTTGCCATGGTTTTGAAATTTGATCAAAAGCGAACACAAAAATTTTAAAAATATTTTTTTTCGTTTTCTCATTATGACCAAAAAATAGGTAATTTAAAAGAATGTTTTTAAAAATTTCCAAATTTCTGAGTTTAAATTAATTTTAAAAAATTCGACAAGTGCGTGGTAGACATGCATTAAATTAGGATTTAATATTTCGTTAGCTAGATTTTTTCACAATTCTCGGGATTAGTTTTTATGTCATCGAAGGATAACATATTAATATCGTTGTGTGATCATAGTGGGGGAAACATTATTATAGAGTTGTATATCCATATTGAATAATTATAGAGTTGTACATCCATATTGAATAAACGCAAGAGGGCTGTAGAGTTAACAACTATAGACTTAACAAAAAATCATAAATTAACACTTTCACTGAGGTGACATTACTTAGTGCGTGTCAAAAACACGCACTTAACGAATTTTTAATTTGTTAATAATATGATTATCTAAATCTTTTACTTTTTACATGAGTTAATAGTTTTTTAAAAATGACACCGTCTCTTTAGTTGCATAAACTCCGACACTGACTGATACAATCGATTATACAGTGATCAAGTGCGGGTAAACAACCCAATGCGATAACAGACATGACGATCTATAAAAATTTCGTGGTTAGAACTACGAAATCTTAAAAATTATTTCTTTGAAATTTAATTTTTAAAAAAAAAAAGTGTTTAATCAGAATTAAAGCGCGAATTATTCGAATTCGGATATAATCCTGATTTGAGCTATATTTTTGAAATGATTATCAAAAAAAATGTTTTGAAAAATTGAATTTTTCTGATCTTTTTCATAAAAATTTTGGCTTCAAACTTATCAAATAAAAGTCGATACGAATATTATCGATTATAAATTTGACCTGATAAATTTATTATTTAATTCGTAAAATATTGTAAATAACGAATTAATAACAGATGAATCATATTATCGCTAATTTTTACACCTGTACTGGCGTCAAAATTTTTTTTTTTAAATGAGTAAGTATTAAAATATGTCGCTCTTAAACATTTTTGTCGGGACATAACTTAGATAATTACCCATAGGTGTACATATGTATTTGTTTAAATAATTTTTTTTTGGTATTGAACTTATCATTAATAAAATATATTTGATAAAATGGCTAATTAAACACTTGAACTCAGTTTTTAATAAATTGAGTTTTTAGAAGAGTATTTATTAATGGTTATTTGTTTTAGTCAAATCGATATAAAATATATGTATAAATTTTCAAAAAAAAAAAAAAAAAAGAAATATATTCAGTGGAACCATTTTCCTTTTAACAAGGATATGTTTTTAGGTTGAGGTACATGAAAAAAAAATCGTCTACACCCGAATCTATCCTTTTCCAATACACTCATTCGTATTAATCTACACCGTATTGTGTATATTATCCACATACCGATTGTGCATATGGTATTGTATATGTACTCCCCTTACCTCATCCACCCGTTATTGTCGGATGTAGAATTAGTTGGCCGATTTGAAAAAATATTTTTTTTTTTTTACAAAATGGCGTCCATTTAAAAAAAAATTTTTCGCCTCCTTTTTTCAACTTTGGAATTTTTTAAAAATAGTAAAAAAAAGTTCTTAAACACCTACGTCGGACCAATTTTAATAGTATTAAGAAGATCTGTACCAAATTTGAAGTAAATCGGTGCATTAGAACTTGGGATATCATGTCAACCGTATCGAAAAAAGTAGTTTCGAGTAATTTATAATAAAAGTTTGAATTTAACACTGAAAAGATACACAGTATACAGGGAAAAAATAACCATAACTCCGAAAATAATTCGAATTTCCGTAAATCCTTTTAGAAGCTTATTCTTCAAGGTTTGAACTTTGAAAATATGAAAAAAAGAAAACTAGATTTTTTCGAATTCATAGACTAGAATACCCCCTTAACTGAAACTGATCGAAATCAAATTATTTTTTTTGAAATCGAAAACAGTATAAAAATTATCGTAGAACTTTTAGAACTGAAAACTCTACGAAATACCAATAAAAGAGCAAATTATTGAAATATATATTTTAAATTAGCGCGCGTTTGAAAACAGCTTCATAACTTTTAAAAGAAAATTAACCTTCGAATTTTTCTTATTTTTAAACGATTATATAAAAAGAAATCTGTAAAAAAAATGAATTTTTTAACCGTTAAAACGGTCAGAGACATACTTAACATCCCACCTCTAAATATTAATTACTGTATAAAAAAAATGCCAAGTGCATGTCATTTACGCATTAAGCTAGAATTTCGTAGTTCAGTAGATGGAGTTCTCGGGATAAAATATTTCTTTCTTTTATTTCATATTAAAATTATCCTTCATTTTATTTTCTATATGAGTTAAAAAAATTTCAATAATAGTTTTTTTAAAAAATCGACATTGTCATCTCTTAAATTCCGTATTATTAAGATCCGACACTGATTGTTAAAAAGTGATCAAGTGAAGGTACGTAAATCACTTAATGCGATGACAGACATGGTTGAATTTTGTAGGATTCATCGTGGTTATTACTACGAAATCTTAAAAACGATATTAATCTGCGTCATAGCTAGAACGGATATTGGAATACTCCGCCCCCGACTAGAATTACTCTGTTATACAACAAATTATCAGCAGATTGACAATTAAAACATCATGTTAGTAATGTTAGTAATTCCCGCCATTTACTAATAATTACTAAATTAGTCGCATTTGTTGTGTCTGTGTGCAATTTTTGCAAGCCTAGAAAATCGGAAAAACGTTGGGAATTTAAGTACTCAGAGAAAAATTAAAAGGGAAGTGTCAGGGAATTTTTTATTGAAATTAGGAAACTTTTTAATGTATAATACCTAAATTATGTTTTGATGAAAGTTCCCTGCTAAACATACTAAAGTTTTAAAATTTTTTTTATCCGAAAAATTCCGTGTCTTCGTATCTTCAAGACTAACGTCAAAAAAAAAATTCGAAATATCCCTAATTTGGTTTTTTTTTGATAACTATGATCTTAAAAAATTTGGATTTCATGAGAATTTTAGGCCCGTGGTACTGGTAGCCTGAGGAAGTGGAAAGATTTTTTTTTAGTAAAGTCAGGGGAAAATAAATATTTTCTGGAAAATCGAAAAAAGTCAGGAAAATTTAGTGTTGAGAAACAACGGCAACCTTGAAAGGTTACTTGTATTTATTTTTAATCGCGTATAATAAATTTTGGAGACACTGGTATTTTTTATTTTGGATTTTAAATAATCATAATTATTACGTAATAATTTACAAGTAAAAAAAAAATTGGGGATTCTTCAAAATTTAAATATGTAAATATTTTTTATACATTATGTAAATTATGCATAAAAAACTATTTAACTATTTTCAAAGTGGTTCCCACTAACCAACCTCTTTAGAATGAAGTTGAATCACCAAAATTTTTGAATAAATTAATTAAAAAATTCTAAATACAAGCATTTTTTGAGTTTTCTTAATAATTTATGTGTTTATCAAATTTTTCTATGTATGTATAAAAAAGAAAGTATCAATTGAGTTTCTAAAAAATTAAAAAAAAATATGATGGGTTATTAAAGTTTAATAACTTTAATAATATGATGGGCTCCCCAAGTATATAATTATGTAACGTAAAAGCCTTATACTCGAAAAATGTCCAAAACATCGTAAACGTTTTCACGAAATTTCTTAAAAATAAGATGTTTCGTTCTTGAGTTATCGTGCGGACACTTAGTAAACATATATATAAATGTGTCCGCACGATAACTCAAGAACGAAACATCTTATTTTTAAGAAATTTCGTGAAAACGTTTACGGTGTTTTGGACATTTTTCGTGAAAAAAATTTGGCGGAATGAAGCGGAAAAATCACATAAAGGTTTTTTTTATTTACAATTACTCTATATCAACTAGTTTCCGAGAAAAACATACTTTTGTAAATGGAAATTCGCTATGTTATGCAGGATGCTGCGACAGGGGTATCTATGATTTTAAAATCTATCCAACCTGAAACCATTCTAATTTACTTATCCTTATTATTTGTAGTGTCTATACAAAAATACCTGATGAAAGCATTATAAAGAGTATATTTGTTGTAGGAATTGTGAATATGGTTTTGGTTACGAAAGAACAACTTCGAAAACCTAGAATTCGCTTCAAGTTGCATCATTCTATCATTTCATTTACGGTTTTTAGACCATTGAAAAATTTTAGTAAACCTAATGACGTCATCAAATTAAAAAAATTTATTTTTTTTTTCAAATCAAATTTTATGGAAATGATTTCAATTATGATTGTGAAATTCGAGTATGAACTTTTCATTTTTGTTCTCAAAATAACGAAAATCTTTTTGGAAAATAAATATGGTTCATTTGACAGAAGTCTTCTAGCGGTCTTACCAGGCCCGACGTGAGGGTGACAGCCGGGGTTGCAGGCCCGGGGCGCAAACCTGAAGAGGGGGCTCGTAAATGTCGGTGGGTAAAAATAAAAAGAATGTCTTCGATTGCATTGAAACATTTTACTGCATTTAAAGGTGCAAAATTTTTCTGGAATGAATTAGCATAATTTGGATGTGAACTTTTTTCATTTATGCTATCAAAATAATGAAATTCCTTTTTGAAATATGACTGCCTCAACAAAAGCCTCTTTTTTTTGTGGTCCTACACGGAAATAATCCATCATGGAAATATCGGTCCATTTATGACCAAAATATTGAAAAGAATGGAAATTTAGACAGGGAAATTTGATCTTAAGACAAAGTGGCTACCCTGACATTCACTGTTCCGTTTTCCCGCGAATAAAACACTAATAAAATATTCCGCAAAATTTTACCGTAAAAATTTCAGTTACATCATTAAAAACTACCTATTGTTTTATAGCCGTGTGCCTCTATAAATTCCATGCATTTTACAAAGGTACATTCATACGTATGTACGAATACGTTTGGCTGATAAAAGATAAATTTACCACCACTTTCAGCTCAGCCGGCTAATAATTGCCAGATTGTTTAGACGTACCACGTTTAGCACACGCTTATATAAAACGTATAGTAAACAAGATCTAATCAACTAGATAGATAGCTATAGTGTTCTAATATCGCGTTTATTTATAATTAACTCACTTAAATCATTCATAAATCAGTTTAAAATCGACGCTGTACACCTGTACAACAATTATCTGTGTTTATTGCACCTTAATTCAGTGAAAACTGCGGTTTTGTGTTTAAATGAATGATGTTTATTGAATTTATTTATTTTTTTTGTGCCCGTATAAATACCTAAACAATTATTTAGTAAAATTTAATAATTTAGTGTTGTGTTTTTTTCAAAATTTTATAACAATTATGAGTGACTGTACGCAAATCATCAAATTTTCGTTATCAATAACAATACTTATCAATTTCGTAATTTGTGAATCGATTGAATATAGTGTGTTTACACGCGAAGAGGTATGTTGTAGTATTTATTCGAAATTTTAAATTTAAATGTTATTCTATAATAATAGAATTTTTAATATTATGCGGATGTACTTGAATTTGAAGTTTCAGTGTAGGCCAACATTTTAAGTACTTTATGTCCTTCAAAACTAACAATAAATTTCGTAGAAAACACTACAATATTCCATTTAAATAGATGATTTTAAGATAACAAAAGATTATGTAATTGTAAATGCTAGAAAATAAATACATAAATGTAAATAAAAACTTGAAATAAACACGTTGATTTTATAAAATATATTGTTTTGGTACCGCTTCTTTAATTATTGATATATTTATTGATGAAAATTGAATAAAAAATAAAATTTAACATAATTTTATGTCATCCGATGTAGATTAAGACAAAAATAGCAATTTATTTTAAAACTTTGTGCGTCCTATTTCAATTGCGTTCAATGTCTGTCACGCATTTTTAACACGAAATTTTTATTTTTACCACTAAAATTACATCGATTTGAATAAAGAATATGTTTTTTCATTATCGTATGCATTTATCTGTGGTGATAAATTGCCAAAATATTAATTATAGAGAATAATATTTCGCAATAAACACTGATTGGCCAGATTGGCATTGTGAATTTTAAAAACGGGTGGAAACCATGTGTTTCAACAACAGCAAAAGTGTTTTGTTTGATTGAAATTTGAAATCTTGTATTGAGATAGCCGGAAGGACGTAGAAGTACATAGGCTACTTTTTATCGCGGGAAACGTTTGATTCCTGTGGGGAATTGTATTTAAAAGGTTTGTCTCGCTTTCAAACCTTAACCGTTTGAGCAGTCTAATTGAAATTTTGCATAGTGATAGTCGGGAGACGTAGAAGGACATAGGCTAGGGACAACATTTCATTTCCACGGGAAATTGTATTTAAAATTTCAACAATTGACTATAAAAAAATGAATAATTGATTTCAAAATTTGTATAATAGCAGAGGGGGGAAAAGGACGAATAGAATAGGCGCGGGTAAAAGCTAGTTTTAAAATATTTTTTGTAAACTTGCCACTATTTTTTTAGTACCGTCAAAACGGACAACTTTGCTTGTTGAAGGTAATTTTGCCAAACCGCATTTTATGTGAAATAAATTCAAATTTCATGACTCATCGTATCTAGAACGTATCGTATCTATCAATGGTATTATATGAGGTTTTTTTTGCATTGATAACTGTTATTTCTTTAAATCGTATATGAATTAAAAAATGCTAATAACTTGAAAAAATCGAATTTGTCAGAAATATCCGTGTCATTAAAAAAAAGTGCTACAGACATCATGAACAATAGAATTTTAATTTATTTCACATAAAATGTAGTTTGGTAAAGTTGTTAGATTTGACGGTAGATTCCGTAATTTAGTAAAAATTATAATGCAGTGTATAATTTAAAATAAATAATTTATATTAATTTAATAATATGTACAAATTTCGTTTAATTGATATAAATATTTACTTTACGTATTATGCATTTAACGATCTACTTAAAAACGAATAATATTTTAGTTTGAATTTATTTTATTTAATGTTATTAACTAAAATTTATTTAAAATTTTGAAAATATTATTCGTACATAATTGTTGGTGTTTAATATTCAACAACAGTAAATGAAATATACAAAATTAATGTTAAAATTGTTAATCACGTTTGGGTTTTTCCAGTTTCTATTGTATCATTTTTTCTTATAAAAAAAAATGTAGCAATCATAAAAATCACACTTAAACAAAATATCGTCGAAATTCCCGCCAAAAATACACCTTGCTGGGACTCCCCGTGACATGATTGCAATTTATTATTAGTTATTACATATTGATCTAATTAGGAATTAATAATTTTTTTTTCAGATTATGTATTAAAGTCTAAAATATTTTTAAATCTGAATACAATAATTATGAATAGAATTTTTGTGATAAGATAATTAAAACTGGCTTAATTTTGTATTGTATCATCTGTTTTCCAATAAATTCCTGTGCGATAAGATAATAGAATTTTGTCTATTTTATAGATTATAAATTTTTCCGAAAATTATTCTATAGCCTACGCAATGGTAGTGTTCAATCTCTTTTATTACGCAAGCTACGTTTCTGTTAATTCGGCGATGTACACCCTTACGTAAATCAGGTTCTTTAAACCTAATATCTGAGTTGCGCACAAGTCCACAGAAAAATGCGCTTCATCCATTTCCGGGAATTAATTCTCCCTGTCTTAAAAGATCTTAAGGAAACTAACAACTCTTTTTTGTTTGTTTAAAAGTCATTCATGGAGTTTTTGGAAGCTATATCTCAAAAGCAATTTTAATGGAAAATACATAATTAACCCTTTGCGCTTATAAGACATGTACAGCATGATAAGGTGGTTTGTCCATTAACTCAACCATATTTAAAGGTGTTCTGTCTGTTGGATCATAAGACATGTACCACATGACACACTGAATGTTGAACTGTAATGACTGCTCATACTTCACATTGCATGAATATTTTATTTAATAACTGCAAACACATTCATTTATTAGAAAAATTGTAAATAAAATAATACAAAATCACGTTGAATTATCTTTTTAAAATTAAAAAACTAATAAAAACAGCATTGAGGACGTATTTAGCGCATTTAGTATTCAACTTTGGGGAAACAAGGTTAGAACGTCAAAAGAATCCGTCAAAAAAAGAACGTCGGTCGTTGTCATGTGCTACATGTCTTACCAGCCTATTTACAACTCACTTTTTTTTGCTTGAGTGCAAAGAGTTAATATTAGTAATTACTCCTATAAAGAATTCTTAGGTCAAAACAGCCAAATTCGTTCAGGAAATATGACTTATTTTTGGGATATGACTTTTCTGTGGTCTTTATAGTTTTGATTTTGCCAAAAATTTAAAAAAAATCTATGAGTTGCCTTAATTTTCACAATTCCAACAGTAAAATTACAGCTTTTGGAGCATTAAAATAATTTAATATACGTGATGATGTCATCAAGTACATTTTTTTTCTTGAAATTAACGGTTAAAAAAATGAAATGATAAATCTGTTGGTGCAGTTTATGGGTAATCGACAGTAAAATTTTCATTTTTTCTGTCAAATACTTGTTTTCCAAATATGATTTTCCTCTTAGACTATTTTTAGGTTGTAAAAAAGGGCATAGAATCGACCAAAATGGGCTCTGGGATCGACAAAAAAAAAATGAATAAAACTTGATATGAAAAAGTTAACCATGTTAACAATAAAAATTCTTTATCTATTTTGGAACTGAAACCATATGGAGGAGATATTTATTAATCGTGAGAAAAAGTCGTCTTTTCTGAAAACGTACTCATTTGCCTTGATATCCATTCTTAATCGTTTTTGATTTTTTTCATATTTATGTATAAATTTTTAATTAGAAGAGAAAAAACCAAAAATGATTTTTTTGTCCTTCGAATAATATGTACAAAAGAAAATACCTATTTGGGAATTATGTTAAAAATGGCATCTACAAAGACAATAATATGAGGAAAATGATTGCTAAAAATTTTTTTGATCCACAATTTTTTCCTCATTATGGATCTTCATAGTGATTGCAACAATTTCTTTTAACAATACAAACCTGTTTTGTGACGTAATTACACTATGTGATAAATTGATAATAATTTCAAATATTCGTGTAATTTTTGTAACATCTAACAACTAATAACATTGACCGCATGTTTTTAAGTGGGCGTTTTTTTCTTTATTTTGAATGAAATTAAATGTACCGTATATCGCATCTAGCACGCATAATTCTTATTAAATTTCATCATCTTTAACTTACGGTATATTCAGATCAATCTATACACAAATTTACAAGAAATTCCAACTATTTTGTTTTAAAATTTAAGGTGGTTAGTTCACTATTAAATTCCAAAAAATTCTGTTAATTATTGTCGCAAATTAAAACTGGTTAAGGCGTTACATCTAGTTAATTTGCTAAAAAAAAAAAAAAACTCTTTGAGAACTTATTTCGTGGAAACTATTTCATATAGGACTTGAATCGAAAAAGTGGCACCTGAATTTGATGAAATAATAGTTCAATAAGTACCCAGAACGGCGCTGATAAGCAATCAGAGTTTGATCTGAACTTGGCGATTATAAGTGAAGTGAAGTATGCCACAGGGAAATACTAGAGTATAGAAGTAGTTGTATTGAATAAAGAAGTAGTTGAAAGTACAGTAAATAAATGGTCAATTAATAACGTATTTTAGGTCAATTATTAACGAATTTTAGTCCACTAACGCTATCTTAATTTCATCCACTTTTGGGGCCACTTTTTATACATGGAGATACTTGTCCTTACCTCTACCCTCGATAGTGGAAACGAAAAAAGCAAACAAAATGGCGACCCAAACGCGATTATCTCGAAACTATATTTTTTAAATTTAGCGAAACGAAAACAAATTTGATCAACGTCTGAAATAAAAACAACATTTTTTTCGTTTTATGTATTGGATTTGGTAACAAAGAACACAAGATTAGCGTTTTTTTTAAAAAAAAAATTATATTTAATTTGTCTATAAAAATTAATTTTCAACCAATTATAAAAATCGTATGTACTTCACTAGATTATATTTCTAAAGAGTTACAGTTCAAATTGCAAGTCCATCGGACGAAAAATGCCCGAATTTTGGTTTCGCTATGTTTAAATAAAAAATGTAGTTTCGAGATAATCGCGTTTGGACCGTCATTTTTTTATTTCATTGAAATAAACCCTTAAAATCTCATTTAGTTTACTTTTTTAGTTTTCATAAAAATAATTTTCAGTCTGATTCTTTGGTAAGTCAGTTAAATATATATTATACATAACACCTTAATTGCGAAATTTCTTTTTTTCAAAATTTCTTCTTTCCGATAAATTTTTTTCATTTATTATTATAGTTTTTAAAAATTTGATTTTATAAAGCAGATCTTAAAAATACTATTGTTCTATTTTTGTTACTTTGTGCATGTCATATAACATTACAAAATGAGGTTTCGATTTCCCGATAATTAATAAAATGTATTAATTTTTATTATTTTAACGAAAAATTATGACTTAATAATTGTTAAATGTTCTATTTCAACGAAATTGTTATGACTCCTCTGTCATTTTGTACTCATTTATGAAATTTGATTTACTGATTAAATATACTTATGTCATTGCAAATTAAAATTTATTTAAATGACTGTTATTGTGAAAAATTAATTAATATATCCTTCTATTGTAAAAAAAGTTTTATTAATGTAAATGTAGACAACTATATGTACCCCTATCATTGAAATAAAGTTAAAGTTTTTCTCGAAACAACATTTTTAAAATTGGCGGGAACTTTCACTCAAAAATTTTTTACTTTTTTGAATTTTCTTTTATTTACCGATATTCTACATAATATATTATGATAATAACGCGGAAAAAATTTTTAAAATTTTTCTTATAATAATTATGGCGGCTAGAATGCGCGCCATTTGGAAACTTGTGGAGTGACACGTCCAATAAAAACTTCTGCAGGCTGCAGCTGCCATTTTTTATATATAAAGAAACAAAAAAAAAATGTTTTAACAATTTAAAGTTATAGTAAATACAAAGCCAAACCTTAAAAATATAGATCAGTTCTTATCTTCTTAAAAAAATTTCAAAAATTACCTTTATTTTCGCTTGTCTGTTATTACATTAATCACACTGTATACTAATAACATGTGTGTAATATTTAACTTAAAAGGACTAATTTGACAAATACTTATTTCACGCACTTGTATTACTAAACAAACCCTTGCTGAGTTGCCCTATATTTTCCAAATACATAATTGCAATCTGCATTGCAGAAACGTGATTTAAAACATTTTTTTTTTAAACGCAATCGCTAATAACTATATATTACATGAATACATTACAAGCTACATTAATAATTATTTTGTTATTATTATTTTAAAAATTAAACAAAAATAATGTAAAATTACACGCAAAATGTGAATTTACGTTGCATATAAGAAAAATTTAACAAGTTTTATTTTAATACTCATTTATTTTTATTTTAGTATGAAAATAAGAAAGAAGAAATACAGGAATATTTTGTGCCAAAATGTTGCAATATTAACGAACGCTTAACAGCAGTTGAAGGCGGTGGTTCACAATGTACGAACATCGGTAACGAGGACGACTTCGAATTTCTACCAATACTATATCGAGGAAACAGAACAGGATTCATTAGGCGACCATTAAATTACACAAAATTGAATATTATTGTTGGGAATCCCTGTCCTCACGGCAAGTAAGTTGAAAAATTAATCAAATTTTTTTTTTTGCGTAAATCGTTCCAAAAAGTCTTTTTAAAAAAGCGTCTAAAAATTTTTTTATTTCGTTTGTAATCTGCTACAATTTAAAACTCGCGCCGCGCATGACGTGACGTGCGCTACTAGGAACGCTAGTTCGGTTGTTTCCCTTGTTTCCATACGTATTTTTCTACCGCGTTTCGTCAGCACGCGCTTTTTTTAAATGTTACAAATAATTTTGTTATATTCATACATTTTTTAGTGTTCCGTACCAGCCCAGCACAGCTGTATCGGAACACTTATAAGATCGTTCTGAATTCCCTATTGTTTAAAAATTACAAATTAGGTTTTTGTCACTATTAAAAACTTAATATTAAAAAAAAAAAATTATTTGAATTACAGACATATCCTCTATTGTTTTAGTTCGTATATACTTATTACCTTCAAAATTACATAAAACATTTTTTCTCAGGATAGACAAAGGAGAGATTTATATCACATCAATAATAATTGGAAAGGTCATTAAGTATTAAAAAAATATGAAAGTTTTACTAAGAAATTTTATTTGCATTGACAGAATAATAAATTTCGTTTGTCCAAAATTAATAACTACTTACCACTTGCCCACTTTACTTGACGTGTTATTGAAAATTTAATTATAAGTTCAAGAAGGGGATATCGGGGATATGTCTGAAACGCATTTACCACAAGTATTGACTATGTAAACAAATTTATAATTATAAATTATTCAAATTAGCACATAAAATTATCAAATTATCAGTTTTAAATTTGTTTTATTCTATTAATATCGCAAAAGAGGCATTTAAAAAAAAAAAAAAAGAAAAAAAATTATTAACTGGTAGCACCTACGGCTACACGAACACAATATACGACAAAAATTTTCACTCATTTCCAAGAAAAGTGTTTTCAATGGAATTTTAAGGTCACACAGTAACCTATTTCTCGTTTTACCGGAACCAATATTAACCGGATCTAGTTGTTCTAGATATTTTAATTGTTCCAAGTAAAAATTCGATGGAAATCCCCACAATGAATAATTTTTGATGCTTACTGTATTTATATCACACATCATTGATCTAATATAATGTGACAATAAAAATTTAAAATTAAGAAAAAATTCATTTTAAATTTAAATTATTGGTTATTATATTACAGATTACAGATAAAATTTAAAGAATGTTTATCACAAAAAACTAAATTTTAAATATTCATATTTAAACAAAAAAAAAAAAAAAAAAAATCGCCAAGTAGGTAACCCTTGGACATGCATTAAGTCAGAATTCCGCAGTAGACAGTTTTTCGCAGTAAGGGGAGATTCGCCAAAAAAATATCAAAAATCGACCTTTTTTTATTATTTTTTTTATACAAATAAATATTTATTAAAAAAAATTAAATATGCAACATTGTTTCTACATGTCTTGAGATTAAAAAAAATTTTTTTTTAAATATTCAAAAATGAGCTGAGTATAAATGGCTTTGAAGTCGACACTGCGAAATTTTTCCACCTTGATGGTTCCTCGCGTTCTAAAA
This sequence comes from Brachynemurus nebulosus, assembly GCA_035578155.1. Classification (NCBI taxonomy): domain Eukaryota; kingdom Metazoa; phylum Arthropoda; class Insecta; order Neuroptera; family Myrmeleontidae; genus Brachynemurus; species Brachynemurus nebulosus. The sequence goes on along the minus strand of JAPWDM010000006.1, from coordinate 9,637,250 downwards.
TCCTCAGTGAATCAAAATAAAAAAATCAAGAATTTTCTGAAAATATACCTATACACTTTGATTTATGTTGATATCTCAAATACTTTTTGAGATACACGAGAAACCATGTCAAAAAACATACTTTCGAGAAAAAAGCATTTAAAGTTTTTTTTTTTTTTAATTGAATTATAGTAAAGTGCGTGCACTAAACGGCTCATAACTTTTTGATTTTTCATTTTTTTTTTTAAATAAAATTTTAGGAGAATACTTCTAACACCTTAAGAAACATTATTATGAAGAAAAAAATCGATTTTTTTTTAGCGAACCTTCCCTTAAAATATAGGACATAAAAATTCGTTGTTCTAATTTAAAGTTTTACACGAGAATTGACATTGCTGAATCCCGCCAATTCTTGCGCAGTTTTAAATTAATGTGCGCATGTGCCTACATCATTTAAAATTAAATAATGATTAGCAACGAATACTTAAACAGATATTTTCTTCAGAATAAAGCTTATTCAAATCATTTTATTTTCAGATATCCACTAGATCCACAAGTCTACCCAACAGATGAATATTATATTTTCGATAATGGCGTCGTTTTCGTGCCAAATACGAATCCCCGAATTTTCGGGATGGATCGATTCTGTTTGGAGTATAAAAATGACGAGTTGACTGTAACGCCATTCATATGTTTCGAATCGGTTTCGGCCGAGACGCCAAACGATAATCAACGCGCCAAATTGTATGCAATCGGATTATTGATCTCGGTGCCATTTTTATTGGCCACATTTTTTGTTTACACGCTCATCCCGGAATTACGTACGGTGCATGGCAAATGTTTATCGTGTCACGTGATTTGTTTGGCCGCGGCATTTTTCTCATTGGCGATGGTGCAGTTGTTGGAAAATGAATTTCCCGATGATTTATGCGTTACAATCGCTTTTATAATCGAGTTTTTCTTTATCGCTTGCTTTTTCTGGCTGAACGTGATGTGTTTCGATATTTGGCTGAACATGACGTAAGTATTTGGAAAATTTATAAAAATTTGTATTAAAAAAATGTTTGTTGACTTTCGATTCAATATTATAAATAGCAGGACCAGCTTAGCCAATAGGCCACCCTAGGCCATGGCCTAGGGGCGGGAGATTTTTAGGGGCGGTAAATTTTTAAAATAGGGCGGAAAAATGAGTAATTAACGTCTTTGTTTTTTTAAAGTTTGTAAAAAAGGTAGGAATAGGGGCAGCAAATTTTTAAAACACGGTAGAAAAATTGATTGAGGTTTTTTCTTTTGCTTACTTTCTTTGTGAAAGAGAAAGTTTGTAAAAAAGGTAGGAAAACGGGCCGCAAATTTTTAAAACAGGGCTGAAAAATTTGTGATTGACGTTTTTTTTTTTTTAAATTTCCTTTTTTCAAACAAAAGGTAGGGGCGGCATTTTTCAAGGTGCCTAGGGGCGGACTCAGGATTAATCCGGCCCTGATAAATAGTCGCCTGTTTGTTTCATTGCGATTAACAGATATTAACCACATTATACAGGGTGTAAAACAAATAACTTTCGTCCTTTTGTGGGGTGACTCATAGCACCCTGTAGACACTAAAACCGCAGGAATTTTTTCAGTGTATATGTATATATATATATATATATGTATATATATATATATATATATATATATATATATATATATATATATATACAGGGTGTAAAGGAAATAACTCTTATTGAGTGGTGACGCGACTGTTAATTCCGAAAAAATTCCTGCAGTTTTAGTGTCTACAGGGTGCTATGAGTCACCCCACAAAAGGACGAAAGTTATTTGTTTTACACCCTGTATAAAAAACTGAAAAATTGGAAAAATGACAAAGCAAACATTTTCATATTTTCTAATTATAAAATTTAATGACTTCGAGAATTTTAAAATAATTTGAATTTGTTGTTTTTAGATTTAACTTTAGAGACGGAACCAGTCCTGATCAGGAAAATCAACGATTCTTATACTATTCGATTTACGCGTGGAGTTTCCCGACAGCAATATTAGTCATTTCATTGATCATGGATCTTGATCCATCGGTTCCGGCAACGTACATAAAACCGGAATTTGGTCGTGACGTATGTTGGTTTAATTGTAAGTACATATAAATATTCCCGTCACAGCATTCTGCATAACCTAGCGAATTTCCCAGGAACTTGAATATAAAAATAGTTGTTTTGTTTGCAGCAAATAAAGCCGCCCTACCGTATTTCTACGGACCAATCGGCGTGTTGATAATTTTCAATGTGATTCTGTTCATTTTGACCGCTAGGGAGTTCGCGTTGACCATACAGAGTACCAGAGTGGTGGTTGATATTCAAGATACTGAGAAATTCACCACTGTCTTGGATATGAAGCGTCGATGGAGGGAATATAAAAAATTGTAAGCACTCTTAGAAGTCTTTTTCTGAAATTTTTTTCTAAAAATGTTCAGTTTTCAATGTCGTACAGTGCGTACTGTTTTAGCGAACGCAAAAATCGTGCTGTTATAGCGAATAACCTCTTCAAAACAAGATTAAAACTTCTTTTGATTTAGATTCTACTAGCCGTATCCGTGACGTTTACACGAAACGTTGAGTAGTTTCTTTTTCCAATTTGTAGTTTCTTACAACACAAAATGCATTAAATTGTCTCCAAATTGACAATTGTGTATTTATTGTATTTTTCGGTACACAATACGGTACTTGACTGTATTTAAAATTTGTGTCAAATGTTAAATAATTGTATGCATTATCATTACATATGTCCAATTTTAATGATGAAACATAAAAAGATTTGATAACTATTTAGAAATTTTATTTTGAAAATCGCCATTTTTCAACAAATATTCAAATTAGTGAAAACGCGCCATTTCTTGAAAATGACGTAACATTTTGTAGCTAGATATGTCGATTTCGATAATTTTCATCGGTGAGGTGAAATTGTGTTTTCTTTTGAATATTTCTATTAGCTTATATATATATATATATATATATATATATATATATATATATATATATATATATATATATATATATATATATATATATATATATATATATAGTAATAACAATCGGCCAGAATTCAAATAAATACTTACTTTTACTTTGACATTTTATGAATATAATCAAAGTTTTGAGGTTATAAATATTGACATTGACGTTTAGTTGTTTCAAACTGTGACGTCACTATAGTGGGGTGTTTTTTCCCGCCTTTTTCTCATTTAAAATTGTAGGGTTATTTATTTTTTTTTTTGATGATTTTTACAGAATCTGTCGAAAATAAAAAAATCACTTAACTGATAAGGAAAAACAATGCTTTGAGAATATTTTTATAACTTCAGTCAAGAACCCTATTAGCAAATTTTTTTTGATTTCAAATTCAGAAAAATTTCCAAACTACAATATTCAATTTATTTACATTACACTTTGTTACTATAGTTATGAAATTTATAAAATATGTAAATTTACGTAATGTGTGTACATGCTCAAAATAGTTTTTCCATTTTCCCGTGGGAATGAAATATTTTCCCGGAATAAAAAGTATCTTAGACGATGACCCAGGTAATAAGTTATCATCACACCAAATTTCATTAAAATCCGTCCAGTAGTTTTTACGTGATGCGTGAACAGACAGAGACAAAAATTTTAAAAATTGCTGTTTTGATATCTACATCGATAAGTATTTACAGTACCAGTACAATTTTCAAAAAATATTCCATGTACAGAAATGGTCTCGTTACAGTTTTATTATATGTATAGATTTAGATCCTTTTTTACCCCAATTTTTATTCTAATACTTGACCATTTTTTTATAGATCTCGAATCTGTTTCCTACTATTCGTTGTTATGGGCATCAATTGGAGTATGGAGGTGCTCTCGTGGATTGTCGATGGAACATTCATGATTTGGACAGTGTTCGATATTATAAACGCCCTCCAAGGAGTGCTTATTTTTATCATTTTCGTACTACAGAGACCCGTACGACGATTACTAATTCGTAAATTGTGTCGAAAAAGTGGATATCATAGTCCAGCCTCGTCCGATTTCGAATTACAAACGAATGGTGGCACGCTAGGACCGTTATTTTAATTTTCGAAAAAAATATATGATCTCTTAGTTTTAATTATTTAGACACTGTTTATTGACTGCAGTGATTAAAAGACTGAAAAAATTATGTTTAACTCTTCAGTATTTATTTATAATGAAGATGGCCGAAATTTGTTCGTTGCGCATGTGCGCGCAATCGCATCAGTGACATTTTAGGAATGAAGGATGCGTAAAATCTCAAAATGCGTCGACGGAAGAGTTAAGTAAACTTTTTCCCTTTTACTTATATAGGAGAAAAATATTATATACAAATAAAGACACTATATACTTTAAATTAAAGTTGTAACGAATGTAAATTCAGTTTTTTTAATGTGTAAGTGAGATTGAGCGCGGATTAAAGGGGGATTACCGAATTATTTGTTGATGACAATTTTTTTTATTTAAATTAGGAGCGAATTACAGGTTTTCGAAGTCGTTCTTTCCATTTTTACGAGGATAATTTCAAATTGTATCGATTTTTCAATTATTACCTTCGTTAAATGTCAAAAAAAGTAATCCTCTCCTAATTTTAAAACTTGATCCTCCCTTAAGTGGGACAAAATAATGTTGCCGCGCAGCACGTCCTCGTTTTTCACCCCTTAGGTGTCAACCAATCGGAAATTTTCGAATTAATGAATTAACACCTTGACAACCATAACCTATAACGACAAAACGGCCATTTGGTACACTATTTTGACAGCTAATACACTTTATATGGAATTGTTGATGTCCTACGACGTGGTGTATGAGTTAATAAGGTATCACTTGACGTTTTATGACGTCAGTAACCGTTAACGTGTTAAATATGTAAATTAGACATTAGTACAGTGTCTTCAATGACAACGATTACCGTAAATTGTATTAAAATATTATTAATATGTATGTATATATTAAGAAAATCGATTATATTAATTTTTAACGAATTTTTAAAAACTTAAAGTTACTTTTGAATATCTAGTCAACGTAATTTTTAATGAAATCCATTCGAGATATTTTATTTTTAACATAATAGGCAAGTTAATAACTAAAAACTTTTTTAAAAATTTGTTAACTGGTCTATTTTATCAAAATATTTTTTTAAAAACGAATTAAATTGTACAAAATTGTCATAAAATTTTTAATTTTATAATGCAGTATGTATGTATATTTGTAATTATTTATTTATAATAAATTATTTTTTATAAAATCTTCTTTTATTGGTACAACTACGATATCTAGTGGTAAAAAATAAAATGAGTCCTTAAAGCCGTTAACCAGTTACCTAGAAAGTGCATAGTCATAGTCAGAGCACTGAGTACTTAATCGAACATATTAACAAATGTTTCCTAGAGATACCACAGGCATTAAATTTTGAAGCATGACTCCATTTTAGTAAGCCCAACTTGTAACCACGGAGACTTGTTTATAAATATTAGATAAACCATTAAATTAATCGTTTGACCGCCATTAAAGTAATCCCATCAGTCAATTTTTTTGCTCACATCAATCAATTTTTTTGCTTCAATATTTTAATGTATTTGTAATACACAGCATTCTCTCTAGTCGATTCTCTCCTCAATGAGTCAGAGAGACGTAGAAGGATGTAGACTACGTTTTACCTCGGAAAAGCATTCGGACCCGCGCGTAGAAATTAGTATAATAAATAAAACAAAAAAAAATTATGTATTAAAATATTTATTAAACGCTATAAATTAAAAAAAACAATTTCCTACAAACATAATTTATTAAGATTTTTCATGATTTTCATGAAAATTTTGTAATTTTTCCTTCAAATCGTTCTGTATACTTTCATAATACTTCATTTCAGCGAGTAAATGTTTCGCTTTTTGTATATTCTTCTCGTCGAAAGCGGTTATAATTTGTTCAATATAAGTATCCATTATTTTATTATTAACTTCGTACAATTTTGTAATTTCCGGTAAATTCCATGCCGCTTCAGCCTCTTCATGAAGTTGCATGACATGCGCCAAAAATTCCGGTTCCATTTTAACATCATCAATTGATTCATTGTGTAATTTCAATATATGGAGGCCACGTTTAAGGGGGTTCTTTATAACGTCGTGCGCTTTGTTCACAGCCATTGACCATTCTTCCGAAATTTTTTTCTCTTCGTCTGAACTGCAAAAAACGTGATTATAATTTTATTGTTAAGTCAATTAAAGGGTAATTGTGCGTTAGTGGGGCTCCGTCTATTTTTGGCTCTAAAACAAAAACTAATGATCCGATTTTAATGAGTTTTTTTTTTAAATGTTCGCCGCTACGGCAGATTGGTTAAAAAAAATACTACAACTTGATATCAGTACTGGAAATGCTGAGAAACTGTTGTTAAATTTGAAATAAATTCAATTTTTTAAGTTTCCTTTTTTTATTTTGTATGCATGTCCGTCAAAGTTGAAGTATACTGTCCAAATTAACTAAACTAACCTAACCTTAACCAACTTCACCACCTAGTTTTTATATCAAAGTCGAAATATATTGTCTAAACTAACCTAACCTTAACTAACCTCACCACCTAGTTTTTATATCAAAGTCGAAGTATACTGAAAAAACTAACTAAGCTAACCTAACCGTAACCTAACTGCACCAGCTAGTTTTTATATCAAAGTCGAAATATATTGTCAAAACTAACTAAACTAACCTAACCTTAACTACCCTCACCACCTAGTTTTTATATCAAAGTCGAAATATATTGTCAAAACTAACCTAACCTTAAATAACCTCACCACCTAGTTTTTATATCAAAGTCGAAGTATATTGTAAAAACTAACTAAATTAACCTAACCTTAACTAACTTCACACCTAGTTTTTATATCAAAGTCGAAATATATTGTCAAAACTAACTAAACTAACCTAACCTCACCACCTAGTGTTTATATCAAAGTTGAAATATATTGTCTGAATTAACCTAACCTTAACTAACCTCACCACCTAGTCTTTATATCAAAGTCGAAGTATATTGTAAAAACTAACTAAACTGACCTAACTTTAACTAACTTCACACCTATTTTTATATCAAAGTCGAAATATATTGTCAAAACTAACTAAACTAACCTAACCTTAACTAACCTCACCAATTTTTTTTTTAAAACTGGGTTGCAGCCCCACTAATGCACAATTATCAATTAAAGTACAAAACAAAGAAAGAACCTGTTTGAAAATTTATCCGGATGCAATCGAGTTTGTAAGTACTTGAATTTCTGACTTAATTCAGTTAAATCAATTTTGTAGCTTTCAGGGATTCCCAGCACCGTGAAATAATTATTTACATTTTCTATATGTTGGATAACGTTACAAGAACTACAAAATATATCGATTTTTTCTAAAGGATTATTGCAACGCCAACAAACTTTCGGTGCAACTTTTGAACAAAAATATTTTTGAAAGTCGTTTAAATAAAAATGATCCGAATTTCGGATAAATGAAACACTATTCACTGCATAATTACTATACATTCTTCGATATGAATAAATCATTCTAGAATACGATGTATTTTTCGGGACACATTTTAAAATTTTGCTTACTAGCCGTAAAGATGGGAAAAACTTTAGAGCCATTTCACTAAGAATTATGTTTTTAAAAACTATTTTTTTGGCGAAAAATATTAAAATAATAAATGATAAAAGTTAATTAATTATTTTCCGGAAACTGTCACTTAATTTTATATATTTTTATTTTTTTGACAGAAAAAATTCAATTTGGTTAGGTTTTAGCCGATTTTTGACATTTTGCAAGTGCTATAAATAACATATCCACCAGGGCTGGGAAAAATGGTTCATAGAAATCATTTAACAATAAAATAGAAAATGGTTTCCAAAAATTTAAAATACAAAATGGAAAATGATTTTGCTGAACATATTTGAAATAGATAATGGAAAATAGCTATTTAAAATAGATTATAAAACCCTAAATGCGAAATACAAAATGGTTTGACCGAACTTATTTAAAATAGAAAATGCAAAACATATATTTAAAATGAAATCATTTTAAATAGTTCCCAGCCCTGATATCCATACCAGTGTGAATTTGATCTATAATCATAGAAAATTAAAAATTTTGTATTCTGATTGGTGGATTTAAATTTAAAAAAACGCGCGTTTAAAATAAGAATGAATCAACAAATCAGAATGTGAGTTCATAATTTTGACACCCTCAAAAGACTCAATAATCTAATATCTATCAACTTCTTCAAAATTTTAGATAAAAATTTTATCATTTAACTACTAAAAATATAAAATAATGATGAATTGCTAAAAATTGATCAAAATAATTAGGCCCGTTCTTTTAGGACAGAAGTTTGGTTAAAATCATGGATATTAAAAAGATTATTTTAATTTTAATATTTTTTCATTTTAATGAAGCTTCAAAAAAGAAAAATATCGTCCTAATTTTAACAGATGATCAGGATATACATTTAAAGAGTGTTGTAAGTTAAATTTTAAATTTTGACCAATGACAATCAACTTACAGTATTTCTTTTTTTTTTTGAGGGACCAATGAAAAATGTTCAACAACTGATTGCAAATAAAGGAGCGACTTTTAAAAATGTCGTAAGTAATATTTTTCGAAGCTAGTTCAGTTTTTTTTTTGCGGTAAAATAATTTTTTGTTTAGTTCGTCACAACCCCGGTGTGTTGCCCAAGTCGTAGTTCCATTTTAACGGGTCTCTACGTTCACAATCACCACACCGTCAACAATTCCATATCTGGGGGTTGTTCCAGTCAATCGTGGCAACAAAATTTCGAAAATAATACTTTTGCAAGTGTTCTACATGAGGCGGGATATAAAACTTTTTACGCTGGGAAATATTTGAATGAGGTAAATATTTATGTATTTTTATTTATTGTATAAAATCTAAAAACTCTAAATTTTATGCGATATTAATTTGTTCCACTGGTGTTCTTATTGTTCTGAATATTTTTGATTATCAAGAAACATACTAACATGATATTATTCGCCATACTGATATCTTACTCTAAAGCCGGTTCTACACGATGCTACGAACACCTTCCAACTTTGGACGTTTGATGATTCGTCGTATCGTGTGGCCATTGTTCGAACCCACGAGCGTCCAATGTCGAGCGTCGAACGTTCGCATTTGGCCATGTTCCAGCCGATGTCGATATTCTTGCACGTGTGGTGCAAGTAAGTTCGACTGTTGGTGCTGCGAATGTTCCTGATACACGATGAATCGAATGTTTCATCCAGTACATATGATGATGTGTTGGTACAAACGTTTATTCAGTGGACGAGGATGTCATCTGTCTAATGTTATCTCTGATGTTATACACTGATGTTGTCTCTCTTCATATGAACGAGTCGTGTAGCCGTTGAGTCGAACCAACGAACATTATTCTTCAAACGTTAGAAGCATCCCTTTGACTCAAAGGGATGACATCCTCGTCCACTGAATAAACGTTTGTACCAACACATCATCATATGTACTGGATGAAACATTCGATTCACCGTGTATCAGGAACATTCGCAGCACCAATAGTCGAACTTACTTGCACCACTCGCTACGAACGTTGGAAGAAACGTTCGTAGCATCGTGTAGAACCGGCTTAATTGAATTGGCAACACAGATTCTCACTCGCGCCTCTGGTGGTGAAATTAGAACTAGTATCAAGTAAAAATATAGAGGTATACGTTTGACTGGTGATATAAATCTAGTAATTCGCACATAATTTGTATAATACATATTTCTATCGACAATTAAACGTATAGAAAAATTTTTACTTGACACAGCTTCTAATTTAAAAAACCAGGAGCGCTCACATAATGTTTGCGTCGCAAGATATGCGATTTTTAACTACTTTAGGAGAGACTTCAAGTCATTCTTAATTTATTTTCTTTCTTTCTCTAAAATAATAATAATAATATAAGAATCAGTTTGAGGGTATTTATTAAATATTTTGCAGTATGGAAATCGTAAAGTTGGAGGCGCTGCTCACATTCCACCCGGTTGGGACTGGTGGGTAGGACTTCTTGGGAATTCTGTGTACTATAATTATAGTTTGAGTATAAATGGGACAGAAAAGGTGTTTGGACAGGAATATTTAACCGACGTACTTGTAAGTATTTAATTTCTACTTCACCAAAATATCATTTCTGGGGTTTTAAACCAATTTTTTTAGAATAATTACGCCATGGAGTTTCTAAATCAAAAAACGATCGAGGAAAAACCGTTTCTGATGGTCGTGTCGACTCCAGCACCTCATTCTCCCTTCACTCCGGCCGATCGACATAAGAATAGTTTGCCAAATGTGAAAGTGTTTCGAACTCCGGCCTTTAATTACTCGAAAACCTATGTATGGCTACTAAATGGACTCACTAGACCCCCGCTAGAGACACTAATTTAAATTTTTTCCACAGGATAAACATTGGCTTCTTCGAATGGTGCCAATTCCTTTACCAACTGAAGCCATGCCATTGTTAGACAGCATTCAGAGGCAACGACTTCAAACACTTTTAGCAGTGGACGACATCGTCAGGAATATCGTGAAGAAATTGGAGGAAACAAATCTGATCGATGATACTTACATAATTTATACTTCTGACAACGGGTTTCATATTGGTTAGTCCAAAAATTTCCAAGTTTTCGTATTTTCCATTCAAATACCAATCGGTTCCAGGTCAATTTTGTCAATTCTGGGATAAACGGCAACCTTACGAGACCGATATTTCGGTACCGTTGTTTATACGGGGCCCTAATATACCCCGAAAATCGGTAATTTCATATCCGGTTGCAAATATTGATTTAGCGCCAACTATTGTAGAAATGGCGAATGTAGTGTTTCCAACTAAACCGGATGGAGTTTCATTTTTGAAAATTCTCAAAAATCCTAAGAATTGTAAGAAAGTTTTAGACTCCTGTGTGGGGATATTTTAATAGTTGCGGGTAATTTTAGATGAAACGTTTAATCGAAGTATCCTGGTGGAATATTGGGGAGAGGAAAATAATAATTTAGTGTCCGAAAATTGTCCTTGGAAGTATGATACACATTTAACGGAGTGTTATGAAAATTTTTGGTGTAAATGTCAGGATGCAAGCAACAATACTTATAGCTGTGTTCGACATTTGTCCAAAGATGATAATATTCTTCTTTGTAATTTTGAAGATAATGAGGTAAAGTTCCCTAAATATTTCCTTTCCATAAAGTTCTCAAAATAAAAATGTTTTATATTTTCAGAATTTTATCGAAATTTATAACATTAAACATGATCAGTATCAACTGCGTAATTTAGCTAAAAATGAAAATGATCAGTTAACAGCTGGTTACAGTAAGTATTTTGAGATTTTGGAAAATGTAAAAGTTTGCACTGGCTCAGCATGCCATTCTTTATAATAAATTGTAAATTAAGAAATGTAAAATAAAATTTTTGCTCATATAAATAGTATTGTAAATTTCATTCCAAATCTCTTAACCCATTAAGGTCCGTTGTTGCTAGTAAGTGACTGTTACCGTTACGCTATCTAGTGATAAAAAACTGAATTACAAAAAAAAAACATGATGGTAACCGTGGTAAAGAACAACAGTAAGCCAATTTCAACGATGCCCTCAGTAAATTTTCTAATTCTTATGGGTCAAATTTTGATAAAATTTTACATAAATATTAAGAATGTAATTATCATTATATAAATTTCAAAGGAAAGTCCTAATATCAACAAAAATTGATCAAGTGCAAGTCGTACTTGCGCAAATAGTATTTCGTACAATAGTTTTTAAGTATGATTTTGATGTAACTCACACTAGAATTTTTTAATCCTGATAACTTGGACTCAGTCTACATCAGCTCATTCTCAATTTTAGGAATTTTTCAGATTTTTCTGAGCGGTCCTTTTGGTGATAGGGGTCGGGATAATTTTCAAACGTGTTTCAGGAAAAATGTTAACAATTTTTTTGATTTTCCAGGTACTTATTAAAATTAAACCTGGCGTTCTCATCGTATTACGTGTAATATGTTGTATCATAATGGGTTAAAATCTATAAAAAGTAAAATAAAAGTTATGGTAACATTAAAATTATATTTTTAAGCATTAAATTGACAAAAAACTGTCTTAAATACATTATTATATTACATTACAACGCAGTCACTGTAAAATAAATCTACATTGGCGCCATATTCGGTATACTGGGCACATTACCACCCGCCAATAATTCCAATCCTTGACATTCATGAGCTACTCGAATACCGAGTAAAAACAGTCCCACACTTTTCACTATTGACCTGAAACAAAATTTGATACAATGATGTAACCTGCATAACACTTAGAATTTCCTCGATTCCAGAACAAATTCCAAATATTTATGTACGTACCATCTAAAAGGATCATTATATAAACTCTGCAAGAATCCTGTGATATTATTTTTAGTCGACATTTTTATTAATTATATTTTATTTAACTTTTTGGTTAATTAAATAAACGTGCGATACATGCAAAGATGACAAAAAATCTTCCACAATCTTTGGCGAAGATCGCAAAGGAATTATTTTTATCTTTGTCTATTCAATACACATATTAAACTGTCCGGTTTTGGAATTGACTATAAAAATCGTTTCAATGAAATATTCTTTAAGTTAGACACAAATTAAAATTTACCCTTAAAATAATTAAAATAATATCTTTTTAGTGATTTTGGGGGAAACGTATAAGAAATTGATGATTTTAAACATTTTTAATAATTTTTTATCGATTCAATGAACCTGTTTTACCGAAGAGGGAACTAAATCGGGACAGCCGGGTGAATAGACGAAAAATGTTATTCATGAATTTAATTTAAAAATACTAAACGTAAATGCGAATATAATATATCGTACTTAACGCTTTTAAACAAACCATATGGAAAAATTTTTTTGCCTCAAAATACCGGACTTTTTACTGCCAGTGATAAGTACAATAGATAAGGTTACAAAAAAGAAAAAGAAAAAAAAATTAAAGATCCCAACATAAAAAAGTGAACCCTAGGAATTTACAAAATATAAATTATACTAAACTATGTTGACAAAATTAAGAAATAATGAGGACTTGATATTTGGGCTAAGATGGAGGTTAATAGGGACGGACAGGGTGTGAATAGGGACAGAATATAGGTTAATAGGGACGTTAATATCAAGTATAAAGGGACTAATGTGGGGTGATTAGGGAAGAATGAAGGATGTATTGGAACATAGAACAGAGTACTTTCAAGGTTATCAAGTTATTCGATATTTTTATAAATACCTTTAGCATAACATTTCTACATATACTTTATAAACTTTAGATTTTACGTTTATTTCTTTATAAAATCTTACTTCTTTATAAAATCATGAAGTATTATATTTCGTTTTTGAATCTATAAATATAAAAAATTCGAAACTATTTTATATTAGAATTTCAATTTTAATCGACCTTACGGGTTGCCCTCAATCAACCTTTTATCGTCTCTTTTGACCCCAATTTTTCCATAGAGAAGAAATATGATTTTTGTTATTTTTTCAAAACCACTGATATTTTCAAAATTTTTTTGATATTGTGATTAGATACTAAAAATAAATAAATACAAAAAATACGGTGTGAAGTCTGAATTCGTCCCTATTCATTCCTATCCACGGTAAATTTTACGCATTTCACGTAACTTTTGCTGTAAAATCACAGATGTCACTTGAAATTTTTGACTGACTTGACATTTTAATAATTAGCTGAACAGCTTGACTTATTAATTTGACAATATTTACATTAATTTACGTATTTAATCCATTTATAATAATAATGTCGTTAAATAATTTTTAATGTATAAATAATCATAATATTAAGATTAATTTGAAATATTTATTATTGAGAGTGAATATAATTATAATTTTTATACAAAATGTCGAAGTAAGTTTCGAAAATTAAAATGCAAACTATGAAATACGATTTAATTAATTTGTTATTGAACCTATTGATTTTTAATTATTGACCTTTAAATATTTATTTAATCTGATTATTAAATTTATTTAATAGAATTATGTATTTTCAAATTTTTCCTTATATTCTACTGATATCCAAAAATCAAATTAGTTACCCACCTAGCACGAACAGAATTCAAATTGATTCAAAGTGTATTTCAGTTTGAGCCTTATTATTAAAAATTTAACTATGTAATTATTTCAAAAAATTTAAATATTTATTAAAATTTGGGTAATTTTGGGGTAATTGTACACTTTTACGGTCACCTGCTTTTTTGGCTATAAATAAAAACTAATAAATAGTCCGATTTGGATGAATTTTTTTTTTAATATGTTCGTGATTACGGCGAATTAATGATTCGAGTCACAGAAATAAACAAAAATGAATATTTTTGATAGTTTTATGACTTTTAAGTGGACAAAAATGTGAAGCTTTTAGGAATAATCGTTCATAAAAATTTTTAACGTGGGTGTATCAACTTCTTATATTATTTTTCGTAATCTACATGAAAAAATGAACAATTTAAAACAAGAACACTTTTCGATTTTATTCTACTAAAAATACAAGAATGCTAAAAAAACAACAAATTTTGACCAATAATCCTTTATAAAAATCTTTTACATTGTTAGATCGACTTCTCAACCTCAATTTCGAACAAAGGGTAATCTTATTTAATTACCCTTTGCCCGAAAATGAGATTACAGTAGCTGCTCCACCGTCCATTTATTTCTCAGCCTTTCCCACACTTCCAGTATCGGTGTCGAGTTCTAGTATTTTTTTTTTCATTAATTCGCTGTAGTGAAGAAAATTTAAAAAAAAAAAAAATCATTCAAATCGGACCATTCGTTTTTTATTTATAGCCAAAAAACCAGGTGACCGTGAAAGTGTACAATTACCAAAATTTGTTGTAAAAAACTTTCTAAACTGTAAAAATTCACTTGTTAACTTGCCATTGGAAGTTATTGTAATGGGTCCGATTTTACGAATCGCTAATTTTGACATATCTCCACGTTTCACGGTCACTAGAATCCGAATTCATCGTTTTTAGCGTGATGTCTGTGTGTACGTTCGTTCATGAATTTTTTTTCGTCTCGCATATCTCGAGAACAAATGATGATATCAACTCCGGACTAATTTCATTAGATGCGTAATCAAAAAATGAGGACCGGATAAAGTTTTCAGCAAATTCGGATTAGCGGTTTGTTTTTTGTGATAAAAAAAACGGAATTAACTTTATTAACATAACAGATTATATGGATTTTTTACCATATCTTTATTATATAAGGGCCTAAGAACCTTCTGTGATGTTAATTTTAATTTTAATTTTTATTATTTTTTGAGATCTTATTCGAAAAATTACTAACAAATTTTAGAAAATTTACAAATGTGCCTAATGGGGAAATAACTACATATCTATAGGAATATTTATGACTGAGAAATTTCACATTCTGTAAAGTCACACATGTCCACTGACTCATAATAGTTCATAAATTAATTATTTGAAACACATGTTTTATGATACAATTGATGTATTTATCTATTTTTTAATTTTTATAATGAAAATATGCTTTGATAAAAAGATTAAAAAAATTAATAAATATTTACATTAAGAAATTTTTCCAAATCCAATTTTTTTAAATATTTTGTTCGCTTTTGTAGTATTGTTATGTAAAAAAAATGTTTTTTGCAAATAAACTCTCAAACTCTCCGTAAAAAGTCCATCCGTCAAAACGACGTCATGTATGATTAACGTTTCTCGTAGACCAACATATGATTCTAGGGTTAAGGGCATTCAATGGGAAGTTGACAGTGTGGGTAGACCTGTCCCCTAAATTTTTTTTATATTATGATTTTCTTTTGTAGGGAAATGATGATCATTTTTGTATACGACACGGAATGTTGTAAAAGGGAAGAGGACGATCCAGCCTCGGCCGTTCTCTATTTCCATCCAAATTGGGTGTCCGATCATCAACGATTGGCGTTAGTGGGACAATTGGTCGGGACCACATTCTTCTTGAATTCGGTGTTCAGTTCACCGCGTATGATAACGTTAGAAAGTGGTAAATTTGCGATTCGACGATTCACCAGATATATTTTAGCGGTCGGAACGGATCGAAATATTGCCGATTGGGTGATCGAACATCGTGCAAACATTTTGTGCTCTTTAATTATGTTGTTCCATTGTAATATTGATTTAATTTATCAGATCACCACGTCAAATTTTCAAAGTACAAAGAATTTTAAAGAGAAATTATATCAAATTTTTGAGACATATATACCGATATTACAGTATGGCGGTAATAAGTTCTCAAATGCGCCAATTATGCAGTTGCCGAAGGTAATTGTCGCTTTAAGGGGGTATTGTACTAGTCTAGAGGCTCGATTTTGAGGTGATTTTACGGGCGTAATAAAAAAAAAAACTAAACATTTTTAAATAATTAATATTGGAAAGGTTTACTTTGTGAAAATCCATATTGAAAAATATCGAAACGTTGCTTTGTCACTTTTCACAACAAAAATCGTATAAACACGAGTCGATTTTCGGCCATTACGCCATCCTCAGTTGTGTTTTTCACCTGAGGATGGCGTAATCGCCGAAGTCGACTCGTGTTTATACGATTTTTGTTGTGAAAAGTGACAAAGCATCGTTCCCATGTTTTTTAAACATTTTTAGTATTCATTTTTTTAACAATTTTTATTGATATTTGAAAAGTATAAAAATGTATGAAAATTAAAAAAAAAATTCAAAATTGAAATCGGTACAAACCGGCAAAGTGGGGACTCAAAGAAAAGGTGTCTCCTGGTTGGTGTGATTCCAACCCTCCTGATGATCTGAAACATTAAATTTTAGTTAATTCTTAATAAACAAGGATGTAGAATTAATATTAATAGATTTGAGCGTTACTTTATGGTATTCCATATTTGTAAATAATAAACAAATATTTTACTTCGCAAAAATACCACTTTTTACCACAAAGTGGTATTTTTGCGAAGTAAAATAGATGTAGAATTAGTTGGACGTAGCCGATTTGAAAAAATAATTTTTTTTTCACAAAATGGCGTCCATTTAAAAAAAATCATTTTTTCGCCTCCTTTTTTCAACTTTGGAAATTTTTTAAAAATAATATAAAAAAAATTCCCAAAACCCCTACGTCGGACCAATTTTGATAGTATTAAGGAGGTCTGTACCAAATTTCAAGTAAATCGGTGCGTTAGAACTTGAGATATCATGTCAATCGTATCGAAAAAAGTAGTTTCGAGTAATTTATATTAAAAATTACACAGGAAAAAAAATAACCATAACTCCGAAAATAATTCGAATTTCCATAAATCCTTTTAGACCAGCGGTTCTCAACCCGGGGGGCGTGGAAGAATTCCAGGGGAGGCGTCAAAAAATTAAAAAAAATGTAGTAATGTTTGCAGTTTTTGAAACAGTTGTTTTTGCATGTATATTTACAACAACAAAAATTTGAATTTGATGCTGGACACAAACACACAATCATTGAAATTTCTTTATAGGTATTAACTCAATAAAATGTAAGTGAGCGTCCGGCCAGGCGTGAGAAACTAGCTGACGTGTGATTTTTTCGATGATTTGTGTAATAAAAATTTGTATTTGAAGAAATATAATTTTATATTCCTTACCAGAGTATGTCTAGCCTAAGTTCAAAGTCATTTTACTCAAACATAATGTAAGTAAATTTATCATATATAAGTCTAAATTAACTTAATCCGTAAAGGGAGACGTGACCTCACACCAAAGTATGAAGGGGGGCTCAGAGTCGGAAAGGTTGAGAACCCCTGTTTTAGAGGATTATTTAAAGGTCTGAACTTTGAAAATATTAAAAAAAAAAATCGATTTTTTCGAATTTCTAGACTAGAATACCCTCTTAAATCTGTTTTTAGAATTAAAAAAACGTTTAGTTTGGATTTTGGGTTGTTTTAGAGCGCAAGTAATGTGTTTTTGGAAGCCATTCAAATTTTACAGTGTTGCCAGGACACCCAGGGTGTGTTAGGGGGCGTGATTCTGTATCATAACAAGTAAGTTTGTTAATATTTTGTATTTTTTGAACGTTCAAATTTAAAAAAGTACATATAATAAATAGAAAGGACTTCCTGCAAAAGAAATTAAAACAAATATATAGATCAAAGAACAAAAGATCAAAGATCTAGATGTGAAAACTAAAAAAAAAAATCAGTGAGCCAGTGTCAATCTAACATGTTTCGGTCATCTCTGAAGATGGTCAGTCGTTTGACCGAAACATGTTAGATTGACATTGGATCGCTGATTTTTTTCTTTTTAACACTTTCAGTCCCATGGCTTCGGCATCCGAAACCAAACAAAACATCCCCAGAGGCCGACCGCGATCAATAAACAAAAAATAAATAAAAAATATACATAATTTACATATATTTTTAAATAAAATTGATTTGAATGTCAGTGTGTATGTAGTATGTACGTATCACGTACGTATGTTTACAGTTTTACACATACATGTCGAACTGTGTTGAATCTATTCAGTGTTTGAATCATTTTATGTATTTCTTTATATAAAGTTTTTTTTTAAATACTGCCGGCTTCCGGGGAAGTTTACTATGAAAGTGCTCGGGCCTCATAGTGTTAATTTTAACATTTAGATCTTTGATCTATACATTTGTTTTAATTTCTTTTGCAGCAAGTCGTTTCTATTTATTATTATCAAAATTATCTGCAATTAGAACATTCCAAAATTTTATTAACAAAATACAATTTATTATAGAATAGTAGCCACTCAAATGAGTTCTGATGTGACCAAAATATTGGTAATGACCGATCCATATCGCATAAAGTGTACCGCCGAAAACGTCAGCGTACCGTTTGATCTTCCCGAAGGTGTTCAACTACTCCAGGTGTATATCAGTAAGAATGAATATTGTCAATTGAAACAGGCGGCTGAAAAATGTAAGACAGCCTTTGACAATAACAATGATAAAAAATCGAAAAAGGTATACGTTCTGTGGGACATCCTGTACTATAATTTTTCATTTTATTCGAATTCATTTTTAGACATTCCCGCCAAAAGTGGCGAGTACATCCAAGGAGCCGGTGTTTTCGGCGATGAAACGTGATCAGTCGATTATATTTTCAACTGTACCCGAAGAAGATTCCGAAAACGTCACACAACCACAAAATAATAAAAAGAAATTTATTGAACGGCCCCGATCACTAAGCCTGTTTTCCACGACGGCTGACGTTATCAATAACGAGAAGAAAAAAGTGCAAACACCTTATCGGAGTCAAGCGAGCGTCTGTTCTACGCCACTAGGTGAAAAAGTCCTGCACGGCAACGTCGTATCAATTTGTTGTAACCCAGACGAAGAAATCGATAACAAAAAGAACGGCATACCTGTGAAAAAATGTGAAAATGAAAACAGTATTTCAAAAAAAGTATTGAACAACAAAATGGTGCAGGATATCAAGAAAAATTTCAATTTGAAAGACTTCAAGAACAATATCACGAAATTTTCGAAAAATGTCACGTTGAAATATTACGGTATCGGTCTGAAGACTATGCCTACCACGCCACTAGGTGATGATGAAGATGACGACCACAAACGAGGAAAATTATATCACAGCAGCACAATCACAGATCCCCTATTTCCGGTGTTTCGAAATGATGGCGTAATGCCCATTTCGAAATCACTGTACGAGGAACAGATCATTCAAAATTTAGAATCACTAAAAACGGACTGGGAAACGAAACCTGAAGAAAATCACTTTAAAAATTTTGAATCCGAATTCAAATTGTTCCCGAAAGAGGCCAACAACACAAATCACCAAATCGAAAATTCGAATATCCGTACTACGGACACTAATAAAATAATCGAAAAAACCGATTCAGACTTCAAAAAACGTCGACACTCTCTAAATTTACCGTTACGCTCGCTAACGTTGGATTCAAATTTGGACGATGAACAAAAACCGACTTCGCCGGTCGCGAAAAAAAATTTAGGCGGGGTCCAACTGACGCCCCTATTGACAAAATTAACAATTCTTGCCATGGATGAGAAGTCGAGTGGTATTGGAAGCCGAGACACGACTCCAGGTGAGTTCCGTGATTATATTTTCGGCGAGAAGACTTCCATCACCGCAATGGGCAAACAGGACGAAAAAAGTAGAGAGATCGTTGACGATGAATTGAATTTTGTGGAGGCCACCGATTTGGAGAAAGTGAGCCTGTTTATTTGTGGCCAACAGAATATGGTGCTGATGTTGTTGTTAGAAAATGAAGTATGTCAAGACGCCGAAACAATTTTAAAATTGGTAAGATGCGCAGACCCACAGCGCAAACAGTACTTAAACTCATATCTTAAGCTAATGTTCCACCTAACATCTAGATTTTATAAAATTATAATTTGACCGGGGCGTGGCTTAAATTTTAGTGTAATCGTAGGTGTAACATACTTAAAATCTATAGAGTAGGAACTTAACCCTAATTTTTAACAAAAAGCGACCACGAGCGTTCTAGTGGCTGATTTTTCTTTTAATCGATTCAAAATTTAAAAAGGAATAAAAAATTCCAATACTATTTTTTTTATCAAATGCCGGCGTCACTGTGAAAAGTTGAAATTAATGAAAATAATAGGTAACACACATAATATAAATTTTGTATTAGTAGTATTCTATAAGCACAATTAATGCATAAAAAAAAATTATAACATTTTTTTAGATAGAGAAAAAACTATTGACAAATATGATATTTTAGAATGAATATGTAGACTAAAATCAAACATTTATAAGAATACTTGTCAAATTATTTATTTTTATCAATTTTTAGCATTGAAGCCGTGGTTTAATCAAAAAATAGTATGTGCATTTTATATTTTATTTTAAATTCTGCATCGATTAAAAAAAATAAACCAGCCACTAGAACGCTCGTGGTCACTTTTTCAATTTCTAAGCATATTTTTAAGAGTAAGTTCCTAGCCTACTAGATTTTATAAAGTCTAGATGTTATAAAATTATAATTTTAGTAGTAGAAATTTTTATATTTTTTCAATTGAAATAAAAATTAAAATGGCGAAAACTAAAAAATTTCATGTACAAAAGTGACAGATGTAGCAAATGTATATCAAAATCTATTTTTAATGAACATTATTGATGAAAATTACTAACATTAATGATGAAAAAATAAATTCTTATTAATAATAATAAATTGAAATTTAGTAACAACGATCATGAATGTTTTTTAAAAACTGCCTTTTTATTTTTTTTTAAGTAAATGTATTAGTAGTATGCAAGAAATAAGTTTTTTTTTTCTGTAAAGTGACATTTGGCGTCATTTTTTCTCTTATAATTTAGTAGTCGTTTTTTCAATCGGTTATAGTCGCCATAATCGGCTTATAAAATCTAGATGTTAGCTGGAACACCTCATAAAAGATAATTTTACCATCAAATTATAATTTTATAAAATCTAGATGTTAGGTGAAACACTAGCTTTATACTATTTTCAGTATGAAATTTGCTCAAGCACGTTGAATCAACTCGAACTACGCCTCCATCAGTGTATCGACCCATGCAGTGGCGCCACAACAGATATTGTGACGGATCCGTACAGTTTCTTGTCGTTGGATCAAAAGTGGGACACTGTGCAACGTGGGGGCCCATGGGGCGTGTCAGAACTTGCGATTATCACGCATTTACATAAAGATTTTATGGATATTAAAAATTTATGTGAAGTTATTGTCAGGTAAATGGTGCCCACAAATTGTGAAGGTGCCCAAAAGCCGCCAGATGAATTAAAATTTGATTTTTAATGTTTTAGGAATGATGAGAGTATCGTCTACGGTTATCGACACAGTTCTAACGAATTATTTTATCATCAGAATTCGCCAAGTCATGCCGGCTTGCCCACGCCCGCTGATTTGATGGGCACTGTGCCCTTAAAGGCGAAACGTCGGTTAGAACGGGATCATGCAATTATATTGTTATAATCAGTCACATAATTTATTGTTACGTAATAATTTGAAAACAACCATAAAATGTTACGCAACAATCGGATATTTGATTTTCCAGATTTAAGTTGTTATTCATTGTGCATTTTTTTCGGAGTGAACGCCTCTTGTGACCGAACGTTCAGTACGCAATTGGTAAAATTATCGCTAGAGGTCACCGTAATAGCGATTTAAGTTCAAATGTTTGTATCACCGAAAATTGACGTACATAGAACGTCAGAAACTGTGAAAACGTGTGTACAATTTCATCGTATTTCGGACACCGAAAACAGATGTCATTAGTATCGAATTTAGGTGTAGTTTACGTGAGCTTAGTACTAATCATTGGTACTCGTTACCTGCATACAGGAAATTACGTTAAAATTCACGTTTGGAGGCCTTCTCTTCTCTAGATTTACACTTATGTACCATCTACCGGTTGAATTCAGTACTGTAAAGTCGAAATTGATACTAGTGCCATCTATACTTAGACCTTGTTTAAATGCGACACTAGCGACATTCGTTTTCGGCTTCAAAATTATGATGAAATTAGACATACGCTTTTAACAGTTTCTGACCTTGTACGCACATCTGTTTTTAGTGATTTGTATATATTTATACATAACTATTAATAGTCCAAGAGCCGACCGTAAAATAATAGAGCCGAAAATGAATTCGTTGAGTTTCGGACAGTCATCTCTTGAACTATAAAGTAGATATTAAGAAAAGTTGTGCTTCTATTGTTAATCTTTATGATTAGTTATTTTATTTTTTTTTTTTATCTTCATTTGTGCCATATAAAAATTAATCAAAATTGTGCCAAATTATTTGATTTTGTCGTTCCCAAATTTCTTCCAAAAAATAGAACATAATCGGGCCCTTTTATGTTTACATAGTCGTGATATTTTACTAGATATTAGTCTGTCGATAAAAAAACACTTTTAGGGTGAGTGATTCAGTAAAAAGACTTTAAAAATAAAATCAATGGTGATAGAAAACGTATTGGTATTATTAAAATTATGTATTTTTGCGCACGTACTTAATTTATTCGGCAGTATTAAGGTTATTTTTGTTATTTGTTACTTTTTTTTTAATATCTATGTAACTATTTTATTTTTACTTTTTTGTATTTTTATATTTTGAAATTTATTGTTATGCGTGAAGATAGTAAAAAGACAATTTTTTTTCAAACAGTTGGTAGCCATTAATTAAATTAGTTTCGTACCGGGTGCACCAAAATTACTGTATTTTGCTATCTTTACGTACTTATTTTTTACTAATTGTTTTCCAATTAAAAGACTTTGATTTATATTATTAAATATTTTTTTAAAATTATACTCTTTTTTTGTGTTTTAATTGTATATGAGCCACCATTTTGGACTTGGAAAAAAAACTGAATTATTTCTAATCAATTATTCGAGCAACAAGTTGACAGTATTTAAGAAAAAATGCATTTTTAATTGAAACAAAAGAAAAAAAACGTTATGGGTAATATCCTTACTGAACATGTGATTGGAATTGTGATAGAGCACTGATATCTGTCATTTCTGATTGTATTGTTCATCAAAAATTTTATGAAAATGGTGTAAAAATGTTCAGTTTCAAAATTCTTTTGAGGTTTTTAAAAATTAATGCAGATAAGTGTTAGCATAGACAAATCTTTGGTAATCATTAGGAATTATTAAAAAAAATAAATTGTGATTTGGAATCAGTACTTCCATTTTGTTGGAGATGTTTTAGATTGTAACGAAGTTATAGATTAGGTACATATCATAGAATACAGGACATGTCTTGAAATTTCTTTTTAAATGGTCATTTTTTTTCAAGTTTTTTTTTTTTTTTTGTTTGTTAAAAAGAAGTATTAATAAGTATTATGTAAAAAGAGCATTTGTCATACAGATTAGGGATGTTATGGATATGAAATTTCGAATACGGATATTCAAAAACATTTTTTCCGGTTTCGGTTACGGATATGTAATAATATCGGATAATGTTTCGGATACGGTTACGGTTACAGATAATTGTTTTCAGTGAAAATTTTCTTTAGAAGAAAGGGGAAAATTTTGCCCCAAAAAGTGAATGCCAAACACAAATCAATGGAAATCTATCAAGAGAAATACATGGCGTAAAAACTTGCTTCGATTTAACCTCAGTTTTCCAACGACAGTTGTCTGTTATTATTCGAAATAAATCCGAAACTTTTATTTTCGGATATGGCTTCGATTACGGATATCCATAACATCCCTAATACAGATTATGGGACAATATAATATGTACATTTTTAACGACTGGACAATTTTCAAATGTATTTTATATTATTTTTTTAAATTGTATTTTCATTTGGAAATAAATAAAATTTATAAAATAAACACTTTTGGTATTTTTATTTCAACAGTTTGCAAAAATACGCAATTTAGCGCCTAAATTTGATATTTTACTTCAGTAATTTCTCCTTAAGATGGCACCACCAGTATTTTTGTTTATCAATTTTTTAGCAGTTGTTTTAGCGCTTTTGTCGCTTATGTCACAAACATTCCTTACATTGTTATCTTGCAATTATTTAGGTTAAATTCATAAAATTATCGGTAAAGTTGACGAAATAATTAAAAATATTGCAAAAATTGATTTACGTAATAAACTTAAATAAATTTTGGCCGGATAGTGATTGACAAAAATGAATAGTATTGGCTCGGCATGTAATGAATTGAAAAAACAATATGATGACTGTTTCAATTTGTGGTTCGCCGAACATTTTCTAAAAGGACAAACTGACGATTCTATGTGTGCACCAATTTTTAAAGTTTATCAACAATGCGTTAAAGTATTTATCGCAATAAAAATCCCAATTTTTTTTTTTTTTTTTTGAATATAAAATTTTGTTTTAGAAAGCAATGAAAGATCATCAAATCGATTTGAGCGAAGTGGAGAAAGAAGTGTTAGGGTCGGAGAATGAGGCGAAAGCGCCACCAAAATCTGGTGGCGAAAATGGTAGTTGACGAAGATCCATTTAGTGTTTTCGTACAATACAGGGGCACATTTGATTTTATTTAGTTAATTTAATAGTATTATTTTATGTATTCCTTTAAATTTTCAATTAATCGGTGAATAAATGTGTTTATGTGAGTAATATTCGCTGAGTTATTCAGAATTAGTAAAATTCTTTTTATATAACTGTTATACAATGACTTGTATTATATTATGTGTATATTTTAAGTTATAAATAAATAAATATATAAAAAAATTGCCAGTAGTTACTTTTTTTTTTGAAATACCAACTTTTTAACCAAACCAAAGTTCGAAAGAACATCCGATTCAACTCGCGTTGAAAATTTCATTATTGTTTTCTTTACCTTTAGACCTAAAATTTTCGAAGAGAAATGGGCATACACTATTAAAGTTTGTAAGTTTCTATTTTAAAAACAGAAATAAAAAATCAAAAATAAAATCTTTTATTTTTTAATTTATTCTATTTTATATTCAATAATCGAGTATAGAGAGAGCCACTTTCCAATATTTAAATTAAAAACATGGATTTGCATGTGTATTGTTTTTAAGTACTAGTACTAGATGTCACCAGTGTTTTAATCAACAATTTACATATATGTATACCGGTGGTTTTAAATTTCCACCAAACAGAGCCAAAAAAATTATATAATTTCGTTTTGAAAATTGTGCAATTTATAAAAATTATAAATTTACCACAAAAATATAAAAATTCAAGCTAATTATAGATTTTTGACCGAATCAAAAATATAAGATTGAGAAACAAAGGAATTTTCGTTAATTTTTATACAAAAAATGAAAAGTTTCTACTCCAAAATTGTCCCGATTTCATTAATCATTCAAATAGCTTTTACAACGTCTTAGTTTTAAAAAAAATTGTCATGTAATGACGTCATTAAGTACACTTAATTTGCAAAGGTTTACAATTTTTAATTGAACTCGTAGTGATATGAAAGTTGGACGCAATCTTAGGTTTTTGCTATCGTTATTTCCATTTTTAACAGTATTATGAATGTAGGGTTAGCAAAAAATTGAGCCTCGTATTTAAAATTGAATTTAATAACAATATTTCGACGTTTTTGAATTTAAAAATTTTTAAAAACATGAACTTTTATCCGAAGTCCGAACAAGAAAGTTTGAAGCAAAATAATTCTTCGATTTAATTTTTAGCGTACGTATCCGATTAAAACGAATTTTCGCTTACTGGAGAGTAAAATACGGCCATTAAAATTTATTTAGAATTTGCTGTGGATTCAAAAAAAAAAAAATTTTACTCTTTCCAATTTTTTGATTAGTAGCGCTTGCTTAAGTAAACTGAGACCGATATTCATAAGGAAAGTTTTTTGTGTAAAAATTTAGCCATTTTAAAAAAAGAATAGAAAGTTTACGTACAAATTTTAAAATAAAAATAGCTGAATTCCATTCTGAAAATTCGCTAAAAAGTTTTAAGCCGAATTGTTTGTAATTTTGAAGCTGCAATTTCTGAAGTTGATAATAAATTTTTAGCCTCGTTTTCCTAATTTTTTATAAAATTGGAAACCTAAAAACTAGTAAAACTGAAAAAGAATTTGTTACCTATTTTTATAGTAAAATTTAAAAATTCTAAAACTATTCGAAATAACATCGTTCGTTATTATTTAAATAAACTAAATTTTTTACTTTGATGACATCATTAAACAATTTAAAGTTCCAAAATTCAATCACAAAAAATCTGGAATTTCGAAATGATTAGTTTTCATTTAAAATCAATTTTTTTTTTGTTATAAAAATTAAAAATATTCTTAGATTATCCGAATCTAAAAATTTTATTTACCGTATATATTAGAACTTGAAAATTTTCTTGCATATAAGTATTTTAATTTATTACAAATTTTTAATGATAGATTAATTACAGATCATTTTCAGATCTGAATTGTCTAAAAAATTTACTTAGTTTTTAACTCCATTTTGAAAAATCATTTTCTGAGAATGATTATAAATTCCCTTTTTCGAAAAACTAATTTCGGACGTCCATTTATTGAAAATTAATAGATATTTTTTTAACCCATTCTGTACTAACATATTAAGATGGGAGCGCTGTGAAATCAGTACAGTATTGGTTCGAATTTATTTAGAAAATGTTCTAAGCTTGTTTAAACCTAAACTTATGTACAAACAAACAGTAGTGTGCCTCATATTTTGCACTTAAATTACAATTATGGAAATCCTGTGTGAAAACTGTTTTCTCTGCGATGTAACTATGTAATTTTGATTAGAAGTGTGCAATAAATTTGTCCTTGCATTTGTTTACGAGGTTTGCATATACATTATGTATGTCGATTAAGATTTATGTCAACTTTCAAAAATATTCTTTAATTTATGTGGTATAAAGTTGTATCTCGCTCACTAAGGATTAAGCTAAAAAAAAGTCCAAAAAAGTGAAATTTTTTTCGAAACCTCTTTTTTTTTCATTTTATTTATTTTATTTTATTTTATTTTATTTTTTAATTTGAAATTCTTTAGAAAACCTGATTTTATGATTAAAAAAAAATTTCGTAGTAAAAATAAAGGTTACAAAGAATCAAAATTTGTACGTTGTCGGAAATGAAGTTATTGCAAATAAAAATTTCTACAAATTATATTTTATAAAATTTTTGAAATTTTGTTCGCGGTCCTCCTTTCGAGCCACTGTAACGTCATTTTGAAAAAAAATATGATTCCCGACTGAAAGTATGCTACGACTCCTATCGTGCTGCAAAATTTTAAATTTTTTTTAGTTTTGATAAGAAAATTAACGATCTTTGGAAAAAAACAAAAAAATTAAAGAATCCCCTAGCTCGCGTGATTAATAAAAAAATAATATTTTTCTAGAATTTTTCTAGAATCAAAATGTATTAAAATTTTGTTCTTTCCAATATTCCATGTATAGAATTATTTTGAGGTTCAGATCCGGAACATTTCCCTTCGGATTTTTGGTTTTTTGGCTTTCTTAGGCCACAAAACGACAAGACCCGGTAAAAACCACAATTGCTTAAATTGATCTGATTATCATACTTTTCCTTCGCTTCACTACATAGCTTATATGGGCGGGAAAGATCTCAAAAATCGAAAAATCTCAAAAAATTTAAGAAGTTAGAGATACGGTAATAGAGAAAAAAGTTGTTGTTTTGCCATTTTGTTTTTAAAAAATATCCCAAAAATTTCTTTTGTACCTTAAGACTTGCATTTTCTTGTAAGGTACCATCATAGTGTCAGCCGATAAATAGTCAATTTTCGCAATTTTTTTTTCGGATGGATAGAATGGGGGAATGGGGATGAATTCCTTTTTACGATTAATACCATTATTTAACAATACAAAAATATTATTTTTATTTATTTTTTAAAATTATTATAATTTTTTGAAAAAAGTATCTTTAAAAAAGGGCGGCTATTGGTGCCCACGATTGCGGCCGCAGTTTTCACTCGAAAAAAAAATCATATAGATTATCAATCTGTAGGTAAGCCGCTGTGTTCCTATAAAGATTTGTGTTTTTTTTGAAATTTGAAAAAAATGGCGGTTTGAATAAAAAATACAGAATTTAGGCCTTTTTTTTGAACATTTTTCCGTGTGAAAAAATAGGAAGATTTAAAAAAAAAGCTTCCATAGATGGAGAATGGAATAAAGAATATTCTGTCAATATTTCAAACTTATAGCTTGGAAACTTTCCCTCTGAGAGTGGGTACCGTCTTTAAAAAGAGCATTTCGAGATATACGCGTTTAAAGTTAGTCTCAAAATTGTTTCAAATCATTGTTTTAACAAAAATGTGATACTGTGGTGACAACAATTGATCTCATACCGTCATTGGTTATGGAAAGACTGAATGTAAAGTGGTATAACATCCCGTCAAAAGGCGCCAATCGATCCACAGAGTTTTGTATTTAGACTGAATCCATTGATCCGTGGCAAGTAGCGATCGTAATAATTCGAATTTTAATTTGAAATTTTGAGAGAACATACATAACTGTATGTACTTTAAGAAAGACCAAAAAAAAAATTAATTTTACAAAATTCTACACAGTGATGGTACCTTAAATTAATTTGAGAATATGATTACCAGGTATCAGATTTCTTTCGGATCAGACAGTTTCGTTTTTAGCATATGCAGGTATACATATTGCACTCAATGTGACTAAAAGTTCAAAATATTTTCATAAAAACAACGTACACAAGTTATATACACACACATACATATGTGTATCAAAATATTATTTATACGTATTTTATGTAAACATCCTTTTTTTTCTTTTATTTATTACCTGCATAATTGAAAAGTGCCACTGTAATTTTAATTGACTATCAAAAGTATTTTTGCTTATATTATGTATGTGATTTATATGACATGTCATTTAAATTAAATAAATTCATCTTTTTTTATTGTTTTCAATTTTGAGAGATAGAAGTATAGTTGCTTGTTAAAAATTTGTTTTTCAATAATAAAAAATCTTAGTAAATACGTACGTCTTAGCTATTATAGTGGATCGTCTAAATATTCAACAACTTTTCAATATATTTTACAAAATTTTTTTCCAATTTTTTGAATTTTTTACTTTCATCAATTAAAAAATGCTGTTAGTATTCTAAATGGTGAAAAATGTAATTTTTGACTAATTATATTCATTCAAATGTGCATAATTTAATGTAATTTAGTTGCAAAATTTTATTGAAATAAGTACGGTCCTGACCTGTCCGAAGAAACCCGGTACCTAATGATTACATATGTGAACACAAGGTGATATTATCCCTTAAATAAATTTAAAACATGTTTTCAACTTATTCAAATCATTACTGTAAAGAGTTTGATATGTTTTATGATGGGATACATCTTTAGGATGCTGTAATAATGAATAAACTTGTTTAATTATTAATTGTTGTTGTTTATTTAGTGAATGTCTTGATTGTGTTACAACAGTAGCTTCAGTGAATTAACTTTATATTAATATTTTATATCTTTTATATACATATTTATACAATGTTTGTGTACATACATTTAAATAATATGAAATGATGTATGTTGAATGTTGTACACTGTAACAACTACAAGTACCGCCAATCGGCAAGAATTCAGATCAGATAAAAACCGGCATACATGATGTTTTTGAGCAGCAGCACCAGCAGCATCACAGAGTACACAACACACTAGGGATGGGCGATATGTATCGATATTTTTCTTTTGAACATCGAGTCTTTTCAAATCGATGCCTTTTGTAGTCGATAGATCGATGCTCGATGTTTTTTAATCGGAACATCAACAATGTGGAAGCATTTGGGGGGAATTACCAGAATAAAAATATTGCCTCATGCGCAATAATGCGATAGGTTCATTTGTGAGTTTTTCTTTTTTTTAATATTTATTTTATACATGAAAATTATTTATAATTGTTGAAATTTTTCCAATAAACCCATCGATTATCAATAAAGAATCAAAATATGTAGTAATCTGTCACCAGGGCGGCGACACAGTTATTTGGGATTACATCTCTATGGTCTAGATATAACTTTAACCAAAGAGAATAACACTATATGTATATATATATATATATATATATATATATATATATATATATATATATATATATATATATATATATATATATATATATATATATAGAAGAGCACTCACTTAAATTATAGGATTTTTTCTTAGCAAGTGGTTATTTTCGCGCTGAGTACAGAGGGCAGTGCAATAGCACTCCACAACATATTTTAAAAAAATGATAATTGTAGACGGTGCTACTAGCGGATATCTGTCGAATTTACTGTTTATAGAACTTATTCTACTATTTTTCTTCTAAGTTTATAATTTGTAACATTTCTATAGTAACTATTACAAAAGAAATTCTATCAGGAAATTTTCATTTTTTTCGAATTATTTATAAGAAATTCATCTATTTTTTTGAGTTCAATATTAAATTTAATAATTTTACTCGATTATTATGGAAAGTATGTACATATAATTAACATTTATTAGTTTATTTTCATTTGAAAATAATTGTCTGTTTTATTATCACAGTAAATTAATTAGAAAATTAGAATACATTTTATCTGTTGTAGAAAAATGGAACACACTTGTCAAAAATTAGAATCAGTGATAGTGATAATATTCATTTCCGAAGTATCTGATTCATGTATAATTTTGAATAAAAATAAATTTACTTTAGTAATTTTAAATAAATACATGAGTTTATAATTATTGTATGAGTTTTAAACTTGAAAATAAATAAAATGAAATTAGGAGAATTGTAGTGGATTATCTTACTAGTAGTAATCTACATTATAGGATAAGGCTAAAGATAATTTAAAGTTATTGTAATGACATCCCTGTTCTTTTCAAGTGTACTACGCATGATGATTACGACAACGGTGACATCTATACCCGCGGCCCCCGTTCTCAGTGCGAGGCTCATAAAGGGTCAACAAATGTATTGAAGTTGGCTATCTTCCAGAAATCAAATTCTGGTGTACTTTATCTATGGTTACGACCAAGTTTCGACATTAATAGTATTCTATAATATAGTGATGCATTGTATCCGTAGTAACATTTTCAAATAATTATTGTCAAAATATAATATTGATAATAAAATTTTACTTTTTTGAGAAGAAATCACAAAATTTTGAAAGAAAAAAAGTGGTATTCGCTTTACTTTCAAAATACGTACGTATATAAATTATGTCATGCAATAATTATAGTCGCATTTGCTCAAAAATTGACATTATATTATTTCATTAAATTTCACCCGTCTCACCCTTGTTACCTACTTCAAGTAAAATACCTAGAAACTGGCTTTATGCTTTGTCTAGTAGTATAATATAATACTGTTCATTGGTCTGTGGTCCCAACTTACCTGGTCTCAGACAGTTACATATTTTGAGAAAATGGTCATTTAATGTATCAAAATAAAGAAATTTCATAAAAACATTTAAAAAAAAATCATAATAATCTTAGTAAAATAACGTTATTAAGCTCTTATTTCAAAATTACTCGCCCTTTATTAAATAATCGATACTATCGATGTTTTTTTCGAAAACATCCATGTATCGATCCTACATTGGAAAACCCGTCGATTCTGTAGAATCGATGTGTTTTTTAGTATCGCCCATCCCTACAACACACAAAACCGAGAGAACCTGTAGCAGTATGTACGTATATGAATGTATAGTCGGTCCGATGATGGGCTTTATATCGTGTGTGGTGCCGAAGAGCGCTCGTGCGCAGTCGACACCTACTCGGCTGACGGCTGCCATTACTGATGTGCCGCCTCGGCACATCAAATAGCCCGGTGATTGGTGGATGCCGCTTGCGCTTTCTGCACAAGTCCACTGAGTATGTACATGGTTGTGTATGTGTCGGCCGCCCCTCAGTTCTCAGTTAGTTGAGTTATAACTGTTGTTGTTAGAGGGCGTTCTATTATCTCTCCAGTGTTGTAGAGATTATTCACATGTTACTGTTTTTACATACTACAGCTTCTTGGTATGTATTTGGGCTATTATTCGGTTGATGTTTGTTTTTGGCGTTTTTTTTTTTGGGTCTGGAAGTGTCTCAAAATTTGAGCGACGTGACACGACACGCGTGAAGTGTATAGTAAATGGAGTTTTGAACAAAACAATTACGAACGTATAAATAATATTTTGTGTGTGTTGTTTTTTTTTGATTTTTTTTGTTGTTGATCATGTGTTTTGAGTTTTTCGGGTGTTCGAAACAGTTCGTGGTGCGGGAATAATGCGGCATGAGTCCACAAACAACAAAAATTTGTGTGTTTTTGATTGCAATTTTTAACGGTGTAATTATGTTGAGTATTAATGTCAGTTTCGGCGTTCAACATCGACAAATTGTGCGGCACGTGTAGTAGTGAGAGTGTGAATTTTGCCCGGTTGTGTTTTGGTCAGAAATGCCTCACGTGTCATCCGCGAGCGGGGGCGATGATCTTGGTAGTACCGATGAGGTTAAGGTGTTCAAAGACGAGGGTGACGGTGAAGATGAGAAACGGTCTTCGGAGAATCTTACCGAGGAGAAAAGTAGTCTTATTGATCTCACTGAATCTGAGGTTAGTGTGTTTGTTTTGTTTCTTTTGTTTCAAAATTTTCCCCGTGTATGTGTGTGTGTATGCGTGTATGAATGTGTGTGTGTATTCAACTCATCTGACTGTGCTATCTGGTGAGCTGTCAAATTAGCTTTTAATTTGTTCATTGTTTTGTGTCACTTTCGTTCGCCGAACTTTTTCAGTTCCCTTTTTGTTGAGAATTCACAAATATTATTTTACTTTGCCGTATGTTTTTGTCGTTAATAAGTCAAAAATTTTTTGATTCACTTATTATTATACGAGATTCACTTATTATTTTTCGAATAAATTTGGGTTTGTCGAACGAAAATTTGTTGCCTAGCAATTTAACGAGACGAATTGTCAACTAACAAATACGCGACAGCGAAGCTGAAGCGTTTTTAAGTTGACAATTCTTCAAGTTAAATTGTTTTTAGGCAAGAAATTTGAGTTGTAGAAAACAATAAAACTTGTGTGTAATACAGTAAGACAATTTAAAACGAATAAAATAAATTAGTATAATTCATATTTTTATTTAATACATTGTTACCATGGTTCTAAAATCATTTAAATTTACCAATACGAATTTTTGTTTCATTTTTGTCGTGTTTACCTACAATGAAACGACCACTGAAATGTTTTGTACCATTTTTTTCGCTGTAAAAATCTGTCCAAACTGTTTTTTCCATGGTAAAAGTGAAAAAATTACAATATTTTCTTATGGGACTTTGAGACACATGAGTTAAATTGTTGTTTCAAAATAAAAAAATATTACTTGAAAGATATTTTGATATAATTTTAGGCCTAATTTATTTACACCCACTTAAATATATTTTTTGATAGAATGCGAAAAAATTTGTGCCAAAACTACTAAGTACAGATTTATGCATGGAAAATTCGTTACAATAACTTACTTTTTATCGTTTAAAAAAAAAAATTCTGGTATTACTACAAAAACAAACTTAGAGCGGCCGGTGAGTGTTGCCGGTCAATTTTTGGGTCCCGTTTTGTAGGGCCGTACAATTTAAAGGTCAGATTTTGAGATTTATTGATTTTTTTTTGAGGAATATGCTTCGAAAACTAAACGAAATATCGGAAAATGTTATTCTTTATTTTTTCTTTAAGAATATTTACAACTAAAATCACGTTTTAATCAATTCCCTGAACGACCAAAATATTAATTTCTGGTCGCCTCGGATTTTTGCATACCGTCAAACGGAACTGTTTGAAAACGGTGGGGCTATTTGGAACTATTTGGGGTATTTTCTTTGGGGGCCGTCACTAAATTGTAAAATTTGTTGACCTATATCGCTCGAGAGGTTAAAAAAATTATGTGAAATTTTTAAAATTCCTTAAATATTTGACAATTTTAAAAAGTTAAATCAATCAAAAATATAAATGTAAAAAATGTAAAAATTGTTTTTTTAGTGAATTTTTTTTTGTAAATTTATGTAAAATTATACTTGTTTTTCAGTCTTTGAAAAATAGTTTTAGACAATTTTTTAGTATTTTAGCAATAAATTCGTCATTTTCCTAAAGTCTTTGAAAGTGGCAATCATTAATAATCAGAAAAACAACTAATTCGCTGTTTCAAATATAAAAATTTATATCTGTGTTCGGCTCCAACACCATATTTATAAGACAATTATTTGTGGCATTTCAAATTGTCCGAAGGTGTTGTAAATTCCGGCATTTTTATTAATTGTTTACACCTGTTTTTGAAGGCACATGTAAGCAAATGATATGTTTAAAACCTCTATAATTCCTCTTTAGAAACAATTCGTTTCTATTGATATTCAAATTTTAAAAAAAAAGTTGATTTTTTTACGTTTTTTTGACAGGTGTTTTTAGTCATTTTTTGATCGTTAATTATTGTAAAAGACCACATTTTAAGTATATTTTTTGTTATATATGGACTGTTTGTAGTTTGAAATTTGAAAAATTATAACCGCGAGTCATCCTGGGTTAGTTTATGTGCAAGAATTTTTGAAAATATTCGACCAAATCATGACTTTAACGTGATTTTCCCGAAAAGATGAATTCCAGACTTTTTATCAAGTTTGGCTGAGGGAATAAGTTTCTCTTTACATGGTTTAAAACAATGTAAACCAAAAAAAAGCAACCAAATACCGTAAAATGGGATGAATCGGATCATTTTTGATCTTTATATTCGATTTTCGTACACTGTTTTACCGTCTTAGATGACATAGAACGCACTAATTTTGATTCCGATCGCTTGTTTTTTATTTTCACCATTTTGAAAATCCATTTTCTTTTTTGTTTACTTTGTAAAATTTGTTTATTAAATTAAATTCAAATAAATTAAAAAAAAAAAAAAAAACAAAAAAAATTTATAACCTCATTTTTCTATTGTTTGGTTAATAATTTTTCAAGTTATTTTCTTATAAACTGACCAATTTTAACATTAAATTAAAATTAATTAAACTATTAGCCTATTAACTATTAACTATTAGCATTATAGGCATTAGTCTTCAAACTATTAACTATTAGCCACATTAATCACAAGAGATTATAGTTTTCTTATCCCAACTAATTTTCAACCTTCCTCAACAAATTGTCAATATCTAACCAATTTCAATATTAAGTTATAAAAATTATTATTATTTATTAATAGTAGTTTATGATAAACTCAACTACAACCGTCTTCAAACTATTAACTATTAACTACAATAATCATAAGAAATTATGATATTATTGTTGCCTAGCAGGCTGAGTAAGCTAAAGCCTGGGGCGGCAAAATTTAGAATATGAAGTTTTTTTTTCTCTTTGCTCGCCATAGGTACTTACTTTTTTTTCTGAAAAAGAGTTAAAAACTTATTAAGAATTTTTTTTTTAGCTTTCTAGGATAAAGCAGGGGCGGCACTTTTCACGTAGTCTAGAGTAAATCCGCCACTGTGTTTAACATATAAAAATAATCGAGGATTTTGATTACAATAAAAACAAAAAAATCGTTCAAAATTGCAATTATATTTAAAGTTTTTCAGCACGTATTTTAAAAAACCACGTGACCTTATAGTGACTGAATGGTGATAACATTTAATTCTCGGTTATAAGTGAACAATTCTGTCACAATAATTAATCTCTTAGAATTTTAAAATAAAATTATAAAAAAAAAATTGATGATAAAATTGATGATTTAAGTATATGTTAAATATTACGTATATTAAAAAAATTGTCAATCTTATCTATTTGTGTAATAGAAAATCAATGGTCATTATGTATGTTATGTACAGTACCTACAGAGTGTCACAATATTTTTGTGTAATTATGATAACATTTAATTTTGATACGTATGTAATAGATAAGTTGTGAAAAACCCACAAACAGGGATGCCAAATATTTGTTTAAAGTGTAATTCATAAATGGTTCCTGTTTTTTTTTTTTTTTTTTTTTTTTTTTTTTTTCATATCTAGATATTCTTTATTTATATAAACTGGTATTAATCCGAATTTTTTTTACCGGGTGTCTATTTAATAATTCCAGTTGACCAATAGCACAGTTTTAGAAAAAATTTTTGAAAGTTTCAGTGCAGTTGATTTTAAAAAAAAATCTTTGAAAGTTCTGATATCTTGGTATTTCAGTTTTACAATTTTCTTAACAATGTATCCTCTAGGGCAACGTTTCTCAATCTTTTTTCAGTTACGGGTCACGGCCCAATAAAATCTCAAATAATTTTGTGGGGACCGGCCACATATAGGGTCACACATATGACGATTGTAATTCAGATAAATATCGACAATTTTTTAAGCATTAGAGAAATGTTTAAAAAGCAATTTTTTAATTTTAAATAGAATTCTCGTAGTTTGGAGCCGTTTCCGCCATTAATTGGAATAACATTTGGTCGTGTAATATGAAATGTCGGTTTCCGACCACTTGGTCTAGGACCACTTGGTCAAGGACCATTTGGCAATTTAGAAAAATATCAACACTTTCTTAAGCATTCCAGAAATATTTAATAGCAATTCATTAATTTTAAATAGAATTCTCGTAGC
This sequence comes from Brachynemurus nebulosus, assembly GCA_035578155.1. Taxonomy (NCBI): domain Eukaryota; kingdom Metazoa; phylum Arthropoda; class Insecta; order Neuroptera; family Myrmeleontidae; genus Brachynemurus; species Brachynemurus nebulosus. Next base: position 9,600,199 of record JAPWDM010000006.1, on the reverse strand, counting down.
TTGAAAATATTTCCGCTAGTAAGGTGAATGCGGGAGAGATGCCGCACATTTTGAAAACACTTGATAATTCTTAAAGTATGCATTTAATTGATTTGAAATTTGGTTTTAAATAATTTTAAATTATAAATAATTTTAAATTTTGAGTCATAAAGGATTCATAATTAACATTTTTGTAGAGCCTGCAAAGCGGCGTTTCTCCCACACCTATGGGAGAGATGCCGCATCAAAGAAAGTGAGACGCCGCATAGTTCATATTAAAAATTTTGCATTTTACACACATCTCCACACATGATGCATGCCATATGTAACCATTTTTGGCACTTTATACATCTTAACCAGTCAACTTTTTTTTTGTTTCTAAGTACTTTTCAAAACATTCAATACACAGGCAATCATCATTATTTTCGTTATCGTCACTAATATGATGGTTCTTCCTGATCCATTAATGGATCTTTTATATTTACGTGGCATAATTTACAGTCCAAAGAAAAAAAATTACATAATTAAGGTATATAAGTCTATGTTTTTAACATGTAATATGATGCGGCATCTATACCAACTTTAAATGCGGCATCTCTCCTTTTTGTTGGGATAGATGCCGCATGTTGCTACAGCAAGCATAGTGCGGAATTCCAACCTAAAATTTTATACAGTACTTTTAAGATATACCTAAATTAATAACAAAACTCATTTTCGTTAAAACAATGAAATATACATTCTTAAATTCTAATGAATTAAATGCTTGATAAAATATTATGTTAAAAAACTTACTTTTCAATAATAAAAAGTTGGATAATTACTAAACTGATGGATTAGTCATAAATGTTACCATATACAGCTTAAATAAGTAACTTATTTTAAACATATAATCCATTAATAGCGCTATTTATCAATCAACGTACGAACTATGGCTACTGCGGCATCTCTCCCCCACTTACCGTAATTGGAATAGTATACTTAGGTCGTGTAATTTGAAATGTCGTTTTCCGACCACATCCGAAAACTATCAACATTTTCTTAAGCATTAGTGAAATATTTAAAAGAAATTCATTAATTTTAAATCAGGTAATCAAGTAATCTTGTAGCTTGGAGTCATTTCTGTCATTAACTGAAATAGTATAAGGTTGTGTAATATGAAATGTCGGTTTCCGACGAGATATTTTTGTGATCCAGCACGGGTCCGCGAACCGGCGGTTTCCTTCTCAAATGAATCTCGATCTCAAATGAATGTACCAGAAAAAAGTATATTTTTATTTTCCAATTAGGTGCTCGAAAGTATAAATTTTAGAAAAGTTTTTCCAGTACTGGAAACCTCTTCAGGTATCCTTGTACTGATTCTTTAGGTCATTTAATAGGATGCAAACATTTTTTTGGGGTTTAGTTGCCAAATTACACCAAGAAAAGCGACGGATATTTTTTCTTAATTCCAAATTTTGAAAAGAATTTCTACAAGAAATTTATTAATTTTCATCTTCTCGTCTTTTATAAATAATAATACAGTAAACTCTCGGTTATCCGGTTTAAAAATGTTATTTTTTAGACCCATGTAGGAATTTGAAATTTCGCATAATATTTTGGGTCTTGAAAAAATTATTTTGTATTGAAGTGGAGGATCATTTTGATCCAAAAAGAAATTTTAATTAATATGTCTTCCTGAATTTTAGCAATTTTTTGTTTTTGGGTTCCGAAAATGTCCTTCGGAGACCTTATAGTTTCGTGCTGTATGCGAGAGCCTGTGTGGAATTCACGACCTTTACTTAAACAACAGGCTTGAAAGTTTTTTTTTTAAATATGAAATTTTTCTGTTTGCCGGTCTTCGGATGCTCACGAACATAAACTCCTTACCTTGTTTATAGGTATTTATCAAAACTTTATTATACATACATATATTTTCACATATTGTTCAAAAAATTTATTTTTTACTAATGACATATATAATTAAGGTAGATAAATAATTAACAAACAATATGATGAGATAGATGGCGAACAGGGGAACAGAGGAACGGGCGAACAGCAATGTATGTAACTAAATAACGTAAATTGTTAAATATACAAATATTATAATAGATAATAAATTGTATTTATAGTGAGAATGTAAACATGTTTAGCGTGTAGTTTTAATATTATAATGATAATCATATAACAAGTTAATGATTTGGTAGATTGTGTAGTGTTTGTATGTGTGTATGTGTGTGACTGGTGTGGTGGATCTATTCTATAATTATTTACATTCATATATTTATATATTATGTTGCCCGACGGGCAATCGTTCAAAAACCTGCTTCAACCGTCAATATTTTTATTACAATATAGATGACTAGTATGTACGTATATTCGATATACAGGCTGATGAAAACTTAACCATACACGTTATTAAATGGATATAGGGATGATCGATATTCATCGATGGTAGAAAAACATCGATGTTTAGTCGGAAAACATCGATGTAAAAACATCGATGTTATGTCCTCGATAACATCGACACATCGATTTACGAGAATAATATCGAAACATCGATATTACTCCAAGCTATCCAGTATTTATAAAGTCCTGTAGCTGATTTAAAACAAGATCCATTACTTTTATATAGCAAGTTCTAGGATCCACTTATCCAAACCTAAAAAAAAAATTGCCATTAAATATTTGTGTTGCACAACAACTTCAACAGCTTCAGAGAGACTTTTTTCAAAAGCTGGGCAGCATTCGTATCAACAAAGGAACAGATTAAAAGGGAAACTTCTAACAAAGTTACTTATTTTGCAAAGTATACCAAATAGATACTGGCAATGTTAATTTTTAATAAATAAAATAATAGATTATAATGGTTGTTTATTTTGCTACATAAACATCGATGTTTTCGAACATCGATGTTTTTCTTTCGGTATATATCGTATATCGATACTCTTGAATCGATGTTAACATCGATGTTTTTCTAATATCGATCATTCCTAAATTTGGATATCAATTAGTTTATGGTGCGTAATTGATCCTCCGTTGCTTAATTTAGAAGTTATTACTAACCTAAGAGAGAGTACCACATTTTGTTCAGATTTGGTTGTCCATATGTTGTAAATTCCATTCTAATGTGTTTTTATTGTCATACCGTTAATTTTATGTGAAAATAATTAAAATTTCATGATTGAAGATGTCTGTAACATTTATTTTATTGGGTCATCCGGAAAGTTCAATCGCGATTCATACGACGACGCCTCATTAGAATATAATCATCGTTTATATGTATAATTTGCCGTAATAATTTTAAGATAAATACAATGCACATGTTAAGATAAGGACTTAATAAATTGTCATATCTAATTTAATCAGTTGGACAATATTTGTGACATCCGGTACCACCAGACATTTGGTTTTATATTAGTGTGGACGATGTGTTGTGTTGGTTGGGTTTGTTCCAGTGGTACACCTTCCGTAGCCAGTCAACAAGCAAGCGAGCCAGCAGGTTGTACTGTTGTCTGCTCAGCTCAGGCCATGCAGGCTCTCCTCATCTGTATTCGTTTTTAACACTAACTCATTCACATTTTACAAACACTAACATACATACAGGTTCATACTTACCTGTATTGGTAGAAAAGACGCAAGTGCAACTGAAACTTCTCAAACTTATTTAAATAATATTTATGTTTATTTAATTATAGTGAAAGTATTTCTCATTTTATACATCATTAATTATCATTTAAAGAGATGTTATTTACAAGTATTTAACTTTTTTTTGATTTTGAACCGATTTGCCGAATTTTGTACTCGAAACTTTCGGAATTTTCAATTTATCTCGTACAGGATGTTAGAATTTTTGAGAATTACGTACTAAACTAGATTCGAAATGTACGATTTCTTCTAGTTTGATTTTGGCATCTTTGATATTAAGGGGAGATTCGCCAAAAAAAAGCATCAAAAATCGACCTTTTTTAATTATTTTTTTTTTATACAAATAAATATTTTAATTAAAAAACTAAATATACAATATTGTTTCTACATGTCTTGAGATTACAAAAAAAATCAAAAATCAGACACTGCGAGATTTTTCCATCTTGATGGTTCCTCGCGTTCTGAAATTCCCAGTGAACCAAAATCCAAAAAATCAAGAATTTTCTGAAAATATACACATATAGTTATGGCATTAACTAGGATCTAAGAAAAAAAATAAAAAACCAGCGAGAAATCGCATTTTGAAAATAAATTTTCAAAAATCAGCGTTTTTTTTCTCGACTATACAGCTGTCATTTTGAAAATATAGTGCGGAACCAAAAGATCCTAGTTGTTTCTGCCAAAATGATGGTATCGAGGAATAATATGCACTTTGATTTATTTCGATATCTCAAATACTTTTTGGGATACATGAGGAACCATGTCGAAAAACGTATTTTCGAGAAAATAGCATTTTTTTTTTTAAATTGAATTATAATAAAGTGCGTGCACTAAAATTGCCATAACTTTTTGATTTTTCATTTTTTTAAAATAAAATTTTAGGAAAGTATTTCTAACACCTTTAAGAAACATAATTATGAAGAAAAAAAAAACGATTTTTTTTTAATGAAACTCCCCTTAACATTATTCAAAATTCATTGCGCGTGAGAGTGCGAGAGATAGCAATACTTTTTAGAGTGGTAAAAATCCAATTAAAAAAGTATGGTTGTAATTTTACAAAAATTGAAATTTTTATTGAGGCATTTCATTGATAAGAGGTCAAAGCATGTGGAAAAAATTGTTTAATTTTTTCAACTTAAAAAACACGTATACCTAACTTTGGAAATTTCAATTTTGTGGCGAAAAGTAAAGAGGCTATATTTGTTGATATTGTACCAAAAATTTGAAAAAATTTTTAAAATTGCAAATATACCATGTGAGTTTTTTGAGAGTTGCCATTTCTATTACAACCAAATTTTTATGATAGAAATAGTACTGGAAAATGTTCTTTTCTTGGATGTAATGGAAATGTAACCAAGAAAAACACTGCTGGTTGAAGTAGCTTCAAGTACATATGCATATTTTTACCGCCTAACTGATAAAGAAAAATTAAAAAATTAAACTTGGGTAAAAAAATTTTTTTTGCTCATTTATGTTGTTAATTAATGCATTAGATCAGTTTTATCGAAAAATTAATATATAGTCCCATTTAAAAATCTATAAGTTTGTATGATAGCTCGAAAACCATAAGAGCTATAAAGCTCCTGACTATAGTAATCGATTGCCCCCGTCGATATCTACAACTCTTTTATTTGAACAATTTTTCGATTAAATCAACGGTTTGGCTGTAATCAAAATGGCAACTCTCGAGAAACTCACACAGTATATGTTTATTCTCATTTGTATAAACAGCATCGGTTTTTGGATAAAATCTGACCCGGTTGCTAGGTGACAGTATGAACTTGTATAATAAGTATACTAGGTATAGAACCTCAAGGTTGGCCTGAATCTAGTCAGTACGGAAATTATAGTACAGAAATACAAACAGCTTAAAAAATCATTCCCGAAAATAAGAGATGATTCCTCCTGGTTGGAAGGTTAGGGAATTTTTTTTTTTTTTTTGATTTCTTTGTAAAATCTGTTATTCTACTCGTTATCAGAAGAATTAAGGGACCGCCAAAAATTTCAAAAAGAGCATTTTAAAATTTGAATGGTTTACTTTTTGATGTTAAAATCCCACAAAAAATTTTTTTCTGCATAATCGCCTAAAAAAATCTTTTTTTCTTACTTTCAATTTGTCCAAGAAATGTAAAAAATTTTTTTTGAATAAATAAGTGGTTTCTTCTTCACAATTATGATTTACAATATTTACATAATTATTGTACATTTAAGATGCTAGAAGCCAAATTTCTAAATCATCTTTTTCGAAGTGCTGAAACAATGAATTAAAGTAAATAAGTTTCTGAAAATACACTGATGTAAAAATTCCTTATTTGAAAATCCATTTCCTATTCGATTTATAAAATTTTAAATCTCTCCTTTTACATAAGCACATAAGATTATATTTCAAGATTTTTTTTTTCAAAACTATTGTTAATAAAAACCCAAAAATTTTTTTTTTTTTTGAAAATATGTCATAAATAAATAAAAATCTAAAAATATACACACAGTCACCAAGAGGCAACTGTGCCCAGGCAAAAAATAAAACCATCAATATGTTTAAAATAAATTTATGACTCCAAAGACATTCTTAGAAGTAATTTAGGGTGTCCGCCCTAAACCACTTTCCAAGAATTAATATCCAATATCCATATTATATTGTAATACATAAATTTTTTTTAAAAAAACTATTAACTTTCTTGTTATAGGTTTTTGTTGGGGTTGCGAAGACCAAAATCTTGAAACCTTTATAATTTGGTGATATCCGTCTCTCGTATCTCCATAATTTCTACATTTTTTTGGCCCAAGGACCGTAAATTTTTCTTAATTTCTTGAAGTACTTTCTCGTACAGCTGAACCTTTTTTTATGCAGTGGATGATAGCTACCTATAAAAAGTTCGCTTCAGATTGTGAAAAAAAAATTTTTATGCTGTGGATCGGGACCGTGTAAAAAAAAAAGTTTCATACAAAATACATGACTCAAAACGTTTAAAATCCTTACGATTTCCTTAGAAGTTACTTTCCTAAATAAGATAACGCATTAATTTACACATGAGAACATTTTATTTCATTTTTTGTAATATTATAAAAATTGCGATAACATGGTGGCCACATTACTGGAAAACCTGGAAATGTCAGGGAATTTTAAACTTTCTGGAAAAATCAGGGAATTTTACCGCAGAAGACTGGAAAAAGATTGATGTTTATAATTTTGTTTATTTAGGGATAAAACTTCAATCAGTATTTTTTACATGTTTTGAGATTTTTACGGCCGGTTTTACATTCACATTTATAAAAATTTACTTAATTTTTGTAAAATTAGACTAGACATAGAAGAATTTTTACGGAGCTACAGTGTAATTTTTACTAAGCTGAAAGGTAGACGCTATTTGTTATTTTCTCTTCTTTCTATTTTCTCCTTGAAACCTGTCTTTCAGCATCTCTCTCACACAAGCATCACACACAACTGACGATAAACAGTTGTGTGTAACATCCACATAAAGTCGAGTTTGGTGCATTGCAAAAAAATTAGAAGTATTTTTAGATGATCACACGGAATGTTATTTAGTTTGTAGTAAAAAATATTCATTGTGTGACCGTTACCAGTTCAGTAGCAGCGAGCCATGGTAGTGAGTGGATGTACACTGAGTGGAGTGTTACCATTTTTTTTTTTTTTTTTTTTTTATAATAAACTATTTAATGGACTTTACATTTAAAACAAAGAGTTGTTATTTGTGTTTCATGAATTGTTGTTTATTTTTTATTTTAATTGTTGTATGTTTTTTATATGTATTGATGTTTATTGAAACATGTTTTTTTCCACAAATAATAAAAAACCACAGAACATTGTTTCAATATTAATAATTTGATTTTAATCCTTACCCTTCTATCAATATCTTTTTAAACTATTTTAATTCAATTATTTATTAATAAATAAAAAAAAAAACCCTTATAAATAATACGATAAGAGAGTAGAATTTTTCCTGTACAGCGCCGAAATTTTTACGGAGTCACAGTGTAATTCTTACAGTGCAGTCAAATTTTACGGAGCCATAGGGTAAATTTTACTATACTCATCGTACTTTTTCCTTTGCCTGTCACTTATGCCTGCATTACCAGAGAGCTCCGTAATTTTTTACTAGAAATTTCCGTAAAAATTACCGTATTTTTTTCTCAGTGTATCTATTTTTGTTCCGAAAGTTGGGGTGGACTCTAGCCACTACGGAACCCTGACCTAATGCGTATCCAACATGCAGTTTGTGAATTTTTTATTTGACTTAACGGGCCCTGTTAATTTTATAGTATTGTACTAAAATAAATATTTATAATATAAAATCAAAATTTTTTCTTTTATTGGGGGATTTTTTTGTGATTATTTTTCGTGTTACACTGTTACAAAACTTTTTGTATCACCTCGTACGTAATATCAAGTGCAACTTTTATTTTGAAGTGTCCCATAACGTAAGTGTTGTTGGTTCTCTTAATTAACGGAATTCATCAGGATCACGTACCTCTGTATGTCGGACGTTTCCAGGGTCATTTTATTACACGTGTATTTAGTGTAGAGCGTGTCTAGAGTGTTTTTGTTAAAAAGTTAGAAAAGCAATTAAGCTGTGTCAAAAATTAATCTTTATCAACGAGTATTATTCACCATCACACTGATTTGATAAGCCGACTTAAAAATAAGATAAAATTGTACTTAAATAGACTTAACTTGTGTAAATAAAATGAATTTTTATGTTAAAAGGTGCTGTTATCAGTTTTATCAGCAACAATAGAATTGTATATGTGTATGTTTTTTGTTTGTAAACAGAATTTATGTTAGAAATTTATTTCGAATATTTTTTAGTGCAGCATAGGTATCCCTTTTTTATGCGGTGCATCGAGACCACATCAAAAAAATCGGGTGGCTACGATTTGAATGGCGTCAACAAGTACCTATATACCAAGATTTTTTAAAAGCTTCAGAAATAATAATTGTTTATTACTCATGCGGGAGAAGTACTAACTTGGCGTAGGTACACATTTCTGTACGCAAAATAGCTGTTTGCCCACTGTACTCTTCTCACATACTTTTTTGCGTGCGGAAAGTATACTTTCCGCACGCAAATTGACAATAAAACACGCAAAGCCGCCTCTTGATTTTAATTTAATAAATATTTGAACAATATTTAATTCAGAAAGAAAGAGAAACATTCAATAATATTATTTTAAAAAGTAATAAAAAATAGTAATAATAATCGAAAAAAGTCTGTGAAATTCGTAATAAAAAATAGTATGTGCAACTCGTGCGGGATTGTCGATTGCCCGCCCTTATTGCACAATATACTATTAGTGTTATAAACCTGAAATTTGAAGTTGCTGCGGTACTGCGGACCACATTTTTGAAGTTCATATTTGGCTCGCTGAACGCATTTTAGGAATCCCTGGCGGAAAATAAAAAAATTAATAAAAAAAATTGCAGAAAATTATAAAAATCTAAAAAAAAATTAGTTTAACAGAAGAAAATACAAAAATATTAAAAAAAAAATTGTATTAGGTTTTTTAAATACCCAAGTTTAGTAATCTGTGCGGGTACTTAACGACTGCCCCACCTGTAAATAACTGAAAAATTTTGAATTAGGGACATGCAAATCTCGGGTTTCGCTAACGACGGACCTTAAAATATTACAATCGTTAAAAAAAATTATATTTGAAATTATTATAAATTATGAAAATGACCGCAAAATTTTGAGCACAAATTTTTTCCCGATAAACTTTTAAATTTCTTTATCCTCACTAGTTGTTCCATTGTCCAAACTTTTGACCGCAAACAGAACATAACCTTCAAAAATTTTATTTGAAGAATAGAATTATTAAAAAAAAACGATTTCTTTCGAATCTATAGATGAAACTAATGACCAAAATCGCTGTGATTAATCGATTTTATGATCGTTTTTGAACGGGTTTAACTGTACCAAATCTTACATATTTTATGTTCCGTGTGATATTTCTGTTTCTTTATTGTTTAGAAACAATAGTAATTCTTTTATTTTTGTTAAATTTTATTTATTTTTATTTATTTATTTTTTTTTTCTGAAATTTTATTAAAAAACATAAATGGTACACAATGTAAAAATTTATCCAGGCGTATTTATACTGTGGGCGTCCTTTATTTTTATGACATGTTTATTACGCGTTATAATTTTTTCCAAAAAATAAAAAATGCATATACGAAGGCCTACAATTTATTTAACGCCCTACTGCTTGCTGCCTGTCCTGGCAATAACTGTTTAGTCACTTACTCAACATTATTTATGTGAAAATATATTTATTTAAACAATAAATAATTAATTATAATACACATACATATAGAGGATCAGTGGCGTAACTACATTTTTTGCGCCCGGGAGCGAGTTCAACTAAAACGCCCCGTCCCCAAAAGTCCATTTTTTTCCACCAAAAAAGCCATATTTGTTCTCTCTTTCCGTTTTTTCGTGTTCCACCCTGGAGGCACTGCTCCACCTGTTCCATTGTAGGTTACGCCACTGTAGTGGTTGGCTATAAAAAAAGTTTAAATTCCAAACTTAAATTCAGTTATCGTTGCATTAATTGTGTTGGTATGTTTTGAAGGTTTAATAATTTTTCAGGTGGAAATTTTGGGAATAATTTTTTTTTTTGACTTTTTGTTGTTTTTACAGGAGAAATCTGGAGGAAGCTATTCATCGAGTAAAAATGTGTCCCGACCGGATCACAGTCCAGTCTTCGGTAAGTCCAATTTTTTTTTTTCAAAAATATTTCAGTAAAAGTTGTTTAGTTCAGTGGATCTCAGACTTCTTCGTCCACAACTCCGTTTGCACTTAAAAATTTCAAAGGACCCCCGAAATATGTAGAGATGGGTAAGAAATATGTAAAAAATAGATTTGTAATCACTAATCGGTAATCAAATTTATTGTTTTTGAGACACCCATTTTGAGAATCACCAGTTCACCAGACCAGAATTAATCCAGAAGCAGAGCTCTTCAGAGGTTCAAATTTAGGTTCTAATTTTGATCATTAAACGAAGTTCCATTCTACTTAAATGCCTTACATTTTATCCCGAAAGTTCTGAATGTGTATTCAACACACTATTGGGAAATTTTTGATTGAAAAAGAAAGCAAATTGGTTTAAAAAATTCGAATATTTTAATGACAAAAAGTTGGTAGACCGATTATTATAATGTAGTAGCATAAATAGTTTAATGTACCATTGGAGTGTGATTGGTCGAAAATTAGTCCATTTTCCTATTTTTTGTTGGATGGATAGGATGGGGGAATGGGGATAATTTTTTTTTACGATTAATACCACTATTTAACAATACTAAAATATTTTCTTTTATTCATTTTTATTTATCTTTTATAATTATTATGATTTTTTGAAAAAAGTGTCTTTAAATAAATTAAAGTAAAAAAAATGTTTTTTAAGAAAAAGCTTTTATTTAAAAATGGGCTAAAAAAAGTAAAATAACTTTTGAATGAAGTTTGAAGCAATATGCAACATAATTTATAAAAGCTTGAGGCGTTATCGTTAATTATTTCTGTTTTGGATATAAGTGTAGCTATTTTACTTTTCAGTACTTGCCAAACTTAATTAAACGCCTCAAGCTTTTAGAAATTATGTTGCATATTGCTTCAAACTTCACTCAAAAGTTATTTTACTTTTTTTAGTCCATTTTTAAATAAAAGATTTTTCTTAAAAAACATTTTTTTTAGTTTAATTTATTTTCTACTTTTTAGTCTGATCACAATTAATTTAAGAAAAGAATTATAGAAGTAATTTTTTTATCTATATTTTAATCGGTTAATTTACCCTAATCAGACATAACTATGGAAACAAAAAATTGCAATGTAAAATCAATGGACAATATTTGACAATTCTAAATGTTAAAAAGTTTCACAGGACTAAAAATCAACAATTTTGGTTTGGGGCAATTTAGGGAAAAACTAATTACACAATATTGCACTGTCATCAAGGTTAGACAGGTATGCAAAATTTGAAACCTCTAGCTCAATTAGAACCTGCCTAAATTTTGATTCCAAGATTTGATCTAAACCAACATACTAACATAGCAAGTTAAATAAAAGCTTTTAAAAAGGGCGAAAATTGGTGCCCACGATTGCGGCCGTAGTTTTCATTTAGAAAAAAAATCAAATAGATTATAAATCTGTAGGTAAGCCGCTATGCACCTATTGCAGCTTTTTTTTTTGAAATCTTCCTATTTTTCCACACGGAAAACTATAAAAAATTTTGTATACTTTTTATTCAAACCGCCACCATTTTTCCAAATTTCAGCTTACGTAAGAACATAGTGGCTTAACTGCAGGTTAATAATCTATTTGATTTTTTTTTTCTAAATGAAAACTGTGGCCGCAATCATGGACACCAATATTCGCCCGTTTTTAAAGACACTTTTATCAAAAAATTATAATAATGATAAAAAATAAATAAAAATAAATAAAAAAAAAATATTATTGGCTTGTTAAATAGTGGTATTAATCGTAAAAAAAAATTCATCCCTATTCCGCCATCTTATCCATCCGAAAAAAATTGTGAAAATTGACTCTTTTTCGGCCAATCATACACTGTGATCGTACCTTAATTTCTATAGTTTATTTAAATTTTTGAACTGTACAACAGTTGTTTATTTGTGTACAGGAAAAGTGGAACCAACCCCACACACATCTTCATTCAACATGGGATACTTGGTGTCGCCGTATGGGTACGCCAACGGAGCACCCGTTTCAATGGTAAGTCTCTCATTTATGTATTTATTTAGTTTTAGTTTTTTTTTTTTTGGGACGTACATATGTTTCCAAATGTTTTCAGCATATTATACACACATCACTAAGGAATTTTGTAAACATGTACATATTATTTGGAACATATATAAATATTTTGGATGTTGACTTAAATAGTTACAGATTACTTGAAATAAAACATATTGAGTAAAATGATAGAAATTATAGTAAGAGGGACAAGCTAAAGGTTCAGTTCGACTAGTAGGTGTGTCCGGATCATTGCCCGAGTGCGATGGTTGTAAAATTTAATTTTAATACTTAATTGAGACCCAAAAACTCAAGTGAGCCATAATTTATAATCGATAAAATTCAAGTAGATATTGATTTTGTACAAAAAAAATTTAATACATATCTATGTTTTGGTTTCATTTCAAGGCACACCACATCGGTACCAAATTTGTTGAATTTTGTGATAAGGTACATTGCAAATAAAAGTACAATTTTTCAATAAAAAAAAATTATAAGTAAAATGGTTTTCCGTTTTTCAGGAAAGAATTGTGTTCTGATTATTTGAAATTTTGGGGAAAAGTACAAAACCAAAATCCTAGTAAAAATTGTTTTGTAAAGATTTTTAAGAAATTTTCAAAAAATTATACTAAGTAAATTATTAATTAATAAGTCATATTGAATATTTTACAAAAATTTTAATAACAATATCTGATAAATCTCTAGTAGGTTTCTTACATTTTCACATATAATTAATTGTAGATAATTTTACTTAGTGAAAATCCATAATGAATATGGTGAAAAAATTTTTATTTTGTCAAATTTTCACTTAAATATAGAAATAAATTATTTTCCCCAGATGAAAATGATTTCACCTGAAGATGATCTAATCAGTCGAAACTAGTTTGTGGAAAATAACTTATTTCTATATTTAAGTGAAAATTTGACAAAATAAAATTTTTTTCACCATATTCTTGCATTTTATCAAGAGTGTTGCTTTTTCTTGGTCTTCTTCATTATAGTACCTATTGGTTTTGGTACTGCAAAAATTACAAGGCTGAGACGCGAGACTGTAAGGCTACAATTAGTCTTGCGGACATCACTAGTCTGTGTATACTCAAGTAAATGTTTTTTCCGGTCCATTTCATAAGACTTACACGAAATTATCAAAAATATTTATTTATAGGGTACTTGATCCATAAAAAACGACACCAAAAATACAATTTTATCATTAAAAGTGGTTGTATGTACCTCAAAACAAAATTATCTACTAGGTGGGGATTAATTTAAAAATCTAATTATAAATTTTAAAATCGGTAGGAAACGTGGTTCGTTCCCACCTTTCCCGCTTTCCCATTCGTGGGAGGACTTTTCCATTTTCATTCATGCCATCAGTACATACGTACACACTGATTTGTAAACACACAACATTTAAATTATACCATTTAGGGTACATGGTACAGCCAGTTATCAAAAATTGTGAACAACTTTTTAAAATTTTTTAAAAGTGGTTTTCAAACTTTGCATATTTATAGATTATGTTATTCCGTTGAGAATGTTATCCAAAAAAAAATTTTTTCTTTCTGAATATTATCGTAATTGTATCGCAAAATGTTACATTTTTAATATAGAAAAAGACGGTTTTTAGAGTTTTGATTTAAAACAATTTTTTCAAAATAAATTACTTAAGGGGGGTATTCTAGTCTAGAAATTAGAAAAAATCGATTTTTCTTTCATATTTTTAAAGTTCAGACCTTTAAGAATAAGCCTCTAGAAGGATTTACGGAAATTGGAATTATTTTCGGAGTTATGGTTATTTTTTCCCTGTGTACTGTGTATTTTTTCAGTGTTAAATTCAAATTTTGAATATAAATTACACGAAACTACTTTTTTCGATACGGTTGATATCAAGTTCTAATGCACCGATTTACTTGAAATTTGGTACAGACCTTCTTAACATTATCAAAATTGGTCCGACGCAGGGGTTTTTGGAATTTTTTTTTTACTCTTTTTAAAAAATTTCCAAAGTTGAAAAAAGGAGGCGAATAAATATGATTTTTCTTTTTAAATGGACGCCTTTTTTTTTAAATGGACACCTTTTTGTGAAATTTTATGTTTTAGATCATCAGGCGGGTTGCAATCACGTCACTCAGGAGACACCTTTTTTTTGAGTCCCCATTTTGTCGGCCTGTACCGATTTCAATTTTGAATTTTTTTAAAATTTTTATACATGTTTATACTTTTTAAATATCAACAAAAAACTGTTAAAAAAATGAATACTAAAAATTTTTACTGTTTTTTTTCTTATTACACCCGTAAAATCATCTCAAAATCGAGCCTCTAGAGTCTAAATTAGAATACCCCCTTAATAAATTTCAGAAAATGTTATTTTATTTTATATTGAAAATCACTGTGACAAATAATTGTGGTAACGACAAATTTTAAAATTGTTTTGCTAACGTCAGAACGATCTAAGAACACACCGAAATCTGTATGGTTTTTGTTTATTAAAATACAAAAGAGATGTCAGCACAAACGGGTTATTATACCTTTGTAAAAACATTAACGTAATTATAAATTCATAAGCTGTTGAACCAACTTTTAAATAAAACCCTTTTTGATAAACCAATCTGTAACTCATAACCAATCAGACTTCAGAGACATCTTATGACTGTGTTCAGTCTACTAATCGGTTTTAATGTGTGCAGTATCATATTGTATAAAACTACTGTGGATTTTTCAACAACAGTGGGTTACTGATAGACTCTAAAGGTTTTTGTATAACATGCTAATCAGTCCTGATATCTTCACGTGAAGTGTTAAAATATAATAAGATTAGTGAGGGTATTTGATTCAACACTTTTGATAATTGACTGTAAACCCGTTACATTGTATTACCGTACAGCGAGCTAATTATTGATTAAACGTTAAAATATGTAGGTAGCTATATAATAGTAGTGAACTGAATTGCTGAAGTTGAGTAAATTCGCGCGCTAACATGAAATATAGGCAGTGGTAGCAGAGTTTACAGTGCCTACAATGTAGCGCGGTTAGTTAGTGTTCCAGACGCTCGGCTTGCACTGCCTATGAATTAAAGGGTGTGTATAGGCCGATGGTTATATGGGTGCGAAGGGCGCGTTACAAATAAACTCTTTAATAATTATAGCGCGACAATGCATTCATCATATACCACCTCCCGTAAGTAAGGGGGGGGGGGGAATGTGGTGATATTTTAAATAATTTTTCATTGAACGTTCAAATAACGACATCGTATATCTTAGTACTAATAGTATCATAAATGTGAAAGTGAGTTGACCAGTGGATTTGAAACTTTGTATATGTAGAGATAGTTGGGACCGAGGAGAGAAGGACATAGGCTACTTTTTGCTCCCTGGAAAAATATTTGCTTGTGGGATGATCCGATCCCAGTCGACTTGAAACTTTTTTGCACAGTGATAGTCCGGGAGACCTAGAAGGATATAGGCTACCTATTACCCCCCGCCAAAAAGTCTCATTCGCGACGGAAAATGTATTTCAAATGATACCATAAAAAAGTGATCAACTTCCAACTTTACATTTTGTTGACAGTGGAAACAAGATAGAGCATAGGCTACTTTTTATCTTGGGAAAACTTCTGATTCCCGTGGGAAATTAAATATTTTGGTAGAAGCGTTGTGAAATTTGCTAAAAAGTCAGTGGAGTTTGAATGTTTTCCGACAGAAATTTTGAAGTCAGGTATAAATATAGTTGAAATCAACATGAAAATATTATTCAGTTTTTGCCACAGTAAGATTAAGGACTAGAAATTTTTATTTTTGGGGTAGTTATGTTAAAGGGGAGCCAACTAAAAAATCTTGTATTGTCAATTCCAAAAATTCCAAATCACATTTTTTTAACACTTGAAAAACTCGCAAAAAAATCATGTTATCAGTTTTTAGATTGGTAAAAAATTCGCATTACTGTAAGCAAAAATGAGTAAGATCGAAAAAAGTCCCCCTCCCCCATATTTTATTTCCGGTAAATCGACTTGATTTTTAGGCATTACCAACAATTTCTGGTGTAGTCACTTTTTTGATTGAAATGGATCATTTTTGAAGAATTTTTTTTTGGGTTTCTAGAGATGTCAAAATAAATTTTTATGACATTCACCAAAACGAGTGGTGGCGGAAGAAAATCAAACATTATTTCCAAGCAACTTTATCGACTGAACATGTCGCCACAATACTTTTGCGTTAAATTAGTGATGCCATTCGGAAGTTACATACAAAATACTATATTTAGACGTCATCACCTATAATACTATTATAGCGCTGTGGACTATTATAATATTCTATTTTTGCGTGACTGGTTCATTAACATTTATTGCTTATACACATTAGTTTAATTAACACGCGGTTGGCCCAGCACGTTGTTGTTTGGACGACCAAAAAAACTGACGGTGTGCTATGTTTTTTTTAAGGTACCATCACAGTGTGATTTGCCGAAAAATAGTCAATTTTCGTAATTTTTTTTCGGATGGATAGGATAGGGGAATGGGGATGAATTTTTTTACTATTAACCGTTTGTACTCGATGGGCGCCGCCACGGCGACACATTAAATATTAATTATACTCGTTAGGTGCCGCAGCGACGCCATAAACAATAGGTACGTATTTTATTATTTACAACACGCTAGGGTACCTAAGGCCCGATTTACATTAAGGCCCGATTTACATGAACGCTCCGCTCTCAGTACGATATCACTCCGCTCCCGGTTCGATAAAATATTCTTACATAATAAATAATGAGTGTATTCACATCATCGCTCTGATGTCGGTCCGATATCAGTCATGGTTCGCTCCCGCTTCAATACCGCTCCAATACCAATACCACTGAGATAATATTTTATCGGAGCGATATCAGACCCTATATCGATGATAGTGAACACGTTTTTGATTCCACTTCGCTCCGTTTCTCAACCTTCTTCATTTATTTGAAAATTATTATATTAGGAAAACATGATACAACACAACGACGCGACGTCTTGCTACAATACATTGTGATACATATTACTGAAATTAACTAATAGATATATTGTATTATGGATATTATGTTCTCCTAATACAATAGTGTTTGCAGCGTTTTAAAACTACTGTCGAGTAGCTGAGTACCCATACTAAAAAATGGTTCGAGTGTAAAAGGGTTAATACCACTATTCAACAATACAAAAATATATATTTTTTATTTATTTTTTATAAT
This sequence comes from Brachynemurus nebulosus, assembly GCA_035578155.1. Lineage (NCBI taxonomy): Eukaryota > Metazoa > Arthropoda > Insecta > Neuroptera > Myrmeleontidae > Brachynemurus > Brachynemurus nebulosus. The sequence goes on along the minus strand of JAPWDM010000006.1, from coordinate 9,582,616 downwards.
TATTATAATTTTTTGAAAAAGTGTCTTTTGAAAAAGGGCGAATATTGGTGCCCACGATTGCGGCCGCAGTTTTTATCTGAAAAAAAAAAATCAAATGGAATATCAATCTGTAGGTAAGCCGTTATGTTCCTATGGAGAGTTTTTTTTTGAAATTTTAAAAAATGGCGGCGGTTTGAATTGAAAATACAAAATTTTTTACAGTTTTCCGTGTGGAAAAATAGGAAGATTTCAAAAAAAAAGCTCCCATAGGTACATAGCGGCTTACCTATAGATTGATAATCCATTTGATTTTTTTTTTTCAGATATAAACTGCGGCCGCAATCGTGGGCACCGAATTTCGGCCTTTTTTAAAGACACTTTTTTCAAAAAATTATAATAATTACCTATAAAAAATAAATAATAATGAATAAAAAAAATATTTTTGTATTGTTAAATGTTGGTACTAATCGTAAAAAAAAATCATCCCCATTCCCCTATCCTATCCATCCGAAAAAAAATTGTGAAAATTGATTATTTTTCGGCAAATCACACTGTGATGGTACCTTAAACAACTAATTTGTATTTGTATCGTATTCCTGTAGGTAGGTATATTGGGTAGTACTAGTGAATGGGCAAAAATTAAAAATTACCTGTTTAGATTATATTTAATAAATTAACGTATATATTTAGATATGCCGGAGCTGGGGCCCGAATTTTGTTATTTTATTAAAAATATCACTACATTATTTTTCTGATAATTACTTTTTTTTTTTGTTTTCAAAAATATTGTTGTACACACGGATTGTTAATTAAATTCCTTTGTTATACAAATTAATACATAATAAATGACATTTTTAATATTTAAATTAGAATAATATTTAAGTACATAAGATTTTCGTGTTACTATAGTATGCGATTGACCGATTTTGTACTGTTCTTTCTTCGACACATTCATCCAAAGTTTTGTCTTGCTTTCACGCCTCAACAGCGTCACCAATCGACTTAAAATTTTACACGGAGATAGCTTAGGGAACAGAGAAGAACATAGGCTACCTTTATCGTTGAAGAAAATTTTATTCCCGTAGAAAAATTCCCAAAAAAATAATAATTTCAAATATCAGGCGGCCTAAGAATTCCGTAGTCAAAAAACAGAAATTCTTAGAGTTTCGTCAGATCTGGTCGTATGTCCCATTGTTTTTAGTTTCCATAACTTTGGACCTGAAGAAATGAATAAGAAAAAAAAAAACATTTTGGGATGAAATTTTTTTTTCGATGTAGGACTCTTAAGTTGAGATTTTTGTTGTCATTTGTATTTTTCAAGCCCCGTTTACAAAATATTCAGCTTTAGAGTGAGGTTTTCTTTGACTGTCAACTCCTGTGATATTTTAGCCGTGGTTACGAGAAATTTGAAAAAAAAATACGTTGTTGTATCAATAATTTCCAGAAATAAAGGTAACCGAATTTTCGAAAATTCAAAAAGAAATTTGAACTTGAAAAAATGGTCCTCAGTAAATGAAATTTTGCATGGAGCTATATTTCGCTATTAGGAAACATTCCAGAAAACTTCAAATCTGTATCATTTTAGGGAAATTCTGGCAAATGAATAAATTTTTTTCATTTTTCGTAAATAATTCGAGAAATATTTCGACGTATTTTTCCGTACTGAATAGGTATCGTTAGAAGGATCTTAAGGCTCTTTAAATCCGCATTTTTAATTCTTGCTTGCGAAATATCGCGCGTACTCTTTCTCAACCTCGTATCTGAAAAGTCCCAATTTTTGGAGACACAAATAAAACGTATTTAAATCTGTGTTTTCATCATTATGAACTTAAGATTTATGCTAATTACACCCTTTGATGTTGGCTACAATACTATGGTATATACTTGGCTACTACATATATATATATATATATATATATATATATATATATATATATATATATATATATATATATATATATATTAGGGTGGCGCAAAAAAACCACATATTTTTCTTTTTTTGTCTCATAGGGAAAAAAGTTAATTTAGCTCGATTTAAGAATGCTCACCAAAAATTAGCTCGATAAAAAATTTTTTAAGGGTCGCTCAAAACCTTTTAAAATTTGAAAATGGTCCAAAAATCGATTTTTGTTTTTCATCAAACTTTTTTTCTCATCCCTGCATATGTTTCTACATTGAATAATAAAAAATTCCTCCAAATTTTAACTCAAAAAATTGGTAATAAAAGGACGCTCAGGATTTTAAAGTCAAAATATTTAATGTTTTTTAGGGGCGCTAAAAAATATTAAATATTTTGACTTGAAAAATTTTCAGAACTCTTGAGCGACCTTTTATTATCAATTTTTTGGGTCAAAATTTGGAGGCATTTTTGATTATTCAATGTACAAACATATGCAGGGATGAGAAAAAAAATTTGATGAAAAACAAAAATCCATTTTTGGCCATTTTCAAATTTTAAAAAGGTTTGAGCGACCCTTAAAAATTTTTTTATCGAGCTAATTTTTGGTGAGCATTCTTAAATCGAGCTAAATTAACTTTTTTTCCTATGAGACAAAAAAAAGAAAAATATATGGTTTTTTTGCGCCACCCTAATATATATATATATATATATATATATATATATATATATATATATATATATATATATATATATATATATGTATATATGTATATAAATACAATGTTTAATGTTGTGTGTCCTAAAACATGCAGTTTTTGATATACGAGGTTGAGAAAGAGTACGCGCGATATGTTTCTTTAACTTTCAGACCGAAAAAAATATACTCTCAAATAGCTGGTATTTTATCCAAAAAGCCATGTTAAAAACTGTAACCACTGAGAAATCTCGACTTAATTAAAACTTTTCTGTACTTGTTCTTTTGAACAATGTGACTTTATAGATTAAATATGGCGAACGTAACAAATTGTTGTTGAGGGTTTCACTGTACTTGTACAGTGAATAATAAAAATTTACAAATAGTAGTTAATAAATAATGAGAAATAAGGAAATTGTGTATGTCAGTTTTTTTTTTTTTTTTTCTATATAGTTACTTAAGTTTTTCAGACAACTTGTTTGATTTAACTTTGATTTTGATATACGACTGTCATTGTATACAAATGAACTTGAATTATGCGCATGTATGTATGTATGTGACTTAAGGCACTTATGTGAGGTAAAGTAAATGTCCGTGTGAGCCAGGTAAGTGGTTACTGCACCTACATTTGACCATTAAAAGAATGAATTTTTTTTTTTAAAACCATCATAATTATTTACAAGTTGGCGGGTAATTTTTTGTTTTGTTTGTTTTAAATTTGAATATTATCGTGATTATGTTATTTTTGTTAAGGGGAGATTCGCTAAAAAAAAAAAAAACGATCGATTTTTTTTCTTCATAGTTATGTTTCTTAAAGTGTTAGAAATATTCTCCTAAAATCTTATTTTTAAAAAAATTAAACATCAAAAAGTTATGGCCATTTTAGTGCACGCACTTTACTATAATTCAAATTAGAAAAAAAAAACTTTAAATGCTTTTTTTTCGAAAGTATGTTTTTTGACATGGTTCCGCGTGTATTTCAAAAAGTATTTGAGATATCGACATAAATCAAAGTGCATATTATTCCTCGATACCATCATTTTGTGCAGGAATTAGGACCATTTGTTTCCGTAATATGTTTTCAAAATGGCGGCTGTTTATAGTCGAGAAAAAGCGGTGATTTTTGAAAATTTATTTTCAAAATGCGATTTCTCGCTGGTTTTTTCTTTTTTTTCTTTAGTAGATTCTAGTTAGTGCCATAACTGTACCATAACATAGAGTGACATCTAGATGGTGAACTTAAATTGAAAAATAATCATTCTATTAATAATAATTTTTGTTTTAGAAGTTTCTTTCAGAAATAACTTCATTAATATGTAAATGACAAAACTGTTCCAGTATTAGATACCGTTCCATAATGGGGGCTTTTACGTTATTTGTATAAAAAAAAAAAATAATAATAAAAATTGTCGATTTTTGATGTTTTTTTTGGCGAATCCCCCCTTAAGTTGCAAGTATGAAACTCTTATAATTATGTAAAGAGAATTTTCATTTATGGATGAAATTTTGCGAAATTTACGAACAAAATGTTGGAATTCGGTTGGAAAGTATTACTGAATAATTCTGAAACTTTATTTTAGGTACTGAAATTTTTATATGATTTTAATTGTTAGAAGATTTTGTAGGTACCGAAAAAAGAATCTTGTACGTGGTAAAAGTCATTTGCGTGCATTTATTCTTGGATAAAAAAATTTAAAAAATATTTTTATTCAAATTCAAAAAGGGTCCCAAATGTGATAACATTTTTGAATTACGGCCTAAAAATACAAGAAAAATTTTAGTGACGTCATAAGGGATTGGTCATTTTTGCCATAAAAATAGCAAAATTCAATACCGTACTGTTTCCTCACGCAGTAATTCGTTGAACTTTTTTTCAAAATGATTAAATTCGATTTTACATTCGAAAAATATGATTTTTTCCGTTATTTCATATTTTGAAAATAAAAGTCTTGATTTTTTTCAGTGCTCATATTTTATAATATTTTATCATCAACGTAATTTTTGAACAATATTTGGTAGTGCCTAAAGCCGTACAATATATATTAGTCATTTATTTAAAGTGAATACTGAATCCAAAAAAAAAAAACCGTTGTTAGCGCGTTGTCCGTCCGTCCGTCTGTCTGTTCAGTTCAGTCAGTCCGTCAGTCAGTGTCTTGTTGTGGTTCCAAAAACAACGTCTTGGTCAGTCCGTTGTACTGCGCGGTTGAAAAACTGGTTGTGTAAATGAATATGATTTGACAGGACCGGAATAACTAAACAGATTTTAATAACATGAAAAATTTTTAAGTATACATATATATATATATATATATATATATATATATATATATATATATATATATATATATATATATATATATATATATATATCTGACTACACGCATATACTCAAACAATATTATTTATTGGAATCACCTATACACGTAGTTAAGTAAGTCTACTTATGTTTTAAGTACAATGATGAGTTTGTAATAATGGTTGGACTTTTTGTATTTAAAACGTCAAATCATTAAATTACTTTAAAAGACACGATTACCGAGTGTTGTTGTTTTTACGGTACGTAGTTATTTAGTTTTACACTTTTTACCATCACAGTGTGATCGGCCGAAAAATAGTGAATTTTCACATTTTTTTTTCGGATGGACAGGATTTAACAATACAGAAATATTTTTTTTATTTATTTTTATTTAAGTATTTTTTATAGTTATAATTTTAAAAAAAAAAGAAACTTCCATAGGTACATAGCGGCTTACCTACAGATTGATAATTTATTTGATTTTTTTTTTTCAACTGAAAACTACGGCCGTAATCGTGGCCACCAATGTCCGCCCTTTTTTAAAGACATTTTTTTCAAAAAATTATAATAATTATAAAAATAAAAATAAACAAAAATGAATAAAAAAAAGTATTTTTTTATTGTTAAATAGTGGTATTAATCGTAAAAAGGAATTCATCCCCATTCCCCCAACCTATCCATCCAAAAAAGAAAAAATTTCGAAAATTGACTATTTTTCGGCCGATCACCCTGTAGTGGTACTTTAAAATAGAGTTAATCCAACTATAATGTGTTTCAAATGGAGCAGCAAATTTCGACGCACACTTTTACAACGATTTTCTCTGTTCTCATACGACATTTGTGTATTAGAGCGCAAAATGGTACATTGCCGCTCGATTGAGAATGTTGACGCGCGACGCCACCAGGCGGAGCGCGTTATTCTCATGAGAGCGGCAATGCCATTTTGTGCTCGAATTACACATAAGATTTTTTCTACAATCTTATAAAATGTATTTTTTATTTAAAAGATACTTGAAAAAATAATGGTGGACGTTAATATTTACTTTAATGTTATAATTTTTGCAGCTTCAGAAATACCTTGAGGTGTACTTGAGAAATCACTGTCACTATTGCATATTTCCATCATATATGTATAGATTTTTTTAAATTTTTTACTCTTATTACTTATTAATTATAGTTATTTATTATTTTTAATTAATATTTTGTAGTTACTTTGAAATTTAATAAAATTAATATTTCACTTGATCACGATAAGCGATTAACAAAGCGATCACGAAGAGCGAGCGACAAAGTATTACTTTTCCGCTTTAAAGCGAAAAGTAGTACATACTTTGTTGCTCGGCAACTAGAGTCCTCGGCAACTAGACATTTTACGTTCTCTTCACAGAGCGCAAAAGTTTTTTCTTCATAACCACGCTCTGCTACCAATCTACAAAACAAGCGTTATGTGACGTATAAAAATGTACACCGTGTCCACGGTTAATTCATTGTTTCATAGACGTGAAAAAAAATGCATATAATAAATATATTGATAAATTTTCTTGAATATACCGAGTGACTATTTATTCTCTCATCTCAACTAAATTAAATTCAATTATAATTTTTGATGATCCACTGACTGGGCTGCGAGTCGTCGTTCGTTAAACGCTCACCAAACGCCCAGAGCCCGAACAACAATGACATACTGTGGGTTAATTAACACGTTATTAATGGTGTCCGGTTTGAGAATAGTTAATTTTTTTGTTCGATCCAAAACCATTTATGTGATTTAAATATAAATTTGTTTTTTAAAAGTGCTTATTAATAATAACCGATTTTTTTTTTCTATACGGTTGGTAGTTTTGTACGTATACCTATGTATGTATGTATGTATATATGTAATTAAATATCAGTGACAGATTACAGGGTTCTCAATTACCGACTAAATGAATGTACATGCGGATAAATAATTATTAGAACATCGTTTAAGTGCGCGTTATATATTATGTATAGAGTTTGGAAATATTAATTGGTTTATAAATAATATGCCGTTTTTTTTTTCGATTAAGTGTTTTAGTATATAGTAAAAGAAATTTTGAAATTGCATGTAAATAATTTCTTTTTCAAGTAATTAACACCTTGTTTTGAAATCGAAAATTAAAAATATTTAAAGTTTCAATTACTTTGTCAATTTCACTAGAATTGAGTAGAATTTACTAAACGCGTTTTCAATCTCGCGACCATCATCAGAGTAATTACTCTGATGATGGTCGCGAGATTGAAAACGCGTTTAGTAAATTCTACTCAATTCTAGTGAAATTGACAAAGTAATTGAAACTTTAAATATTTTTAATATTTAAAATGAAATTTCACAAAGTAAACCTCTCAACAGTAAATTATTTAAATCGAAAATTATTAGGTTCTTATTAATTTTTTTTTTTTTTTGAAATAATAAGATTAAGGGGAGGTTTACTCGAGAGTCCTTAAAAATTATGTATTTTTCTAGAATTTTTTTTCTCAAGAACGGAAGTAAATATCAATTTCAAATTTTGTACACATATTTATTAAGTATTAAACTATACAAAAAAAAAAAAATTTCAAGGAAAAACATAAAAAATTGTCCATTTTATAGATAGTGCAATGTGACGATCCGAAAATCCAATGTCTTGTTGGCGGACATCCTAGCGCCGGTAATAAACCACCGAAATCCAGTATATGAAATATATGAAGAGTACCGGCACCTCTACCTAAAATATCAATAAATTGCTGAAAGAAAAAAAAATGGCGGATGTTTGAACTTAGGATTACGATTTTTATCTTATTTTTCGCTCTTTAAAGTAAACTTAAAAATAAAAAAAATATTGAAAGTGTTTCGAACTTAGGTAGAGGTGCCGAAGAATTGAATTATCTTTAAAATAAAAAATTAAAAAAAGGATCCATCGAATAGTTTTTGAGTTATCGTGTCCGCCAGTTCCAAAAATGTAGCTCCGAGATATTATAAAATATATAAAGAAACGTATTTTCAAAATTTTATATTTAATACTCATTATTGCATGAACTACGTTTTTTGAATTTTTTTACCCCCCCCCCCACTCCCAATCACGTTTCCATAAAAACAGTGTACCTATATTTTTGTCATTCACTGTAAACTTGCCACTTCGTACGTTATCGATAATAACCAGTATTGAACAAGTGAATGTCAGTAGTGTTCAGACTTTCAGAGCCAACCACTCATACTACAGGATAAAACATACCGGTCTACACTACTACATAATATAAGATGGTGGTAGCAGAGCCACAGCAACAATACAATAGATGATCGTAAATAGATTTGTGAATTTAAATACAATTGAATTTTTTCGCCTTGTTGATTTCGCTTTCAACGCTACATCAACAACATAAAATATTTCACTTCAATAATTTCTGCCCAATTTATATCGCCATACTACTGCCTGTTTGGCCTGGCTTGGCTGCTTGCTATAATGTTGCCATGCATCACCATTCTCTATTATTTTCTCGTTCAATTTATTTCTATTTTTATTTTATATTTTTGGTACTACACAAATTTAATGTATCGAAGAAAAGAGGAAAGAAAGAAACCTGTGTTTGTGCGACGAAATTTTTTTGAATTTTTTTTTTTGTGAATATGTTTTTGGGTAAATAACATTGGAGAAACAGAAATTGTTAATTTGCTTATGTGTATTATTTTAACGAATTTCCAGAATGGAAATTCAGCTATTACAGCGGCTCTTATGGTAAGACCATAGACTCCGATCGGGACTATGAAAGCAATTTATTTTCAGGCCTCGAGAGACCGAAAATGACCTCATCCACCGCAGTTTGTATATGTATGTATGTATTTATGTGTCTGTGCGATAATTCTCGAACGAAGCATCCAAATTTTTGAATGAGTTCGTCAGCCAGACACGTTCGATATTTAGAAGTCAAAATTTTTGCCATTTTTGTTGTTGTCTTGCAAAAACTGGCGGGAATTCAAAAGTTTTTTAAATTTTTTTTACACCATTGAAAAGAGCGTCGTAAAAACATTGTTTCAAATGAATTAGTTTTTGAGAAAAATTAAGAAATTTGTTGAATTCCTTTACGACATATGCCATTACAATAACAATATTTATATCTGTTTCATTTTTCAAAACAAAAATTAACTAACTTTTCAAGAACGCGTCATCATCGATTTTGAAAATTTATTCACTGTTAGAGAGAGAGCTAAACTGTTTAGATCAATACAGGTTTGTTATATGAGATCCGCTAGTGTCCTAGTCCTTGGAAATTCGCTATATTATGCAGATGCTGCGACAGGGGTATTTAATTATTCAATTAAGTTAGCAATTACAATTTGTTTACGATTATTATTCAATTAACAAACAAGAATGTTTACAGCAACAAAAAAAATAAAATAATTTACTGTTGAGAGGTTTACTTTGTGAAATTTCATTTTAAATATTAAAAATATTTAAAGTTTTAATTACTTTGTCAATTTCACTAGAATTGAGTAGAATTTACTAAACTCTGATGATGATCGCGAGATTGAAAACGCGTTTAGTAAATTCTACTCAATTCTAGTGAAATTGACAAAGTAATTAAAACTTTAAATATTTTTAATATTTAAAAAAATAAAAGTTTTAGACGAATTTTTTTGATAAAAACACGAATTTTTTTTTGAAGGTTATCATTAAAACGAAAACAAATAAGTAAATAACCGTCTGTGGATTCATTCGTCTAATTCTTAATTTTATGAAAATTAATAGTATATTATTCAACAAGCCGGTAATGATAGCTATTACTCACGAAGTGTGTCGTAATGCATCTGAGTGAGTAATAGCCATTGCAAGTGAGTAGAATACGATATTTTTTCTACGATTTTTTTCCTTTTTGATTTAAATAAAATTAAATATAAATTTTAAATCAAAAGAATACAATTTTTAATCTATCTCTAATTTCATTAAATGTTTCTATATGTACAAACGATGAAAACAAAATACAAGCTCCTTTGTTTACTTAGATGTTACTACGCAACATATTTGAAATTAAAAATTGATACATATATTATACACAAAACAAAAGCCAGCCCATTGAATAATGGTTAATACGGTGATTTCATTGGTCAAAATGGTAGTGAGTAATGAAAATTCCTCCACACCTTTGAATAATGCCTAACTTTCTCAACAATTAACGGATAATATGTAATGAGTGTGTTCTTCAACAGGAATAGAAAAAATATTTTTTCGGCTAACACGATTGCCTGGACCATCACGTTCGTAATGGTTATAAAACTTACTTGACGCGTGAGAGAAAATTGAAGTTTATTGCCAGAGAGGGCCTATAAAGGCTCGAGGACAACGAGGCTCGTGGCGAATATGCCTTGTACATTTTGGGCGATTAAATTTCTAAAGCGACTTTGCCTTTATAAGTCTGTGGACGTGACTATTCTGACAATGACTGGTCGTAATATTATATTATACAATTTTATAGTATCTTATCAATTAAAATATGTATATAACGATATCCTAAAATAATAATAATTATCAATTTAACAGAGCTTGTTAAATACTTACAATAAAATTAACTTACGTATACTAATGTATTCAGTACAGTAAAACTTGATTAAAATCATTATAAGGAGTTTAGATTGCTACCAACAGTTGTAATCAACAAAATTTGAGAGATTTTAAAGTAAAATAAAAAAGTTTCGGTTAATTTTTCATGTGCAAAAGGACGGCTGTTGTTTAGAAAAATTATGCTAAAAATCAAAAATTTTGCATATAGTAAACAGTTTAATTATATTGATGAATTTTAAAATTTGGCGACGTCACAACAAATGAAGTGTGGCGGGAGATTCAAAAAGAAAACAGTATGTATAGTGAAGAAGATCGCACTCCAAAAAATTTTCAAAAATCCGACTACTTGCAAATTGAATAGCATATTAAAGAAATTCGATTGAAAATTATATTTCGAAATTTATTAAATTTTGATAAGTTAGTGCTCAACAAGTTTAGTTTTTTTTTTTTTTTTTTTTTTTTTTTTTTTGAAATATCTATAACGACTATAACATAAATTAATAATCAATCGTTTGTACACTATTATCAGCAGTCCAGTCGAGGTTATCACTCAAGTTACAAATCCAAGATTTAATAAACATGAAAATTATAAGTTTATGAGGCATAAGCATAATTAATTACCCAAAGTAATATTTTTAATTAGTAAATACATAATCATCAATTTGTTAATATATGTGTGTGTGTGTTTTGTTCGAATCAAGCATAATTGATAAAAAATATCACTTATAATTACACGAAAGGTTCCTATTTTTTCGAATAAATTTGGGTATTTTAACGAAAATTTGTTGCCTAGCAATTTAACGAGAAGAATTGTCAACTAATAAAAACGCGACAGCGAAGCGATGGGTTGACAGTTCTTCGAGTTAAATTGCTTTTATGCAAGAAATTTGAGTTGTTGAAAACACAAATTTATTCAGAAAAAATATTAAACTCAAGTGTAATACGGTAAGACAATTTACCGATTAAAATATATTAGTATAATTCATATTATTATTTAATACGTTGTTACTATGGTTCTGAAATCAGTTAAATTTATCAATACGAATTTTTGTTTCATTTTAATCGTGTTTACCTACAATGAAATGACCAATGAAATGCTTTGTACCATTTTTTTTCGCTGTAAAAATGTGTCGCTAACTTTTTTTCCCGTGGTAAAAGTGAGAAAACTGCAATATTTTTATGGGACTTGATACACATGAGTTAAATTGTCCTGCATATAAATTTTGTTGTTACTATATAAAAAGCGGTCTATCGACTTGTCCGAATCTTAAAAAAATTTTAACGAAACCAAAACTATTTGTTAGGGTTACAAAGAAAAACGGGTTTTTGAAAAAAAAATGTTATTCAGAAATTCGATATATTATGTCGAATGCTGCGGAAAATTTGTGAAAAGCAGCTCTAGCCACGGAGGAACTTTATAGCTTCAAACATCGAGAATTTTATGATCTCCTGTATAATATGTGAACAAAATAAACGATAAACACAAAAAGAGTTTTTTTTTTGATTTATAAAAACATTTCCAATAACGATTTCCACCATTGAAATTGTAAATTTAATATCTTATCAAAATTCAAGTGTGGTAATTTGCCCGTGTTTTCCTCCAAACAAGTACCTTAAAATACATACATAAATCAATATATATGTATATATAACAAGTATGGTCCATTTCACTTAAATTGAACCGTGATTCATCACTTTCAGTTTAAATAATTTCCGTTTTTTGGGGTTTATCTCTTTCATTATTGCACTCACGTATAAATTTTAAATTTGCAGTTTGTTTTTAGAACAGAATAGAAGATTGATTTGTTTCGAATATGAGAATTATTGAATTTTTTAACGATGACTCGTGATCAGTTGTATTTGAAACGGGGTATAATATGTACATATTTACGTATTTGAACTTTTCAAGTATTTTGTTTCAAGAGTGAGTGTTTTCCACGATTTTTCTTTTTTTTTTGTTCTCTGTCTGTTTGTTTATTTGTTTGTGAGGAAAATGGAGAAAAGAGTTAATTACCTCCATTATCTTCACTGACTTCACTCGCATCCGTAACAGTCAAGTCAGTCAGTGTTGCCAACATCGAAAATATGAATAACAAATACCACTACCAACCTAATAACTACTTAATACTTATATTCATACCGAGAAAATATATTGAATCTTTTATTATTACTTCAAACAAATATTTATAATGGATACTTGAATTTTTATTTTCTTTTTGAGGAAAAATATCAACCAAAGAACGTCTTACCGGTTACAATTTGAGGTGAATAAATAGATAAGTGTAAAAGTTTTGCGCGCAAACACTTCGATTGACTTGAATATTTTTTCTCAAATCGATCAATTTATGTAAAAGTACGAAATTTTGAAGATTAATTTGTGGTAAGGTTGAGTTTGATGACTTAAGGTAGTTGGTCCGAAAAACGATTTTTCAAAGGATTTTAACGAAACTTCTCTAGACATTTTTATTTAATTCAATACCAATAATACGAGCCTATACCGAAAAAAAAAATTGACCGCCCCAATTTTGAGAAAAACGGTTTCAAAGTTTTGTAATTTTAACACGGGCTTGTATCGAAAAACTACTTTTTTGAATAAAATGAAAATGTGTCAAAGGAATTTGATAAAAATTTAATATGTTATAAAATAAGTTACAAACCATATTTAATAAGAAAAAAAGTCGTCAAGTGCGTGTTTGACACGCATTATTTAGGGCTACTCAGGAATTATGTGTTGTATGTTGTATGAATCATTACATGTTGTATGATTAGTAAGAAACCTGCAAAAAATTTTGATAATTATACCATAGCTACAAGTTAAGGATATTATGGAGGTACTTAAAAATGGTGACAGTCTTATGAAAATTTGTGCGAATAATGGTTTTTCTAAATTTAATCGACTGTGAAAATTTAAATTAGATTCACTACAGCGTTTAAAAGTTATTGCAGGTTTAATTTTTGCTCACTTTTAACATGCAGTCTAATTGAGTTTTCAATAGAAACCGAATATAAACCAGCTTTTAATGCTTAGAAAAAATGGTGATAAGGCTCTTGTTTTTGTTTTAGATGTTAGGAAAAACGCTTATACAACTTTTTTTACCCCCAAATTTACCAAAATAGCCCCTCTAGTAGGTCCGACTCTGGCTTTGTATATATCAGTAGAAAGCTCTCTAAAAATGAAGTGTTGTGTCAATTTAAAATTTTTCTTTATCTGCCGCAGTTTTCAAGTAATCTAGCAAAATTGAAATTTTACCCTAATTTTGAGGGGTAATTTCACTTCTTAAATGGCGACTGTGTCAGATGAAAAAAATCGGGTCCGTTATTTTGGTCGACCCTACGGGTTGTCCCCATTTACTCTTTTCTCGTCTCTTTTGATCCCAATTTTTCATAGAGAAGAAATTATACGATTTTTGTTAATTTTTCAAAAACCACCAATATTTTTAAATTTTTTTGGATACTGCTGATAAAGTGACCATCTTCGCGTAAATTTTTAATATATTAAAGATTAGGTACTCATAAAATAAATACAAAAAAATACGGTGTGAAGTCTGAATGCGTACCTATTCATCCTTGTCTACGGTAGCACATTTTTTATTGACATAAATATTAGAAACGCAGGAAAAGAGACCAGGAATCAACATAGAAGTGGATTATGGTACGATATATTTTCTGAAAAAAGTGCTTAGGACCAAAGTTATAGAATTCAAAGTGATGCACTTGATGATGACTTTGAAGTTGACCTTGAGGTCAATTTCCAAAGTCATTTGAAAATCATTTAATATTTTTCAAAAGGAGTAGCTTACTTTTCACCCCTAAATGGTTCAAAGTATATTCGAACGAATTTCACATGCAAGATAGAAAATAAGTGATCAAGAAGTAATTTTGAAAAATACTTGCTCAATCGCAATCGGAAAAATAATAGTTAATCATATGTTCAATTGAATTCCTAATATGATAACTATAGAGTAGCAATAAAAATTTTAAAAAATTTTGAAAATTTATAATATAACATAAAGTTAATGTTTAACTTACAATTAGAGTGATATTAAATCTTTTCTTAACTTTACTTCTAAAATTACTTACAAAAATGTTTTCTTCTAATTTTTTCTATAAATCAACTTTGAAGATAGATTGAGTCAATACATGAAATTACTGCTTATAGGTACAGGATATGGTCAAACTTCGGCAATGGCTAATCATTTTCAACTGACCTTGAAAATCGATTTCAGGGTCACTATCAAGTGCATCGCTTCAAATTCTACAAATTTGGTACTCAGCCCTTTTTTCAGAAAATATGTCGTTTCAAAAATATCTAGCTATAACTGTTTTCATCTACAGAGGTTGAATGGTGTTTTCTACCCCTAAAAAGCGTATTTAGCCGAAATAAAAAAACACGTATTTAATATTTTTCGCTGTTTAATAAGTATGTTAAGTTTCATTCAAATTGGCAAGTATTAGTTGGGTAGTGTTATTTGTCAGAATGTTTTGCCGATCTAGTTTTTTCAATATTTCTTTGCTCGTTTTCAGAATTTGTATTTTAATTTCTACGGACAAATAACTCATTCTTTTCTTCGATTTGAGTAACTTTTATTTGCTGATGTTGACCATTAATTGATCGAAACATATCAAATATTTTTCAATGATTTTTTTAGCGAATGTCGAAAATTTTGAAAATTTTTTCACCGTTAGTAAGTTAAAGTATTTGAATTCATTAAGTAATTAAATGATGTCCACAAGAACCTTACGGACTACCATAAGTTATATGAGATCCCTAGGACCCGTTTTTTACTGTTAGGATAAACTTTTTACTAAAATTATTTTAGATGAATAAAGGTTATGTTGTATGATTTCCGCCAGGGTTTACTGTTCCCATTATTGTAAAAAATAAACTAACCGACCGATTTTGAAAATTTTTTCACTGTTAGAGAACTAAATTATTTTAGATGGATACAACTATGCTGCACAAAGTCCGTTCGGGTTCTTGGGTCCCAAAAATATCAAAACTAATTACCCAGCCGATTTTAAAAAATCTTTTACTCTTAGAAAGCTAAACTATTTTAAATAGGTACAGTTCTTAGATGAGATCCGCCAGTCCCTAAAATTTGGAAATTCGCTATGTTATGCAGATGCTGCGACAGGGGTATTTAATCTGACAAACACAAAAATATTGCAGATCCATGGTAACGCGATTTAAAAATGAAATATTATTGATCAAAAAGTGTCAGAGATCACATTGATCCTGAGAAAAATTTCTCACCATACTTGCCCCACGTTCGATAAATCTGTTTCCAGCCTGTATATGTAACCGTGTATGTATGTAAAGCAGCAAACACTCTCGGAAACCGCGTAATGTTATAAAAATTTTCTTTAACTTGCGCCTTTTCGACGTCAGTTGTTGGAAATTTAATGAATTCTTCACGCAACAAAGCAATTTTGTGTGACACTAATTTCACTACTTTGCTAGTAGTAGCTTTGAAAACTTCTCTTTAAAAAAAACATTATTTCTGAAGATAATGTACTATTCCTAAAAAAAAGATACATTACTGCTTAGTTGAAATACTTATTATTTAAAAAACAGCATACCAGTTCGTTTTGTGTTGTATTCGTGGGCGAATTTTTTCCAAAATAAAAATTCCTTTCGCATTCGAAATTTTGTGTAAAAATTCAAATCGTCGCAAATATTAAAATGATTTGGATGAAAACATATTGTTTTTTTTTACATAAACGTTAAGTCATACAAATAGGTTATGTTATAAGAATCTTTTGACAAAAAAAAAAATAATTTATTTTAAAAAGATTATAAAGGTACGGACACACGACACGCTTTTGGTGTAGAAGTTTTTTTTTTTACAAAAGGACAGAAAAGTTGATTTAAGATACTACCAACAAGGTAATCCTAAATTGTGAGACGCATCCAAAAGATAATACAGAGATAATATTATATTACAACTCTAAGAAAAAAGTAAACGCAATAAAATTTTACAAGTTGGATTTACACTATAGCAAAAAATGAAATAAATTATTTTCAGTACGAAACTGCCGTCTTGCAGCAACATTTATAAAAATATTAGTTTTCAATTCAAAATAGAATATGGCAATACAAAATACGATTTAGAAATGTTAAATTATAATCTAAATCAGGTGTTGTGTGAAATGTCTGACACTATTCTATTCGCCGTGTGTGACACTACTGTGTAAACAACCTCAAATATTTGCTAGAGAAGTCTAGCAACTCGAGTGTATACAACTGTTCTAGCCTGATCTAGACTGCAAATTTAAGCCGCTGCTACACGATGCTACGAACACCTTCCAACATTCGACGTTGGATGGTTCATAGCATCGTGTAGCCGTTGTTCGAACCTACGAGTGTCCAATGTCGAGCGTCAAACGTTCACATTTGGTCGTGTCCCGTTCGATGTCGGTATTTTTGCACCGAGTCAAAGGGGTGCTTCGAACATTTGAAGGTCAATGTTGGTTCGTTGGTTGGTTCGACTCAGCAGCTGCACGCTCGTTCATGTGAAGAGAGACAACATCAGTGTATAACATTAGAGATAACATCAGACAGATAACATCGTCCACTGAGTACCAACACATCATCATTCGTATTGGATCAAACATTCGATTCACCGTGTAGCAGATACATTCGTCGCACCAACTATCGAACTTAACTGCCTCAAACGTTCGATCGAATGTTGGAAGGAACGTTCGTAGCATCGTGTAGAACCCGCTTTACTTGAACGTGTAAACCAACGGGCCAAACTACTATATGATAGTTAGTATTCCGACTGTAGCAGAAAGGTGACGTAAAATCTCCTCCACTTCGCATCACTATGCTGTGTAAGTACAAACTGTTTGTAGTGGTTTAGGCTTGATGTTTGCTTCTGTGTGAGTATTTACACACACAATTACAAAACACGTATTATCGGACAGAGCAACGTGCAGGTCAAGTAACAATGGTCTTACAATACATAACAATCGTAGTGGATTCGATGACCGACACCGACTGACTAAATGCCTTAAGCTGTGACAGACCAACAAATGACTCCAAGCGAACTAAACTTTTTTGATATTAGTTTGCTTCTAGTGTTCTATAGTGTAAACATTGCACACAATAATGCTAATTTAGATGTCTCGTGTATCCGTAGCTTTATGTACATATGTTGTAGGTACCTATCATGTATTATATACTGTGTGATACAAGGGGACAAACTAGATTGGCTTTACCTCTGTTCCACTTGTAATGAGTTTGTGACGTAGTCTGTTTGTGTACATACACACTGTTTGCAGTGTATTAGTTTGGTTTTTTGTAGTAGTATGTGTATACACACATACAATCACATCACACGTATTACCAGAGAGAGCTGTTCAACGTGCTCAACTAACAATGGGTATATTGTTAATATAATGGTGTGTTGACTCGACGACGACTACTGACGGACTAATGTCTTAAGCTGTGACTGGCTTACAAATGACTCCAAGCGAATTTCACTTTTTTTATGTTAGTTGGCTTCTAGTGTTCTATGGTGTGACATTTTCAAAATAGAGTATACTCACTATATATATAGGTAGCATGTGTAAATTACGTATGTATATTTTGAGTAAAATTCAAAACGTCAAATGTCAAAAACTAATATATTTAAATAGCAATTAAATTGAATTTGAATGAATTTAAAAAATATTGTTAAAGTTTGCATTTTTTTGATAGTAATTTACTGTTAATATGTAGGTAATATTAAAATCATTTAGGTAATTTAATATGTAGGTAATATTAAAATCATTTAAATATCCATAAACGACACAGTAATAATCATGTACCTAATAGTATAGGCGTCAATTATATTTTTTTTATTTATACCTTACTGCTAACAAGAAAGATTAAAAAAAAATTTAGCAATTAAGAAAAAAATCTAATTAATTTCTAATTCTATACGTTCGATTATTAAACAATTAGCAGTTAGGTCCAAAATTAATGTCTTATATTTTTTATTTTTGTAATTAAGAAAAATATCCCCTTTACTCCAAAAAGTTGGGGAGCTGAGTTCAGCAAACAGAAATGCAAGTTGGTCACACATTAGAATAGTATTTTTGTGAAACGATAAGGCTTACTCAGAGGTTATGGCCTCTGAGTAGCCTAATAAAAATTATTCACCACGCCGTTTTTGAAATATAATTTATAAACATCATTTTACAACGTTTTTACAACGCTTTTTTAACAATGCTTTTATATTGCTACAACATAAGGGCGCGGAAATTAAAATAAACAACTGGTATACAAATATAACAACTGAAGAATATTAATACGTTATTTAATTTTTGATAAAATAAATTTTTTTTTTTTGGAGATATACTGTACCTGACTATCTCAGAGCAACTACGTTAACTATATAGTGAAGTTAAAAAGTAAATAATTTTCATTAAATTAATAAATATGGGCCAAATTATTAAATTAGCCGTTAATTTAAATGCTAATCTTTAATTTATTGATTTTGTTACAAAAAAATTAAAAACCAATAGGCGTGTGACATCTGTATTTTAAAACTTAAACTACCTGTTGAACTATCTATTAATTACTAGTTCGTTTTCTGGAAAAAAAAATGTTAACCTGTATCTATTTACCGCAAAATTAACAAATTAAAAAATTTTCAATTCGTCCATCGGTTTTAGAGGAAACTTTTGGCTTTACAAAAATTGTTCGTTTAGAATAAACCTTTGTCTATATTCACAGCTACTGTTTCGGAACACTATTTGCGCATGTACAACTTACATTATTTTAATTAAATTGATAATGTTATTAAAAAAAATTTGAACCTTTTATATAATAAACATTTTTAAAAATAGCGTTTCGAAGAAAATTAACAGGAACTGCCTTTCAAAAAACACAATCAACATAAATATTATTATGGATTATTATATTGAAACATGAATGAAATTTTTGGCTTCTGATCGTTGGAAACATGTGTTGTGCACTTGTTTTCGTCGAATGTGTGGCACATTTTTCAGTCCACAGCCTTATATTATTACGACGGATTAACTACTTCAAAATAAATGACGAAATAACTGACACGCCGTATTGATATATTGTGTGAGGACATAAATATGTGTAAACCAGTCAACCAGCACCGCATACGAATCGGGACGGTACGGGGGGGGGTGGTTCTTGTGCATCTTCTCGTTCATCATCCACGACCAACACCGCATGTACAAGCAAGCACCCACAGCACCCATCATCTTATGGGGCTATTTTATGATTTTACCAACACGATGTGTGTGTAATAGTAGGGCCAGGTGTAGACCAAAGGCAACAGATTATCGTGAGACACGGCAGTGTCTTGGGGCGCAGTGGACTTTAACTCAAGGATCTCTTGGGGTCCGTATTTAACAGCTGATAATGGACATTAGCGCAATCTAATTGAAAACACTTTTTAAAAGCTTGCGATTCGACAAAAAGAAAGAAATTTTTTAAGTTAATGAGATTTTTCAGTGTTTTAAAAATCTATACATATAATAAAACTGTAACGAGACCATTTCTGTACATGGAATATTTTTTGAAAATTGTACTGCTACTGTAAATAGTAGTTATCGATGTAGATATCAAAACAGCGATTTTTAAAATTTTTGTCTGTCTATTTGTTCACGCATCACGCAAAAACTATTGGACAGATTTTAGTGAAATTTGGTGTGATGATAACTTATTACCTGGCTCAACATCTAGGATACTTTTTATTCCGGGAAAATGTCTCATTTCCACGGGAAAACAGAAAAACCATTCTAAGCATTTGCACACATTACGCAAAAACTATTGGACGGATTTCGATGAAATTTGGTATGGTGATAAGCTATTGCCTGGATAAACATCCAAGATACTCTTTACATCAGGAAAATGTCTCATTCCCACGGGAAAATAGAAAATTTATTTTGAGTATGTGCACACATTACGCAAAAACAATTGAACGGATTTTGATGAAATTTGGTGTGGTGATAACCTATTACTTGGGTTAACATTTAAGATACTTTTTACTCCGGGAAAATTCCTCATTCCCACGGGAAAATAGGAAAACCATTTTGAGCATGTGCATGCATTACACAAAAATGATTATTCTTTGCAAGTTCTGTATATATAATTATTACACTTACACTTATATACTTCTCATTGAGTTTATAACAATGCTTTGCGCGAACGACGTCGCGGATACGGCTAGTCGTAAATAAAATGATAGAATGATGAAATTGGAGCCGAATTATAGGTTTTTGAGGTCCTTCTTTGCATTTTTACCAAAATTAAGCATCTAAAATTACTAGAAAAAGAATTTCTGTGGAATCAGTCATATTTCTAAAAGGAATTTTGTTATTGTAATATAAAAAATGAAAAGTTTACATCCAAATTTTCGTAAGTCAACCAGTCATCCTGATTTAAATCAGTTCGATAAAGCTTGATTTGAGAAAAAATAAATTTTTTAAGTTAGTGACGTCACCAAGGTGATTAAAATTTTTCAGTGTCTTAAAAATCGTAAATAAAATTATAGAATAATGAAATTGGTGGCGAATTATAGGTTTTTGAGGTCGTTCTTTGCATTTTTACCAAAATTAAGCATCTAAAATCACTGGAAAAAGGAATTCTGTTCAATAAGTCATATTTCTAAAAGGAATTTCGTTATTTTGGTAGCAGCAATGAAAAGTTCATACACAAATCATCCTAATTCAATCAACCACTCTGATTAAAATCAATTTTATAAAGCTTGATTTGAGAAAAAATCAATTTTTCCATTTAATGACGTCATTAAGTTCAATTAAAATTTTTCAACTTCTTAGAAATCGTAAATAAATTGATAGAATGATGAAATTGGTGGCGAATTATAGGTTTTCCAAGCCATTCTTTTCATTTTCATCAAAATTAGACATGTAGAATCACTTGAAAAATATTTCTTATCGAATCAGTCCTATTTCTAAAAGGAATTTCGTCATTTTAACAGCAAAAATGAAACATTTTCTTAAAATAAAACCAAATAATTGTTGTAAAAATGTGGTTTGTTCAAAATCATAGACGTTTTCATGTATGAGGCTAGCTACATATGTAGTGTGTGTCTGTGTTGAATTTTTCGTATACATATATGGTCCACTGTGTGTTTGTGTATGTACATAGTTAACCATAAAATAACTTGGTCATAATAAGTTGGTGTAGTAAAATAATATGGCCATAGCCATACTCATACATGTGGGGTACACTCAATATGTATATATGTAGCTTGTTTTGTTTTATTTTCATCACTAGCTTGGATCTCATTTGGGCGTCCCTTGTTCTTTTGTTTAAAATATTTCTTGTTTATTATTTCCTACCATACTGCTTTATAACATAACACGTATTTTATTATAAATGTACAGTGAAACCTCTCATATGCACTCACACGCATTCAACATGTCTTATTTTTAGTACAGCTGAACCTTTAAAAAAATCGCACAATTCAAAAACTTTATAAATAGCTATATAGGGTATAGTTGGCTCCAGATTGTGAAAAAAACTCCAAGAAAGTACAGTTGAACCTTCTCTTATGCGGTGGATAGGGATTAGGGTTTCCGATCTTCGATTTTTCGAATCGATCCTTTAGAGACCAAATCGATACAGAGATCGTGAAAACTTTACGGGATCGGAGTTAAATTAGAATAAAAAACATGGGATCTTTGCTTTGTCATTTTTCACAACAAAAATCGTATAAACACGAGTCGACTTTCGGCCATTACGCCATCCTCAGGTGAAAAACACAATCCATTAATATCAGAAAATACAAACAAAAAATTGTGTTTTAACCAAGTTACACTGTAATATATTGTTGTAATGTTGTATGTGTAGCAAGACTGTAATATTGTTATCTCTTTTTACATAATAATACAAATATAAATTCGTCAATCGGCCGTGTATGTTTTTTTTCTTTTTTCAAAAATGTGAACTGGCTATCCTTGTTCTGTTTATTTTATGTTTAATTTAGTCAAAGAGACACATTCAGTGATACAGATACAGAGGCATATATGTACACACACATATGTATGTAAAAGTACAGGATGACTCATTGGTGAAACACTTGCAGGCACACACAGTAACTAATCTGGTAGTTCATATCACTACCATATGTAGCACCAATGAATGGCAAGCCAAGCATTTGGAATTTTTTTCTTATAAAAACTTGATCAGCAGTTTACATTTTGCCAGAACTGAAAGATAAATATGATAATTTCAAATCATATGTAGATCCTAATATCAAGTATCCCTCTAAAAATCTAAAACATTAGGAAATATAAAAATTTCTTTTTCAAGAAAAATTGGGTTTGTATCACAGACCAACTAGTGAACATATTATATATTATATTATATAGACTAATTATATAAATGTATAATTGAGGCAACCAGTTACGACCAAGTTCCGACCTTAATAGTATTCTGTAATATAGTAGTGGATTGTATTCGTAGTAACGTTTTCAAATAATTAAATTGTTAAAATATAATATTGATAATAAAATTTTACTTTTTTGAGAAGAAACTGCAAAATTTTGATAGAAAGAAAGTGGCATTCGCTTTATTTTCAAAATACGAACGTATGTACACAATTATGTCCTGCAATAATTATAGTCGCATTTGCTCAAAAATTGACATTATATTATTTCATTAAATTTCACGCGTTTCACCCTGTTACCTGCTTCAAGAAAAATGCCTACAAACTGGCTTTACGCTTTGTCTAGTAGTATAATATAACAGTGTTCATTGGTCTGTGATTTGTATCTAATTTTTGTATAGTTTGAAAATATTTGCGCGATTATTTGAAATGCCTCGTGCTTTACTGCGAAATTTTTACTTCAATTCATTTACTCCAAGAGTTATTAGTTTTTCAACATTTCCTAACCAATTTGGGATTTTGAAAATTTTAAATTTTTAACATCATTTTCTAATGAAATATAATGCCCCAGACATGATTTTGCCATATACTGTAATGCATTTTTCTCAACAAGTATTTTGAATTACTTATTTTCTAATATCCTGCATAACATAGCGAATTTTCGTTTACAAAAATTTGTTTTTCTCGGAAACTAGTTGACATAGAATAATTGTTTAAAGCGCTTTTTATATGTGATTTGTTCTCTTCTTTCCAACCGGGTAAAAAAATGTCGTAAAAACTTTTGAATTTGGGAAAATTTCGTTAAAAAATTTATTTTCTCCATGAAACATGTCCAAAAAATCATGTTTCGGGCATCGGACGTGTTTGGCTGAAGATTTTTGGACATCCAACATTTTCACTAAATTTCGTAAAAATAAAGTGTTTCGTTCGAGAGTTATCGCGCGGACACATAAATACATACATATATGTATATATACAATTTTAGTGAATGTCATTTTCGACTTTTAGGAATCTCGAAACAAATTTCTATCATAGTCTCAAGTCGCGTCATGATAGTGGGTGTAATAGCTGAATTTACGATTCTGGAAATTCGCTAAAAACTGATAAAATTCGCGAAGCTTCTGTATCTAAATCTGTTTTAATTCTTAACCAAGCATACAATCTTTTTTTTTATATATAAAGACATAAAAACTATATAAAATTTTTAATTGACTTAATTACAATGACACGAATTTTGTTGAACCACCACGCTCATTAAAAAACGAAAACACACAAAAAAAAAAAAAAAAAAACGTACAAAAGGAAGTCATTTTTCACACCACAACCATTTTCAACATTCCATCAAATCATAAAAATACAAAATAATAATAATAATAAAAATAATTGTAATGGATTCCTATATTTTTCAAATTCTATTTAATTTAATTTAATAACTGACAATAATAACTCAAGTATAAACTATTTTACATCATTAAAACCGTATCGAAACTAAACACGAGCAATATAACGTTATTGTATAAGCATCATATACGCCTATATAATGTACACGTATAGACAAACTAAATCTATTTACGGAATTAATTAAGTAAAAATACACTTAAGAATTATTATTATTACTCAACAATAAGTTAATAACACTCGCTTTATTACCTGCTATTACTCATGTACATACTTATATTTGTGTGTTATTAAAACTGAATTTAATGTTTAGAAAAAAATAACTCAAGCGACCATCAAAAAATTTACTTCAATAATAAAATTATTATAACGAATTGTTATTAGAACAATGTTAGATTTACCTATATGGGGATGAGTAGTATATACAGGTGTCTCCAATAAAATCTTCAACAAGGGGAATCTCGTCAATGATCAAAGATACAGCTTCGATTTTCGTTAACTTCCCCCTCCCCTCAGTTTAGGAGCTATGTTGCAAAGAAAATTTATAATAATTCGTAAGAACGAATTTCAACATCTCTCGTTTTAGAATTTTTCTATGATTGGTCATTTTCGAGTTATGGCTCTAAAATTTTCTTTTCCTTATGGGAGGTGAAGTAGAGTTTGGTATAACAGTTAAATCCCAGTCTTGCTCAAAAATTATAAAGTCAAAATTTTTTTTAAAGTTTAGTTTGAAAAATAAACCAACTCTATGTCTAACTATAATTTACTCATTGTTAGACAATTTTAACTCTAATGTATTAGTATGAGGACAGACCGGTATGACAGACCGTTACAACCATAAAAACTTATACCTAAACACTCAAATAGATAATAATTTCTGAACACAAAGTCAAGTAGATATATATTGGATTTCGACAAAGAAAATTTACATAATGCGTGTTTTGATCAATTTGTCATGTTTTCGTTCTTATGTCAAGTATACAGTATAATTACTTTATTGCTGTAGCAACGGTTGCACGGACCTGTCTGTTAGATAATAATACGAATTAAATAGTGAGGTTTAACGTTTTTGTTTTTAAAAAGCTAGTTTATAACAGACGTCACCCACATCATTATTTTTTTTAACTTTATGTGTATGATTACATATTACACTTTTTCATTTTGTTATGATATGAGTGGAGGACAAGGGAAATGGTGTAGGGGCTAGGATTTGGTTGTTGTATTCGTCTGTAGCCGATATTCGTCTATGGAATTGAGTAGGGGGAAACTGCCGAAAACCTTTACGAACATAGTCGGCCGCGGGATTTGAACCCTCGACCTACCAGTGCGCAAGTGCCAGTGCCCAAGCATGCTCGGCCACTCCGCTGGTAATAGTACCCAATTATCAAATGGGTCACCAGTAGGTACTTTGATATTTGTTTAATGGGTCATACACAATCAATAAAATAGGGAATAAGAAATAAGGAATAAGAAGTATGCCATCTAGTGACATTGAATGGAACTTTAACGTAACTGCCCATAGGTATAAGTATTTAAGTATATTTGTACATCAAAATTCATGAAAAAATAACGTTCGTGATGACTTTTTTTGTCACTAAAGTGAAAAAAATCACGAATTTTGACATACAAAACTACCTACATATTTATATCTATGAGCAGTTACGTTAAAGTTCCACTCAACGTCACTAGATGGCATACTTATTATTTCTTATTCCTTATTTCATTGATTGTGTAGACACCCTAAGCTACTTAATATTAATTTGAGAATATGGTCTTCTGAAAATTATTCTTGGTCATACATCTGTTTTTTATTCTGTTCGTATAATTATGTCCGTCGAGCTTTACTCTGCTGCATAAGTACATCCAGTTGGGTTGTATGTATACATGTATGTATAGTGCTTGCCATAGTGTTTGTACTATTGCTAATGTGTGCATTATATTCCGCTGAATGCTCCGACTCAGATTTCGCTTGTTTGAAACTAGACAATGTACGGATGTAAATATTTTTTTCTTCAATTTTTTTTTTTGTATGTTTTTTGTTTTATTCATTTTTTTCATCCTCTATGTGTACGTACGTACGTACACATTAATTTCTTCCTTTTTATTTTCTTCTCTTGAGCGAAGAACGAAACGAATGAATCCAATACAAGCGAAGCTTACACATTACAGATGTATGTATGTGTTGTATGCTTATTATTTATGCTGTGACAGATTGTTTTTACTGATTAGCGTTATAGGAAATGCGTGGTGTCTAAAAGCACGCGTTAAGTCATAATTTCTGCTGGTGGCTAGAAATTTTGAAAGTTAATTAAATGATGAACCTTAACTTCATCTTAAGAGACCGTTCTAACGATATTCCACTACATATAGGGTATTGAAACCACCATGTAAAATTTGATTACGTGTTCGTACAGTGAACGTAATTATCGTGCTTTTTCAGCGAAAGCCGGTCAGGTATTTATTGTGATACCTGTTGTGTCATTCACCCCTCCGTCAAGAGCACTCTTTGCACACGGTTTACTTTTATTGTGTATATTGCGTTTGCTGTACGAACACGCGCTGTACGAGCATGACACCCCATAAAAATTTATTTAATGCGGGATTTCTTTAGATTTTGAATTTTCGAAAATTCGATTACTTATTCGTTCCGAGCCAAAACTATAGTCGCCTATACAAAAGTCTACTTAATTAACCAAGAAAAAGCATAAGAGGTAATTTTTATGATTTCAGAATCAATTTTTCTTTATAATTTTGTAAAAGCTTTTTTTTAAAATAAGTATTAAAATTATGTACAAACAGTATTCGGATCATCTTGAAAAGTTATCAACACAGTTGAGTATTTTTAACAAGTATTTCTATCCGTATTTTTTTTCTTCCAAATTACATGGCGAAGTTGGGATGGGGGTGGGGGGATTATAAAGAAAAAATTACTTCGAAGTTCAATATTTCGTAAACGGAACGTAAAGATTTCATATTTATCGGCTTAACTATGTAGGAATTATAACAATATTATTCGATCAAAAATTATAGATTGAATTTGACTTTTTAGAATTTCGTAAAACAAGTAGGTACAGGTTGATTCGTTTTTGTGCGGTGCAGGGGACCGCATAAAAAAAATCGCATAAAAAAATATATTCAAAAATATTATAAATAGCTATAAAAAGTTAGTTCGATCCAGATTGTACAAAAAACTTTTTTTATGCGGTTGGTCGGGACCGCATAAAAAAAGTTTCATCGAAAAAACATCACTCAAAACGTTCAAAACTTAGAAATTTCCTTAGAAGTTGCTTCTATAAACAAGATAAAGCATTAATTTACATGTAGAAACATTTTATTTCAATTTTATAATATTATGAAAATTTTGAAAAATACATCTTCAACAAAATTAAATGATGCAATAACTTATGTTCTTATGCAATGTATTGATTAAATGCTTAAAAGCCGTTAAAAAGTATTTTTATCAAAGAAAATTATTATAATAATTGTTTAAGTTTCTTATTGTCTCGTGATTTTGATTCACATTATGCATTTTAATGGCTATTTTTTACAAACCGCATAAAAAAACTCGCACCCAAAAAAAAACCGCATATTTATGAAATTATTATGCGGCCACGTTTTCTGCGAATTCTTTGCGCGTCCAACACGCATTTGAAATTTCATTGGAAATGACAGTGGCGTAGTTATTTTTTTTTATGTTACTTCGTTAAAAATTTCGAATTATCGACAAAGATCTTTCTTTGTGACTGTGACTCAATGCTGTACGTAAATACGAATCATCTGTCTGTTATAATATGTTGTATGGCTAAAAAATCTCTTATGCCGTTTGTGATTAAATCCAACAAATAAAAATATATATAAGCCTTATATTATTGTAAAAGGACATGTCGCTGTATACAATACATTCATTTATTCATTTGTGTGTGTATGTATATGTAAATGTATTTCCGCCTAAGAAATATGTCGTTCGTTGCTGCGCGCTGCTTGCTTATCCACTTTGCAAATGGATTCGTTTTGTTTTCAATTCAACTCGCAGCGTCTCGTACTACGCTGAACGTTCTTCGCTCGGCTGTGTTTTGTTCAACTCATATTAATTAATATCCTTTATTTTGTGCATATATATAACCAAGCTGAATATATACGTATATACATTTTTTTTATTATTTTTATGTAGGACACAACTGTAGATAAATATAAATATGTGTATTATTAGGTACAGTGTCGTCCGTAAGTGTTCCTATTACAGGGAGACCAAGAAAAAGCTGCTCCTGTTAGAAAGGTCAGTTTGAGTTCAAAATACGTAAGGTAAAATTTTCTTATTTAAATTCCATATTGTCTGTACCTAATGGTTAAGCTAACAAAGTAGTCAAATCTTACAAGATTTCTTAAGATTTTTCCTTAGGATTAAACATAACCTATGTTGATTTAGAATAAGTTAGTTAATAAGAGTAACTATGTATTTTATTTTGCTAGTAAACTCAGGATGACCAGTGGCTATTCTTTGGAGAATGGTTTGGTTGTACCAGAAATAAGAAACAAAACTGGAATATTTTATCCAAAAAAAAAATTTGGTCTTTATATCCTCAGTTCAAAAGAAATTCAAAACATTTCTAATTTTTTTGTTTTTTTGTTTTTTTTTTTTTTTTTTTGTTTTAGGAGTGATGGTCATCAAGGAAAACAAAAATGTGTTTTTTCCAAAGGCTGCCGTCTTCAGTCCACTCTGGAAAAACAGAAGTCTGAAGACGACAAAAAGTCGAAACTGGTTTGGAAAAAAAACACATTGTTTTCCTTGATGATCATCACTCTTAAATGCCTTTAAAAATTATACTTTCAGTGTCATCAAATCCAAATTTTAATTTCTAATTTTTAGTTTTCAATGATTTTACTGTTTAAAAAAAAAATTATTGAAAATTAAAAAAAAAATTCTAGCTTACGCCCTGCCAAAATTTAATAATTTAAAAGCTTGGGCTTTTTTAGAATTTTGGGTACCATTAATACCCTTCGAACTGGTGATTCGATTGCACTTTCAGTTTTTGAGTTGAAAAAATTTTCAGTAAACTGTGGCAAATCGGAAATTTAGATTCCATTTGACGCCGTACAGCGCTCATGACCGTCAACATGTTAAAATAAGGCTATTAAACTTGTCAAAAGGAACGTTAGTAATAAAGTACGCATCCTGACATTTGAGGAAATTTCAAAATCAATTCTATATACTTGCTGTAAATTTTAACCCTAGAATCATAGGGGAAAGTATCATAAATCGTACCGTTGCCTTAATCGTACCATGGCAAAATTTCGTATTAGAATGTATTTTTTTGACATCTGTCTGTTGTCATTTAAGTTATTTTATAAAATAATTGTCATAAAAATTAACAGCTAGCAGTGTAAACACCGAAACACAAATTTATAACAATTTTAAGTTTTGACCAGTGTTTCATGTAAATTTTGAGTCATTTTTATAAGACTTTGTTGAAGAATATGGTAGATATTAACAACTATTTTGAAATTTATTCATTAAAGTAATACATTAGTTTTATTTTAAACTAATTTTTATTTTCCTAACCTCATTAATTAATGTAATATACTCTTTTTTTCAAAAAGTAACATAGTTGCCTATATTGTACTAGTACTGGTACGATACAGAAAACTAACACTAACTATACAGAAAACACGTAATTACCTAAATCGTACCCTTAAAAATTATTAACAAAAAATTGCGAAAGTAAAATAACTAAAATTATTTCGTTTGCATTTGTAACCTCTATTAAATTTTTAGAATATATTATAATACCTATAAAATTTTTTTCTGTTTTTTAGAATAAATATGTGTGAGAAAAGAAAATATTACAATTGGTCAGAAGCAGATATATAGAGATTGCTTTAAAATTATACTGAAATAAGATGTATGGCTCTAATGAATGTTATGTTATTTATATAAAATTCTAAAACCTTTATTTAGACGGCACTTAAAATGTTTAAATTTTGGAGTTAAGGACCATAAATATTAACAGGACGCCCGATAATTTTCAATAAATAAATAGAAGGCTACATATTGAAATTTGAAGAACGCTTCTTTGGCCTTAACATATTTGATGTAGGAAGATTAACATATTAAGTAGTAAAACGAAACAAAATTCCTCATAATTCTAGCAAAAGTAACGTAATGGTTGAGAAAAAGTGGGTCTACTGTTTTATCAGTCGATATGCCAATTCGCATTTAATGATTTTTTTGTTTTTAATAAAACAATGATTTTTTAAAAAATATGAGGATATTTCCTTTGTCACTTTATGTCTAAAACAAATTCTGTTTTTAAAATTTAATAGCATTTATTTAAGTAATATTTGTTGGTACGACTTAAGAATCTCGTGGTACGAATTATGAATCTAGTTTCCTAAATTGATACCAATTGCACTAACCTTAATTTTTATATTTTTTAAACATTTTTGATTTAGTTTTCTTATTAAAACATGACAGGATGGATAGAAAAAACTGCAAAATTTCATTCTAACATAAAATTTTTGCCAAATTTTTAAAAATATTTCCATAAAACCAGAAAATGTACAAAGTGGTTTCAAATTAGGCAACTCTCCCCTACGTTGGTCTACGAAAAACGTTAATCATACATCGACGTCCTTTTGACGGACACTATTTCAATACAAACAAAACGGTAATGACTATAAACAAAATAAATACGTCTTATGTGTTATAACAACAAATAAATTAGATAACAGAAATCTCACAGCAAGCAAGTACCGACAAGTTGTAGTATTCGAGCAGGTAGAGAAGTTCATTCGTCGTTTTGACGTGTACGTATGATTCTAGGGTTAAAGTGATTCAGGACCGTATGCAAGACTAGTGAGTGAGTGTAGGGCTTGACCTGTTAGTCCTACGAATTTATTTACGACCGATTAAGTACTTGATTATTGTATAATCTAATAATTTGTAATTTTTGATGCGTGCAAGAATTCTTTTAAACAGGGAATAAACGTTCTAATATATTATTCGTTTAAATATCCATAATTAAATGTGGGTGTCCATATTATCATTTCATGCTACTGTAGTTTATTCGGTCCACATACATACTTTACATATGTACACACAGACCAGACGCACGGACAGACAGACAGACAGACAGAAACAGAAGTTTTTGGAATACCATACTATGTATGTGATGCGATGTTTTGTCATATATAAATAAAAACGCCGTGAGCAGCGGGGCCCCATCACGGTAGTCGAATTTTCTCCTTCATCTTCGGTATTGAATGTTTACAAGCGAAATGTGATTGAAAGTCTACAACCGAATTGTCATTTTGTTGGTTTCAAAACTGGTGATGAGTGTTCGGCTGATCGAGGCTTTAAAAAAAGGTTTTAAGTATTTAAGGGCTGTATCTCAGTAAATTTCAATTTTGTGCCGAAAACAGGTAGCAGAAAAAAAACCAACACAATTCGTACGAGGGCATTCCTGCCCATGTTTATCCGCTAATTGCCTTTATGTTTTAGTTTTAAATATTAAAAAAGGACCTTAAATAGTAAACTGGAAGGCCTTTATAAAGATATTTTTTCTTTCAAAAAAAAAAATAAATAAAAAATAAAAAAAATAAAAAATTATTTCTTCGGTATTGAGTGTCTACAAGCGAAATATAATTGAAAGTCCACAAGCGATTTGTAATTTTGGTGGTTTCAAAACTGATAATGAGTGTCCGGTTGATCGGGGCTTTATAAAAAGATTTTAAGTTTTTAAGGGCTGAATCTCAGTAAATTTCAATTGTGTGCCGATAGAAGTTAACAGGGAAAAAGCCAACACAATTCGTACGAGGGCATTTCTATCCATGCTTATCCGCCAATTGCCTTTGTGTTTTACTTTTAAATATTAAAAAAGAAACTTAAATAGTAAACTGGAAGGCTTTTATGAAGATATTTTTTCTTTCCAAAATAATCCAAAATTTCTATTTTATAAATAATAAAAATCCAAAATTCCTAAATAATAATTAAATAAATAAATAAACAGTGACTTTAATAACATTTGCAAATTACTTAATATGTATGTATTTCATTTGTTAAAAAATTGTATTCACTTTTTTTTAAATTTTTTAAAATTACTATTCGCCTACTTGTATTTACAATAAAAGTAATGCATTTAAAACACATTTAACAATAGCATTCAATTCCGATGTAAAAATGGAAGAAGTGGGGGGAAAAGTAATGTGTACTCCCTACAAGGTACTAGCTGGATACTAACTGAATACACGTACAAAATTTCAGCCCTCTAGGTTTCCTTATGGAGTCTCTAGACGTGTTAGAAAACAAGCAAAAAAATTAAGGAAATATTGGCGTAAAAATCGTGGGGGTAAGGGTTAAAAGTTGAAACCTCCAAAAAACAGTGTCTGGCTATTAGCTTAACCTGTACACCAAATTTCAGCCCTCTAGGTTTATTTGGGGAGATTTTGACCCGAACGAAACTGTTAAAAAACAAGAAAAATCATGTTCTTTTGGGTATAAAAATGGTGGGGGTAGGGGTTAAAAGTCGAGACCCCCAAAAGGCACCCCCTTGATACTAACTCAATCCGAATACAAAATTTCAGCCCTCTAGGTTTATTCGGGTGACCTGTGCGAGTGGTACAAACTTCGAAAACGTCGAAAATGCATGAAATTGTAGCTTAAAAATGAGGGGGGTGGGGGTAAAATATTAAAACCTCCAAAAAGCACAACCTAGGTACGAGCTTTATCAACACACCAAATTTCAACCCTCTACGTTAATTCTGGGGGGCTGGGGGCCTGTTAGATCCAGCGAAAATCGTTTTTCCCCCCTCTACTCCCACCATATCATCCTAGGAAGCTGAATTTTGGATATGTTGTAGATAATTGACCGAAACATTATTTAAAACCGATTTGAAAATGTTTTATTGCTTTTCCGCCCCCCACCACCCCCTTAAAGGTCGGGTCCGAAAAAAAATTTGCCCAAAATTTGACCCCACTTTGATAGTATTGTTGTGCATCGGAATAAGCCCCACTTACCAAATTTCATCTCTTAACTTCCATAGGGGGGCCCTACACATATTAAAAGGTTGCGGGAAAATATATATATATATATATATATATATCAGACATCTTTTTTTTTTACATAATCGTGTTCTACGGGTCCGAAAACGGATAGCGCCCCTGGTCTCGCCTCTCGCAGCTCTTATCGTATAGACTGTATAAGTCTAATTTTTCGGAGAAAATTCGACTAAAAACCGTTGTCGCTTTAATTATTATTGTAATATGAGAAATTTTAAAGATGGAAAAAATAGTTTTTTGATAGCATCATGCACCAGCATTGTTCCTTCATTAATTTCTTAATAATATGTTCGGGACCGGTGGTTGGCGTTTCAGGCGTTTCTGGAAATTTTTTATTTCAATTGATTTACTACACATTTTGTGAAATAAATTTCTAAAATAAAAACTTCATTCAGTGGCCAATTTAGAAGTTTTATGATAAAAGTTATTGTATTTTGGGTAATTTGCCACAAGAAATTAGTTTTTAATACAGCTTTTTGGGAAGGAAAGGAGATTTTGTTCTATCAAATAAGGATAAAAATTTGTTTGTACGTATGGACGGACCGAGGCTAGAAGTCGATTCTGTTAATTGAACAATTTAATTTGAGGCAGGGTTTCTTAAACGTTTTAGACTCACGGCGTCTATCGGCTTTTTGTAAAACACCGGATTCATTTTTCAAACAAATTTCTTCCCAAAAATGTAAGTGAAGAGAAAAGAAAGCATTTCAGCTCAACAGTACCTACTAATACAGTACTAATTTTCTTATATTTTCTTTTTCCCCCAAAGAAATGTCACTTTGCTTTGTTACAGCGCATAATTTAGAAATTTCTGATTTGGGGCATGTATATCTAAAAAAAAAGTACCCGTGTCGCAGCATCCTGCATAACATAGCGAATTTCCGTTTAAAAAAATTAGTTTTTCTCGGAAACTAGTTGACATAGAAAAATAGTTTTAAAGACCTTTTTTGTGTGATTTTTTCTCTTCGTTTCAATAGGGTAAAAAAATGTCGCAAAAATTTTTGAATAAAGGGACATTTTGGCAAAAAACAAATTTTTTTCACGAAAATTGCCAGAGAAATCATGCTCCGGACATCGGACGTGCCTGGTTAACGAACTCGTCCAACGGTTTCGGACTTCCAATATTTTCACCAAATTTCTTAAAAATAGGACCTTTCGTTCGAGAGGTATCGTGCAGATACATACATATATATATATATATATATATATATATATATATATATATATATATATATATATATATATATATATATATATATATATATATATAAATTTTAGCAAATATTATTTTTGGTTTCTAGGGACCTCAAAACAAATTTCTAAAAATTCGCTAAAATAGAATCGAAGCCAGAACAATTCTACTATATACTCTTGTTATCAAACCAGCGTAGAGTGGCCCAGTATGCTTAGGTACTGACACTTGCCGACTAGTAGGTCAAGGATTCGAATCCCGTGGTCGACTTTGCAGTTTCCTTTCACAATTCCAGATGAATATCCGGCATAATACTTCTAAGTAAGTTAGCTGCAGACTCAGACCTTCCAAATCCTAGCCCCCCCACCCGTCACTTTCTTTGTTCTCCACTCACATCATGAATGTGTAATTTGAAATATTGTAAAAAAAAATAAAGTACACAAATAATGATGTTGATGGCGTCTGTTATTGACGGGAAGTCTCAAAAACCGATGTTAAACCACTTTCTGTTCCTTAACGTTACGCTACCACCGTAATATTATAGATGTCTCTAGTGTACTATAGATTTATTTACTTTTAGCATATTTTTTTAAAAAAATAAATATCGCTACCAATTAATTATTTGACCACGGACATGTGTATTTTTACAACAAATGGATAACAAGCAGGTAGGACGAAGGGGGTAGGTAGGTTCGAATGTTTATTTAAAAAACCGAGACATCCATATATTTTTTTTCCAGCCAAATGAAACGAAAATAAAAAATCGAAAAAGGATAAAAAAATGAATAAAGGAATTTCTATAGTGTCTACGCCTATTAGCTGCAGTGCACATTAAATTTGTTGTCATTGTATGATAAACATAAACCTGCCAATATAAATAAATGTACTGTCGCGGGTAAAATTGTTGGCACTCATTGCGTATACTGAATGTTTTCAAGTTGCTAGAAATGGATACTTATTTGTCGGAAATTAACAACTGTAGCGACTGGGGCATAGGTGTCGCGAGCTACTTTCTTATTTTGGCGATTTACTTCCTTACATAAATCAAGTTTTTGAAATTTAAATGTCTGATTTCAAGCAACCGTATAGCTAAAACGCATTTTATCCACTTCAAGGGATTAATTTTCCTGGTCCTTAAAGATCCGAAAAAAAAAACTTACAAGCTTCTTGCTTATTAGCAATTACTCCTATATAGAGAATTCTTAAGCCAAAACAGTCAAATTTGTTAAAAAAAAATATAACTTATTTTCCGAATACCCATATGACTTTTTTGTTGTTTTAACAGACCCAATTTTTTTTTTTTTTTTTAAATGGAGTAATAAAAGCAGTATTGAAAACGTATTTAAGTAGTTTTAAATTTCATATTTCTAGTTTCTAAAATTACCGTTTTCGGTGGGAAAAAAAATGTGTTGTACATAATGACGTCATCGGGCTCATTTTTTTCGTTTTTAAATTATCGATTATAAAAATGAGATCTGTTTTTTTTTTTTTTAAATATTAATTTTTGCAGTCAAAACAACCAAACTCATTCAAGAAATACATCCTTACAGTTATGGTTTTGTCAATATTTGAAAAAGGCACTATCGGAAAACCTATGAATTACGGGTTTTGAAGCTTTAAAATAATTTATGTACGACTGAATCATAAAAGCCTATTTTATTGCATTGCTAAGAGATATGAAAAGTAGTACTTTTTGACACTAGTTGCATAATGAAAAGCAAAAAGCACAAGTGCCATAAAGAATAGTCTACTTGATAAATTTTATTTTCAATTTTACAATAAACAAAAAACACACTAACTTTAAGTATTATTTTGTATACCATATTTACAAATATTTATATAATTAATATTAATTACACAATCTGAACTACTATTAATATTTATTCCAGGCAGTTTCTTCCTCTCACCTTTAAATATTAGTAATTTTATTGAGAAATCTTCTAAAAATGTCGCAGTATTATATTAACATCAGATGACAGATAATCATAACCAAAGCATGCTTTAACATATAATAAATTTTTCTATGCCAACTATATTATAGAATAATTTTTTTAAAGTGTAAACGCCAGGCTTATAAATTCGATTTTTATCGATATTTAGGAATTTTAGCAGTCGTACATAAAGCTTTGTATGCAACTTGTACATAATTTGACTTTATGAACTCGCCTTTTTTTATTGGCCTCGCTCGCAAGCTTGCTCAGCCATAAACACGGCTCGTTCATAAAGATCTTCATTATGTACTTGTTGCATAAAATAGCTATTAATATGCATATTGACGTAAACATTTTGCTGGGGAAAACTTAAAAATTCTTAAAAACAACTTATTGTTTGGAAAACTATAATATTTGTGCAAATGCGATTTAACATTAATTTTTTTTTTTGCCTAGCATGTGTGTCATATTTATTTTGTCGACAGCTGTACTCGTTCTGAACGAAAATAAAAGTTGAGCGTAGTGAATCGTGTGGTCAAATATTGGGCTGCAGTGGTAATGCACTGTGTGTGTGTTGTAGAATGGAGGATTCCAATGAATTTTTTTTTTTTTTTTTTGAAAATATTTCATTATCTAAATAAATGTCTACTACGTTAATGTTTGAATATTTGTGTGTGCATTTAAATGAAGGTGTTGTAACAATGGTCAGTCAGCGCCAGGATCGTTGTTTCAAGCGGCTACCGTATACATACTACTACCGGACATACCGGACATTCATGATGGCCCGTAATGGTTGTAAAATTCCAAATTCAAATAGGTAATAAAGTTAACCAGTAGTTGTTACAAATTAGCACTGCAATTCACTGTAAATTTTTCTTTCGAAATTTTTTACTTTGAAAAATTTCTTTTGAAGTTTTGAAATTACTTACTTTATGGTATTCCATATTTACTTTGTAAAAATACCACTTATTGTTTAAATTCTTATGACATATTTCGATCAATATGTGATCATTGTCGAACAAGTGACTTAAGGGGGTATTCTAGTCTAGATGCTCGATTTTCAGGTGATTTTATGGGCGTAATAAAAAAATAAAAAATAAAACAGTAAAAATTTTAAAAAATTTCAAAATTGAAATCGGTACAGGCCAGCAAAGTGGAAACTCAAAAAAAGGTGTCTCCTGGTTGATGTGATTCCAATCCTCTTGGTGATCTGAAACATAAAATTTTAGTTAATTCTTAATAAACAAGGATGTAGAATTAGCCGGGCGTAGCCGATTTGAAAAAATAAATTTTTTCACAAATTGGTGTCTGCATTTAAAAAAAAATTCATTTTTTCGTCTCCTTTTTTCAACTTGGAAAATTCTTTAAAAATAGTAAAAAAAAAAAAAATCCAAAATCCCTTACGTCGGACGAATTTTGATAGTATTAAGAAGGTCTGTACCAAATTTCAAGTAAATCGGTGCATTAGAACTTGAAATTTCATGTTAACCGTATCGAAAAAAGTAGTTTCGAGTAATTTATATTTAAAATTTGAATTTAACACTGAAAAGATATACACAATACACAGGGAAAAAATAACTCCGAAAATAATTCGAATTTGCGTAAATCCTTTTAAAGGCTTATTCTTAAAGGTCTGAACTTTGGAAATATGAAATAAAAAAAAAGTCGATTTTTTCGAATTTCTAGACTAGTTAATTATAAGTATTTTTGGAGAATCAATTTTTTGTTGGACCCGAGAGTCCGTCACTTGTCTGGCCGTCCCTGCCCCTGGTGACTGTACATATATTGGTAAAAATGGCAAAATCCAAAAACTATTCACTAATCTCTAGCATATCTCGAATGCTGCAAACCACCTTAACAAGACTCTCACAGATTTTTGAGTAATTCTTTTCGTAAAAACACATCGAGAAATTCTCAGGATGTTGTTTGTTTATATAAAATTAGTCCAAAACAATATTTTTCATGTTGTTCGGATTAACTGTTAATTTATGTCATGTTCATGTTATATGGGTCAATGATAAATAATTTGCAAATACAGCATACATGAATCATATCAATATCAGTATCAACAGTACCACTTAATAAACACTGCCCTCTGTAATTGTTTTCTTGTATTCCAGTACTTCAAGCTTGCAAAAAAATTTATAAATTAAATTACATTATGTAATATTGTTTATAAATAAAATTAGATTTGTTTTTAGTTCTTTGCAGCTTGCAAAAAGAAATTATACAGAAATAATCGGGCCATTTATGCACGATAATCAATTTTATTATTATAATAAATAAAATAATAATTATTTTTGATATGACGAGCGAATTTTTAATTGACACATAATGAGAGGCACTGTTTGTAGTGGTTATTACTTGTTGTAAGTACTCAACTCAGTACTTATCCAGTACTCGGTACCCAGTAAGTGCTGTTATCAAAAAGAGATGAATAAGCATGATTTAATACAAACGTAATTAATTAAATTATGTTAATATAATATAAATTCATAATTGATTCAATTGTTAATGCCTATTTTGAGCCTGTTATTTATTAAATAGCATCATATCTAGGTTGGAATATAATACATATGTACATAATTTAAGAATAATTGGTCAAGTGTGTGTCGGGCACGCATTAAGTTAGGACTCCTCAGTGGTTAAATACATTTTGTACTTTATGTAAATTAAAAATCACAAAGTGATTGAAAAAATTATGCGGATCGGCCGGGAATCGAACCCAGGATCTCCTGGTAACTAGCCAGGTGTGCTATCCATTACACTATCGATCCTTTGCTCGACAGGCGCCCGACACAGACAACATTCAATCACTTATGTGTATGTACTCTCTATAATGCAAGAAGCAGTTACAACTTTTCAATTTCAAATATTATCGAGTGCTTGTGAAACACTACTACGTATGACAGATTTTTGTCTGCATTTAAAACACACGTAGTATTCATATGTTCACTTATCGTTCAGCTCATTTTGTACTGTTTATTCGACAAGCGCACCTCAGTTTAAAAATCACCTATAACTGTTATAGTAGGAAACATTGATGCACTTTGAAGTTGCATATTTTGCCAAGGAGGTTCAAAAATGAAAAATGGTTAAAAGAATCTCAATTTTATTTTGAAAGATTTTTCGAACGATATTCCGCACGATATTCCTAGAATTATTTCTGCAGTTATCAATTTTTCAGTATTTTCCCCGAAACGCTACTTAACTCTGATTAACTTAACACTACGCTGTACGACGTCAACAACTCTGTACAAAGCTCGCTCTCTGTCTATCGGCACTGTTGGTCACGAGCGGTACAATGTGCTCTATAATTGCACATTACGTATTGTGCAGCAGACCTGTGATAGCTATTGGACTTACCGAACCTATTGTGTTTTAAATGTTTATTAGTTGTCAAGACAGTGTATCAGTTGGCCATTTCGTTATAATGCCTTGTGACCTCATTAACGTATTAAAATTTCTTTACTTGACTGGTGAAAATTTTGGCGAAAACTATATCCCCGAAAGTTATCGACTCAATTTAAGCGAAATAAATTTAATTGGATATTGTTAGTAGTAGGTGTTAGTATTTTTTTAAAATTTCTTAGACTCACAATTGGAAAGTTATAGAGGCGGGAATTTTCATATCCACTTTCCAATATAAGAAAATGCCTCATGTCTATAATTCACAAAATGTAGCAATTTTGGGAGTGTTAGAAATTAATATTTTTGCTGATTCGGAAAAATCCGACAAATTCAATGGTCTATTTGCTTATACAGACAGTAGCACTCAAAAATTAAAATTCAAAAATAGGCTCTGAAAACAAAAGATAGTGCCGATAGGACTGTACTTTTTGCTCATTGGTGGAAAGCGACAGACAGATCGATATTATAAGGATTTTGTTGCGTAAACTACAAAATCTTAAAAATAACCAATCAAAATTTTTGGTGTGAATAAAAACTTGATAAATGTTTAGTAATAATAATTTAATAATTTACACACAAACCAACTTAGACAGGCGGGTCGCGGGGTTTCGACGGTACATAGCGCCATTTAGTGCGGCCCCATAATACAGAGGGGGGCCGGGGGGACCACTCTGTGTACGTAGATGTATGTACATACCTATATGTACCTACTTACACCATTAAAATAGTAATTAAATTTTTTAATCTCATAGTGAGTTGGTAAATTTAATACATATGTATGTACATGAAGTCGTTTCATCGTATAATAAAGGTGGTGGAGGAACCTGGATCTATTAGGCGATCCATGTATCTATATATGTAAAAAAAAACATTTAAAAAGACAGTTAAAATGCAATTTATTATGTTTTTTATATTTTATATAATTAATTAGTAATAATTGGATTTTAAGTAGTAAACAGTGCTTGTATTAAAAATTGATGTGTGTATATTTAACAAATTGTCTATTTGCATATATGTATATTTTATAGAAGTTACTTAAAGTTAAGTAATCGGTAAACAGAGGATCGTTGGTCTAGTGGCGAAGACACCTGGCTAGTTACCGGGAGATCCTGGGTTCCAGTCCCAACCGATCCAGTTTGATAATTTTTTCAGTCATTTTGTGATTTTTAATTTACATTTGGATTTTGGTCATACTATACCAAAGAAATCGAGTGCTTAAAGTTTCAGTTTAGCTGAACGATAAGCGAACATATGAATACGGCGTATGTTTAAATGCGAATAAAAGTTCGTCATTTGTAGTAATGTTTCACAAGCACACGATAATATTTGAAATTGAAAATAAGTAACCAGTGTTTACTTATTAGGTAGATTACGTTGGTGATTTCGATTCCGACTCCGACTCCGAACGATTCGAAGTTTCGATTACAATTGTACCTTCGAAGCCGACTATGATTTCGGCTTCGATACTTTCCAAACCGAAAGTTTATTAGAGTTTTTACTTCATCCCGACGTCGATTTCGATTCACCTCTGATTCCGTGGAGTTCATATAAGCAACATTGGAGTCTGATTCCACCTCTGAAAAAACCACAAAAAACTGGAAAATGTAAACAAAAAATTGAAAAATTTATCCCCAAAATTACTCAAGTTCTCTTTACACTAATTCTTTGAAAATTCAAAACTTTTTTTTTTTAAGAAAGTTCAAAATTTGTCTCTGTGACGTCATAAAGTATATCCAGTTCGTTTCAGGTTATCAAATTGTATTTCATAATATCCAAGAAATAAATATCCATGAGGAACATTCTACTAAATTTTCAATCACCCGTACCATTTTGAAATCCAAAAATCCTCAGAATGTACTCAGCTCTTGTAGTCAGCTGAGAGCTATAGTTTTATGTATTGTACAAGCAGTTGTAATGATAGCTATTATTTAGCAAAGATAACTATTTATTTACCTCATTGTGTTATACAACACAATTATTCGCGAATTTCTAATTTTATGTACTTTTATCTCCGATTGTACCTCCCAAACATCCTTAAAAAAAAAAAAAAATAGTAAAATTTTATTGTATAGGACAAACAGCGCCCGAGTAAATGGACATATTTGTCCACCTTGAGCGCTGTAGTCGGATTGAATATGTCATATAAATCTTGTCTTTAATAAAATTTCATTACATATTTCTCTTTTATGAATAGAATAAAACTTCCAAATATATTTTTATGATGTAATTGGTACAACATATTCACCTATGTCATGCTAGTCAGTGTCTGCTTATATATGTATGTACGCTATTCAATGCTTCACTAACAACGAAGAGTATCAGTTAGATTACAATTAATTATAAATGAAACGATTTAGATGTAATTAAGGGGAATGTAATTATTAACTAGAAAGTCGTATTATTATGATTCATTAACACCACATATAATATCATCTAAATATGTATGTACATACCAGGATGGATAAAACCAGTATTACCTATACTGTACCTACAGCTAAACCTTTTTTTATGCGATTTTTTGGGAGTGCGAATTTTTTTTTTGGGGGGACATATATTATGCGATTTTTTTTTAAAAAAATGGCCATTCAAATGTGCATAATGTGAATTAAGGGGACTCACCAGTCCAGAAATTTCAAAAAATCAATTTTTTTGTTTTTGCATTTTCTTATATTTATAGGTACTAATCAGAAATCACTTTAAAGGCGTTTTTCTCGAAATGACTTTTTTCGACACTTTTGTCAAGATTACTCTAAATCTATTCATCCAAATTAGCTCAAATTTGGACGGAATATTTGCAACACATTTCGCTATTGGCTAAACCACTTAACCAGATTTTTTTTGGATAAAATATGGCCATTTTAATCCCAAAAAATGGTAAAATCTCAGAACTTTTTTTTTTTAACTGCCACCATTTTGTTTCTATGTATACGTACAAAATTGCTAATTCTGGTTCCGCCAATAACCATACTCATATAGATTAAGAATTTTTTTTTACTTTTTTTTCTTGACATGCTCCTGAGCTTCAAAATTCTGTCACAAGTGGAAAGCACCTTTTTTTTAGATACTTAACTATATGTATACATATATAATATATAGATCAGTATACTTACGTCAAAGGAAAAAAAAATTTTTGTAATCTTGAATAGCTAGTTAATAAAAGAACTGATATCAATTGTTATTTGTTTTCATTGTCCAATTTATCTAAAAAAAATCGTGAAAAACCTGTTTTTTTTCAATCTCTGGTCTGGTGAGCCTCCTTAAAAGCAAGAGAAAGTAATAAGAAACCGAAACATTAATTTATAATAATTTACTTTGATAAAATTACTTATTGATTGTTTTTAAGCATTTAATTATCAGTACATTGCATAAAAATATAAGTTATTGTATCATTAAGTTCTTTTTACAGATATATTTATCGCAACTTTCATAATATTAAAAAAAAAAAATACAATGTTCTCATATATGTATGTAAATTAATACTTTATCTTGTTTAGAAAAGCAACCGCTAAGAACACTGTGAGGTTTTGAGCGTTTTGACGAAATTTTTTTTATGCGGTCCCAACCCAGCGCATAAAAAAAGTTTTTTTTTTGAAATTTTTGATTTTTTTTGTGCGATTTTTTTATGCGGTCCCTATCCATTGCGCATAAAAATGGTTCAGCTGTATATGCACTTTAAGGAATTCTGTTCGGAATGCACGAAACCGTGAGTGATTTGGTGGTGTGGTGCCTGCGCAATCGTGTGGAACAGGCAGGCATTCGATTATTATGTTTTATGAAGTGTTGAGCGACCTGGTAATACTAACAACACTGTCTGATCACAGAGGGCAAAGCAGCGCTAAGCGTTTTTATATTACTTAACCATTCTCAACACAAATTTAAAAAGGCTTAGAGGCAGAAAAATAACATTACATATATTTTTAATGAAACTGTGTGCTGGACATGAATAATTTTGCCTGTGTACTGCGCAAAAATATGATAAATCGTCTTTTTACAGTAGAGCACCAGTTATGTGAAGAAAAAGTAGTCTCCAAAAGTGGTGCTTGACAAAAGTGATGCTTTTTCACCAGCGGTGATTCACAAATATCGTAAGATTATATTTTGAATTAAAATTATGCTTTCTTTAAATATTAATAAAAGAAAAAAAGAAGTGAAGAATTAATAATTATTTTTCTCAGAAATTATTTTTTCATTTGTCGTTTTATTAATTTGCTTTGAAATAATTTTGTTTACATTTTACGTATGATAAAAACCGCCACAAAACAGAATACATATAGATAAACATTCTATGTAAAATAATTAAAATCTACATTCCCACGCTTTGAGGTCTGTTGTTATTTGTCACTACTATTACCGGTATATTTATTTGTTTCTTTTGATAAAATTATGCGTCATGGTCTATTGCACATGGATTTAATATTTATGTACTTGACATTTTTGATGCAACTTTCCAAAAGTGATGTCGACTAATTTGATGCTCTCAAAAAATTTCCAAAACTGACGTTCCCATTATCGGTGCTATACTGTAATTTGAACGTAGTGTCTCAAACGTATAATTATCCTTGTCAGGCGATATGTACATAATATCTAATTATATGTCCGTCCCACTTGCGCTTGTTAACGTGTTAAACTGCGTATTTGGTCCAACTCGACTGTGATGGAACTGACCAGTGATTGCTACTATGTACAAGACACATAAGAACACAACATCAATTATAAAAATAATATTTAATTTTTTTTTTAATTGCGTGTCTTGTGGCTTCCACAATGTCCCGACTACGTTTATTTGTGTCCGTTCGTCCGTTCGTCCGTTCGTGATGATAAGATGAGTTCACCACTGCACACTGGACTGTGTGCAGTGGTGGACTCTCTAGATTTCTTTTTTTTTTTGTAACTTTAACGAGTTATTAATTTATGGAAAAATTTTCAATAAATTATATATTGTTGTGTTTTGGTCGAATGTTTTAAGTCGCTTCTTTTTACACTTAGAAATTTTATCGTTTGAGTTTAAGGTGGTTAAATTAGGGCGTTCTCAAGAGACTAGGGCCCGATTTACATTAACGCTCTACTCTTAGCCCGGCTGCACACCTAGCAGATACGACACAGCAGATACGACATGAGAGACACAG
Source organism: Brachynemurus nebulosus (assembly GCA_035578155.1). Classification (NCBI taxonomy): domain Eukaryota; kingdom Metazoa; phylum Arthropoda; class Insecta; order Neuroptera; family Myrmeleontidae; genus Brachynemurus; species Brachynemurus nebulosus. The sequence goes on along the minus strand of JAPWDM010000006.1, from coordinate 9,537,702 downwards.
ACATTTGTCTTAAGACATGGCATCTGCACACCTAGGAGATAAGACACGAAAGATACGACATGAAGAACACTACAACAAGGGGAACTTTTCAATTTGTTGGCAGTAGTCTTTCATTTCAAATTTGTGATATTACTTTTACAATACTGTTTTAGGGCATAATTGCATAAAAATGGGTAATTTTTAATATAATTAACAAAATTAATTGTAAACGATACATTTTTTGGAACGTTTTTGAACTTACCTCCTTGGTAATACACAGTATTTTAATATGGTATTTGACAGTTTTTCAAAAAGTGTTTAAAATTGTCGGTATGCATCTAATATTACATTAAAAAAATATTTTTGGAGAAAATTTACCATTTCTTTCAAATGTACACCCAGAGAAAAAACAATATTAATAAAAACCATATTGATTCAATGTAAAACATTAACAAAAGTCTAGTAAGGTTGAAATTTATTGTTTTAATGTAGAACAACTTTATTTTAAAAGTTTAATAATATTGATTTCCTACAAAGTTCCCTATCTTTTCAATACATTTTTTTTAAGTTGTACATTATTGAAACAATAATGATCGTATTTAATTTTAAGTTGCCATTTTTCTCTCAGTGATATAATATAATTTTTAAATTTATCTTACATGTCGTTCGACATGAGCGACAGCAGACAAGCATGCTATGTCGCTTAAAACAAAAGTCTGTGTCTGCTATGTCGTATCTCCTAGGTGTGCAGCAGTTTTGTGTTTTCAATGCAATTTAAATGTACTCAAGCGATGCGTGTCTCCAAGCGACACATATCTTATGTCTCTCATGTCGTATCTGCTGTGTCGCATCTCCTAGGTGTGCAGCCGCACTTACTCCGATATCGCTACGCTCCCGATTCGATATAATCTTGTTGTGTTCACATTACAGTGCTGATATCATGCTGGGTACACTCCCAGTTCGGTATCAGTTCGATACAAATATCTTTTCATAACAACTGAATGCAAGCGGAGTGGAGTGGAATCAAAAAAGTGTTTACACTATAGGTACAAGCCATAACAAGTCTGATATCCCGCCGATAAAATATTACCTGAGTGGTATTGATATTGGAGTAACATTGGAGCGAGAGAGAACCGTGACTGATATCGGACCGATATTAAAGCGATGATGTGAATACACTCATTGTTATTGAATATTTTATCGAACCTGGAGCGGAGTGATATCGGAGTGAGAGCAGAGCGTTAATATAAATCGGGCCTTAGGAATGATTTTTGGATATATTATTTTTGAGTATCCAGTACAGAAATTTGAAAAAATTTGTACCAATTCTGAATTGTCGTTTGCAAGATAAAACTTTAAAAATTACTTTTAACACGTAGGTACTTAAATAAATAATTATCTTCTGATAAAGATTAACTGATAAAAAACTTAAACAGAAATTCTTACGTACAATACTTTAGTAATTTAATTGTGTCAGCCAGGGCCGGACCTACAGTTATTATGAGGGGGGGCGGGTAAACTTTGCTATTGGCGCCCTTCCCGAGAAAAATGACAGATTTAAAATTTGGGTGCATCAATATTTTAACTTTTTCCCTGCAAAAAGCAAGTGACGAGCAAAAAAAAACCTCAAATTCAACGTTTAGCACCTTCGAACTTGCGCTTTTGGCGCCGCCTATAACCTGTAAGGGGGCACGTGCCCCCGCTGCCCCCTCCCCTAGGTGCGGCTCTGGTGTCAGCCATGTTGAATATCAGTTAAATGTCCATTTTGCTTCCGGGACTACTAAAGTCTATTCATCAAGTGACATTACTTCGGAACTATTCGGAACCGTATCAATGAAACCGGTCCTTTATATCTTTGTTGGTTTGTTTGAGTTATGTAGGTGTGTGTAGTAGCTTTTAAAAATTGGTAAAATATTTTTATTGAGAAAAGGACGGACAGTGTTCAAAGGCCCAATAGGCAATAATAGAATTAATGCGGAATGGTAAACACAAATAATTTAGCAAGAGGATGAATCAATTAACTTGTCAATTAAAGTATGTACAATCTATTTTAAACCAATTTTTTTTTGTGTATAAGTTCTTTCACCAATTCGTTCCCAAAAAAACTAATATTTACAGTATTTCAAACAACAACAATTATTACAAAATAATAAAAATTTTGAGACGGTACCTAACTTAGGGTGAATTTTTTTATTTCTCTTTTTGAATTTCTTTTCAAAAAAAAAAAAAAAAACTTTTTATTATTAAACGGTGCTTAACAAAAAAAAGTTTCTTTCTTTGTTGACTTCTATTTCTAGTTCAGTAGTTCCTTGAAAATAATATTTACATTTGTTTTGGGGAGCGTTCACTATTTTTGGTGAGGGTTTTTGAAGGAAATCAAGTTTTTAGTATTTGATCTGCATGTGTGTGTGCGTGTGTAATAGGGGAAAGTGTGGTATTATGTGAATTGGAAGGTGGTTTGGTGCATTCATGGTTTTTACATAAGTTTATTTTTTCTTTTGGATATTATGAACTACCGATTTGTCTCAAATCGACTTAGGTCTGCCTAGGGATGGACTTATTAAGCCACTTTGCGGCCTTAGATATTCTCTTTTTTCCGGAGCCCCTCCCGAAAAACTAGGTAAAACAAATCTCAAATATTGATTCAAGTTGACAAGACAGTTTGATCGAATCCTTCAAAAAACCGAGCCCTAGACATTTGTCCAATTTGTCTATGCGATGATCCGGCGCTGAGTCCATCGATATTTGCCTGAATTACATTCTCATCCAAGTGATCGGAAAACGACATTTCATATTACACGCGCGAACATTATCCCAATTGGTGGTGGAAATGATTCCAAGCTACAAGAAACCTATTAAGAGTTAAATAATTGCCCTTAAACATTTCTCTAATGCTTAAAAAAGTGTCGATATTTATCTGAATTACATGGCGGTCAAGTGGTCGAAAAACGACATTTCATATTACATGCCCGAATGTTATTCCAAATAATGGCGAAAAAGATTCCTGGCTACAAGAAATCTGTTGAAAAATTTCTTTGATGCGTTTACAAATTGGTTGATTTTTATTGACTTTTATTTTTTTGTTTTTCTCGTAGTTATTACCTTAAACACTATTTCAAATTTCAAAGTTATAATTCGATTGGAATTTCCCATACATTTTTGATAATCTATTAGTCATGAAGTCAGTCCTAAACATATGAAATTTGATTAGGAAAATTGCTTCGCTTAATCTAAATTTCCTGAGAAAATTTAGCCTTCCTCAAGCGTTTGAAAATTTGGATAAGGTTTAAATAAAAATAGTTTTTATATGGTCCATTGACTGTCCACTGTATGAAACTCTACTTGTGCGAGCCCAACTCGCTCTTGACCGTATTTTTTTGGTTTCAAAATTTTGTGCCCTCGTGTAGGATACCTCCCTTGCTTGAATGTTTGTATAAGGTTTAAATATATCTAAATAAAAATAGTTTAATTTAGTGACATTGACTGCCCACTGTACGGAACTCTAGCTGCACGAGCCCGCCTCACTCTTGACCGATTTTTTTGGCTTTAAAATTTTGTATTTGTTTTTATTAACGTGTGAAATTTTTGTATATTACTGTATTTTATATGAATTTTTGAAATTCTTTTGAATTTTTTTTTTGAAAAGATTACATGATTTTTGTTAATATTTGTATATTTTGTTTACAGTACAATAGGCCTGCTGATGAATACTTATTCAGTATATTCGTTTAGGTGTTCACTCGAGAGGTGAACTTGTAGTAAGGCCTTTTCTCGTGTTTGATGTATGGCAAGAAGCAAGGTGGAAATAAGGCTCGATTTATATTAACCCTCCGCTCTCGGTACGATATCACTCCACTCTCGGTTCGATATAATATTCTTACACAATAAACAACGAGTGCATTCACATCATCGCTCTGATATCGGTCCGATATCAGTCACGGTTCGCTCCCACTCCAATGCCACTCCAATATCAATGCTACTGAGGTAATATTTTATCGGAGCGATATCAGACTTGTTATGGCTTGTACCTATAGTGTAAACACTTTTTTGATTTCACTCCACTCCGCTTGCGTTCAGTTGTTATGAAAAGATGTTTGTATCGAACTGCGACCGAACTGGGAGCGTACCCAGAGCAGCATTATAATGTGAATAGAGAACGAATAGGTACCAGCATGATATCAGCACTGTAATGTGAACACAACAAGATTATATCGAATCGGGAGCGTAGTGATATCGTACCGAGAGCGGAGCGTTAATGTAAATCGGGCCTAACAGACGTACCTGTTCTCTCCTCATAGTATACAAATTTATATTTTTTGACGTAGGTTTGGTACAGGTCAATGTAAGTGAGTGACTGACAGACTGACAGACAGCCTGATAGACTGACTACATATATGTGTGTATGCGTTAAGTAGAAAAAATATAAGCTTCTATATTTTATTTATTTTTTATTGGAACTTTCTACCTGTATTGAAAAAATCTGTTTTAAGATATGTTCTAAAGTTTAAAATACACATAATCTGTGGTGTGTACGTAATTCCATAGAAAAAATATACATAATTTGTACACTCAATACTGGTTTTACACGATTGATTTTGTTTTGAAAATTGCGGGGGGAATGAACCATATTTTTAAAAAATTTTTTCCCCTACAAAGTAAGTGACGAGTAAAAAAAAACTCCTTTTCTCGGGTACTCTTCTTCAAGTCCGACTTCCGGCGCTACAAACCCCCCCTCTCCCTTTTGTCGGTGCATTTGGTACATTTTGGTCAGTTATTTTGGAGTTATGGTCATTTTTAAATTTTTGGAAAAATCGAAAAAGTTTCTCCGGACTTTGCTTATGAAAATTGCTGACACTTAGATGAAAGGTTATAATAAAAGTTTCCAATTATTTTAAGGGGCAAAATTTTTCTTCATAAGTCACATGACTTTCGATTAAGGTTGTTTTTCAGACGAAATTAGTCATTAGTCGAAAATATCGAGTATAGAATAGTCGAATAATCGACTAAATTTTTAGTCAAATTCATGAATAAGGTAACCTAGTTAATTCTTTCAGAACAATGTTTTGTTTTGAATTTAATTATTGACTTTTAATGTTTTTTTTTTTTTTTTTTTTTTTAAAAATGTTTGACATATTACAATGTGTTAATCACAAAAAAGCGAAAAATCGTATAAATAAACGATTTTTTCGGAATCTTGTGTTAAATAGTACAGAATCGAGGGTAATCGAGGGTAAAATAGTCGACTAAAAAATAACTAAAAGCAAACAAAATTAGTTGACTAAATCGATTAATCGATTAATTATCCGACATCATTAGTTTAAAGATGCGTATCTTTTTTATTAAGATTGATAAATTTTTGAAATTTTGTAGCAAGGTAGCAATCGGATATCGATGTTTTTTTTTTTCAAAATGGCGTCATTATGCTTGGGCACAGACATAAACCAAGGGTCAAAAATTTCGAAAATTTTTTATAAAATATAATTTATAGAAATTTTCAATTCACACCAAACTTTGTTTCCGACAAATTTCGTTAAAAGGGGCAAAATAAATTTGAACGGGCTGGTCTTTTTCATTAAGGATTTCTTTCATTATTATTATTCAAAAAAATCGGTTCCTCTCCTCTGAACGGATTTCAAAAAATAAAGACACGACGGAAAAATCCTACAGTTCCATTATATCAGCTCTTTCTAATGAATCCTATGTATATGTGTGGTCACGCCTTAACAATCTATAATTGAGTGTGTATAGTTTATATATAAGTGTGTCCGATTGCAATTATTACAAACTCACACAATTTATGTATTTCTGTGCGTTTTGTTCTTGCAAATGAACCAAATGGACCTTAGACGCATGGTGTTTTCATTTCATATGCGAGTTTTAAAAACAATGTAAGTATTATTGTTGTTAATACACGTACATATACATATTAGTGTATATGTATATGTGTACAGTTAAGGCTCCTTTATTAATTTATCTAATTCGTTCCGAACAATGAGCAGGCGCTGTGTTCACAAAATGTACATATATTCATCATAATGAGTTATACACTACTTAAAAGAAACATAGTTTGTTCGTATGTATGTAATTATGATATGTGATCTTTCTCGTTGCTTTTCTTGGCTCATTTTACATTTTTATCGTTGTGAATATTAGGCCACGAGCTGTGGACAGTATTTAAATGCGTGGGTATGTTCTGGTAAGTCCAAAAACATTTTGACATACCGTAAAACCGTCTAGACCCGGACACTTTTTTACATTTTTTGGTATAATTTTATGTTTATATGTACATGTTTCCTTCATAGATATCACCAATAAAAGTATTACCATTAGAAAGAGCGTATATTATTTGTTATATCCCTGACCCATTTGTTTCATTATAAGTAAAAATAAAGAAAAATAAAAAAAATAAAAAAATAATTAGTAAGTGTCCGGGTCTACACCCCAAATCCGTATTGACCTGGACACTTACTTAAATAATGTAATAACATGCAAACCAACCTCTCCCGTCGGGGTTAGGACAGTGTTTTATATCGTCTGATGTCTTTGAACCTGTCAAAGGCTTCAAAACATTTTGTGGGAAGGAAGAGGGGTCAGTACATAGTATGCCTGTCTATGAAGTAAACATGCGATATGACACCAGAAGGAGACATAAACCGCATAATTCTGGCGGGAATATAACGTATGGATAGTGGAAGTTACAGCCAGTGCGAATCGCGGCCATAGTGTAATAAACTGATGTGTCCGGGTCTAAACGAATATATGTATATAGCATGTATTTTTTTTATATATACATTGAATATAACTTTAAACATCATTAAATGATGCGCGATAAAATTCTGAACACATACATATCAAAATTAAAACAATATGATAATTATGACGAAAATTACATGTTTAAGTTAGACACACATTTTATTTCTTTGAAAAACTGGACAATAGTAATCCTGTAAAGTGAGATAGTAAAAGTTGAAATCCGTAGTTTTTATTGGTACAGCTGTTTAGAGGATGTTTTTCTCTCTCTAATGACGTCAAGAACAAATGTTTATTGTAGCAGGTTAATGTAGAAACTACTTACTTTGAAGATTGGTGCAAAGTGTCCGGGTCTAGATGGTTTTACGGTAATTTACTTACACTTGTAAAATTAACAGAAATTGAAAATAAAAATGAGAATTTTAGACCCAAATTATGTTAACTTTTCAAAGGAACCGAATGAAAATTACGTTTATAATGTTTAATTTGAGAAAAACAATAAATTTTACCGTAATGACGTCACTAATTATACAAGAATTTTTGAAACTGACTGATTTTTAAATTTAAAATGAAGACAGATTTAGGAATATGTATGTATGTGTCAAATAACTCAAAGACTGTTTGCACTTAAAAATTCCCAAGTAGGTTAAAATTTTTCGAAACAATTTAATGTTTTTATAGTCAATTTCCAAGCAACAAATTGTCGCAATAGAAGATTGTAGTTTTTTCAGTTTTTACAGCAAAAAACAAAGTGATAGGAAACTTTTCATTGTTCATGTAATTTTATTGTAGGTAAACGTGATAAAAATTTAATTGTTTTCAAAACCATAGTAACAAAATATTAAATAATAATACATAATATGAATTATACTCTAACTCAGTGGCGGATTTACCCTTAGTGTCACCCTAGGCACCGTGAAAAATGCTGCCCCTGCTTTTCCCTAAAAAAATATTTCTTAATAGCTTTTTTATACTTTTATCTAAAAAAAGTAAGTCACGAGCAAAAGAAAAAAAAACTTCAAATTCTAAATTTTACCGCTCTCTTTGGCCCAAATTTGCCGCCCCTAAATCTGCCGCTGTAGGCTCCAGCCTACTCAGCCTGCTGGTAAATCCACCGTACTACACTCGAGTTTTATATTTTGTTCTGAATTTTGCGTTTTCTACAACTCAAGTTTGCCATCTGAAAGCAATTTAACGGAAAGAACTGTTAGCAAAAATTAGTTGACAGTTCTTCTAGTTAAATTTCTAAACAATAAATTTTTGTTTAAAATACAAACCTTCAACCAAAATAAAATCAAGTTTTATGCAAACAATCGTAAAAGATTGTTCTAATGGTTAAATAAAATATATATTTGTTTTTCACGGTTACGATTTACGGTAAAAAAAAAAGAACTAGCTCTTAGACTATTGTACTCGTATAGCTAATCTTGTTCAGAGTGCATATTATTATAATAAGTGGATTTAATTGATTGCTGCTGATAATATTGTGCGTTGTATAAGTTGTAACCGAGTTGTATATTACAACTTGTATACAATTTTGTCGAAATATGCTAATGAAGTTTGCGTGCATTTAATAAATCGTACCTATGTACATATTATGAATCAGAATTATCAAAATGATATTATTTAATAACTACATAATATACAATCTATACATATAATAAAATTGTAACGAGACCATTTCTGTACATGGAATATTTTTGGAAAATTGTACTGGTACTGTAAATAGTTATCGATGTAGATATCAAAACAGCGATTTTAGAATTTTTGTCTGTCTGTCTGTCTGTCTGTTCACGCATCACGCAAAAACTATTGGACGGATTTTAATGAAATTTGGTGTGGTGATAACCTATTACTTGGGTCAACATCTAAAATACTCCGGGCAAATTTCTCATTCCCACGGGAAAATGGAAAAACCATTTTGAGCATGTGTACACTTTAGGCAAAAACTATTGAACGGATTTTAATAAAATTTGGTGTGGTAATAACTTATTACCTAGGGCAACATTTAAGATACTTTTTGCTCTGGAAAAATGCCTCATTCCCACGGGAGAATAGAAAAACCATTTTGTGCATGTGCACTTATTACGCAAAAACTATTGAACGGATTTTGATGAAATTTGGTGTGGTGATAACCTATTACTTGGGTCAACATTTAAAATACTTTTTACTCCGGAAAAATTCCTCATTCCCACGGGAAAATAGAAAAACCATTTTGAGTATGTGCCTGCATTACACAAAAATTATTATTCTTTGCAAGTTCTGTATAATTTTGTTACATTTAAATATTTCTCATTGAGTTTATAACAATGCTTTGCGCGAACGACGTCGCGGGTACGGCTAGTTGTTGAATAAAGTGGTGTATTAATTAAAAATTTGATTAAGCTTGAAGTTACGCGTTAAAAAAAAATACGCGGGGCCCCACATACACCCACGCCCCTGCTAAACTGGCTGAAACGGCTGAAACTTAACAATCGATTCCATCTACACATGTTAAGTAAACTAACGAATGCTTATTATTGTGGTTCATTGTTAACAAGAACTGACTTAAGTATGGTGTGCGCAAAACATTATTATTTTTTAAGATTTTGTAATTTTAGCAACGAAATCCTTATGCGTTCTGAACATCGGTCATTGTAGAGGCGGTCAACTCTCACTTCACGATACTTTGAATTTAACAGTTCCATCGGCATTTAAAAAAAAAAAAAATTGAAGTAAGTACCAGTAAAATGAAGAAAAAGAGAGGATCGTTTATTGAAAATTTTAAGGAATCGTTAATTTCGTAATTTTTTAATTCGATTAAAAGAAATTTTGTAGCTTCGATTCGATGTTTTCTTCGGAACCCTAAGAAAAGGTGCATTATATACCAATTAGTTCCACTGTTTCTTCCACGCTACGATGTTTTAATTAGGTGATAAGAAATTTCTTGTTGATAGTGTAAATTAATATAATTCTGAGGAACTTGTTAAAGAAAGAAATACTCCCTGTTGCAGCATCCTGCATAACATAGCGAATTTCCATTAACAAAAATTAGTTTTTCTCGGAAACTAGTTGACATAGAATAATAGTTTAAAGAGACCTTTTTTGTGTGATATTTTTTCCTCTCGTCTCAATACCTAGTGTAGAAAAATGTCGCAAAAATTTTTGAATAAGGAGAAATTTAACTAATTTTTTTCACGAAAATTTTCAAAAAAAAAACCATGTTTGGGGCATCGGACGTACCTGGTGAACCAACTTGTCCAACGGTTTGGGACTTCTAAATTAATTTTCATCAAATCTCTAAAAAGTTATTGCGTGAACACATATATACATATACATATCTATCGATATATATATATATATATATATATATATATATATATATATATATATACATATATATATATATATATATATATATATATATATATATATATATATATATATATATATATATATATATATATACCATGTGAGTTTTTTGGAATTATATATATAAATTTTATTGAATATTATTTTCGGTTTCTAGAGACCTTTTTTCTGCCATTCTGCCCGGTCCACTTCAAGTCGCGCTATGACAGAGACTAATAGCTGAATTCCATTATGGAAATTTGGTAAAAACAATATTTTTCTGCCTCCTTCGTACTGAAAGACTATCTGAGACACTTAGATCTAATTATACTGATAAATATCAACACAAAATTATTCGTATAAAGCTCCGTACACACCGATACGGTTACTCGAACCGGTACTTTTATGATTTTATTACGTATACCCGCACTATCAGTCGTGCTTGTGTGTATTCAGCCCTAATGGCTTAATTGACGTTAAGAATTATTACATTTGTGTTAATTAAAATTTATATACGGTTTTATCAGACATGATTCTTTTTTTGGAATAATTAACAATTAAAGTTAATTATCCGTCTCGTAGTAGAGTTATTAAGTCAAAGACAGTCGTTTCAATACATATTTAATAATTGATATTTAAATGAGTTTAAGTTTATTGCTATACCTACTGTCAAGTTTAAGGTACCATCACAGTGTGATCAGCCGAAAAATGGTCAATTTTCGCAAATTTTTTTCGAATGGATAGGATGGGGGAATGGGGATGATTTTTTTTACGATTAATACCACTATTTAACAATACAAAAATATATATTTTTTTTATTTATTTTTATTTTTTATATTTATTATAATTTTTTGAAATAGTGTCTTTAAAAAAGGGCCGATATTGGTGCTCACAATTACAGCCGCAGTTTTCATTTGGAAAAAAAAATCAAATAGATTATCACTCTGTAGGTAAGCCGCTATGTACCTATGAAAGCTTTTTTTTTTTTTGAAATCTTCCTATTTTTCCACACGGAAAACTGTAAAAAATTTGGTACTTTTTATTCAAACTGCCGCCATTTTTTCGAATTTCAAAAAAAGCTCCCATAGAACATAGCGGCTTACCTACAGATTGATAATCTATTTGATCCTTTTTCCCAGATGAAAACTGCGGCCGCAATCGTAGGCTCCAACTATCGCCCTTTTTTAAAGACACTTTTTTCAAAAAATTATAGTAATTATAAAAAATAAATAAAAATGAATAAAAAAAAAATTTTTGTATTGTTAAATAATAATAATAATAATAATGTGTTTAACGTCCGTTTTTTAGACATTTTAATCTATAACAGACGCCACCCACATCATTATTTGTATCTTTATTTTATTATTTTTTTTTTTTTAACATTTACAATATTCCTCACATTATACAATTATGTTGTGGGTGGAGGACAAGGAAAGTGGTGTGAGGGCTAGGATTTGGTAGGTATGCGTCTGCAGCCGTCTTCTTAAGGAACTATGCCGATATTCATCTGGAATTGTGAAGGGAAACTGCAGAAAAACCTTCACAAGCATAGCCGGCCGCGGGATTTGAACCCTCGACCTACCAGTCGCAAGTGCCAGTTAGTGCTTAAGCACGCTCGGCCACTTCGCTGGTGTATTGTTAAATAGTGGTATTAACCGTAAAAAAAATTTCATCCCCATTCCCCTATCCTATCCATCCAAAAAAAAAATTTGCGAAAATTGACTATTTTTCGACCGATCACACTATGTGAATGGTACCTTAAACATTCTGAATTTTTGGGTTTTTATCAAAAAAAATATATTCTAGGGTTATTTGTTGTTTTCTTTGTTTTGATAATTAGTTCTGCAAGAGTTGTTTTTTTCTGAAAAAAAAAAATGTTATTTTTCTTGTGATAATTATTATTTTCAATTTTTATTCGGTCAAAAGATATATAATTATGACATGTGCGCCGAGCTACTAAAAGTTCTTACATTTGTGGTAAATAAGCAGTTGATAAGTATGTAGACTTGTTGAACTGTTAATTGTGTTTATTTAATGGTAATAAATGTAATAGTAAGTACAGAAGAGTCCCGCGTAATCGGATGATTTACTGTTTTGTTTTTTTTTTTTTTTTTTTTTTTTTTTTTTTTTTTTTTTTTTTTTTTTGGTGGTGCTTGTTCAGTTTTTTTTTAAATAAATTTTCAGTGCTTTTTTTTTATCAGAGTTGGTTACATTTTATGAAAGAATTTGGTCGTTTTGGTAAAATTAACAAAAATTGAACATTTGTTATATTTCTTCCATTTCGTGAACGAATTTCATCATTTTGATCGAAAAATTGAAAATTTCAGATCCAAATTATGTAAGTTACACCAGAAAATTAAACGAAAATTACTTATGTATATAAGTAGTGTTTAATTTGAGAAAGACAAAAAGTTTTTACCATGGTGACGTCATTAGTTTTTCAAAGCTGTAAATTTTGTAATTTTGCCGGTAAAACTATAGCATAAGATACTTTTTGTATGTTTTTGAATCAATTTTTTCGATTTTTATAATAATTGGAAGTGTAAACCTAGAAAAAATAGGGTTTTCGTACAAATTTTGGTACTTTCAGTAACAAAAATGTGCGATTTCAATCAAACACATATTAGTGAAGATCTCAAAAAAATTTTTAAAAAAATTACTCTAACAAAAAATAATTTAATTTCAAATAAGTTTAATGTAAAATTAAAGTAGTTAACGTAAAAGCCCCCATTATGGAACGGTATGTAATACCGGAACAGTTTTGACATTTAAATATTAATGAAGTTATTTCTGAAAGAAACGTATGATAACAAAAATTATTATTAATAGAATGATTGTTTTTCAATTTAAATTCAACTCGCATTTAATGTTTCTTTACTTAATTAAAGAAGTAAATATGTAAATGTCAAAACTGTTCCAGTATTAGATACCGTTCCATAATGGGGGCTTTTACGTTACTGATTTTTTTTTTTTTTTTTTTGAAAAACAAATAATATTGTAAACAAAAAATAATTATACCTTGTTTTTGTACTAATTGGACGTTTTCTTTTTGTTTTTCAGGTAAGCAATAAACTGCAAACTTATTTCAAAATAAACTTCGTGTTTACGTGTTCCGTAGTAGAATCTCATGTAAGTAATCCATGTAATTTGTGATAATAACTAAAACTTGGTTGTTTTATGCATTAACTCTTGTATTCAGTGTTTACTCATGTCTTAATACATCTAGCGAATATATAACGTCCTTCTGAGTAAAGAATTTATAACTGAAATGTTTGTACGTATTGGAAATTATTTGAATTTAAATTTGTTCAATTTTAGTGATTTTGACACAAAAATTTTGTACTGAATTGTAATTTTTTGAGTTAACGTAAAAGCCCCCATTATGGAACGGTATCTAATACTGGAACAGTTTTAACATTTACATATTTATTTCTTTAATTAAGTAAGGAAACATTAAATGCGAGGTGAATTTAAATTGAAAAATAATCATTTTATTAATAATAATTTCTGTTGTCAGACGTTTCTTTCAGAAATAACTTCATTAATATGTCAGTAAATGTCAAAACTGTTCCAGTATTAGATACCGTTCCATAATGGGGGCTTCTACGTTATATCTGACTTTATTTCATTTCTAAATCTTCTACCGTGTTTCATTTGAAGTGATGTTGCTAAATTTTCGATTAATAGTTCATTTACTTCACCAGATTGTTTTTTTTCCAAAACGCAATGTTTATTATCCAAAATTTTTAGATTCGTAGCACCATTTTTTTCGTTGGAACATAACCACAAATGTCCCTGTATTTTTCCTTGAAGTCTTCTAATTAAGATCAAAATTAAACGAATTTTTTTTTTGTATCTTAAAATTTGTCATATTCTGTTGGCTAGCAACCAAGAGATCTGGGCTCCAGTCCCAGCCGATCCAGTTTGGTAATTTTTCAATCACTATGTGAATTTTAATTGACATAATTTTGTTGGTTTTAACTGATTATCTTCGAAAAAGTCCTTACAAAGAGACACTTTTTGCAGTCCCCCCAACCAAAATACTTATTTTAGTGCCTCATAATAGGCAGTAAAGTGTCAATTTTACTCTCTAGGAACAGGAGAGATTTTTTTTTTACAGGTCTCCGATATCAAAAGTCATATTTTAATCCTAGTTCCTCAGTGGGTAATTTACTACTTTTTGAACATAAGGCTGATCCGGATAATTTTTTCAATTACTTTGTGATTTTTAATTTACAAATATTGGTTACTGGTTTTTGGTCATTGGTTAACCAAAGGAAGTCGAGTGCTTAAAGTTTCAGTTTAACTGAACGATAAGTGAACATATGAATACTACGTGTGTTTTAAATGCAGACAAAAGTCTGTCATACGTAGTAGTGTTTCACAAGCACTCGATAATATTTGAGATTGAAAAGTTGTAACTGCTTCTTGCATTATAGAGAGTACATACACATAGGTGATTGAATTTTGTCTGTATCGGGCGTCTGTCGAGCAAAGGATCGATGGTGTAATGGATAGCACATCTGGCTAGTTATCAGGAGATCCTGGGTTCGATTCCCGGCCGATCCGGATAATTTTTTCAATCACTTTGTGATTTTTAATTTACATAAGTAATTTTTAAAATCTAGAACGAAAATTTCCTTAGTCAATTCCCACATAATTTGTTTTTCTTTGAACTTCTAATGAAATTAAACGAAAAAATCCATGAAAATAAATACATATTTTGTTCCATATATTTAATAATGATAATTAAATACAAATAACATTGCGGAAAATCCGGAAAAGTTAAGTAAAGAAGAAAAAGTTACTACCAATTTTCTTTTTGAGGGACAAATTTGAGTTCAATAAACAAAAAATTGTTGTTATTTAAGGTGCCTGTTGGTGTTTCGCCGTCAAAATTGGCGGAAATGTTGTGGAATTAAAATACATTTTAGGGAAAACCCTTTACTAGGGATATCAGAACGCTCAAATGTGATACGCTCAAAAGTGTAAGAAATCTTTCAAGGAAGTTTTCACCGTATTTACGGAAATATTGAATTAAAAGATTTTACTGCCATACATATTTTTCTTTATATGTTTTTCCCTTTGAATTTGTGTTCATATCACTACGGGTGTGTTTGGGGTGAGAGAGGGGGTGTGGTACGTGTGGTGGGGGGTTGATGTTGTTCATGGTCGTTAACGATGTGACATATTTGATTCCATTTGTGTTTGAACCGCTCTGTCATTTGACTTATGTATTGTTGACATCTTTAATTTTCTTCTCATTTTTTCTATCTAGTATTTTTCATTTTTATTATATGTTAAAAAAAAAAGAAAAAAAAGCGGCTAAGGTATAATTATCTAATCATATACAGGCTGGACATAAAATCAAAGGATCGCAATTTTGATATTTGTGTTAATATACTTACAGGACAATTTGTTTTATGTAAGTAAACTTGCCAACTATAGCAGACAAAAGTAGTTAAGTCCAAAACATCAACTTTACAGTAGAGAGTAAAAACTAAAATGAAATGCAGGCAACATCAGTTTATTTGAATTATCTTCAAGTTTACATGACATTTTGTAAATTTTTTCTAATCAATTACTTTCTTAACTTGTAACACAGTAAATCATAAAAAAATAAACTTGAAACCTTAAATTAAAATTTTTTGAGACATCTCTGTGGACTTAACATATAAAAAACAAAAATAAATTTCACTATTTAAAACCATTTGTGGACTTAACCAGTTGTAGTGGGTAGTGGTTGCCATAAAAATACATTTCCAGTTTAATTAAACTATGTACTTATTTATTATTTTATTAAGAATTTTAAGAAATTAACTTCTTTTGTTAGTTTCTGAAACGATTTTTTTTATAACAAGTGCATAAAAAATGATGTTAAAGTTGGAATTGACTTTTACCCTTTTGGAAATACATGAGATAAACTCTCTTGATCCTTATTATAAAATAAAAAAATAAAAAATAAAAAATTGACTTAACTACTTTTGTCTGCCTGCGCTAGAAATAAACTCCGCTTAAAAAATACAGAAAAGAATCAATTGTCATTTAATGCACGTCCAACACGACCTTGCCCTTTCGTGGAGAATGTAATAGCACTCCGAAAGAAGGATCTTCTTTCAGAGTCATAAAAATTAATAGAACGGTAAAAATTTTGAATCATTGCCTTTTTTCAAAATACTCTCAAGCATTTTAACGCTTGAAACATGTACTTTTGGATTCAACATTAAATTTTCATAAATAGTGAGGTGTTATTTGAAAAAGCTACCTCTAAGGATTCTAAAAATATTTTGTTGACAGCTGAAAATTGGCCAGAAATGACCATAAAGAGGAAATTTTTAGTTTTCTTTCTTGGTGATTATCCTTTAAAAAAAAAATTGATCCTGCTGAAAAAAATCTTTTTGAATCCCTCCATCAAAAAGTAGACGGTACAAACTTTAAAATGCTCTTTTTAAAATTTTTGTGGGACAATTTTTGACTGGAATACAACCTCTTGAAAAAATGCAATTTTTTTTTTTTTTTTTTTTTTGATGTACTTAATTTAAAAGTTGGATTCTGGACCTGACCTTTAATAGCATTATCATAATTAATTATTTGTAGTGGGAAGTCCACGGAAAATTTTGAAACATCCTCTATTTTAGAAAAAAAATCCAATATTTTTTTTTTCTTTTATAATTTTTACCCCTATTATTTATATATGTTTCAAACCGTCATATAACCATCCATGTATTTGAAATAATATTATATATTCTATTTATTCTCGCGGCTTTTGAGAAATTCTGCCTTTTAATTTTCTTTAAGAACATCATCAGTAAATGACATTCATCATAGCGTACAGAATGATCCAGAGCAAATCGTCCAGTATTTCCCAGTATATATAGAACGAATATAAATTGTGGTGTATTTTGTCTAGGATCTCCTGTATAAGTGGATGCATTTTTTCCCTAGTTTATTATTAGTAGTCTAGTTAGTATTTCATTAATTTTTCTGTTTATTGAATTTTTAAATTTTTCGTAGTCGCGTTTTATGGATTTTTTTCTTTTTTTTCTTTTTTGCGGTAAAAAAATAATATTGCAGTGGACTTTAACGAGAAGAGTTGATATATTGACTTTTTTTTTTTAGCTATTATTCAAGTTGCTGTGTATAATATTTCACGATGACGTTTGTTAAATAATTTATAAGTTCGATTTATAAGTATTTAATTTATAAATTTTTAATATTCATTTAGGTCTATCATCATTAGGTAAGTAGTTGTTGAATTATTGTTTGATTCCACTGACAATATTACTTTTTGTGAGGTTAGAATCAATCTGTTGGTTTACATAGTGTTTGTAAGTGGTTTTTACTTACGTAATTTACATTTATCAAAATATACTTATTAACCAGAAACTGATTTAATGGTTTAAATGTAGGTACTTTGAGTTTTTTTTTGGTTGTGAAATTTGAGGTTTGTGATAAAAATTATAGTATTTGTTAACAAATTTTGAGTAAGTATACCCATTATGTAAAAATTATTTTAAAGAAAATCATTAGTATGTTTATTTACAAACAATTTTGTTTGATTATGAATGACTAGTGTTCGAAACAATTGTTAAAATTGTAAAATATTTAAATAATTCACTGTTGAGAGATTTACTTTGTGAAATTTCATTTTAAATATTGAAAAATATTTACAATTTAAATTACTTTGTCAATTTCTTCTCTGAGGATGGCCGAAAGGGCTGAAAACGCGTTAAGTATAAATATAATTTTAATTTCGTGAAATTGACAAAGTAATTTAAACTATAAATATTTTTCAATATGTAAAATATTTGTTTTATTATTCACAAACTAGTAACTCATTTTATAAATTCAAGCGATCCACTTGAATTTTGCAAGTAAAGCAGGTGTATAATGTATAAAAATTTATTTGGAAACATTATTGTCACAGCTAATTTAAGAGATACCTTTTTTGTCGAGGTTATTGTGATTCATTTAGACCAATGGTTCCCAAAGTGCTCTATATTGACCCCCAAGGGACGATATAGACCTGGTCCACGGCGAGGGAAAATAAAAAGTTGAGGGTCTGTGAGATGTAAATGGGGGTCTACAATAGCAGAGTAGACGTATAGCGAATTTTGGTCATCCTAAAATGAGAGGTTAGTGATTGATGACCCCCAGAGGTCGATGATAATCTGGAAGGGGTCCACGGCGAGGGAAAACAAAAAATTGAGGGTCTGTGAGATGTAAATGGGGGTCTACAACAGCAGAGTAGAAGTACAGCGGATTTTGGTCACTCTAAAATGAGAAGTTAGTGATTGACTGGTGACCTTTTTTTTGCTCTCTACCTACCTTTAAAATCAGAAGTTGCTTGACTGCTGACTTTTTTTGGCTCGCCACCCCATTTTTCCGGGGCAATATTTCCGAAACTTCTTCTTAAATTTCAGAATTTGTACGGGGGGTCTATCCGAAACCGAGAACTATGGCAAGTGGTCTACGAACCAAAAAAATTTGGGAACCACTGATGTAGGCGCTTTTTTGTTATTTTTTTGTAACATTTTTGTTGAAAGTTAGTCAGTTACACAAAGTACAAACACCACGTTTTTGATACAGTTGTGAACACACTAGCGGCTCTAGTGACACTGTCAAGAACTTGGTATGCGTTCTTACGTCATGCAACACTTCGAACACGTTACAATAAAACATAAATTTATTTATTTTTGTGATATTAATTTTCCGATGTTTTTTTAGATGATTTTTTTAAACTTAATACGAATTCCTTTTGCGATTTAAGTAATAAAATTAATAAATTCATATTCCTTATTCACGACAGAATAATTTACAGCAAAGATTTAGTTTTACTCGTCGGGGTATAATCTAACCACAATTTTATTACTCTTTTAACCGTTTCGTAAACTCACTGACGGAATTATTTGAATAATTTCTTAATTAGCATGGTACACAAACACAATAATAACTTGTAATATAACACGTAATGTATGATTTATCAACGATCTATAATATGCATAGATCTCTATGATGATCTATACATACACATATAAAGTCTAATAATAATTAAAGTTCATCGAATGCTATAATTATAATTCATAATTATTTATGAATTTATAATCTGTAATATTAAAGGTAGTTATTTAAATATTGCATATTTTACATTGGTATCTATCACTGAACCACTTAATGGCACACTTCCATTCCGCTCCATCTTCGGGTAAATATCTAATTAATGATATTAATTAATAAACTATTACATACGTTATGCATGAAAACACACACACACACACAAATTTATCATAATCAATATACCGTAGATGGGTATGAATCGAGACTTGAGAGTGAATTGGGACAAATCGAAAAAAGTGATTCATGAATTTGATTTAAATATATTAGACATCGAGAAATAGTAGAGTAGTTATTTTTTTGGGTAGCAATAGTGTGACTAAACTTGAAGTTGGATGAAAAATATTTTAAAAATAAATTTAAACTGACGTCGTAATTATGCTGGCATAAATTTTTAATATATTAAGGCAATATTCTAGTCTAGAAATTGGAACAAATCGATTTCTTTTTTTTTTTTTCATATTTTCAAAGTTTAGACTTTTGAGAATAAGCCTCTAAAAGGATTTACGGAAATTCGAATTATTTTCGTAGTTATGGTTATTTTTTCCCTGTGTACTGTGTATTTTTCCAGTATTAAATTCAAAGTTTTAATATAAATTACTCGAAACTGCTTTTTTCGATACGGTTGACATGATATCTCAAGTTCTAATGCACCGATTTACTTGAAATTTGGTACAGACCTTCTTAATACTATCAAAATTGGCCTAACAGTTTTAAAATTTTTTTTTTTACTATTTTTAAAAAATTTCCAAATTTGAAAAAACGGAGGCGAAAAAATGATGTTTTCTTAAATGGACGCCATTTTGTGAAAAAATTTATGTTTTCAAATCGGCTACGTCCGGCTAATTCTACATCTTTTTTTATTAAGAATTAACTAAAATTTTACTTTTTTTTTGAGTCCCCATTTGCCGACCTGTACCGATTTCAAATTTGAATTTTTTTTTAAAATTTTTATACATTTTTAATACTTTTCAAATATTAATAAAAAAATTGGTAAGAGCCTGTAAAATCACCTCACAATCGAGCCTCTAGACTAGAATACTACCCCCTTAAAGAATAGGTACTCACAAAAATACGATGTTAGGTTTGAATTCGTGTCGATTCAACCCATTTTACGGTAATATGGTTCCAGTTTTATGATAGATATATTATATAAATATCGATTGATAAGTATTTGGGATTTTTTTGAGTCCCCATTTGCCGACCTGTACCGATTTCAAATTTGAATTTTTTTTTAAAATTTTTATACATTTTTAATACTTTTCAAATATTAATAAAAAAATTGGTAAGAGCCTGTAAAATCACCTCACAATCGAGCCTCTAGACTAGAATACTACCCCCTTAAAGAATAGGTACTCACAAAAATACGATGTTAGGTTTGAATTCGTGTCGATTCAACCCATTTTACGGTAATATGGTTCCAGTTTTATGATAGATATATTATATAAATATCGATTGATAAGTATTTGGGATGGATTAATGTGTTTTTTTGACAACGGAAATGTTAAATCCTCTTGTTTTGATTTTCATAAGCAGCATATTTTATTAATAAACAAAAAAATATGGACATAATTAATTTTTATTTTTAATTAAGACGCATGTACATTATATGCATGTGTATTTGTAGTGTTCCGTATCAAAATTAGAAAAGTAGAATTGCTACGAAAAAAATTTTAAATTTAATACAGAGTTCCAGCTATACATTTAAAGTATGAAAAGTTGAATTTTGTTACTGGGTGTTGATTTTTGGCGGTAAATTGGGAAGTGGGAATTTTTTTTTGAAAGGCATTGTATAAGGTATCTTTGAAAAGCTTGTACCTATATAACGTATATTTTATGCATTTACAAAAGAAATGTTTGAGAAATGTTGCCTCTTAACTTTATCACTAAAAGGGTCCACTCAGGAAAATTTAAAATAATTTGTAAACATTGAAAATGAGTGATTGAATGAAAATTGTGAAAATTGAAAGAGTTCTAGGGCGATCAATTGTTATTAAAACAATTTAAATTATTTATTTCTTTATAATTGCTGAAAAAATATTTTAATTTTGAATCCATGCTTGGAATACTATTCATGCAAGTTGCAAAGACTTGCACTTGACAGAATTTTTTTTTTTAAATGAATAAATTAGTAGAATTGAGCGGAAGGCTTATCTCATCTGTTTCCCGTTTTAAAAAAAATTAAATTAAATAAACATACGTAAATAAAAAAAATCATATCAATTTAGTACAAATTTGATAAAATTATATACTTATGTATTAATAAAATAGATCAAGACCCCAACGTGTGTTTCAGTCAAAGAGTTTCCTATATCTGTCGATCTTTTTTTATCGTTCAAAACTGTTGAAATAATAGTTTTTTGTAAATATTTGTAAATATATTGAATTTTCAGTTAAAAAAAATGTGTTCTTATGAAATTTATTGCTTGAAATTTTTACTACAGAAAGAATTCAGCTACTTTTTCTCAAAAAACACCATTTTTTGAAGTATATTAAAATGAAGATATTTAAAATTGATAATTTGTTTAAAAAGTATAAATGGTTAACATTTCCTTAAATATTTCAGAAATCGTTTGTTTGACTACAAAAAGTAACTAAATCTTTTTTGTAGAAAAATTTACGGGCTCATAACAATCCTTTTTATTGTAAAGTTGATATTTTTCGAAGTATTGTAAAAAATTTGCAAAATTTGTTTTTTGATAATTTTATACAAAATTTCAATCAGTGAAAAATTCGTTTGATAAAGTACATGTTAGCTCCTGGTCTATAATATTCGAAATGTAGACGAAATATGAGTTAAAAATTAAAAACAAAAACAATTTTATTTCGATGTAAGAAAACTATTATCATTTTGTGGCTTTGTAATTTAATTTGAAAAAGTTTTATTAGTTGTAAACTTTATTTTTACAGTAGTGTCAAAAAATATGTGTATATACATATAAACTCACTTGCCCCTTTTAATTTTTCTGCTGTTTATAGCTTTTTACAAGTTATCATTTTTATCAAAACAGATTATTAAAATAACAAGTAATTTATAAAAAAATTGAAAATTTATACTTATGACGTCACCAAGCCCAATCGAAAATTTTCGGGTGATAGAGTTGATACTTTTAGTCGCATAAACTTGATTTTTGCGGTTAGTTTTTGAATTTTTTTAAATTTTTTTAGGAAATTGCATGGCGAGGCTAGAAGTTTTTAAGTTTGATGCCAACCCTCCCCGCCCGCCAAATTCAATTTGTTGTATCGTATACAAAAATATTGCTAAAAAAAGCAAATTTTTTGAGGAGTTAGTTTATAGTGATATTCAGTTTGAAATATGTAGAAATAAAAAACACTGCTCCGCTCCTGATTTTCTCGATTTCTAAAGTTTACAATTTAGCAATATTAGGGTCAGTACATGTTAAATTTTTGATTACAGGAAGACTACCAAAATTTTTATTGGTTTTTGTTATCAAAATTCTTATACAGAACTCTAGTTACGGGAATCCGACTCACTCCTGACTTGCTTTTGATCAAAAACTAAATTATTAAAAACAAATTTCAGATTTTCGATAAGAATTGACGCTCTATATCCCGTTAAAATCGAAACGTTCGGTACTGTTGTTTAAAATGGATGCATTTAAAAAATTCAAACATTCTTCATTTCATACATTTTTTAGTATACTCTAAAACAAACCATTTACAAATCTATAAATTGTATGTAGATGGCTTTATCAATAATAGACAATGTTAAAAACTAAATTCGAATGACTTGCATTACTTCTACTATTAAATATCTTACCAGCTAGAATAGAGTTCATACAAAAAAAGAAAAAATACATCTTCCTTAATATAATCGTAAAGATTTTTAGCTAGATACGTTCGAAACATAACGTTCTACTTAAAATCAGAGTGCATCTGTCATTAAATTTAAAACGATCGACAGACAATCTCACTATCTCACTCGCACACACACACACTGTCTCCCTCTCTCTCGTACATGTTATAATACTTATGTGATAGTAGTGGTTTAGTGAACATTAGCTCTAGCTATTTGAGTGACATATATGGAATATCCACATAAATGATTCACTACTTGGAAAAAAGTAGAAATGTATTTCTTCTTCTTCGTCACTGCTAATCCATCTTTAAGAATTCATTCAATCTATATCCATATAGGAAAATAATGTATTATCAATAAATATTAAAGTGCTGGCACGGTTAGGAGAGGAGTGAGAGGACGAAAATAGGATAAGTTTTTTGTAGGCTAATAAAATATAGTTAATACAAAATATAGAGATTGGTTTCCGAAAAATTTTTCCGTTAGAAAGGTCATTAACGCATGAAAACCTCCGTAGAGATAAATGTTGGGTCTCGGGAACAAAGCACATTTTTAAATACCCCCCCCCCCCCAAAAAAAAAATAAGTGACGAACAAAAAAAAATCGTTTTACTATTTCCCGGGACCCTATTGACGGCTACGGGCCCGCTCTTCGGGCCTGATTATTGGAACATAAACCGAATCGTAAAGTTAAAATTTCTTGTGAGTTTCGGTCTAAAATTTAAAGACTTGGAAATCATTACGAAGACATGGTGGGCACATTACTGGAAAACCTGGAAAAGTCAGGGAATTTTATCAGAAGACTGGAAAAAATTGATTTTTATAATTTTATTTATTTACGGATAAAACTTCAATCAATTTTTCACTTGTTTTGAGATTAGATTTAAAAATTGGCGCGCATTTCTCTTTTGTTTTTTGCTCGTCATTTGTTTTTTTTGTGAAGTGTTAAAAAGTTATTAAGAAAATTTTTTTTTTAGCTCTTTGGTACAAAGTAGGTGCGGCATTTTTCACAAAATAGTCGGGGAATTTTTTAATAAAATTTCTGGAAAACCTGGAAAAGTCAGGGAATTTGACCTTTAAAAATCTGTGGCCACCATGGAAGAATAGCTAAAACAACCTCAAAGATAGCTATAGACCTGTGTGGTCGAATTGTCGGTCAGAGTTTCCGGGAAAGACCAGTAAAGCTAACAGGCATGAGGGAAGGTCTTTTTATGTCACCGAAGGATGACATATTAATCTCGTTGTGTGATTGTAGTGGGGGAAAAATTAATAATAATAATAATATATAATATAATAATTATAGAGTTGTACATGCATATATTGAATAAACGCAAGAGGGCTGTATTCTCACTGTACTTAGAAAACAAGCCAAAAAATCATAAATTAACACTTTCACTGAGGTGACATTACTTAGTGCGTGTCAAAAACACGCACTTGACGAATTTTTTACATATCCCTTTTATTTAAGTTTTTGCCAGGGTTCGAATAATTGCCATATAAAATTTGACGTTTAAAAAAACATTAGTATTTATTGCATCTATTCAGTTTACTTACAAATGAAAAGTTATTGCAGTTTCCTTCTTCGCCATAACTTTTACAAGTTGCAATACAAAAGCGAGCCATTTTTTATCAAAAAATTAAAATGATAGTACCTAAATGATAGATATAAGTATAAATAGGGTGCCATAAGTTTACTAAATGCGGACTTGTTTATTAGTTCCGAGTAAAAAGACCACCCTGTATCACACATCTTTGGCCGATCAAAACCGGCTCATATCTTATATCGGAACATATGTACTTTAATAATTTTTAAATAAAATCACATAAATTCAAAGACAATAACAGTTAATGCAGCATTTAAAAGTAACTTTAACAATTATTGTTATTATTACAAATTCCTGTGCAAACATAACGCTCGGCAAATGCAAGCAATGCAATGCAAAAAATAGCACATTTTGCTGCGCTTCAAAACGACAATACTTTCCACAATTAATTGATATTTAATTTACTGATTGATATCTATTATCTGTACTGATTTTTTTTGTTTTGTTTTCGATCATGTTTTGATGCGAATATACGTCTTATAACAATTATAATCGCAGAGACAAAGAAAAAAAAACTCGTCTTGAAGTATGGTATGTTTGCCAACAAAACTTAGTGGTGGCAGTCTACAACTAAATCCAAAATCAACGTAAAAGAGAAAACGATTCGTCAAGCGCGTTTTGGATCAAATCTATGTGGAAAAAATCGAATTGATCTGTTTTTGATGAGTTAATTTGTCCTGCATTATGGCGACTCAAAATGCTTTGATATGTATATAATTATTCACTGATATAGATGCCGTCATCTATTACAGATTTTTCGAAATACGGTACAATTCTAGTAATTCAATTTCATCAACATAGTGTAATTTATATTTTGCAAATTTCTAGGGTTCACTTTTTTGATGTTCAGAGATGATTTTCTTTGTAACCTTATCTATTGTACTATAGTCACTGGCAGTAAAAGGTTTGACATTTTGGTACAAAAAAAATTTTCTCTATGGTTAAAATAAAAGAGCTAAGTAAGGGGTGACTGTGTCGACATAATCATACTATTTTGAGTAGTTCAAGAACTTCTTCATGTTAAATAGTTTAAGAGAACTAGGATAATGTAGAAATGAGTTTGAGTACCATTGGAAGGGAAAGGGGTCAGTCATCCTTTTAGATTACATATTAGTTTTCATATACTTATTGTTACTTACTATTATTAACACATTGACGTTTCTGAAGTTGGGCCTGATTATGTTTGTTTTTTAATGATACTTTTCGTTATCGAAAATTCCAATTGTAAATATCTCGTGAATGGTGTGTCGTACCGAAAAAATAGATATACCTAGGCATTTGTAACGAAATTGTAATTTGCGTTATCGAAAATTATTCATATTGAAAATAACGATATTTTATAAAATGAATGATATAAAGAAAGGAAGTACTTTTTTATTAAATATATCACATCTGCTAGATAGATACTTTTCGTTATCAAAATCCTTCGATCGAAAATAGTTCGTAAACATATTTATTCATTGTGGCTAATTTAAAAAAAAAAGACTCACTTTGAAGCTTAGTATTTCGTAAACGGGACTTAAAAATGAAAAATAATAAAAAGAACTTTGACTTCATTGTAAGAACTCTTTCTAATGATGTAGAATACTAATAAAAACAAAACAAAAGTAAAACAAAAATGTAGTAAAAGGATCACTTTTATCTTGTTTCTGTTTTGTCTTTAAAATGTAAAACAAGATCATACGAAAGTTTAATCAATATCAGGCAAAAAGTATCGCAAATTTTTGACGAGTCGTCTACTTGATCGTTTAAAATTACGTATGTACGTGATATAATCTTATAATATTACATACACATTTATAATGAGAATTGTAATAGTTAGTTCGTATAATAAATACAGATGAACAAATATGTGTACAATTACTGAAATGAAAAAAAAATATTGAATTTGTGGTCGCAGCAGAGAAGAAGAAAAACACAGATGGTTCTCGGTGTACACTTATGGATTTTAGCCGTTTGATTGGTCGGTTTGAAATTAACTAACTTAAATGTTATAACTGTACTTGTTCACTTTGAAGCATGGGAAACAAAATTATTATTACTTTTTTTGTGAATTTTCTCGGTAATATTTTCTAAGAGTGTACGGTCACATAGTTTTGTCGCGTACTGTAAGTGGTATACATCGATATTTATACACAAAATTATTAGTATTATATTATTGTTTATTTGATTATTTTTGATGATAAGTAATAAAAAAGAATTTCCCGTGGGTAGAGAGGAGTGAATGTGGTGGTTTTTTTGATTCAAATATTAAAAATGTTGATAAACGTAGCTCTCCAAACGCAGTATAAATTGTTGGGCCACGTTTACACCAATCGAAAAAATATTGTCATTGTAATCATTAAATAAATAGTTTAGAAAAAAATACAACGATCGTCAGACAATAGAGACATCTATAATATTACGGTGGTTGTGTAATAACATTATAGGGCTATATTTACACCAGTCAAAAAAAAACATTGTCATTTTAGTAGCCAAATGAAGAGTAGTCAGGTAATAACGATCGTCAAATAATTAAGACGTCTATAAAGTTACGGTGGCTGCGTAATAAATTTAGTTTTTACCAAATTTATTAGATTTGAGCGTTACTTTATGGTATTCCATATTTGATATTAGTAAATAAAAACATTTTACTTTGCAAAATACCACTTAAACATGTTTCGGTCAATATTCTCAAACTATCTTGTTCTATCCCCACTAATTTCCCATCATGCATTGCTACAATTTGTAAGTTAAGATTTAGAATAAACAGGCATGTATCTGCATGTAATCTTTACATGTTTGAGAATGGTTATATTGACCGAAACATGTCATAAGAGTTTTTATATTCAATAAAAGTGGTATTTTGTAAAGTGTTTTTATTTTGTTTTTACCATTAAGAAAATAAAATTTGACTTGGTGATGTCATCATGTCCACTAAACTATTTTAACTTAAATATTAGAGGCATGCGATAAAATGCTAGTCCTATAAATTTTCAGATAGGACTGAGGAAAGAGCTATTTTTATGGATTCCAAAGATAATTTTACAATTTTTTTTAGTGTATTAGTTGCAAAAAGTGTGGCTTAAAATGTGCGACAAGCACAATTCCTTCCTATTCTTCTAAATTTCTTAAAAATTTAGTATTATGGGAGTTAGTAGGTATTAAATTATCGATTACAGGAAAACTGTTAGAATTTCCGGTCAATCTAATAGCTTGCAAAACGAAAAAAAAAACGGTTTCCTGTTAAATTAAATTCGGCTTACTCATTGTCAGTAGACAAAATTCTCGTACGAAACACTGATTTCGTGAGTCTGATTCACTCTTTATCGATTTATTTTATATAAATAAAATTCGAGACGGTTGTGAAATATTATTTTGAATCTCGTTGAAAATTTTTGGGCTAGCAAATTGAATTCAGATTAATCAGGGACGTGTAAATGTTGCTTTAGTATACAAATAATAATAATAAAATTAGTGAATCGCATGCTGTAATAGATAGACGAGCTGAGGTCATAGCCGTACGGCAAGAGTAATACTACGACCACTATGTGTTCGTCTGTCCGTCCGTCCACAGACACTAACATGTTAGGCACTAAAAATTTTCTCAACCATACAGAGACGATGATTTAATTAAATTATATTGTAATTACTGTGGTAATATAATCATTCATTTTTAATTATGTTTTTTTCGTAAAAAGTTGAAAAATTTTTAAAGGAAGTTGAAAGTACGTTTTTTTTTTTTGTATTTATTTTATTGTTGTGGTTACACTTTTTTTATACCGGCGCAACGTTTAAATTTTGATTTCTTTGTATTTACATATTTTGTTATGTATATTTGGGTAAAATACATTTTTATAGTGTATTGTTTTTTGAAAATTGCAGATGTATTAATTTTGTTACCAGGGTATTTTTACTATTTTTAGAAACATTAAATAGAATAGAATTAGTGTACCAAATTTTATCGAAATCGGTTCAGTCGTTTGAGTGTAATTATGTAATTGGTTTTGTATCCCACAGGAACCTTCAATCGGAATAGAATTTATCCCGTGTGTTAAAATATTATAGATTTGAGTAAAATGGAGTTGAGTTGAAATAATTTCTTCTGATTTCGTTATGATAGACGTTTTAATGGGACACCCGGTATGTATGTGTATACTTCGTCTTGAGTGTTCGGTGGTATATTACATAATTGTTCTGTGTGTCCCGGTTTTTCATATCAAATTCAAGTGTGATAATTGCTTCGTAGGAAAGGAAATTTAGAAAAATATAACGGCCTTGTTTTTGAAAATGGTTTGCTTTTTTTTTTTTTTTGTAAAAATCCACCTACAAGCTTGTTGAAATAAATATTTCTTAACGCTTTCTGTACATGATTATCTGCCGAAAAGTTTGAGGTTATGTCACGGGGCTCTATTTCCCGTCGTCTGACACTGCTCGTAAAGTCTTCTACAATTTTTCTTCATAGTGTCAGCCAGTGATAAGTAGAAGACCAAAACTTGGCAGTCTTGGTCTTGGTCTTGCTAGAGCAGTTTGAGTCTTAGTCTTGAAAAATGCAGTCTTGGTCTTGGTCTTGGTATTGCTAAAAAATCTTGCACTTTCTTGCATTTTTTTATTACCGAATTTTTTCTTTCTAAAATTAGAATTTTCTCTCTTTACGGTATTAATAATACTTTCAAACTATTTAAATAGTTTAGCAAGAGTCTTGCTTTTTTCTTGCTTTTGTCTTGGTCTTGCTCACTTGAGTCTTGGTATTGGTCTTGCAGCCATACTTATAGTCTTGGTCTTGCTCTTGGTATACATAGTCTTGGTCTTGGTCTTGGTCTTGCAAAAAAATGCAAGACCAAGACTAATTTTGCTTATCACTAAGTTTTGGTCCTGACTTTACACTTTTTGCAATACCAGGATCTGCATTCCCTAATAAGACCAGTACAAAGATTCACTGGCGTTACATCAAGACAAACGCAAGACTGCTAAAAAGTAACTGACCTTAGAGAACCTTAGAGATTTAACAACAAAATCAAGAGAAGATTCTTAATGCGGAGGCAAGTGTGGTCTTGTTGGTCTTTATCGTCTAATCGTGGGACACTTAGAGTCCTCGCAAGAATACGCGATTCCAAATCAATACGGACACCATAACGTCTCGTGATACTTGCGAAAAATTTGACCAAAAACATGACGTATTAAATTTGATTTATATTTCTCCATAAATTATGACCCACCTAAAGTTGGATTTGGATTAAGTGTCGTACGATTAAATTTTATAATCATTACGGGCGGGCAATGGTAAGCTTGCACATGTTTCCCTTCTCCTTCTCCACCTCTTCTCGTATCTGATTAAGGAAACAAGAAATACAATATCGGAAGGAAATGCCAATTCTCGTAGTTGAAAAATTTAAAGTTAAGCGGAAACATTCAATATGCATTGTGTCATAATAGTACAATACAATACGAACATTTCTGCAGTCATTTTACGTCAGTTACGTCACCAGAAGAATCTACAAATAAAAGAAAAAATGATGCTATTTTGCTTAGTTTTCACAAAAAAAAAAAATCATCACAGATAGAAGAATAAAATTGTATGTAATGTATAGAGCGAGGAATATTGTGAATGGTTAAATGCATGAGCACATCTTACACTCGGATGAATCTTGGTGCGAGCTTGCGGCCAGAATCATACATATTATACTCCTATTGACTACCTTCTTTCTGTTCTCCTTGTCCGGGTTCCGAAGAAATATCTCCGCGCTCAGTTAGTTTCGCCAGATTCGTCAGAATTTTTTCATTTTGGAGGGAAAAAGATTTTGATGTTTCTGGAGTGATCACAATGTTTTAGTTACTTTATAGTAATTTCGGAAGCAAAAATATAAAAAAATTCTCTTTTCTCACCTGCAAGTGTGGCCAACCTCTCTAGAGTACTTGGATCAGTAGCGTCCAGATAGTAAAATAAAAATACCCCTGTCGCAGCATCCTGCATACAATAGAGAATTTCCGTTTATGAAAATTATTTTTTCTTGGAAACTAGTTGACGTAGAAT
Source organism: Brachynemurus nebulosus (assembly GCA_035578155.1). Lineage (NCBI taxonomy): Eukaryota > Metazoa > Arthropoda > Insecta > Neuroptera > Myrmeleontidae > Brachynemurus > Brachynemurus nebulosus. Next base: position 9,507,093 of record JAPWDM010000006.1, on the reverse strand, counting down.
AAAAAAATTTCACAACAATTTTTGAATAAGGGAAAATTTTGGGAAAAAACTAATTTTTTTTACGAAAAATACTCCAAAAACCATGCTATTATTATTATTTATATACACGGTGGTCCAGAATTATGTACCGTAATTGTTAGAGCTGATAGTACGTTCAAAAATAATGGTACCTTTTCATATACGCTTTTTTCCAAAACTTAGTAATAAGGGAGATCCAACCATGTAAAGGGGTGAAACGAAAACCACTTTTTCCTAAATATTTTCCAAACGCTTTTGAATAACGGATTGATATTTTAGGGAAACGTATTTTGCATTAGGACGATTAAATTTTTGTAAACGCTTATTCCACCACTTATGATCAACTGATGGTTTTGGATAGTAGAGGTGAGTTATCACGTCTCTTCTTTCTTAATTTGCAGTTATTTAAGCAAAATTGTTAACAATATGATTCCTTAGACAATTCCACGCAAAAGAGGTATACTTGTTACATTTCGATGAATAATACCGTTTTCGAGTAATTTAAAGTAAAAGTATCTATTTCCAAAATGTCCCCTAACCATAAGTAATGGAATAATTGGTACCAAATGTTCATGTGCCTTGTTACCCTGATGTTCATGTGCATCCCTAAAATATGAATCCATTATTCAAAAGCACCTAAAAAATTTAAAAAAAAGATGTCAGTGTCGTCCCACCTCTCTACCTTTTTTCCTTCTACTTTACCTCACTGATTATTGAGTTTTGGAAAAAAGTGTAGATGAAAAGGTACCATTATTTTTGAACGTACTATTAGCTGCAGCAGTTACGGTACATAATTCTGGACCCACCTTATATATATATATATATATATATATATATATATATATATATATATATATATATATATATATATATATATATATATATATATATATATATATATATATATAGTATATAGTAGCGTCATGAAAGTGGCTGTAATAGTTGAATTCCATTCTGGAAATTCGTTAAAAAGCATTTACTCATGACTTCGCATGCGTGGTGTTTGAAATTATGACATCATCTTAGAGTATACTTACATCGCGTATTACAACTGAGAGTTGTTATTTCTTCGGGGAATTTTCCTAAACTGCAATCGAATGTTTTCCCTGGTCAAAAAGTAGCCTATAACCATCTCTGCTTCTCAAGCCATCTATCTCTTCGCAAAGCATTAAGTTGATTGGCTATTTTTAACAGGGTGCGGAACCCCAGTGTAATGTATGTCCATTGCACACTTGACGAAATTTCGTTGCTGTATGGTGTGCCTGCCTGAATGTGAACAGTGTGCACACACAAGTGGATACGAGCTTGCCCGTCCGACCGGAGATCATCATGAATACACACACATCCACACACACACAACATTGACTATAGTGGAAAATCATTAAATTATTCCAGGATATGAACTATAATACTACGACGATGACGGAATGGTTGCTGCTGCTGCTACTGGTTGGAGTCTTACATCATGGAAATAATACACTCTTGACGAGGAGCATACTCCTCCACGGCTCGCAACTCACATACACATAGTTCTTCAGATATTATTCTATATGCTCTTATTACGAAAAATTATATTTCACTAGAGTAAGTGTTCCGTTTCGTCCTTCACCCCGTTCCCCCGGCAACCGCAACCACCACCGAGCAGCAGTTCGCCCGAATTCTTTGTCATAATATTTTTTTTTTTGAATTTTCCCCATTTTTCTCTCATTTCACTGTTGTTGTAATATGATCGATCGAATCATCAGAATATCATACCGTGTGAGTTTTTTGAGAGTTGCCATTTTTATTACATACATACTGGAAAAGGTTCTTTGCTTGGATGTCATAGAAATGTAACCAACCAGAACACTGTCAGTTGAAGTAGCCTCTATTACATACACTACCGTTCAAAAGTTTGGAAACACACCTATTTTTGCAAATTACAAAATTTCTTTACCCAGACATTTTCATAAATTTCAAACTAACAATATTATAAAAGCTTTTACAGCTTTTGTCGGTAGTCTCCCGTATTGTTATTTTGATAAATGCACGTGTTTTATTACAGTCTCACCAATGACACGACAGACAATTGTTCTCTTAAAGTAACTGTCTAGCTGGTAAAAATTCATTCTCGATCTAGTGTAGCACAACTCTGCACATTCTTAAAAGATGAATGGAAAAATTGGACAAAGAATATTTTGATTAACTTCTAAACGGCGGCCCAGAATTTGTGAACAAGTCACCAAAAAAAAAGGTGGTTACTTTGATGCAGTTAGAATCTAATATTTAAGCCGTAAATTTATTTTTTGTAGCAATATTAGTAATAGTCCAAATAAAATTCATATTTTAAACCAAATAAGTGTGATTAATGTTTATTCAGTGATGATTTTACTGAATTTTCTTAATGTTTCCAAACTTTTGAACGGTAGTGTGTGTATATTTTTACCACCTAATTGATAAATTAAAGAAAAATTTAAAAAATATGCTTGGTAAAAATTTTTTTTGCCTCATTTACCTATGTTGTTAATTGATGCATTAGATCAGTTTCATCGTAAAATTAATATATAGTCTCATTTAAAAATCTATAAGTTTGTATCATAACTCGAAAACCATAAGATCTATTCTTATTTGAATTCTTATTTGAACAATTTTTCGATTCAGTCAACGGTTTGGCTGTAATAGAAATGGCAACTCTCAAAAAACTCACACGGTATAATAGCATTAAAGATATGAAAACGGGTCATGCAAAACAATGTATGAGCATTCTCAAATCGTACTCAAATTATTTTGAGAAAGCGAAGAGGAAATTATTCGCGCAGTTATCGGTTAACGAGGTTGACTTATGTGATGGAATTATACAAAGACAAAAGCAATCATCTACCGTGAATGCTGCATCTTTCTGAAAAAAAAAAACTTGTAGTAATCTATAAAAATGTTTCGTGATACCGTAAATGTATCCAACTATGGTCCTTGCTCTTCAATTATCAGTGCTCGGGAGTGTACGGGTATAGTGACATCTTTGTTACGAATTGAAAGGTGGCGCAGTGTTTGTGATTTTACGAAACATCAATTTCGTAAAATGATTTCGACAGTAGTTAACATTTTAAAGAAAATACAGACAGTAGTTAAAGAAAATCTACTTAAGTTTACGCTGATGAATATGCCGTAAATGCATCCAACCAGGGCCGGATTAACCCTGAGTCCGCCCCTAGGCATCTTGAAAAATGCCGCCCCCTACCTTTTATTTGAAAAAAAAGGAAATCTTAAAAAAAAACGTCAATCACAAATTTTCTGCCCTGTTTTAAAAATTTGCCGCCCCTTTTCCTACCTTTTTACAAACTTTCTCTTAAAAAAAAAAAAAAAAGTGACCAGCAAAAAAAAAAAAAAAAAACGTTAATTACTCATTTTTCCGCCCTATTTTAAAAATTTACCGCCCCTAAAAATCTCCTAGGGTGGCCTATACCCATTTTCTACCCATTTCTACATATTTCGGAGGTCCTTTGAAATTTTTAAGTCCATAGGGGGCCGCGGACCAAAAAGTAAGTTATCGACTCACCTTATTGTTAGTCGAAATAGTTAAATGTTTTGTTCCAAGTTTCGTGGATTCACGATTGAAAAATTACACTGGGACGAGAGACAAAAATAACGTTTCCCTTTTAATTTCAATATTTCGCAGATGATACTGCAAGGCTTTTTAGAACCCCGAAAATGCAACAACTTGGTCGATAGTTGTATGTATTTACGGTACTGATAATTCTGATGATTTGACATCATCATTTCTTTATCTCAGTTATCACAAGCACAACTGACACAAAATTTCACAAAGCGAGTTGACTTGACTCCAACTGTATCATTTTCCTTTGGTCGTCGAAGATCGAACGCCACCTATATAATTAAACGAAATTATTGAGTTTTCCCGGAATAATTTTACGGTACAGATCACGCCAGTTTGTATTAATAATTGATCGGTTAGTGTAATATCATGTAAGTAAGTATTCAGTTATAATTAAAATGAAAGGGTTAAAATGATTTTATATGATTGGGGTTGCGACGTCACTTAAGAAATTACATTTCAAAATGTAATAATTTTTAATAATAAATTTTCTATTTTACAAGCTATAATTATTTTGTTAATAATAATACAGATAATAAAAAGAATATAAAAAAAAAACTTTAATAATACCAAGAGACCACGGAACTAATTATTTTAATAACAAATGTCAACCCTTTCGATTTGTTTCTTATAAATTTTTTATCAATTAAAAAATTATTACGTTTTAATTTGTACATGATGGGATTGTATACATTTTTAGGGTTCCGAAGAAATAAATTTCAGAATCCTTATAAATTCGTCTGTCATACCGCCCCAATACCTATATATTTTGGTCTATGTAAATGAAATTTTACATGTACACAACCGCTCAAAAGTTTGGAAACACACGTATTTTTACAGATTACAAAATTTCTTTACCAGACATTTTAATAAATTCGTTTGTTATTATTAAAATAAATTAGTTCGTACCACAATAATAACTAACAATATTATAAAATAATAAACAAATATTTTACTTCGCAAAAATACCACTTTTATTTTGAAACTGTGACAATATTGTTTCGAACCGTCAGTCCATTTTCAAACAGAAAGTGGTATTTTTGCGAAGTAAAATATTTCTTTATTATTTACAAATATGGAATACCATAAAGTAACGCTCAAATCTATTAATAATATTGTAAAAGCTTTTACATCTAAGAATATTTTATCGAACCTGGAGCGGAGTGATATCGGAATGAGAGCAGAGCGTTAATGTAAATCGGGCCTAAAAGTTGTAAAAGTCAAAAAATAAATTTGAAAAAATTATTTTTTTACAATTATGAGATTAAAAATTCTTTTGTTTCCGCTTGTAAGCAAAATTTCTAGAGCGCCACCAATAAGCAGGCGAATTTTCTACAATTATGGGATTAAAAATACTTTTGTTTCCGCTTTTAAGTCAATCAGCAAGCAGAATTTCAAGAGCGTCACCAATAAGCAGGCGAAATTTAAATTAAATAACATTGCTAGATAACGAATTACTTAAATCTAAAATAATAAATAAATTCAAACTTGTAGATTATATAAAAAGACAAACAGTTATATTGTATTGTGCAATTTGATTGATTTATCCCAAGTATACTTGATGTAATATTATTTCACACAATTTAAATGACATTTAAATAATTTTTTTTCTTAATTTTGAAAATTTTAAATCATTTGGAATTTCAAAAAATAGTCGTGTGATTTGTTGTCCTCGGGTTTTTACAGGCTCTTTGGTAACAAACTTTACAGTCGGGATTAAGAGTCACACTTTAGCCCACATTCTCGGTTTTCTTTTTTTTTTTTTAACATAGGTATATAAGTGTAATTTTGCATATTGTAAACATTTTTTTTTTGGTGAAAAAATGCCTGAAATTTTTGGCGTCACTTTAAATTTTTCGATAATTTTAGGTAGGGTAAAAGCCCCCTTTGTGGAACGTTATCTAATTATGAACATTTACATATTAATGAAGTTATTTCTGAAAGAAACGTCTGATCACAAAAATTATTATTAATAGAATGATTGTTTTTCAATTTAAATTCACCTCGTATTTAAAGTTTCCTTACTTATTTAAAGAAATAAATATGTAAATGTCAAAACTGTTCCAGTATTAGATACCGTTCCACAAAGGTTGCTTTTACGCTATTATAATTGAAAATTTTTCAAAATTTTAATTAGTGTAGTTTTCTAATCTTTCTGAAAGGCCGGAAATCGGTGTGTGACTGTAACTCGAATTAAAAACAAATGTATCTATCTATTCTGGTTATGTGAAGAACAAACATGGAATAAAAAAAAAATGCTAGCAAAAACATTTTTTGCAGCACACACAAACAACAGAAACAGACACACACCATACATAATAATTTAATACATTAATTTCAAAAAAAAAATTAAAATTGTATAAAATCCGAATGTAAATATATAATATGTATAATTGATAGTACATATGTTATTTTATATGTAGAGCACGTAATGGTGTGATTGCGGCTTCCATTCCATGAACGGTGCAGCGTCCACCGCTGCGCTGCGCTGCGTTGAGGACAATATATGTACGTAGAGGGCCCTGCGAAACTGCCACACCGCGCCATTTACTGAGCGATCATTATTGGAGAAAAACAAGCAAGTCACCCATCATCATTAACATTACAACCAGGGAGCGAAGGTTCGGTTGCACGAACAGGACCGGCTTTAAGCTTCCAACTATAATTAAGATATATAAAATAAAATATTAAGAAATTGTAACCTATTTTTGTATATAAAATTAAGGCACTAAATTTCTTATTAAGAGAGCATTAATCCAAGCACAAAAATAGATTACAATTCCTCAATATTTTATTTGATATATATTAATTTATACTTGAAAATCTAAAGCCGGTCCTGTTAGTGCAACCGAACCTTCGCTAGGTGATTACAACATATTACACATAAATATATTATAAATGGAATCATTTTTTTTTCTTTGAAGTCATAGAGTATAAAGTATAGGTAGAGTTGTCCAAGAGCCACTATAGTGAATAGAGCCACTGGGATGTATAGGAAAAAAAGTCAAATTATTGTGGGTTCGCCGTAAAAAATTAAATTTATGACTGACACCTAAAATTAAGTGGAAAATGGCCCCCCGGGTTACAGTTCTGGTTACGCCCCTCTTTCTCAAGCCGTATGTACATGACTATGTTGATAATTTTCGGTCAAGCAATCGACTATGTTGATAAATAATTAGCTTGTGACAGTTTTGCATAGTTACTCTAACAGGGATGGAGGGGGACACACGGTTGGAAAATTTGAGAAAAACCGGTAACGAGCAAAAAAAAACTTTTCTTTGTTGTCAGTAAAATGGGTTTTAAAAACTGAAGAAAGAAAAATTTTTCTTTGTTGTCAGTAAAATGGACCTTGGTAATTGGAAAAAAAAAACACTTCTTAATAAAATATTATTTTTCCCTTCTTGCGTCCATATTTTCCCCTGTTACACCCTGAAGCCACTGCTCCACTTCCTCCATTGTGGTTACTTAGGCCTTTGATACTAGATGTAAACCTCATCCCGAAATTAATTTCCCAACTAGTGTACTCCGCTAGTAAGGAGATGAAATGTTAGATAAACTTCATGAAATTCATTCATTGGTCCTTCTTGCGTCCATATTTCCTCCTCTTACGCCCTTTTTTGTCATTCGCCGTGGAGCCACTGTTCCACTTGCTCTATTTTAGTTGCGCCTTTGATGCTAGATGTAAACCTCATCCCGAAATTAATTTCCCAACTAGTGTCCTCCGCTAGTAAGGAGATGAAGTGTTGATAAACTTCATGAAATTCATTCATAGGTACCAGAGTGTTTCCCTTTGTCTCCCTCTACAATATTTATATATTGACATAGATAATACACGCAACATGTGTATGTATCTATGCTTATAAATCGATTTATGTTTTTACGACATATAACAATTTTCAAAATTCATCTCTTCCCTTGCCTGCAATACTCTACGTTCAAATCGGACAATACGTCATATGTGTATATAATATTATCTGATAATATGTACATACATATCGCGCGTACTCTTTCTCAACCTCGTATCTGAAAAGTCCCAATTTTTGGAGACACAAATAAAACGTATTTAAATCTGTGTGTTCATCATTATGAACTTAAGATTTATGCTAATTACACTCTTTGATGTTGGCTACTTACATATATAAATATATATAGATAAGTTTATATATATATAAGTACAATATTTAATGTTTTTTGTGTGTCCTAAAACATGCAGTTTTTGATATACGAGGTTTAGAAAGAGTACGCGCGATATGCGTCTTGTACTAGATGTTATCATCATCATCTCACTCAAATCGCGATATAAACCACATGATTTAGATAAAGTACGCTAACTAAAACCTTACATGATTGGAGGGGGGTACTGAGTTGTTGAGTACTGAATAGTATTATTGGTTTGTTTATTTTAAAAGTACATATACAGAAACAGTAATTCAGTACGTAATATAATACTGAACATTACTTTGTAACTGACGTTATTGTACTTAAAGCACATAAGTACATTGCGAATGCTAACTTCTACAATCACATATGTACTTACATATATATATGAATCACTTATACATATGTACATATGTGTTTGTAATGATGGGTGAATGCGTATGTGTGTGGATTACGTGGAATAGATCAAAGGACACCGACAAAACAATATTCGCGTATTGCGTTTGATTAGATACAGAAACATTTATTTTATTATTATTTTATTATTAGTTTAAACTAAAAGACATTTGATTAAAAAAAAGATAACTGTTTCTGTTTTTGAAAAAGAGATATTTTGAAAAATCGTTTTCATCTACTACAGCAGAAGTTTTCAATATTGATCTGATTTATTTAAAACTTTTAGAAAAGTCATAACCGCACTCTTTAGCTGGACGTTCTTCACTGTTACATTTCGTTTCACCCCCGCTAAAAGTAAAAATACGCAGCATCCTGTCGCAGTATCCTACCATAAAAGCGAATTTCCATTTACAAAAATTTGGAGGACAGGTCCCATCCACACTGTCAACTTCCCATTGGGTGTCCTTAAAGACTACTGTATATAAATAATTCTTTTTTTTCATTTCAGGCGACTCCTCCCTTGGGCCCCCGGTAGAGGCTTTGCCTCTTGCACCATACCGGGGGCTTCGCCTTCTGTACCTACCTAAGGGTGGGGGCTCCACCCTTATCAAACAAATGATAATATCATTTGTACTCAAGATATGCGAGACAAAATATATTTTGGCAAGAAACTAATTTTTTTTAATTTTTTCTTATTTCGAAACCACTTTTCTAATAGGTTTATTTGGATTCGATAGAAATTTTTCGACTCTAACTCTGCCTTCAATAAAAATGTTTTCGTTACATCCCGAGTTCCGTTTCCGTATGATCTTGCTTTCGACAATAAATATTTTCTAATGGCTCGTTTGTTCTAGAATTTTGCCAGAAAGTTTGGTACATTGGTTTGGATGATTTCTTAGTTTAGTCGCAATTATGCATTGAAAAAGCCACATGTGGTTCCGGAACCATAGGTTACTAAAACGTCACCTGATCAAGTCGATTTTTACAACCAGTTCATAGTAAACAGTATTCTGTACGTTCGTTAGTGTTTGAAAATGCGATTAAAACTCAACAAATATATTTGTTTTTATTGATTTTTTTTCTTTTATGTGATTTTTCGTTGTCGTTCATTTTATTATATAACTATCAAACTTGTTAGTCAGTATGTGTTGGTGTTTTAAATGCTAGTTTACATGTGGAGTAGTTTATAGCTTATTGTAATAACTAGCATACCGTAAATTGGAGCGAATCGAAACTTAATCGGGAGCTATTTATGAACTTCGTTTAAAAATATTAGACGTAAGGATGAACTATCTATAGTAGAAATAGTAACTAAGCTTGAAATTGGATAAAAAATATTAAAAGATCTAAACGTTTTCACAGACAGTGTTCTCTCTTGTCTCGCAAAACTTTATCCACAAAACAATCTGTTTTGTGAAGACTTGCTAATTTGAGTTAAATTAGAGATTAATAGCAACGGAAAAGCGGGTGAATGGTAATAGTACGTGGGTGAACAGGAATGCTATGTTGAGTATGATGGGATGCGTGTTGGGTGATTAGGAACAGATGAAGGATGTGTTGGAATGTGATATTTTTATAAACACATTCTATACTTGATAAGCTTTGCTTGATTTTATGTTTTCTCTGCTAGTTCTACACAAAATTATGAAGTATTATTCCTTTTTTGGATGTATAAATACAAAAAAATTCTAAGTTATATTTCAGTTTCAATTTTAGTCAGCCGTATTAATTGTTCCACTCCACACTTTTATCGTCTCTTTTAACCCCGATTTACCATAGAATAGAGATTACATAATTTGAGTATTTTTTCAAAAATTAGAAATATTTTCAGAAAATAATTTAATAAAAACTAACCATGCTCGCGTAAATTTTTAATATATTAAAAAAAATATGATATGAAGTTTGAATTCGTGTCGTCGATTCATCCCGATTTACGGTACGCGTCTAGTGAATGAACAAATTAGCGTCTAGTCTAGACTACATGACCAACAAACAGACAGAGATTAAAATGGATTTATATTGTTTTTATCCTTTTAGTTAATGCACTTGTAAAATATCTGAAATGGTAGTAGTTAGTCTATCGTATATTATCGTATATGTATATCAGGTATAGCGAATACTACCTATGTCTAATATATAAGTAGCGGAGATTATACAGGTTTCTAATTTTTATATTTTTATGAATTTTTTTTGTTCTATTATTTTCGTTTTGAAAAGTTGATGGCGTTATTTGATTAGAAATTCTTCGACATTAAGGTAGTCGGCTAAGGTAAAAATGGTTTTACAGTAGGTAATTTTGGGAAAATAGGTATTTCTGGGATTATTGGATTTTTTTGGTATTGAACTGAGATTTTGTTGATTGTATATGATTTTAGGGCCGGATCTAGAGGGTCAGCGGGCGCCAGGATTTGGGGGCGCCAAAATGTTGAATTTGGCGTTTTTTTTCTTTTTGCTTGCCATTTGCTTTTTCTAAGGGAAAAAAGTAATTTTAGAGAAAGATAGGGGCGGTATTTTTTTGCGGTGCCCCGAGCGCCACTTATGATAGATCCGGCTCTGTATGATTTCATTATATTTTTGGATCTCCTACCATGATTTAAGGAAAAAAAAAAACGTAGATATCTTCTAATCATTTTGAAATTTCGTATTAAAATTTTCAGATATACCGTGTGAGTTTTTTGAGAGTTGCCATTTTTATTACAGCCAAATTTGTATGATAGTGATGGTACTGGAAAAGGTTTTCTTCTTGGATGTAATAGAAATATAACCAACCAGAACACAATCGGTTGAAGTAGCCTCAAGTACCTACATATGCATATTTTTACCACCTAATTGATAAATTAAAGAAAAATTCAAAAATTAAACTTGGGTAAAAAAAATTTTTTTCTTCATTTATTTTGTTAATTAATCTATTAGATCAGTTTTATCGAAAAATTAATATATTGTTTCATTTAAAAATCTGTTTGGCTGTAATCAAAATGGCAACTCTCAAAAAACTCACACGGTATATTTAGATCATTTTCTTAATTTTTCTTATTCTAAAATTGGTTCATTTTTATAAGTTTGAGCTGAATTAACAGTCTCATTAATTATTATTCAAACACTTTCTCAGAAATTTTTGTAATTTTGAAATTTTTGATCCAAATTTAGTCTAGAAATAAAGAGGCATTTACATTCTGGAACTCAATTTTCGGTTGTTCCAATAGCTTTAATTTTACCAAAAAACTGCAAGTATTTTTGTGGCTTAATCTTAATTCATGTTTCTGAAGTGAAAAAGTGATTAATTTTAAAGTTGATATGTCATTACAAGTAAATTTTCATTTTTCTCGATCAAACATCATCTAAATGTTTTCCGATAATTTTCATGGTGCAATTTCAGTAAATTTGGATCAGATTTTTCATTTTTACTATCAAAATATTTTTTTGGAGGACCATCTCTCAAAAATTTGTAAGCTAAAATGTCCTTGTAATGTATAAAATATGTGTGATATTTTAATCAGTTTTCAAACATTAGACAACATTGTTTACATGTATATTTAATAACGAGCGTTGATTCTCTTTTATATAAGTTTTATTAAATATCTGTTTGAACGATATGTACTTTATGTATTTAACTTGTCCAGAATCATATATGGATGTTTATTAAAGTTGTTAAATAGTCTTCTGTAACGATTGTAACTTTCTCATTTAATATGTTTTAGTATGATTATGGCAGACAGTTGAAGTGTTACTTTTTATAATGTATTTAATCATAAGAATTATGTATATGTATATACCGTGTGAGTTTTTTGAGAGTTGCCATTTATATTACTGCCAAACTGTTGATTTAATCGAAAAATTATTCAAATAAGTGTTGTAGATATCGATTGCTATAGTCAGGAGCTTTATAGCTCGTATGGTTTCCGAGCTATGATACAGACTTATAGATTTTTTAAGGAGTGGGTAAGGTTAATTCGTACAAAAAAAGGCATGTTTTTGTTATTTTTTTGTAACGACACAGTTTAAAATCTCTTTATTAAAACCAGTGGCACATTAAAGTATTATACTCGAAGAATATTGTATAAAATTTTCACGAAGAAGTATTAAAAAATACAGTAATGGCAGCAATTATTTGAACGTGTCTCGGAAAAAAGTAGAATTGCGGTGCCCCTCATAACAACTTTTTTTTATCTTTTGAATTTTTCTTTAATTTATCAATTGGGCGCGGTAAAAATATGCATATGTATTCGAGGCTACTTCAACCGACAATATTATGGTTTCTTACATTTCTATTACATCCAAGAAAATAATCTTTTCAAATACCATTTCTATCATACAAATTTGGCTGTAATCAGAAATGGCAACTTTCAAAAGACTCACACGGTATTTTGCTAAATTGATAATTATTGTTTTTTTTTTTTTTTTTTTTTGGTAGCCTAACAAATTTTTTTTTTTTTTTGGTGATCGGTAATGAATGCAAATATTTGTAGTTTAACTTTCCAGTGCCGAGAAATTGTTGTACGGGGTTAAGCAAAAGCAAAGTTTCTTCAGCCCTTATAAACCAAGCTAAATGCATAATAAAATTTCACATTATTTTCAAATTTTTCAGATGTATCTTGTTTATTTGAGCATAATTTACAATAATTATAATTATTTTAAATATTTCGAGCAGACATCTACACAATTGTAAATATAATGCGAGTATTTTTTTTGTTTTTTAATTTTAATTTTGATGAAATTCTTCCGGTAGAATATTACATATTTACTACATACGCACATATTTTTCTTTCTCGTTTTAATATAACGCGTTTTCCTTTTCTATTTTCTCAAAAATATAAAAAAAAAAACGTTCAGTTTGAATAGAAGAATGAGTCTCATTGAATATTCATGTGTATGTTCCCTTTTTTTAAAAAAAATTCAATGATAGATAAAGAAAATTGTAATGTGTTATGAATTCTTAATTTATTATTTAAATTTATAGAATTATGTATTGTATGTAGTAAATGTACGTATGGTTAAACTTGTATGTACGGTACTGAGTGTCCTTAAATGATTGACATTATGTAACAATTTTAAAATGTTGGAAAATCGTTGGTTTTAGTAATTTTTGGTATCAGTTTTTCGATCTTTGCAATTGAAAGTTTCAAAATTAGGTTGGTAATTATGAATAAGGAGACTTATATTTTAAAATTTTGCTTTCTAATAAATCGTTTATTTCATAAAGAGTCAAAAACTTCTATTTTTCTAGATATTTTTTGCATTAATATTTATGGTTCTTTCAAAAAATTAGATTTCTAAAATAAGACAAATTTTGTAATTTTTATATTTTTTACTTTGAATGAATGACAGTTTATTTCCAATTTTTTTTTTCGAGGATGGGTGATTTGCAAATCGATACTGAATTAGAATACGACAATTTTTTTTTTTTTTTTTAATATATTTTGAGAAAATTACATTAAAATAAAATTTAAATCTTTATTTTTTATGGTAAATTTCTGTTATTAAAAGGAGATTCGCTAAAAAAAAATAATAAATCGATTTTTTTTCTTCATAATTATGTTCCTTAAGGTGTTAGAAATATTCTACTAAAATTTTATTTTAAAATAATGAAAAATCAAAAAGTTATGAGCATTTTAGTGAACCCACTTTACTATAATTCAATTTAAATAAAAAACTTTAAATACTTTTTTTCTCGAAAGTACATTTTTCGACATAGTTCCTCATGTATCTCAAAAAGTATTTGAGATATCGACATAAATTAAAACGCGTCTTATTCCTCGGTACCGTCTTTTTAGCAGAAACTAGTAATATATTTTTAAATTGGCCGCTGTTTATAGTCGAGAAAAAGCGGTGAGTTTTGAAAATTTATTTTCAAAATGCGATTTCTCGCTGGTTTTGTATTTATTTTTCTTAGATCCTAGTTATTAGTGCCATGACTGTATATATGTATATTTTCAGAAAATTCTTGATTTTTTAATTTTGGTTCACTGGGGATTCCAGATCGCGAGGAATCTTTAAGGTGGGAAAATCTGGCAGTGTCGATTTTAAAGTCATTTATACTCAGCTCATTTTTGAATTTTTTAAACAAAGTTAAATAAAATATTTATTTGTATAAAAAAAAAAATAATAATAATAAAAGGTAAATTTTTGATGTTTTTTTTGGCGAATCTCCCCTTAATGGAAGAAACTTGCTTTAGAAAAATATAATTCAAAAACAGTTATGTTCAATTTATTTTTTAACTTGTATAAAATTATGTGGTAACTGTTATTTATGATGGATACTCACCATAATGGTCCCATTTTTACTTTTTCTTTTTACGGGACCCCAAAGAAAAGATTAGACATGACAAAAACCAAACTACAAACTACTTTCTAGACTAAAATACTTGCAACAACTGTCCCAATTTCACTAATTCTTCCGCAACTATTAATAATAAACAGAAACCATTAAATACCTGAACAGAAAACTATCTCCACCATTTCTATCATATACTTTTTTTTATGATACAAGCTATTAAATCGCTATTAAGATAAACACCTCACAAATGACGCTTTTCTCTCCATTTTTTTCAAAAAAAAAAACAATAGCTTTAAGATGCATCAGAGAAAATGCAGCACACCACGAATGCTTTTATAGTACATATAAGTAACGGATAGATAGAGCAGTGGTAATAGCCGATATTTTATATATTCATTACAATAGATAGACTAATATTACTTTATTTTTAACTCGTTCTGTGCGCGAGGACGACCCACCCACCCACACGGCAGGCGCCAATATTGTAACGGGTACAAAAAATGAATGAAGAAAATAATAATAATGGGTAGCAGCAGAAGCAGCACAGCTCATCTACTCACAACACAATCCATTTATGAAACGAGAAGACATATTTCCTGTCCATTAATCGTTCGTATAGTCCTCTGGAGTGTTATATTAATTCTTCTTGCCGTTCTATGAGCTCGCACAATAATGGATGATGATACCATACGGTAAAATATATGGAAATGGTGCTCATATAGTACGGCGTAATCTGTTCTGTAGGATAGCTGCTCTTTAAATGTGCTATGATAGATATGTTATGATTAGTTCGGAAACAAACACGCAACGAAATATAGTTTTGTAAGTTGATACGTATGCAGATATTGGGACCGCGGTGCTCACTGTCGAAAAAATTGGTGACATTATTCTTGGATTTAAAAGAATTAAAGAAATATTTTAAATGGGTATTCTAGTCTAGAGGTTCGATTTTGAGGTGATTTTACGGGCGCAATAAAAAAAAAAAAAAAAAAAAAAAAAAAAAAACAGTAAACATTTTTAGTATCCATTTTTTTAACAGTTTTTTTTATTGATATTTGAAAAGTATAAAAATGTGTAAAATTTAAAAAAAAAATTCAAAATTGAAATCGGTACAGTCTGACAAAGTGGGTACTCAAAAAAAAAAGGTGTCTTCTGGTTGACGTGATTCCAACCCTCTCGGTGACCTGAAACATAAAATTTTAGTTAATTCTTAATAAACAAGGATGTAGAATTAGTTGGACGTAGCCGATTTGAAAAAATAAATTTTTTCACAAAATGGCG
The DNA here is from genome assembly GCA_035578155.1 of Brachynemurus nebulosus. Taxonomy (NCBI): domain Eukaryota; kingdom Metazoa; phylum Arthropoda; class Insecta; order Neuroptera; family Myrmeleontidae; genus Brachynemurus; species Brachynemurus nebulosus. The sequence continues at coordinate 9,491,374 of JAPWDM010000006.1, read as the reverse complement.
TCCATTTAAAATAAAAAGTCATTTTTTCGTCTCCTTTTTTCAATTTTGGAAATTTTTTAAAAATAGTAAAAAAAAATTCCAAAACCTACATCGGACCAATTTTGATAGTATTAAAAAGGTCTGTACCAAATTTCAAGTAAATCGGTGTGTTAGAACTAGAGATATCGTGTAAACCGTATCGAAAAAAGTAGTTTCGAGAAATTTATATTAAAAATTTTAATTTAACACTGAAAAGAGACACAGTACACAGGGAAAAAATAACCATAACTCCGAAAATAATTCGAATTTCCGTAAATCCTTTTAGAGGTTTATTCTTAATGGTCTGAACTTTGAAAATATGAAAAAGAAAATTGATTTTTTCGAATTTGTAGACTAAAATACCCCCGTAAAAACGTAAACACTTGAAAGAACTTTTGCAAACTGATAAACATGGTGAACCTTTTGTCATCTTTCAGTGTTTACAATTTTTATTTTAGTAAATCAGTACCTTTTCAGAACGTTTTTTTATATTAAATATTGTATTTATAAGAAAGTTTGAGTTTCGGAGACTCAAAGATTGGTCGATCGCGTACTGTAGTAGCACCATGTAGCCTGTCAGTCATCTGTGCAGTTAAGCAAGCATCATATTATAATGATATCATCTCTGACTGAAAGCAAAAGATATGAAATAATGCTAAATGGAGTATATGTACTATAGTGAGTACTTATTCGCACTGGGAAGTGGGTAAAAGGGGGTGGCATTAGGGGACTGGCTGGGCAAGCGTCTTCCCTATATATTTCCGTTAACTTTTTTTTCTATTTTTATGTGATTATAAAATAAAAAAATAATGTAAATGTTGATTTTATTAGACAAAAAATGGTTTTTCGGTAAAATTTTTAATTTAAGGGAAGATTCGCTAAAAAAAAATAAATCAATTTTGTTTTTCTTCTTAATTATGTTCCTTAAGGTGTTAAAAATATTTTCCTAAAATTTTATTTAAAAAATATGAAAAATCAAAAAGTTATGGACATTTTAGTGCACGCAGTTTACTATCATTCAATTTAATAAATAAAATAAAGTAAAAAAATGTTTTTTAAGAAAAAGCTTTTATTTAAAAATGGGCTAAAAAAAATAAAATAACTACTGAGTGAAGTTTGAAGCAATATGCAACATAATTTATAAAAGCTTGAGGCGTTATCATTAATTATTTCTCTTTTGGATATAAGTGTAGCTATTTTACTTTTCAGTACTTACCAAACTTAATTAAACGCCCCAAGCTTTTATAAATTATGTTGCATATTGCTTCAAACTTCACTCAGTAGTTATTTCATTTTTTTTTTATCCCATTTTTAAATAAAGGCCATTTCTTAAAAAACATTTTTTTTACTTTACTTTATTTTCTACTTTTTAGTCTGATTATACTTAATTTAAAAAAAAAAATAAAGAAGTAATTTTTTTACCTATATTTTAATCGGTTAATTTACCCTAATCAGACATAACTATGGAAACAAAAAATTACAATGTAAAATCAATGGACAATATTTGACAATTCGAAATGTCAAAAAGTTGCATAGGACTAAAAATCAACAATTTTGGTTTGGGGCAATTTAGGGAAAAACTAATTGTACAATATTGCATTGTCATCAAGGTTAGACACGTATGCAAAATTTGGAACCTCTAGCTCAATTAGAACCTGTCTAAATTTTGATTCCAAGATTTGATCTAAACCAACATACTAACATAGCAATTTAAATAAAAGCTTTTAATAAAAACTTGAAATGCTATTTTCTCGAAAGTACCGTTTTTCGACATGGTTCCTCGTGTATCTCAAAAAGTATTGGAGATATCGACATAAACCAAAGTGCATTTTGGCAGGAATTAGGTTCTTTTTGGTTCCGTAATATATTTTCAACATGGCGGCTGTTTATAGTCGAGAAAAAGAGGTGATTTTTGAAAATTTCAACTAAAATCAACGTTTTTATATTCCAGTTTTTCTGAACCACATTATATCTATACTTTATATGTGTATAGTGTGAGTAACGGACACAATATTATAATATGTGTCTATATGTTACGTATATTATACAATATTTTATTGTAACTGTATATAGTGTGGGTAGTGTACTGGGTAGATAACTGGGTAGCATACTACGGGGGCACCCATCTTAAATGATTCCCCGCATCATTTATTCGTCAGTTTCTTGATAATTATGTCCTTCATCATCGTTGTCAGCGCCGAGTAAACGTCCCCGTCGAGATATATATCATTCAAACACAAACACACACACACACGTACGAGAATGAGTTAAAACCAGGAACAGAGCAAACAGGCGAACAGCAGATAGAGCTAGGAGACAGAGAGTGGGACATGCCGGGATCGGAGCGGAGCGGAGCGTACGTAGCAGACGATCAAACAAAACGCACACTTACGAATGTGATGGATGCAACGTATACATTATTTAAAACCGCCAGAAGCGCCTCTACACATCATCAGTGTACTCTAATCCTTCACTCAACTCATCTAGCAAACAATGTTGCCAACCAACCACCACCTCGCTAGTGCTCCGACAGCTAAATGAGGAGGTGGTAGTGAAGGAGGTGGCATTGGCGGGGGCATATGTAACGGTTGGATATGTGTAGTAGAACGTGTATGTATGAAGATTATCGGTAAAATGAATCTTTTATCATCATCATGTGAGATACATTTAGGTGGTAGATACATACGCTTATGCGAGTATTTAGATGAGAGTGTAAATGTACCTTTAGATTACATATGATACATATGTATATGTACCTTTACTAACATATTTGTATTTAAAAATCTATAATGGACGGATTTTGTCTTATGTAACTCAACAAACGTATCGTGGTCGAACATTGATTCGTCTACTAACGTTTTATGTAAATATTAGTGTCCGACCGAAACAGGATTTGAAGCCGAAACCAAAACTTTTGCCTCAGTCTTTTAGTTTCGGCCGAAATCGAAACCGAAACTTATTTTAGACATGTTAAAATTTCAATTGTATGCTGAAATCTAGAGTGTATGTACGAGACACGAACTCGCCCGAACAAAGCGCGACAAGTTATGAACATTGAGTTTCGATGCGGCCGAAGTTTCAGCTGTGTTTTGGCCGAAACCGAAATTACATGGCCAAAACTAGATTTTTTGGCCGAAACTATTTTGTACGGTATCCAATTTTTGTACGGTAAAATTGGATATGTTCGCCTGTTACACGTCGATTGTAGTATGAGCACAGTAATTTTTATAGGAATTTTCTCTCCGTGTAGTAATAATAAAAATTTTCGAGTCTTCAAGGATGTCTGAGCTATTTAAGGCAACATTGTATGTAGCTTAGCGAGGTAAATTTCATTCGTTTTCTCATACCTATTAGAAAATTTTGTAAATACAGCTGAACCTTTTTCTTAAACGGTGAATAGGGAAGGTATAAAAAAATTACACACACAAAATAAAAAAAAAAAAAAAATATTAAAAAATTTCATAAATAACTATAAAAAATATAGTTCGGTCCAGCTTGTAAAGAAAATAAACTTTTTTATGCGGTGGATCAGGACCGTATAAAGAAATTTTGTAGAAAATACATAACTCAAAAACCTCACGATTTCCTTAGAAGTTGCTTTTCTTAAACAAGATAAAACATTAATTTTTACATGAGAACATTTTATTTCATTTTTACAATATTATGAAAATTGTGATAAATACATCTGTGAAGAAAACTTAATGATGCAATAATTTATATTATGAAATGTACTAATAAAATGTTTAAAAACTATCAATAAGTAATTTTATCAAAGTAAATTATTGTAATTAATGTTTAGGTTTCTTACTTTCTCCTGCTTTTGATTCACATTGATGCACTTTAAAAGCCATTTTTGTCTTTAAAAACCGTATAAAAAACTGCACAAAAAAGGAGTTGTCTTCAAGCTTCAGCCTGATATGTCGATAAATTATGTTCAGAAATTTTAAAATCATTTTATGACATATTTTAAAGCTTCTGAAGTACTCTTTCCATTTCCTTTTATACAGCTCTTGGATCTTTATGGCTCAACGGTTTGCCTTAAAGGAATTTTT